>CM061096.1:2117500-2745000 GCA_030770545.1 Macropodus opercularis | reverse complement strand
TGGATGAATATTTTCAGTCAGGATTCAGACACATCACAGACAGAAACAGCTCTGATTAGAGTCACTAATGATCTTCTCACAGCTTCAGACAATGGTCTAGTTTCTGTACTTGTCCTGTTAGATCTTAGTTCAGCATTTGATACGATAGATCACAAGATTCTATTGCAGAGACTGGAACATAGCGTTGGATTAAAGGCAAAGCACTGAATGGTTTAAGTCTCATTTGTTGAACAGATTCCAATTTGTTCATGTTCATGATCAATCTTCCATCTGCACAAGAGTCCACAGGGTTCTGTGCTTGGTCCAATACTTTTCAGTCTTTACATGTCTCCTCTTGGTAACATTATTAGGAAACACTCTATAAATTTCCATTGCTATGCAGATGATACTTGGTTATATTTGTCTATCAAACCAGAGGAAACAAACCAATTAGTCAAACTTAAAACTTGTTTAACAGACATCAAATCCTGGATGTCCCATAACTTGCTACAACTAAATTCAGATAAATCTGGGGTTATTATAATTGGTGCTAAAAACCATAGAGAGTCATTATTGAATCAAATTGTTCCTCTAGATGACATTACGTTAGCTTCAGGTTCTACTATAGGAACCTTGGTGTCATCTTTGACCAAGTTCTCTCCTTCACACCATATATTAAAGAAATCTCTAGAATTGCCTACTTCCACCTTAAGAACCTTAGATGCTGGAACCTCCTTCATTCACTGAGCTCCTCTGGTTTTCTATCTATTCCATCCACTAACATGCCTCCATGTCCACATGTGACTAACTTTGTCTCTGTTCTCTCCTAGTTGTGTTTCTCTCTTTCTGTCTCTCTCTATTCTCATCTCCAGGTATCGTCAGACTCAGAGTCGTGTGTCTCAGTGTTCAGTTGCTGGTCCAACCATCCTGCCTGTGTCTGTTGCTGCTTGTTGTTGTTGTTGTGTTTTTTCTCTTCTCTATCTCTTCACCCCAACCGGTCAAGGCAGATGTTCTCCCACTGAGCCTGGGTCTGCTGGAGGTTTCTTCCTCTCTAGAGGGAGTTTTTTCACTGTTGCTATTAAAATGTCCAATTCATTGATTGGCTACAATTAAAAGCTTGCTCTATGTGGGATTTATTGGGTTTAGTTGTGTCAGGTCTTAAACCTTACTTGTAAAGTGCCTTGAGGTAACTGATGTTGTGAATTGGCGCTATATAAACAAAGTTGAATTGAGGGAGAAAATACAGGCATTACTAAAAATGTATTGATGAACAGTAATGAACCCAGAGAGAATGTTTAGCTGTAGTACAGTGGATTAAAAACTTTTTATGTAACAGTTCTCTGTGGGTGAGGGTTGAAAGTAAGTTATAACCTGTGTTATTTGCTTCAGACCATTCATGTTTTGGTCATTAGATAGGTCTTTAGCGACAAATATTTTCCCTTAATTTGCAGATACTGACTGACAGGAAACAGGAGACTGACAACAAAACATGACTAAACATAATATTTGTACATAAAACGAAACACCAGTGTGCAGATATACGAAATGTGTACCGCAGGGTGGAATTCCTCAGTGAGTTGAAGAATGGAAAGTGCATATGAAGAGAAGGTTGACTGTTTGGCAGTTTAAAGCTCCTACTCTGTGTTTTTATTAAGTAAC
This sequence comes from Macropodus opercularis, assembly GCA_030770545.1. Classification (NCBI taxonomy): domain Eukaryota; kingdom Metazoa; phylum Chordata; class Actinopteri; order Anabantiformes; family Osphronemidae; genus Macropodus; species Macropodus opercularis. The sequence continues at coordinate 2,743,362 of CM061096.1, read as the reverse complement.
AGGATCTGGCTGGGGGATAACAAAATGTATTTAAAATATGGAGCAGTGATTAGATCAACAGAATATGAAGAATATGAAGCCGAAAATAGAAAGGAAAAGACATTAGAAGATGCTGCTTGCTAAATAAGAGACAATACCAAGAAATTAGAAGGAATTAAGAAAGCTTGTGGACGTTTTGTCTTCACTCTCAGGTTTAACTCATTTAACATGCATTTTTTTTTATAATTATTTCTAAATTTTTTATTTCGATCTAATTATTAAGCCATTTTCTAACTCGATAGGTGGCAGTAATTCACATTTAATGTTTGCAAACCGCCAAACTAAAGCCGAAGAAGAAGAGAGACGCACTCTTCCGCTTAGCGTAACGTTACAAAACCTACTTTTAATCACCCACACTTAAACTTCGCTAGCGTTACGGCGAATGGGGTTTGATAAGTTTTGTAGTGTGGACAGTTCCGATCCATTCTGGGTGAGTTTGTTTTCACAATCTTCGTGTTGTGTTCTTTTATTGTAAAAGTACGTTAAGTTGTTTTTAGCTAGCGTCTACCGGCACATGCTAACGCGGTCGATCCAGCGCCGGTAACCTGACGTTACTGGAGCCTTTGCTGGAAACGCTGCCTTCTCTGCCGCCGAGGAGCTGATGTAACTGAACTACATTCCCACCGGGACGCGTTGCCAGACCGTGTCAATACCGCTGCGCGTCTGAACTGGAAAGCGGTGAAAGCGCAGGGGAGCCCAGCATATCACCACCTGCCTCCCACAGTAACGCAAAGCAAAGCGGTACAGCCGCAGAGCCCGGCAGCGACATCTGAGCTAACATAGACACTAAACGAAATGAATAGTTGTAATGTATAGACTGTGATTCAAATGTTTTAAGTTGAATCTATGTACAAACGTTTAAGCCAAGCAAGCGTCTCTATAGGTTGTTGTGTGGTGGTGTTTTGTGCTCATGTCTGTGTAATTCCTATGGTCATGTGACCTCTTAGAAAAGCTGGTTAGCTTTTAAAATAAGAATCTTCTCAAAGATGCAGCTAACGCCAAAGCTTAGCTGCCACTTTTGAGCAGGACAGTAATTTGAATCCATTAATTACAGACAACACCTGTAGCTACAGGTTTACCAGATGCTTTACTGAGGCAAATTCAGCCATTTACATGTTGGGATATTTACACATCAAAACGCAAACACAAAATCTGACAAGCAGCACTAGGTTAAGCAGAAAGTATTTGTTGTGCAGACACAACCGTGTTGCCACAAATGGCAGCATTCATGGAACACAATATACATTCTTTTAGCCATTGTCAGGACGAGGTTGGAACGTAGATTAGTGAAGGAGTGGTGCTGGTGAAAAGACACATAATAAAGCCAGTAACGATATATAGAACGATGTTAAGATACGTACTATATAATTTCATCATGGACAAAGGTGGTACTGGGACAAATAAACTGTATTCATTCAGTTTTATTTAGTTTAATTGAGTTTATTTATACAGGGCCAATTCACAACAATGAGGTTTAAGATCTTACAGAAGACAAAGGTACCATTATGTAAATGCTCAACAAATCCCACTTGACAAGGGAGAAGCAGCAGAGAAATGAGCAGAATAAAGAGATTAACATATAATTGTGAGGTGATGGATTGATCATTGAAATGCCCCAGCAGTCTAAACCTATAGCGAACGAATAGATTGTTCAGGTTGAGCTGATCTACCTTCAGTGTTTATTAAAAAAAAGTTTTATGCATAGTCTTTAAAGTAGAGGTCAGTGTCTGCCTCCCTAATCTTAACTGGGAGCTGGTTCCACAGGAGGTGTTGGCTATAGGCTCTGCCTTGCATTCTATTTGGCAACTCTTAGAGTTCTGGTTGGAATGTACCGTGAGCTATGAGGTCTTCAACCTATGATGGTGCTTGAACATGAAGTGCTTTGTCAGTAGGGAGAAGGGAAGTTTCATGGGCAGCCAGTGGAGAGACACTAATGGAAGAAAAATTGGGCCTCTGTTGCCATCTCCAGTCACAACTCTGACTGTAGTTTACACTGTGAAAAGATTGACAGAAGCAGATACGTGTCTCTCTCTCACCCATGGTAGGATTGGAACCGTACCTGGTACACTTCAAGCCCAGACTTCACCCAGTGTTTTCAGAACACTGCCCTTGTTTGGTTACCATGCCTCTACCTCTGGATATGTGGCCCTATCTACCTCATCTTCCTCCGCAGCCACAACCAGGGCTACATATGCATGAGCCTCCTCAACAAAGCTAAAACTGTGAGTGATGAAATCTATCCAGCCATTATTTCAAGAAGCCACTTTCCTGATGATGTGTTATTTACTACAGCTTGCCTGTGGTTATGTATCCTCTCAGGTCATTGGAGCACAGCAAAGAACAAATGTTAATGATTGTTAAATGTTCTACTTAAACTAGAAAAGGAGATGTTTTCTTCCATACTAATTTAATTACAATGAAAATTTCTCACCTGGTAATTCCTGGAAGATATTTGATGTGTAAACCTCAGCTGTTCTCTTCCCTAGACTGTTGGCCTTCTACTATGGATAATCTGCTGGTCAGATGTTTTTTATTCTTTCTGGGAAAGAAGTCATGGTAGTAGTGTTGTTGCACCAGTCCTGCTGGTCAGCCCAACCCTACTGGGCCTCACCATGGTAAGAGTTGATTTGAATACTCTTTGAACGTTAAACTGAAGCCTGCTTGCATTTCTCAAGTGCACTGTGTATGTCGTTGGTCTAGTTGCTGGCCACCTTTGTAATCCAGTATGAACGGATGAAAGGGGTTCAGTCGTCTGGAGTAATGCTGATCTTCTGGCTGCTGGCACTGCTCTGTGCAACCATCACCTTCAGGTCCAAGATTCTGCAGGCTCTGGACCAGGTCGGTTTTTCAGTGCTTGTTTGCATATGTGTCATTAAATCTACTCAAAAATATGCTAAATAATATTCTGGATTCACAGATTCTGGGTTATGAAGTTTTTTTCCTTTTGCAGCAGTTGACCGTGTCTGTGTGGAGGTACACCACCTTCTATATCTACTTCACTCTGCTGCTGGTTGCACTATTGCTCTCCGGCCTACCAGACCAGGCACCCCTCTTTTCCCAGGCAGTTAAAGACCCGGTGAGTTTACCTCCCATTGAAGTTAGTATGCCAAGTTATTGATAGTGAGAGGTTTGACTATGTTAGACGCTGTAATTATCTGTGAAATAGTTTATTTTCTTCTGACAGTGTACATGAACTTTACAAAGGCCAGTTAACTTCTCCTTGAATAAAAAAATGGAAGTGGTATTCAGTGTGGATTATTGCTTAAACAGCTGAGACACATACTGGGTATGATTGTTTTTCTTTCCTTTACCTTCAGAACCCCTGCCCTGAACGTGGAGCTTCGTTCCTCTCTAAAATAACCTTCTGGTGGATCTCCAGGTGAGCTGTGGGGTGTTATCATGAGCTGACTTACCAGGATACACCACTATCAGTGAAAACAGGGTTATAGTGTCACAACAACAGTATTTTCATTATTTCTTCAATGTGTTTCTGTAGTTTTGCAGCTGCTATGATGGTGGTGAAATGGCAAGATTTGTACAGGACAAAATGCTAGTGTCATAGGACAGAGCTGAGATATGCATCTCTGACCTAGTACAGCGTTGAGCGTCACTGTAGAAATGCCCTGATAATGAGTTACTTTTTGTGAATGTGTGCTGAGGACGATTATTATAGAGGTTACAGTGATGACCTTTAGGCAAGTCTTTCTGAATGAGAGTATTTGTTGTAAGTAACAGAAAAACCTACGTGCTCTCATGTTTTGGAAAAACCTAATTTCCATGTGAATTGCTGATGGGTATAATTCATTTAGTGTGGTTAAAAGTATGGTTTTATTAATATATATTATTGAATTAATTGTATTAATACAGTTTGATAGCCATGAAACATGGTACTTTTAGAAGATTTGTATAAGTACATGTACATAATATCCACCAGGAAGAGTCTTTCTAAAGTTTGATTGTTAATGCTATTTAACAATTGTTGTTCCATCCAAAGCAGCTATTGCAGTGTTTAAAACCTGTCCCTCAACCCTCAACAGTTAGGTGATTTCTATTTTTTGTTGAAAGCACTAATGCACTAAAGAAATATGTAAGCTTTTCCAAACATACATCACTACTGAGTACTTATGTGTCAGGTTCTTTACATCCACGTATGCACCTGGGGTAGTTTCTGTTCTATAGAGTGCACTGAAGATGAAGCCTTGTTACCTTTTGAAATTCATTACATGTGGCCAGTCATGGTCTTCTTTTTGTATTTCTGATTGTGTTCCTGGAGTTCAATGTTTCTTCCTCCTCCTTCCACCTCTACCAGGATGATGGTGACAGGCTACAAGCGTCCCTTGGAGGAGAAGGACCTTTGGTCTCTGAACCTTGATGATCGCTCTCATAAAGTAGTGCCACATCTGGTGCAATGTTGGAACAAAGAGTGTCAGAGGGTTAAAAGGTCAGGACCTCAGTGGAGCAGGGAACTCAACACGGATGAATCAGTTGTATTGTAGCTGAAATGGAACTGAAATGAGATCAAACCACCAATCTCTAAATCTGTCTACTTCATACAATCATTTTAGAGGGTTCTTAAGCCATAATTATAAATATATAAACATATTATTTATTCAATTTCACATATAACATGATGATTTTGTGTAATAATGTCATTAGTCATTTTTAACTTAAACACTTTTCATGTTATTACAGGACAGATGAGAAAACGTTGTACTCTCCCAGACAGGTTCCTAACAGTGACATCAAAGAGGGTCAACCTGTTGAAGAATCAGAAATCTTGCTTGTGAAGTCACCTCGGAAAACAAAAGAACCATCCTTGTTGTGGGCACTGTGTCTAACATTTGGGCCATACTTCCTCATTTCCTGTCTCTATAAGTTCATCCAGGACATTCTCATGTTCGTTGGGCCTGAGATCCTCAGGTGAGAAACTCGACACATATAGAGCTCTATACGCAATATTCTCCTCTTATCAAACTGCCTCACAGCATTATGCGATTCTATTAAAATCAAAATGTATGATTGTTGTAATTAGGATTGACATGTGTTGCTTCCATAATCTAGAAGAAGGTCCATCAAAGTCATATTGACATGACAATGACACGGATGCTGGTAGATGCTGTCATTTATTTATTAGCTTATTGGAGGAAAACCTGTCAGCTAAAACTTAAGTGTTAAGTGTACAAATTTAGAAGGTACCTTAAGTTATATAGTTTCTTATTTTTATGGCTGCTCAACAAGCAGGAGGAATTCGTTTGTATTTTGCAGGCTTTTGAGGTGGGTAGGATTGTGTTGTGGATCATCATCTATTAAGGCAGCTATGATGTCAGACATTCGATTGATATAACAGGTTGTGGAATATAATGCATTGATTTAACAAGCGAGGTCCAGTTTACTATGCTATATTATTTTGTTTGTGGGGTATATGTTGTGCTGTGCTGAAAGAAAGACGAGCAGTTATTCCAATAATTCTTCAGCAGTTTTGCAGTTGGTGGAGATAACACACAAGAGATATGACAGACACAGGCTAGTAGCAAATTCAGGAAAGTAAAAGGTCTCCAAGTACAGAGAAGCTTAGAGAGGTTTAGAGGGGCAGCCTCCCATCCCCACCCTACTTTATGCCTGAGCTGAGAAAGAGTCTATTGGTGGTTTAATTGTAGCTCAGTGTTGTGACTCCCTTCTTATGATCCCATCTCATCCAGGCTGCTGATCTCCTATGTGAACGACTCCAGCGCCCCCTTCTGGCATGGCTTCTTCTACGCTGCTCTGCTCTTTGTGTGTACCTGTGTGCAGTCGCTCATTCTCCAGAAGTACTTTCACGTTTGCTTCGTCACAGGGATGCGTCTGCGCACTGCCATTATTGGAGCCGTCTACAGGAAGGTACAGACACTTTAACTGCTGCGTTCTCTCAAATTGAGAGTAAAGTGAAAGCAATGATTATCTTCATTAGTTTATTATTATGATGGATTATTTAGCCATTTATAATATTTAGGTGATCAAATTTGTTATAACTTGGAAATCTGTCTAATTCATTATTTTCTATGCATTGGTCTGGTTAGTTGAGTGTATGCTTTGTCTATGAATGTCCAGTTTGAGCTTTGTGAATGCTTTTCCATGCCTGGTTCTCCTGCAGGCCTTGGTAATAAGCAACACTGCACGCCGTACCTCTACTGTGGGAGAGATTGTCAACCTGATGTCAGTGGACGCTCAGCGCTTCATGGATCTCATCACTTATATCAACATGATATGGTCTGCCCCTCTCCAAGTGGTGCTTGCCCTCTACTTTCTCTGGCAGGTAAAATAACCGCAACTACGCGGCACGATCGTCACAGCAGCACAGGAGCAGGCTGTGAGTACAACACCAGTAGCAGGTTGTTCATCACACTAGGCAGGCTTCCAGGACATTCTGGCCAGACACGCTCTTGAAAAGACAACAGGTTGTATATTGCTGGCAGGCATGGTTTACATTCATGCTTCTCATTGGGAACCACACAATCAGGAAACTGTTCGTTCACCTTACCCTTTGTTTCCATATGCTTTGAACCCCAAATCACAAATATCAAACCAAAAGGAGGGCCTTACTGATCCAATGCCTACTCCTTTTGCAGTCAGTAAGTTCAAATCTCGCCCAGGTGTCTAACTTGTGAATGACATTGGAGACTACCACAAGTGTGCAAACTGTCCTGTCAAAGTTAGATGTAGCTACTTTGGACATTTTAAAATAAGCAACATTATGCGAGATTGAACAGTTTTTGGTTAATTACATAAATCCTTATTTGTTCTGTATTGAGTAATGTGTAAATGTTACTGTTCTCTGCAGAACCTGGGTGCATCTGTACTGGCTGGAGTAGCTGTGATGATTCTGTTGGTTCCTGTTAATGCTGTCATTGCCATGAAAACTAAAACCTACCAGGTGAGACCAGACACACATTGTCATACCCACCTTGGACTTGTTTTTCTTGTATTTATCATTAAATTATAGCATGGTGAGCTTACTTCCATGTGGAAAACCTGTGTAGCGTTGTGCAACTTTGTTTCTTTGCATTGAACAGGTGGCTCAGATGAAGAGTAAAGACAATCGCATTAAGCTGATGAATGAGATGCTGAATGGCATCAAAGTACTAAAGCTGTACGCCTGGGAGCTGGCCTTCAAGGACAAGGTGGCAGGAATCCGTGAGAGTGAGCTGCTGGTCTTGAAGAAAGCTGCCTATCTCGGAGCAGTATCTACCTTCACCTGGGTCTGTGCGCCTTTCCTGGTGAGTCCTGCACAATAATTGACATGCATAGCTTTATTCATTAAATCTCACCCTTCAGTTTTGACGTCTTTCTGCTAAACATCAAGATAATAAACCTGACATCAGTTTGTCTATAAAGGTTAAACGGTGTCACATTCAGATATTTTTCTGTTACTTCTCATCCCCACATGGGGTCACTAAACAGGTCGCCTTGTCCACTTTCGCTGTCTACGTGTTGAGTGACGAGCATAACGTGCTTGATGCACAGAAGGCATTTGTGTCCCTGGCTCTCTTCAACATCCTGCGTTTTCCTCTCAACATGTTGCCAATGGTCATCAGTAGTATGGTTCAGGTTGGTGTACCTCCATACTCAAGTTCACACACAGTTGTCCCCAAAGAGAATGTGAAAAGCCTTTACCTCACGTACAGTCAGGGTGTTCAGTAGCAGCAGAGAAAAATGTACCAATTGTGCTGCACCACATCATCAAGTTGCTAACTCTTAAATCTTCCTCTGGCAGTTTTTTCTCTCAGGGCCATTTAGTTAATATTTAACTAATTCTTGTTTACAGGTACATACACTATATTATTTGAAGTGTCAGCCTTTCATTTTGTGGGTTTTCCTGTTTCTGTGTATGTCTTAAGGCCAGTGTGTCTTTGAAGCGACTGAGAGTGTTTCTTTCACACGAAGAGCTTCAGGAAGACAGCGTGGAGCACAAAGCAGTAGCAGGCTGTAAGTCCCTGGTTTTAGCCTTTGCCTTATCTGTTTTGCAGCTTTTCATTTGTGTCTGTGTGTGTGGTCAGCCATAAATATTCTCTCCTCTTCAGTTCAGTATTTGGTAGATGCACCTTTTAGGTGCAATAATGGAGTCTGTGTGGATAGGTCTCAATCAGGCGTAAACATCTGCACACTAAGGTCTGGGCTTTGTTCTAGTTTTACTTGCGGATTGAATAAGTTTGTCCTCCAGGACTGTTTTCTCCTTCTCACTCTCGTACTCAGCTTTAACTGGTGAACAACCTTCTCTTTCTTGTACTGTTACTCAGTGTGGCCTGTTCTTGCCAGATTCAGACAGGTGCCATTTTCCTTCCATTTCCTGGTGGATTTTACTGAGCTCTGAAGGATGTTTACTTCCTTGGAGTGTTTTTGTATTCATCCACGCATTTCAATCCAATTTCAACGGCTTACTCAGGGTCAGGTCACTGAGGCAACAGTCTAAATGGAGAACGCCAAACTTCCTTCTCCCAGGACACTTCTCCCAGCTCTTCTGGGGGATCCCAAAGCCTGACCAGGCTAGCCAAGAGACATGGTCCTTCCAGTGTGTCCTGACACTTCTCCGGGGCCTCCTCCTCTGTGAGACATCAAAACGGAGGCGTGGGCCACCTCTACTGGTGCCTGTAATATGGGGAAGAGTGGTTCTACTCTGTGCCCCTCCCCAGTGACCTCCTCAGCCATTTTCCAGACTGCACCCTGCCATGTGGAGATTTTGCATAAATCTTGACCTTTCTTTCTCTCTCTTACACTTGGTTTGTTGCTGTTGCTCTTCATTCTTCTCACTCTCATGAACAGGATACTTGTCCACTTGAGACGAGAAGAATTCCCCTGGAGCAGGCAAATCACCCTTTTCCAGTTGACAACCATGACCATGGCCTTGGACCTGCATGTACCAATTCTCGTTCCAGAAGCTTCATACTTGGCTGCAAACTGCCCCAGTGCACACTGAATTGGTCATTGTGCAATAAGGCAACTTGAAAATATCATCTGTAGAAAAAAAAATAGAGATGAAAGCCTGTCTTCTCTGAACCAGACCAGTCCAGCGCCTGGCTGTCACTGGTTCTGTTCAGTGTTTTTATGGGCTGAATTTCCCGTCTAAAAGGGCAGCTCTCCCCGAGTCCAGCATGCACTGGTTCTGTGTCTTGTCCCCCTTCTATAACCTACAGACCCAAGTTGTCCACAGGACACTATCCCCAGCTTCCATGTGATTCAACCCAGACAGCTCCACAACATCGCGGAGCTCCTCAAACCATCCCTTCCACCATCCAATAACTTCTCAATTCTGAGAAGCTTGGACTGTTCCTTTGTGTCCATGGTGTAATGGTAGCCTGTAATACTCATTAACCAGGCACAGATTTTCATGCTGCATTTAGGTCATACCTAATTACACTAACTGAGGGACTACTAGCACCGAGTGGCTGAGGGACTGTTGGTTTAGGCCAATGATTTTAAGGAGGAATAAATATGAATATTTATGTAAACACTTTTATATAATTACTGCCGGTGTATTTTTCCCCCTCAGCCCCACACAGTATCTCCGTAGTGGATGGAGTTTTCAGCTGGTCCAGAACTGAATCTCCAGCACTCAAGAGGTGTGTGTTGACTTTAGTGTATTCATGTGAGTGACAAAACGTCACCATCTTCATTCGTCAAAATATTTCCTTAAGCTAAGTTAGTGTTCAGTGTTTCTTTGGTAGTCAGGTAATGAAATATTGTCTGTGCATGTGTGCTTGTTCAGGCTGAATGTGTGCATCCCAGAAGGCTCTCTGGTAGCTGTAGTGGGACATGTGGGTTCAGGAAAGTCCTCGCTGCTGTCTGCCCTGCTCGGAGAGATGGACAAGTTAGAAGGAACTGTCACTGTGAAGGTGGCTCCTCACACTGAAAACACACAAACATTCATATGTGATGTTCATGGTGATTGAAGGATTTGTTTACTCTAATTTGGACCCACGGATGAACGAATGAGGTTTAGATTTTGTCAAGGTTACCGTATCCTCAAATTCATCTATTCTTGTTAAGATAAGATAATCCTTTATTGATCGCCCAATCCAACTAGCCAGAGGAACTGCTAACGATCCTGACTAGATAGAAGCCAGCAGCTCCCTTTTGTGGCCGACAAAAATTTTATTTTCTCACGTCTTTTGTTTAGCTAGCTCTTACAGAGTGTGTCTGTGTACTGCTGTGTGTACACTGCAGGGTTCCGTGGCCTATGTTCCTCAGCAGGCCTGGATTCAGAATTCCACTCTCAAAGGCAACATAATATTTGGTCAAGAGAGAAAAGAGGCCTGGTATCAGCGTGTGGTGGAAGCATGTGCCCTTCAGCCTGACCTGGAGATCCTACCTGCTGGAGATGAGACTGAAATTGGAGAGAAGGTAAGAACTGACCTTGGTAGTGTGTTTGAACACCAGAGACATGTTTATTTGTCCAGTGATGGCAGGACTGCAGGCATTTTCGCCTGGATCTCACCTCATCTAAGATCTTACTGGTTAAGCAACAGTAATGCTTGGTAGACCTGCTTTATTGCTTTTTATTATTATTATTATTATTATTATTTCATTATGATTTCTCTTTATGTTGGTTGATTTTATTACAGAAAAATGTTTTGACTTTTAAAAAGGCTGGTTTTGTTTTCACAGTGGAATCTAACAGTGACAGATTCCTAAAAAACATCTACAGATGTCTAAATCTATGCCCTGTGTTTCGTTTGACTCCAGTGGGGGTTCAACTATAAACACCATCACCTGTTAAACTTGAGCACTAAACAGAAGAACCGTTCTAGCCTTACTATAAAACACGTTGTATTTATTCTTTATCTGACCTGGTTCTTTCTACATAGATGGCAACTTTACTGCTGCTGGAAAAGCTAGAAATTGTTGGTTGATTGCTGCATTTTCTCTTCTCTTCCTCTCTTCTTTCATCTCGTTTTCCAGGCTTTGTATATATCGAAAGAGCCTAGTGTCTTTCACCCTGTGTGTAGTATGTTACCGTACACAGCTGTTTCTCCTGCTCATTCAGATCTGAACTGCACATTTGTTGAAATGTTTTACATAAATTACCATTCATCACCTAAAATTTTTTGTCACTTAGCTGTTTTGAATACATCCATCCATCGTTAGATTTCTGTTTCTACTCCTCTGCGTCTCTCTTATTCAGGGAGTGAATCTGTCCGGGGGTCAGAAGCAGAGGGTGAGCCTGGCTAGAGCCGTCTACTGTGACAGAGCCGTCTACCTGCTGGATGATCCTCTGTCTGCTGTTGATGCTCATGTGGGAAAACACATCTTTGATCAAGTCATTGGCCCACAGGGATTGCTGAAGGACAAGGTGTGTTTTCGAAATCCGTGATGTACGGAGCTTTGTGTTTTGTAGTTCACTATCATGTTTCCCTTGAAAGTCCCACTAATCACAAACCAAAATGTGAACAATGGAGAGTGTTTGGCCATTTTACGTGTGGATCCTAACCGTAAAGGTCTTTCAAAGAAACTCTGTTAACTTAGAGTAAATTACTTTTTACTTGTGTGCATTTTCATGGTGTTTGCCTTCGACACTGTGTGCAGACACGTGTGCTTGTGACCCATGGTCTGAGCTACCTTCCCCAGGCTGACCTGATCTTGGTAATGGTGGAGGGAGAGATCACAGAGATGGGCTCCTACCAGCAACTCATGGCCACAGAGGGAGCCTTCTCTGAGTTCCAGCGCACATATGCCACGGTCGACAGCACTCAGAATGATGGTGAGACACACAGCCACATGCAATATAATGTATGTGAATATATGGGTTGGGTGTCACACTTAACATATGATATTTTCATGTTGATCACATGCTGACAACAAGGAAATGAAAACACATTTTCAGATTCTTTTCTTCATTTAGAGTCTTTAGAGCCAAAGAGGGGACCAAAAGCAGTGGAGAATGGCAGTGCGACTGCTCTTCCTGAGTAAGTGAACCAGGCGTTTATGTATTCCTCCACTACCTACATGTTAGACTATCTGAGATTTTGGTTTGAAAATATTAATACGGTCACTTTAACTTTAACAGTGAGTTGTCACTGCCACTCAGACAAGTTCAGGCTGAAAAATCCAGACAAATCAGAAGAAATTTCTGTGTGTTCATTAACAGTGTGTGGCGTTAAATTAATGCTGATGATCTACATTTTAATTGCATTTTCATATTTTTTTTTTTATGGACAACAGAGCCAATATGAAAAAGCAAAGCAGTTTATTCTTGTCTTATCCATTTGTTAGCCATATTTCAGGCATCAACAGTGCGTCCAAACAGTCTCAGGTGGACAAGGAAGTGAATAAGAAGGCCAAAGACCCTAATATGGGCAAACTGACAGAGGCGGACAAAGCCAGCACAGGAAAGGTAACTAAAGATTTGACATCTTTAACTACATTTATGCAAAGAACCACAGCCTGATGCCTGCTGGATTCGGTTTGTATCCCCAGGTGAAACTATCTGTGTTCTGGTCCTATATGAAAGCAATTGGAGTGCTTCTGTCCTGCATCAGTCTGCTGCTGTTCTTCACTCATCATGGACTCTCCTTGTTTTCCAATTACTGGCTGAGTCTGTGGACTGATGACCCTGTGGTTAATGGCACTCAACCCAACAGAAACATGAGACTAGGAGTGTATGGTGGCCTTGGCGTTTCACAGGGTGAGGCAGCGAGAAAACGTTCAGCCACACAGTCACAAACCACATCTGTACGGAATGTAACCAATGCTATTTCTATGTAGTCCAGTTCATAGTGTGTCAGTATAATATGAATGATATAACTACATATAAATGATCATTGTTGTCTATGTCTTCGGTTACTAAATACTAATAAATACAACCAGAGCAAGCTCTGCAGATAAAGTAGAGACGCATCGCAACATTGGCCTTTCACAATTATCCTTTGGTTCGTTGTTTGAGTAGGCTGATATTTTTATTCTTCAGGTTTAGTATTTTATCACAGTTCAGGTAAACAAATCTAACAAAAGCATTAGATATTATTAGAACAAATTGTTTGTTAGCCTTTGTGTGTCATTGTGATTATCCACAAACCAGCCGTTGATACTGTGTTTGGGTCTTGACCAGCAAGAGTTGCTGCCACTTTAGCTGTCCAAATACATGAGCTGGGATAAAACTGAACACTGTCAACACCAGAATTAGACCTGAACCAGGAGGATCCCTGCCCTGCTGGCTTCCCTACTTCCCCTGCTCTGTCCATTGTTGATTGACTACTGAAGCTGGTAGATAAGAAATCACTTTGTCTTCCTCTATTTCAATCTCTAAATTGCTAGATCCAGGTAATCAGCAGAGGTAATTACAAAACAAACGGGCAGGGGTCCTTACGGTCTGTGGTAGGTTTGGAACTCTGGATGCATTTCTTTAAAATTCATGCGTCATCTTTCCAAATGATCTCACTGTGTATTCACTGATCCTGCAGGTGTGGCAGTCTTTGGTTTCTCTCTCTCCATGTCTATTGGGGGCATTCTGGCATCTCGCTACCTCCACCAGTCCATGCTGTATGATGTCCTGCGCTCACCAATGTCCTTTTTTGAACGAACCCCAAGTGGAAATTTGGTCAACCGCTTCTCTAAGGAAATAGACACAATTGACACCGTCATCCCTCAGATTTTTAAGATGTTCTTGGGCTCTATGTTCAACGTGTTAGGAGCTTGTATTGTCATTCTGATTGCCACACCTGTGGTAGTTGCTGTCATTCCTTTCCTCGGCCTGCTCTACTTCTTTGTGCAGGTGAGTGGTGGCTTGGAATTTCCAGAAAGCAAAACAAATTGTCTTTAGTAACTGTACTACAGTTTATTTAATTTATTAAACAGGTTTGCTGAGTGTCTTGTGTTTTCTTTCTGTGCAGAGGTTTTATGTGGCATCATCTCGCCAGCTGAAGCGCCTGGAGTCCGTTAGCCGTTCACCTATCTACACCCACTTCAATGAAACACTGCTGGGCACCTCTGTCATCCGAGCCTTTGGCGAACAGGAGCGCTTCATCAGTGAGAGTGACTGTCGGGTGGACCACAATCAGAAAGCTTACTACCCCAGCATAGTAGCAAACAGGTTACATATTATTACCTTTCTAATAAACTGATGAAAAGACAAGAAAATGGATTTTAACGAACACTTTGAATCTTGTGTGTTTTCAGGTGGCTGGCAATCCGCCTAGAATTTGTAGGAAACTGCATTGTGTCATTTGCTGCTTTGTTTGCTGTCATAGCCAGAGAGAACCTGAGTCCAGGCATAATGGGCCTGTCCATCTCCTATGCCCTCCAGGTAACAACGCTTACACTTGTCTGTGTTACGGTTCTAGGTCATAAAAGTCATTTCTATTCTATGCGAATAGAGGTTTGTTTTCACCTCCTACTTCCCATTTATGCCACTTGTACAGTTGACTACCTCTCTGACCTGGCTTGTGAGGATGTCTTCAGATATGGAGACCAACATTGTGGCTGTGGAGAGAGTGAAAGAGTACAGTGATACAGAGAAAGAGGTACAGACATTCTATTCCATGAGCAAATAACAGCTACAAGGTTTCATCTGACACCCTGGTAATGACAAACCAAACACATTCATTCTCATGGTGTGTATGTAATGTGCGACAAGACAAATGCAGTGCTAGTATTAAAAAGTTTCAATACACACACATGCCTGAGCTTTGTGACATCATTAGGCGTCATGTGCTCATGTGCCAATTTGAACACGTCTTTATTCGGACCTGCAGGCAGAGTGGAAACACGAGCCCTCCAGCCTTCCTCCAGGATGGCCCACTGAAGGCTGCATAGAACTTAAAGGCTTTGGTCTGCGGTACCGTCAAGATCTGGACCTTGCCATTCGCAACATCAACATCAGTATTAGTGGCGGAGAGAAGGTCAGCCTTTATTTCTACAGTGTACATTTTTAGTGGCTTATGAATGGACTGCATGTACGGTGTGACTGTGTCATATTTGAATCTATATATATGAATAAGGTGGGGATTGTTGGACGCACTGGAGCAGGAAAGTCATCCCTAACCCTTGGATTGTTCCGAATTATTGAGCGAGCTGAAGGTCACATCTTCATCGATGGTGTAGACATTGCCCAGTTGGGCCTCCATGAACTTCGCTCCAGAATCACCATCATACCACAGGTCAGAGAAGATGACATTTCAGAAGGAGTTTCAATAAAAATGGTGGTACTAGACACTGCATGTTATTTAAGCTGCATCATGCAAAGTCAAAGTAACATATAATTAACACTCTAAACACTTTTTTTATTGAAATTTTAAATAGACTGCTGAGATGTAAGTGAAGTCATGACCTTCAGGTTTAATTCAAGTGGCTTGGCAAAACTGTGACATTTACTATAACTATACTTTCTATTGTCTTTCTATAGTCTGTGTCTTCTGCAGTTTTATTAACACAAGGGTAACTCGCGTGGTATGTAAAGCTTGTAGACCTAGATACAGCCACACCAGGAAGGAAGAGAAGAAATGGAGCACAGATACCCTCATTCATCTGAGATATTGAAACAAAACAGTCTTTCCCATGACATGATGTGTTGTCCCTTTAACCAGGACCCAGTGGTGTTTTCAGGCTCCCTGCGGATGAACCTGGATCCCTTTGACAGCTACTCTGATGATGAGGTGTGGAGGGCTCTGGAGTTCTCCCATCTTAAGAACTTTGTATCCCACCTGCCTGACAAACTCAACTACGAGTGTAGTGAAGGAGGAGAGAACCTCAGGTAAAACTGCTAATGAATGCATTTTACCAGCTGCATAAAGAACCTGGTTTTGGCCTTGTGTGACCAGTCATACACTCAGCCGGCGAAAGTGACTAGTGAAGACACAGTTGTAACCACCAACCTGACACTGGCTCATGATGCAGCACAGCAAACCAGAAAGTAGTAGAACAGCTTCTGCTTAGTCAAATGTCTTTGGCTCACTTCTGCACAAGCCCTTTAATACCCCTACGGTGAAAGAATGCCCCAGTGTTCCATTAAGCAACAACCCAACCAGCAGATTATCAGATTAAATTATGGTGAAAACATGAATTAGTCTAATAAACAAAAAGATCAAATCAAAGACATCTGGAACAAAATCCACACGGATGGGGGAAGAAAGGATGGGAACAGTTAAGATAAGGGAAGGAATGCATATGTATAAATGCTTTTTTTTTTTTTTCCACCCAGTGTTGGTCAGCGGCAGCTGCTTTGTTTAGCTAGAGCTCTGCTGAGGAAGACCAAGATCCTGGTTCTAGATGAGGCCACGGCAGCTGTGGACATGGAGACGGACAACCTCATACAATCCACCATCCGCTCTCAGTTTGAGGATTGCACTGTCCTGACGATAGCTCATCGCCTTAACACCATCATGGACTACACCAGGTACTGTACACTAACACAAGCACACAGTAGAGACAAGCGTGTTTGCACAGTGTGTGAAGCAGTTTGGATATTTGAATACTAATGACGTGTACCATATTGAAGGTAGTACTGGTTCTACATGTGCAGAAGGTATTTAATTACTCTGTCTCCTTCAGGGTCCTGATATTGGAAAAGGGAGAAATAGCAGAGTTTGACTCCCCCACCAATCTCATTGAACAAAGAGGAGCCTTTTACAGAATGGCCAAAGATGCTGGTCTAGTCTAAAGCGAGATCCGTCACTTCGTTTGACTGCTCCTCTGAGTCCCTGCTAGATCCTGATGGTCAGAGCTACAGGTGGTGAGGAAGAAAACAATGAAAGCTTCTTACAAATTTGAGTGTTTGTATATTCACTCTCGCACTGAGGACAAAAAAGGTCGCTATGTATGTTCGTCATTGCCAAATACTATGTTTGACATTTGTCATTCTTAAGTGCTTTGAAACACGAGCAATGGTGAAGAAGGTTCTGATAAGGCCTGATTTTTAGCTGTTCATTCTGTCCTGACAGAACAGCATAGACATTCAGTTCTAGTTATGGGGGTATGCACTCAGCAGTAGTCTCTTTATTATGTGGATTTCTGTCAGCATATAAAAACTCAATATACTCTGCAGTTCTACACTGAGAGCATCCGAGTGAATACACCGTATGTTTATCGTTTAAAAAAACAGCTGGCATATTTTCCTATTCCAAAATGAAACATCAGACCCCTCTGTGAATCAGATGGGCTGAGTGAGCAGCGTGACTGGGACACAGTAAGTACAAAGTACGGTACGTTTGTTTAGCTGATTAAAATGAGAAGTTGTGTTGCGAGACCAGCGTTATTAGGAAGAGGTGGGGCGTTCTGTTTGCTGGTGATGTTATCAGCCCACACTGACTTGTACCACTGCACATCAATGTATACAAAACCACTACAAATTACAACTGTTGCGAGTCTGTAGGGGTGTAGGGTTGTTTGTACCTGCAGCACGTGGTGTATTTATTGTGTGTTTGTGTACTTGCAGCAGCAGCACCTTTTAAATTGTTGTTAGTCTTGGGTGATTAATCGTTGAAGCTGAAGGCTTTTCATTAAATAAACCTGTTCTATTCAAATAAGTCAGTTTAAATAATTAAAAAAACATACCAACATCCTGATTTTCATTTTTCAGCATTGACAAAGGAAATTCAGTCATTATGAAATTAGCTTGTTTTCTCATGAATATTTTAACAGTAATTGGGTGAAATATTCTTAATTGTGCACAATATCCAGATAAATATTAAAAAAAACATCTTGCATATCTTATTTCCCACTAATTGGTTGTAGTTTCATTTAAATTCTTTAAAATTGCTGGGCGATTATGCAGTGAGCTGAATGTTACAGTACTAGACTACCAAAATTGCTTCTAAGCCTCACTTGAGTTGTTAGAGCAGTCATATTCATATTGATCGGACATTGTTTTATGTTTTTGTGTTATTTGTGTTGGCAAGTTGCTGTTTTTTCTGTTGAACAAGCATTGATTCGGTAAAAGCACTTGAACATGACACGCAGAATGAAAAAAATATTTATGCAATATTGTCAAATAACTCTATACAGAAATATTAAAGCTGATATGTTGATACATCATTAGTTTTCTAGATGATATTACAAGTACTCTCCAGATGTTGGGATGGGATTTATTGCTTTGTGTTGAAGTTTTACAGAAGATGCTGGCTAAATGTTGGGAAAAAGAAATGGAAAGAAAAGCCACAATTTGGTATAAAGTGTTTGTTAGTAATAGGAACAGCATACGGTTGTTTAAGTCCTGTGATTCAGTCATGTGACTCTAATCATTATGTAGGAGTTGCAGTGTGTGCACACACATATGCACACTGCATATGTGCAGTGTGTGCACATATAGTGTCTTGCCCTGTGCAAGGTCACCGTGCAGAGTAACTCTACTGCTGATCAGACTGTTACTGGAGCTTTCTTACAGGTTATCTGTTGCTTCACATTGTTACCATCTTTTTTTTGTTTGTTTGTTTTTGTATATTTGGGGCCAAATAAAGGCTCAGCTCTCTGCTCTCTCTCCAAAAGCTGATAGTACCTCATATATGTTTCTTTTTGTCTTGGTTGTTGGTAGAAATTGGCGAGAAAAGCTTTGTTTGTGTCTCAGTATAATATATATATTTAAAGCCTGTGGAGATTCAGTTAATCCTCTTTGTGTGACATGATTCAAATTACAAAGTAAATATTTAATATTTTATGAATGTATTACTTGGTTTGTATTATCACATTTGAAATAAAAGCAGAAAGGGGAATTGTTTCAAGTTGTGTGATTATGCTTCTAATGTGTTGTTTTGCTTGAGTTAATAACATTGAATAAGCCGTACATATGTAATTACCTGTACAGTCTAATCTAATTCAGCACAGCAGCCATCACGTCACATTCACAACAGCAAATGACTTGGTGCTAAAATCCTTTCGCCTCTGAAACACAGGCGTCATCACCAAAACATCGAAGGCATCTTCTAACACACTGCTCACCAGCACCGACCTGTGACTTTCACATTTCAGACAGCGTCAGCCTCATACCCGCTCAGCAGAGGTTCTGCAACCCAGTACCTTCAGCCGAACCGAACCTTGCGCTAACGCTACAGGGAAGCTGCCACAGTCGGATACTAACGCAGGCCCTCGGCCAGTTACTCCGGCGCTAGCGTTTGCATGTTCGCTGTGTAAAGGCAGCCAGAATCGCAATTACACAACTTAGAGCAATACCATCTGCATAGAGATCGATGACGTCACAGGCTCAAACAACACCGCGAAACCCACTGTGCACATCTGCCAGAGAGCTTAACTTAACTTAACTTAAATCCTGATTCGCAGGAATCAGACGCAGGACGTCGCAGAACATCAGCTCTACGGTTGTGGTGTTGGCTAACAGTGTCATTATCTATAAAGAGAAATATATGCGAAATTACTGCGGTCTGCTGTTATTCCCATTTTAATAAACGGCTGCTGTTTAATTTGGCGCAGTTTTGTGTAGAAATAAGGGTCTAATTGTACCGAATAGGGACAGTACAACAAATCTAATAGAATAGTTAGTAATGGCAACAATGTCCCGTGTGTCTGTTCGTCCTGCACCACTGTTGCTAGGTAACGCAAAACGCATGATGACGGATTACTCTGCTACTAGAGCATCCTCGATAAACCTGGAACACATGAATCTGTACTTGGTTGACGTGTACATCGAATGGAACCGTACTTTAAAGTCCGCGAGAAGGCAAACAGAAAAGTCAGGCTGCTGAGAAACGGCCTCTCCCTTCCTACCACAACATGTAGACGTCACGCGGTGCGCGTGGTGTCGCACACTGTGACGTCATGGCGTTGCCATGGAACGCGTCAACAACTCTGTCTTAACGTCGAGCTCTAAACACACACACACGCGCCGCATCACGTTTTCATTCGGGTTTGCACCATCGCCTAAATCAATAAAGAACAAAAATGAGCACGTGCTGCGAGGTCCTCTAGCGGGGAGGGAAGCTGATTACTGATCTCTAGTCAGTCAATACACGACAATATACGATCTCAGTCTGTCTGGAAAACTGTTCACAAGAAACTGACACAAATAGGTCAAATCAAATTCATTTTAAGATGTTATGTTCATTTTTGTCTGTGTTTTACATGCACGTCTGTATTTAAACAATGAATTAATCTGATATAGTAATCAGATTTGACAATTGTTTGTAGTTTATTGCAGCTTTAGCAATTTGTGTAGTTAGTATTGCTTTAAAACCTAGCTAGCTCTCAAGATGGTAATGTAAGGATTAAATCGAAGTATGGCATGTGAAAATACTAATGCTAACCCTGTGGCCTACTATGACCTCTAACAAAGATAGTCATAAAGCGTTGAAGAGGTTCCTGTGCCTCTCAGCCTGGAGTACGTTTGACTTGTAAGACCACAAACAACAACCTTTCCTTAGTCCACCTTAACATAGCTCTAGTATAATGAATCAGTTAATCCCGGGCCTTACCAGTGGACCTGTCAGGCTACAATCAATAGCCGTCTGGCCTTTTTGCATGAGGCCCTGTGTGTCCACAATTTGTCTTTGTAGTAGTATTTTGTAGATTTTTGTATCTTAACCTAAAATGTGACATTCTCTGTCTTCGCTTTGGCTGCTGTGGTCTTGTAGCTCTTGATTGCTCCCAACCTCAGAATCCTGGTATCTGAATTTGTCACGTCATCAGTTTTCCCATGGACTCAAGCAACAGCTTCAAACGGAACTTTAGGCCTTTTACCAGTTTAGCTGTGCTCAGATGCTGAGTATGTACTTTGTTCCTGTTTAATAATAATAATAAAATGAATCGGGTTATTTTAAAATTAAATCTGCCATTAAAACATGAATGACAATTTATCATGGAACTGAAAACTGGGAGACGCTGGACACTGAGGACTACATTTCCCAGCATTTCTCAATGCCCATCTGAGGAGAGCAAAAATGGCGGCGATTAATGGAACGGGTCTCCTGTAGCGCTTTAAAACGACAAAAACAGTAGCTGCTGTATTTTAGCGCTATATTTTATGTCTTTTAGGATTTAGCAGTACACACAAGACGAAAGGGTCGAGTTGAGACAGCAGGTAACCAAACGGAAGGTAATTTATGAACACATATGTTGTCTTGCTAGCTGTAGCTAGTTAGCTGCTGTGGGTTAAATTAGGTAGCTAGCTAGCTGGGGACCGTCTGCCGGTACATCCTTGTAGAGGGTGTGTGCGTCTTTTCATAACCCACATGGATTTAAAAGTAGCGACAACTTGAATTACGAGCGATTGACGCAATTGAACTGCCTTAACTAACAACGACGACGTTGGTGTGAAAGTGACAACATCATGGCTAACGTTACTTAGCATGGACAGGAGGTAACGTTCTGAAACACAAAAAACGTCTTGATTTTCTATAAGTGACAGCCAGAAAACACCGAGGTGCAAAATTAAGACCAGCCACTTTTAAGCAATAGAACAAATACGTTCGAGGTCAGTGGCACAACCAGAGAAAATAACGTGCTACTAGCTCTCATCCTTCCTTAACGTTTGTCACAACAGGGACCGACTAACTGCACCCAGTCTGTCCTCCAGTCATCCCACCTCTAATGCTAATGTATTAGCATGCATTTGACTGATCATTGTTATTAGAAAGGGTTATATTTGACTATTTGCACATGATCATTACCAACCATGCATATGTACAGTCTTCAGTAACTAGTATACTGCATTGTTAGACATTAAGTTTGTGCAGTTGCTTACCCATACCTATAATAAAATCAGATGCCATATGTTTTTTACTATATAAAAATCTGAAAGATATATGGTTATGTATTCAAGATCTGTATCTTAGTATGACACTTGTTACGTATATAAATATTTGCCATCTTATACCTTTGTAATCACATAGGGCCTTGTGCAAAAATGTGTATTGTGTTTCTTTGCCACTTCCAGTTCTTCTCTACTTGTGTAAATCTTTCAGGTCAGATGCAAACATGTTTCGAATGACGAACAGCAGGGCACTGAAATTTGATTAGAACATAGTTAAGGTGTCTATAAACCCCATCGCAGGCTAACGTTTCATTTATACAAGTAGTTACAAGGGATTTCATTAAAGAAATGTTATTTACATTATAAAGGTAAATCATAAGACTCATAGTTGCAGCCTTAGTTGGATAGTTGCATTAGAAAGACAAAATTTTTAGAAAGTGGCAAAGGTACCTGCAACCATGGTTGCTGTAGTATAGGTTAAAGCTGCAAATGCTAACATCATTCTAAAACTCATAGGATGACTGTCACTGAAAATATTAGGTTTAAAAATCGAATGCTGGAAATATCAGGTACATGGCAGTTAAGAATACATCTGTGTGCATTTGTGGTTTTTGCATGCGGCCTGATGTGTCCACTATTGAAAAACTGGCTTTGTAGTAGTATTTTTTAGATTCCTGTATCTTAACCTAAAATGTGTCATTTTCTGTCTAGCGCTTCGCTTTGGCTGCTGTGGTCTTGTGGGTCTTGATTGCTCTCAACCTCAGAATCCTGCTATCTGAATTTGTCACATCATCAGTTTTCCCAGCCCATGGACTTGACTCAAGCAACACGCTTCAAACGGAAGGCCGCTGCCTCCTTATCCTCAAGTAGCATTAGAAAAATTGCCAGGAACCCTCCCATTTGTATACTCCCATTGTCTCTGTCATCTCCGTTATCTGGTCAATCTTCACCAAGCCGTAACTCATTGGTTTATCGGAACTATGTAAAAGGTCATACTGAAGTGTCTTCCACTTCTGCCTCTCTGCCTCCAACAACACAGTCTTGCTCCACACATACAACAAACAACACCAACTCTAAGTTTCCTCAACCATGTGTCAGTTTTGAAGGAGAGGGCATGAGAAGGAACCTGTACGATCCTTTCCATCCATCTGAGGCAGATGAGGAGAGGATGGAAGGGGAAGGAGAGAAATATGACCCCTTTGACCCCACTGGATCCCCAGCATCAGTAAATGATAATGATAGTGGCAAAGTAAGGGGGTTGAGGAGAAACATTGAGAAAGGTGATGAGGATAAGGAGGAAGAACCTCCAGACTCCACTGACACCTTGCCTGATCTTCTTAATTCTAATATAAGCAGCCAGCTCCATTTAAGGAGGAGAGTGGATTGCAGCACCACAAAAGCTGGACAGCAGATGGAGACTGCTGACTCTGATCATTCTGAGATAGAAGAGGGGGAGATAGTTGGCATCACTGACAAAGATAGGAGCAAAAAGAACCCAGCTGGAGAATTCCACGCCATGAACACTAGCAACATTTCATTTTTTGGTTCAAAGCCAGAGCGCATTCTTCGGGTGCTGGATGGAGATGGCTTTGTTTCAGTGCGTGAAGAGAGCAGTTGGGAAGTAGACAGGGAGCCTGAGGAGGAGCCTGTGGTAGGAGTTGAGGATCTGAGAAGGAAGCTGGTCAGCAGGCGAAAAGAAAGATACCTCTCTTTTCCTGCTTCATCCCCTCTCTCTCCTCAGCCCCTGCCTCCCCCTTCTCATCCTACTGTCTCTGCACCTTCTTCCCCTCTTACTGTTGCTGTGGAGCAAGGCAGCAAGCTTCATAAGACCTCCAAGATTTCCAAGGACAGCGACCGGCAGAAAAGCAAGGACAAGAAGAGTGGGGAGAAGGATGAGAGAAAAAAGAAGAAAAAGAAAGACAAAGAGGGAGCCAGGGAGAGAAGCAAGGAGAAGGAGCGAGGGCACAAGAGTGGAAATGACGTTAAAGGTAGGAGGAGCAGTAGGAGCAGCAGCCGCAAGAGGAAGAAAAGAAGACACAGCAGCCCGGAGGCATCAAGATCCTGTAATTCTTCAGCAAGAGTTGGGGAGACTAGTCGATCGTTTTCAAGCCCGTCTGATGAAAGACAGAGAGAGAGGGAAAGAGGCAAAGATCGAGATAAGAATAGAAGTAGCGAGAGGGACAGAGAAAGAGAGAGAGAAAAAAATTGCACCAGTAGTCATAGAAGAGATGAAGACAGACATTCTAACTCTAGGAAGAGGGAGAGGGAAAGAAAGGGAAGACATTCAAACAGCAGAGAGAGGGGTGTTTCAAAGAGATCCAGAAGAAGTAGGGGGAAGGGGGATGGGGAAAGAGAGGAGCAGCGTGAGAGGGACAGGCGACGAAACGGACGTCCTGTTGTTCCGCCATCAATCCAAGACCTCAATGGGTCTGACTTGTTTGCCATTAAGAGGACTATCACAGTCACTACCACCACAACCACCACCACTGTACCTGGCTCTCCAAGACTTGCCACGACCTCTCCTTGTCGCCTGACGCAGGACTCTGATCAGGCCCATAAGAGGAAGAAGAAGAAGAAAACATGGAATTCAACGGTTGAGGGAGAAGACCGACGAAGTTGTCGCAGTCATTCAAAGTCGCTTTCGCCTCCAAGGTATCACAGCTATGAGTCAGACCGGTATTCAGACAAACTGGAGATTGACGTGTTGTCATTGGATGGTGAAGCATTGGACTCAGACTACCCATCTTTGGAGGACACCCCTCCTGCCAAGCTGCCCCCGGAACCACCTGTACCTAGCCCCAAAATAAAGACCGCCCCCAAAACTGGACGACATCACCCAAAAAAGAAATCTCGCACATTAAAGAAAATTGGCCAGTCAGAATCCTCCTCCTCTTCCTCCAATAGAACCAAAAGCAAATGCCTCTCCTCGCACACAGTCACTTCAGGGTCTGCCTCTGTGTCATCTGGCTTAACATCTGCAAAGCGGGTGAGGAAGCTGGGAAAGGACAAAGACAGGGACAAGGCCAATAGAAAAGATGTGGTTCGCTCTGGCAAATCCAAGAAAGAGAGCAGCAGCAGTCAGAAAGGCAAGCTCCAGTCTAAAGTGTCTGTGTTGGTGCGTGAGGGTGTGAGCAGCACCACTGGAACTTCAGTTGGGTCTGGAAAGCTGGGGATGGACCTGCTCGGGCCAGGAGGTACAGGAGGGGGTCCTGGGAGTTCTGTAGTAGGTGGATCAATTGCTGTAGTTTTCTGCAGGGACAACGAGAGCAGATCTCCATTCCTTAAACCGTGCTCAGAGCCGCTGTCACTGGGCAGCCGCAACAAAGACTTGGCCAGCATGGGAAAAAGAAGCAGTCTGGCTGCACCTCCATCCTCTGTAACCAGTCTTGCAGGACTGAAATCCAAGAAAACGAAACCAAGTTCTATTACATCCACCTCCTCTTCTGCCTCATCCCCCTCATCAACTCTGGTAACCAAGCGCCGCCGTCGGCTGGCTAAGAAGACTATAGAAAAAGGTGTTACTTCAGGGTTAACAACTGGAGATGGCAGTCAAACAAAAGCCACACCTGAGGGCTGGGGAGACAGCTCCTTAGAGGTTCAATCAGTGGTTGAAGATGGGAGCAAGTCAGTCAGTCCTCACCCTGGCCAAGCTGACCCTACACTCTGTTGTTCTTCATCCTCCTTCTCCTCCACCTCTTCTTCTTCCTCATCTACCAGTGTGCTCCCACCCTCCTCCTCACCACCACACACTCCTCCACCTTCTGTGGCACCTTTGCGAGACACCAGGGAGTCTTCACCAGACTCTCAAACTGTGGACAGCAGCTGTAAGACTCCAGACCCTCCTTTTCTACCTGAGGACTGCCCAACTCAGACCAGCCCCACACTCCCAGTGTCCAGTCCATCTACCCCACAGAGAGCTGGCCTCAGCAATGCCTTGTCTACTCCTACTGCCAAACCCCCTCCACCAGATGATGCATCCAAATCTCTGGCCTCACCTCCTTGTTCATCCTCTTCAGCAGGCTGTGGTCTCACCTCTCTTTCTTCATTAGACCCGTCTTCTTCCTCCTCTGTGTCATCTTCATGTACTAGTAAGCCACCTCCTCCTCCTCCACCTCCCCCTCCAGCTGCGCCTGCCCTTCCCTGGAGTCTGCAGACTGGGGTGGACTGCACAACTGGAGGAGTCCTAGCATGTGAGTGTTTTTCCTCTGATCAAAATAAAAATGGTAATAATAATACAACATGCCTTATGAAGAAAAACTGTTTTTTTCACATATTTGAATAAGGTCTTGAGTGTTTGCCTGTGTTTCTTCACATGCCATCAGAAATAGCAGATCAATGTTTTTAGCCTATAGGAATACACTCATATGTCTCTCTCTTTAAAAAGTCCTTTATTTTGGGGTCAGAAACTCATTTGGGAAGAAACAGAATGAAATAGTAAGCAGTAATTACAGTACTCTGCCCTTTGTAGCGGAGCAATATTTACGATGTCCTGTATAGGAGGCTTTGAGCCTGAAATATACTCATCAAAGCACAAAGCAGAACCCAGTCCAATACAGTCCAGACTGTTTAACCCCACAAGGTCCAGCTTGACGAGTAGATTTTGTCTCATGGGGAATTGTTGGAATTGGTTCAGTACCAATTTTCATAGCAGTCTGAAGTGAAACTGGACAAGCAGTGAGATTTATGGGGAGACTTCCTGATACTTGGCCACTATAAATGAAATTTTTCCACTGTACCTTCTTGTCTTGTGACTGGTAGTAAGGACAGGCTTCTGTGTTCATCTTTACAACCAACAACGTTGCATTTTTTGTGTTTAGCTGTGATGTTCAGTGCCTCTACTAAAGCCAGTGAACTGTGGCAAGGATGTTTACTTGCTGTTTACTTCTAAAATGCAACAAACATTGGTTTTGCACAATGCAGTCACTTTAAATACAATACAGTTTAATGCGAAATAGAGCGATATTACTTTCAAGACCCATCCAAGCTTAAGTTCTTTGTAAAAGTATTCATAGCCCTTACACCTTTCCACATTTCACAACCACACACGTAATTGCATTTTATTGGGATTTTATGTGATAGACAAACATAAGTGGCACATACATGTGTACTAGATGGGAAATGACAAATGGTTTTCAAAGCTTTGACAGATATCTGAGAAGTGGTGCAATTCTCCAACTAAACTGAGGGAAGTACAGCCTACAGGCCTATTGTAACTCTGGAGGAGCTGCAGACATTCACAGCTCCAATAGGTCAATTTGTCCACAGGGTAATTATTAGTTGAGAATTCCACAAATATAGCCTTAACTGAAGAGTGGAGTACAACCATTGTTGTAAGAAAGCCTCAAGATGGGTGGCATTGAAGAAGGTGGACTGGTCAGAAGAGACCAAAATGTAACCTTTCGCAAACCTAAATGCAAAATGTGGCTGAGAACTAACATACCACATAACCCTGAACACACATGCTGGTGGCAGCGTCATGTTTTGGGGATGCTTTTCTTCAGCAGAATTGATGGGAAGATGAATTGAGACAACCAAAGCAGGGGAATCTCAGTAATATTTGAGATTGGGTTAGAGTGACCTTCAGTCAGGATAACAACCTAATAAACATACATTCAGAACTAAAGTAAGTAAATTCATCTGTTAGAATAGCCCAGGCAGAGTCCAGAGCTAAATGCAGAAAAACAGTTAAATTGTGCAAAGCTGGTAGAGACGTACCACAAAAGGCTTGGAGACATAATTGCAGTGAAATGTGGTATAACGAAGTATTGACTCAGGAAAGCTAAATACAAATGCAAGTCACATTATTTATCATATTGTTAAAAAAGTTAAAACTATTTATCATTTTCTTCACTATGTGCCTTTCTGTGTTGGTCCATCACAAGAAATGACAATATATTCATATGTTAAATAAAATACATTTATATTTACATTGTGAAAAAGTTTTTAACACTTGCAAGACACTGTATTGACTTCTGTGGATTAATGTCCACGAGATCAAATGATAGCAAATTAGATATTCCGTGAGCCAAAAATGTCTGCACCACTTCTCCTTGTTGTTCCCATTGCAAATGTTTTGGTATTGATGTGTTTATTGTTTTCATTTGCACTGGAACAACACAAAAAACAGAGAAGAAAAACCTGACAAAAATTCACACAGAACTCAGCAAGGGAAAGTAGGGGAAAATCTAAGCCTTCATACTTTGAAAGATCTCACATCCCCACATTTATGTCATACACGTATGTGTAGGAGTGCACTCAGGTTGTGGTGAAAAAGATGAACTACAAAAACCTTTAACATGGTTGTTGTCATGTAACGTTTAAAAATAATTATGTATGTTGTGTTTATGGGTAAATGAAATAACACTCTACATTCTACCTCTCAGTAACAGCTCTGCTTTTCAAAATGGAGGAGGCTAATATCGCCAGCAGGGCCAAAGCACAGGAATTCATTCAAGCAACCAGCCAGGTGAATACATTCATGTGACCTAGCAGCTGCATGATACCAACAGGTTGCCCGTGGTGTCATTCTTATTAAAGGGGTTGGGTCAAGTTGATAAGTGATCATCCATCTCAGAGTCAAACAAGATGATCACCAGTCTCCTCATCTACTTACCTGTCAAACCTCAGAGTAGCTGTTACTTAACTGTCTGATGTTTCTCATGCAGATCCTTTCACAGGCCAACCAGAGCCAGTCCCAGCAGCATGCTCCTCCAACCTCAGCCTCCTCCATACAGATTCCTCCCCCCCCTTCTCTGCCACCACCTCCTGGTCTGAGTCCAGCCCAGTTCATCCTCCACAGCTCCCTCCCACTGGTTTCCTGCTCCAAAACTCCACCCTCTCACCTGCATCCCTCCATAGGCAGTGGATGTGCTCAGACCCCACCGCCCAGTCTGCCTGTAGGACTATCAGGAGTGACTGGTAGCTCTGGTGACTGTGGATGGGACAATGAGAGCAAAGACCCAGATAAGGTAATGTTCAGGAATGGGTGAGAAAAAGTAATTTAATGAATCCAAAATACTGCTACACTGTTATCTCCTTCTACTCAAGACCCCAAAAGCTGTGCTTTATCTCAGTGAAAATACTATTTTTAATTGTCTAAATAAAAATGTCCATATAGTTATAAGGTAATTATTTAGAATATGTAAGTGTGGACAAAAAAATTGAAGATTTAGGTCATTATTCTTTTTATTATTGTAATTTTAATTCAACTCTTCTTATAAATGATTTGATTCAGTATTTGAAGAAGCTGCATACACAGGAACGAGCAGTGGAGGAAGTGAAGCTCGCCATCAAACCTTACTATCAGCGCAAGGACATAAACAAGGATGAATACAAAGACATCCTCAGGAAAGCTGTGCATAAGGTAAGGTTAGCATACACGCACCCAACACCAATAACATACCGATAACTTGTCTTTGTTTTACACACAATATCTGGATTTTCTGTCAGAGATGAGCATTTTTTTTCTTACATAACGTAGACAGAAATATTGTACGTCAAGCTGTAGCTCACATACAGTTATGACAGACACAAGGACAATTGGGTCCTTTCAGATGAGTGTTATTTAGTCTCTTCAGCAGAGTTACTTTTTTATTGTGTCCCCTGTTGATGATAAAATATACAGTACTGTGCAAACGTTTTTGTGATAGATACACACAAAATGCTTTCAGAAATATGAATAATTATTTTTGTTCATTTACACAATGCAAATGAGTGAACAAAAGAAAAATCTAAATCAAATCAATATTTGGTGTCATTACGTCAGTACTGTAAGTGATGGCATGGGCCCCACAGAGCCCTGATCTCAACATCATGGAGTGGGTCTGGGATCACATGAAGAGACACAAAGATTTTTGTACTATAATTTATTTTAACATTTTGTAGTTTGTTGAACAAATCAGTATTGAGTTTTTGTACTTCTGCGTCCTGAAAAGCTATACGTATATATACATATGTCTTTATGCAGGCTCTTTAATAACAACTGTCATTGTTCCAGATCTGCCATAGCCGCACTGGAGAGATCAACCCAGTCAAAGTCAGCAACCTGGTGAAGCTGTACGTCCAGCGATACAAATATTTCCGGAAACACGGACGCAAAATGGACGAGGAAGAAAGGGATGACAGGGAGCCTGGAGTGCTGCATTCTTCAGCTTAATGACAGACTTATTTTTTTGAATGTTCCCCACACTGCCTTCTGCTTTGGCCAACATTTGGGCCCTCCACAGATTGATTTTTGTCTAATGTTTTATTGTTTTCATATCCCACCTTGTCTGTGCTTTTATGTGATGTTACGGACGTCTCCCTGATCTCTGTGGTCTCACTGTAAATATTTCTCATTTAGAAAATTATCATGTATGCATTGTTGAGGAAGTGGATGGTCATGCTCAGCTGTATGATCCAGTACACCTAGCCTGCAATAAACACTACGTTTGTCAAGTTTACCAATTTTTATTTGTTCCATTACTAGCTTCACATTTTTGAAACCCTTTCCTTTATATCCTATATCAAATTTCAGTCACAGACATAGTACTGATAGACACCACCCTGTCTCACTCCTCTCCCCCTGTCAGTTTACCAGCTGAGTAACAATGGTTCAAGTACACCAACACTGAAACCTCTGCTGTGCTGTGCTTGCATGTTCTACTGAGAAAGCTGCTTATTTTCTATGAAATTACTTGAAACAAAACAACAAAATATAAAATGTTTCTTGAAAACCACTACAGAGTAAAACCATTTAATTTAGTTTTACACCCCACAGTGCTGAAAGTTTCTATAGTGTTGTAGAAAACTTTGTTGCTGAAGATCAATAAAGAATAGTTCTAGTATTTAAAAGAATGAAACCAGAAACAAACAATGGTCAGAGATTCAGGTATGTTTTTGAAGCGTCATTGGAATTTAGACACTATGTTGAGGAGCGTTGTTGCAGAGACATTGTCTATATTTTCAATAACTCATTTGTTAAAAAGCGCAGAGAGTCTAAATTTGTGCAAGTGGATACTGTTGTCTGGAGGCGTTTGTGTGATGCAGCCAATCAGGCGGTCAACCACTTCACCCACCTCATCGCTACATGAATGCCTTCTTCTTCTGTGGATCAACACGGATGTGTGCCCCTGACTACATTTTACGGCAGACATTGCGCGTTTACGGCATTCCGCCATTTTATTTTTGTTGAGCAGAAGCGGTTCACGTCGAGCTAGTGGCGCGGTGTGGGTTCCTCAAGCTGATCAGTTTTTAAAAGATCGATTGTTCTCACACCACAAGTTGGTTTAGGCGATATTTATACATCGCACTCTTCTTGCGGTTTATGGTCTGACATTCGGGAAACCTCGGAGGAGATAAGGTAAGAGTCGTACTCGAATCCCTCACCCGTATTAGCTTTGTTACCCTGTTGGCTAATCCCAAAGGCTCAATACAGTCTTGAGGCAAAACGGCCGTTGGGCTGTTTATACATAAACTATCATATCATATATTAGAGTAGTTATTTTGAAAATACGATAGATAGCACACGTTTTGTAAGCATATCAACTTTGTTTGAATTCGTGATATTTAGCCAAGTGACGGAGCCTGTGCGGACTTCCCACATGCTAGTAGCATGAGGGAAGTAGTTAACGCTGGTCTCGTTGGAGACGCTAACTGCCGTGTGTTGATTTTGGCGTTGATCCGCCATTTGTTGATTTATATTCATTTACATGTAACATATATGTTTATTCCAAGCTCTGGGGAAAAACTCGAGAGCGCGGCTGAATCGTTTTTAAGCTTTCGTCTTTGTAGGCTGTAGTTTTGAATGAACACCTTGCTTTACTTTTTGTGAACTTGGGACAATATTGCTCATTGATCTGGAATTAAAAATAGTAAAAAAAAAAAAATCAAACTTATAGGGAAATGCAGCACGTCAAAATAAAAAAATATTTGGATAATTCAGTTGAAACAAATCTCCATTCACTTGCAAATGAACTGAAGACAAAGCTTTTGTTTCGAGACATTTGGAAATCAGAATTTGATGGAATGACCCCGATATGCAATCAATGCTTTCATTTTATTCATTTTGCGTTTTCGCCTACTCTCACCTCTGGCGCACCATTGTTGGACAAGTCATTCTGTAAAACGTGTCTCAGCTTCCTTTTGATGTACTTCCAGAGGTTTGTAACAGAAGGAAGTGGATATATTTTATTGCTACTGTTGTTGGCATCCAGTGGGTCACGCTGCAAGCAAACACTGTGGATTACAGCAGTGTTTATTTGATATTTTTTCTGATTTAATTTGATTAGATCCAGCTGATCATCTAACAAGTAACTTGAAAAGTGGAATTAGAGGTGTCTGTTTTTGTTTTTTCTCTTTAGGTGAAAGATGACGCAGTTTCTACCCCCTAACCTGCTGGCTCTCTTTGCGCCGCGGGACCCGATACCTTTCTTGCCTCAGCTGGTGAAGCTCCCCCATGAAAAACATCACAACCAGCCTTACAGCGGCATTGCGCCATTTATCAGACACTTTGAGGTGAATATGAAATCTTTAATGTTCTGCTTGATTTGAATGGTGCTTTTTTTTCTTAACACGTTTAATTTGTGTTGATTTATTTGCTGTATCTCTAGGATCCTAGAGATGCCCCTCCACCAACAAGGGCAGAAACCCGCGAGGAACGGCTAGAGAGAAAAGTAAGGCGTTAATATCTTAAGTAGCCAAGATTTTTGCTTTTCATAAAATCATTTGAATTCAGCCTTACTAGGTGCATTCAGATGCTTAAACTTGGAACTTTATATCATTTACATCAAATAAATACTTGATCATATGTCTTTGTCTGTGCTTTTAGTATAGGCTAAGTTATTAATGTATTCCCAATGTAATTTTCAAGTCTACTATTGCAGTGAGAAAAGATAACTCAGCCCAGTAATTGATTCCTAGATATTAAATTAGCTTTTTATACTGTACAATAAAACAAAAAAGCAAGTAGTTTGTGCAAAAACAGATTTTCATGTTCTATTTCTCTTTTTTGTGTAAATTTAAAAATAAAATAAAAAAATACAGTTGATTAGCTTCTGTTTGATTAATAGATTCTGTAACTCCACTTTCTGATTTAGTTTTATTATTATAGGCCAAATGTAGGTATTTAAGTATTGTCATTCAAATCAAACCTAAAGTTAATTTGGCTTAACAATTTTCTCCTTGTACAGCGGCGAGAGAAGATTGAGAGAAGACAAACAGTAATGGAGACAGAACTCAAGCTTTGTAAGTGTTTTATATTGACAAATAGGACATTTTTTGCCAAGCGTTTTTTTAACTAATCCTATTTTCCTGTCTGCGTTCTATCAGGGGATCCCCATAATGACCCTAATGCGCAAGGCGATGCCTTCAAGACACTGTTTGTTGCACGAGTGGTGAGTATATTTAAGTTACATTCAGTTTTATCTAGTATACTTACAGTGTCTGTGATTTGAAATGTGCTTCCTTTATAAATGCATCATTTTGTCTGCTGTAGAACTATGATACTACAGAGTCCAAGCTTCGTCGTGAGTTTGAGGTCTATGGTCCCATCAAACGGGTATGTCTGTTACACACAACACTTTAAGCTAGAGTGACACCTGAACAGCACAACAGATAAACCTGTAAAAAAAAAAGTGTGACACGGCATTGAAAATTAGTATTTTACATACATTGAAATTAAAAATGAATACATTTCTGTTTGCATAATAAATCCCACAGCCATCTAATGTTCACGCGTGTGTTTCAGATTTACATAGTCTACAACAAGAAGACTGCGAAGCCTCGGGGTTATGCGTTCATTGAGTACGAGCATGAACGAGATATGCACTGTGAGTACCAATGTTGAGCACTGAGCTGGAACTGTTGTCTATCAAATCAGTCGTTTACACAGAAGTCGTACGACGTAGGGTGTTGCTTTGGTTGAGCTTCTTTATTTATCACATTGAGAACTTGACTACTGCCTTATGAGCAAATGGATGTCTATGACACCCGAGAGATGGTACTTCTTACACATGTTTGCTATGAAAATTGCATGTTGAAATTCACTTTGGTGATTGTATAATGTGTGTGTGTGTGTGTGTGTGTGTCTGTGTTTGATGCGTGCCATCAGTTGACTAATAGTCTAGTTGAGATGAGAAGCTGCTTTATTCAGTGGGGCATCGTGGGAAATGTGGGAGGACACAGTGGTAAAAATGTCTTTCACTTGTAAACCTGAATATTTTTGCCTGTCAAAGGGCGCATTGTGTTTAACTGTTAGGCTTTGTAGCTCTGTGGAAGAGCACCACCCCTGGTTGGACTCTGATGGTAAGCAGAAGGTCAGACTGGTCACCAAGCACTCAATGGGGGTTATTGCCAATAATGTGTGATGGACTGAATTGAAACCATCCTTTTGTATGACTTGGCTCTGAGCTTGTTTGAGTTTTATTTGGTGGTCTTCAACCCTGGTCATGGTGAGATTATTTAAGCTTCATCACATCCATTGATGTTTATACTGGTGGTGATTCCACAAATATATACAGTTTCAGTACTGTCGCATTGGACAAGTGAATGGTGCCATCCAACACAGTGACACCATTCTTCAAGACCAGAGTTGCTGTATCACGGCCATTTAGTAACAGAAAGGGGTGAACTTGAGGGGTTATGTGGGGCAAAACAGTATATTAACTGTGTGTTGTTCTCATTGCCACTGCAGCCGCCAATCTGTGATGGCTATTGGCCAGAGCTGGCTGGCAGATGATGATGGTTATGATACATCTACACCCTACTACCACAGCTCAGTATATGGTTGGTATAATGGGTTTGTATGATGGGTAAGATTTCTTTCCACCCTCCATCTCCTACATAGGAAAGAGGAGCTACGTTCAATGGGAAAAGCATCATTAGTAGCAAGCCCTTGAGCTTTTAAAGCAGTCATTACTGCTTGGATCCTGGGCTTTGACCATTGAACGCACCCCTAACCACTAGTCAATTGACTCTTGCCCAATAATTCTGGCCTTTTTGTTAAAGCCACCTCTGGTTATGTCAGGTATGACAGATGTATGAAGAGATACCAGGTCAGTGAAAGAGATCTACATGCTTGGTGGTGATGGTGATTGTAGCCATTTCTAGTTTTCCTTGTTGCCCAGAATTAAATTGCTGTACCCTGTGGAAAAAAGCTCTGCAGTTATAAGACAAAGTACTTCACATACAGTCATTTTCATTGCCACTAGACAGATTACTATTGCGCTTCATTGTATTGCTTTGATTAAGTTCCTTGGTATTGTGTAAGTGTTTTTGTAGATGGGTTAGGTCCCATTGTTAAGTGGAAAAATGTTGCGTTAGGCCCAAGTGCATGACAAGTAAAATGATATTGATGAGCATTAGCTTCAAACACTTTCAAGCTCAATGAATGTAGACTTTGGGATGTGAGAGTAAATCCTATCCAAGCTGGCTTTAATAGAAAAGGCTGATATGGGCAATATTGTTGGTAATTTTTCTAGATGGGCTATTCATACATGAATTCACCACATAACCCAAGTTGGAAATTAGTTATCGTAGCCTAACAGATGACTTCATAGATTGCCAAGCACATAGTTTGTCCACAGTTAATGACACATCAGTAATGCATACAGACACTGGATGGCCTCAGTCACTGACATTTCAGGCCACTTCACGTTCAAGACGTGTCAGTGTTAGGAACATGAATTCACTGAATCCCTAGGGAAATGAGCCTGTCATTGATTGGGGTTGTGATAAGTCAACTCCTGCAAAGAGGCCTCATTTTTTTATTTTTGTTTTTCTTTTGGTTCTTTTTCTTTTACTAGGTCAGTTTTAGTAGTGGGGGTTTGGTAAGGCCCTTATTTTGGAATGGGATGTTGTCCTCTGTGAATGCAGGAAGTGTAGGGGTTCTGGTAAGGCCCCCTGATAGGTGTTGTCATAGTGTGTATTCTGGTAAAACTCTGAGGCTGGGGTAGAGGCTGTCATAAGGCCCCATCACTAAGGTATTATGGTAAGAATATGAGGCGCGTGTGTGTGTCTGAGTGTGGTCATTTTGGTAAAGTCTGTATTCTGTAAGTGACGGTTTGGGTGAGACCGTCTTCATTGCCACAAAAGACAAGTTTAGCAGCCACGATGAGCCGTCCGGATATTGCCACGTCCTTCGTTCATACAGGATTGATGGAAAGACTGGAATAATGGGTTGAGGTGTGGCACAGTAAGATGGGTAATATCTGACATGTTGGGAAGACTTTGTTGTAAAGGCCCTTACGGTTGGCTTGCATCATGACGTGTTATGTTGCTCTCTGAGTGAGCTGCCTGTTTTCTTCAAATTTACATTTTAATGATCAAAATTAAGCGCTGTACACATTCCAGTTTTAGTTTGGTGTTGTCTGTAGATGCACCACACAGTTACTATAACACTAAAGTTGATGTTTCTAGAGTATTACATGACCCAGCAGGTAAGAATGCAGAGTGAAGAGCTGAATTAAAACGGTCACACTGGTTTAATGGTCATCCTTTTTTCAAACTTGTGAGATGTTTAAAAGCCACTCCCAAAGAAAATGTAGATGCCGTAAAGCTAAATCCACACAGGCATTTCTAGATTTTCATATACTGTGCAATGATATCAGGAAATCCAAAGTCAGTGACAGTTAAAAATGTAATGTATCAATCGCTCATCGGGTGGAAGGAGGTCTACTCCCATTATCCTTCGGCTTTTACCCAGAGAGCAGCCATCTCGGCCTCACCTGCTCCTGGTCAGTATAATGCACTGTTTCCTTCCTTGGCCACGTTGATGTAGTTGTGCCCCGTCTCATTTCTATGCTCCCTCTTGCCATTCCTGTTCTCCAGCTGCCTACAAACATGCGGATGGAAAGAAGATTGACGGCAGGAGGGTGCTGGTGGATGTGGAAAGAGGGCGCACAGTTAAAGGATGGCATCCTCGCAGGCTCGGTCAGTGCGTTTTCATTGTCTCCCATTCATTTGTCCCGTTTCCTGCTTTTCTCTGTTGGTGAATTATATTAACTGTTTTTCTAGGTGGTGGATTGGGTGGGACCAGAAGAGGCGGGGCAGACGTGAACATCAAGCACTCTGGCCGAGATGATGCGTCGCGTTATGATGATCGAGCTATCGGAGGGTGAGGTTTTTTTCTAAGGTGTTCTGTGTGGTATACAGTTCTGTTTAACTGCTTGGTGTAACTGTCTTCAATTTGTCTTGACTGACTGCTTTTAGTGAGCGAGATCGTGGAGAACGGAGGGAGCGCAGCCGTGAAAGAGAGAAGGACAGAGAGCGCCGTAGGTCTAGATCCCGTGAACGCCGACGCCATACTCGCTCCCGTGAGCGGGACAGACAGGCTGGAGCAGGGGAGGAAGTTGTTGGGGGAGGGGGCGGCGGCGGTGGCGGCGGCGGCAGCAGCAGCCGTCGCAGAGATCGAGAGAGGGAGCGGAGTCGAGACAGGAGGAGAAGGAGCAGGAGCCGGGATCGCAAGAGAGACAGGGAAAGGGGCAAGGGGTTGGAAGGTGAGGATGTTGGTCAGGGAGAGGGTGCCCCTGAAGGTGGGGAGCGGGTTCTGGAAGAACATGAAGAAGTGGGAGAGGGCATCGAGGAGCGTAGAGACAGGGACAGAGAAAGGGACAGGGATCGTAGGCGTAGCCACAGGGACAGAGACAGACGTAGGGGAGACCGAGACAAGGAGCACAAGAGGGAGCGGGGGGAGAGAGACAGGGGGGAGCGCAGAGAGGAACGCCATGCTTCCCTACGAGACGACATGGGTGCCCAAGAAGACGTGGCCAATGAGGATGAGGGAGGAGCACTGCCGCACATGGAGGAATACAGTCAGGATGGGATGATGGACCAACAGTCAGTGCCATCAGCTGATGGCTACGTCTCCAGTGAGAACGGCTACAAGATGGAGGCTCCAGGAGATGAGTACTGAGACAGTCCCTCTTCCAGCAGAGCTCCGCTCACTTTTAATTCTGTACTTTAACTTGGCCCATAGCTTTCTGCCACAGAATGGCAGGTTTCCTCACTGTCAGATATCTTGCCAGCTGTTTTCATACGGACACCAACCGTATTAAAATATTCCTTTTCTTTGTTGCACACGTTGATGCGTATAACGGATTGGCTGTCACTAAAATTTGCAGCTTCTGCTGCGTATGTTATCAGATGGCCTAGTGATTCAAGATAGATTTTTTTTTTGTTCTCCACCACTCGGGACTTAAAATAAGAGGTCGGTTTGTTTTCAAATGGGTAGAACGTGTTGTCCTTGATTTCTTGAAGTTTTACCCAATTACCTATTTCTGCTTGGTGTGTAAAAGGAAATATGACAACGCTGACTCTTCTGTTTATTCATTCTGGAATATTTTTTAATGTCTGTATGTTTAGATTTGCAGGATAATTTTAATAAAGATGTGACTTAAATCCAGAGCTGCTTCATATGTCTTAATGTGCGTTTCTAAATGTGCTATGACTTAAGTTTCGTCCCTGAAAGAGACTGATGTTAAAACAAAAGGATGCACCGTTAACTTGGACGACGTGTAGTAACAATGTAAACACGTGCGCTCTTCAAATGTAGCGAGTGAGTGTTTGGCGCCTCGTCGCTTCGAAGCCTTTAAATCCGCGTTGAAGCTGCTCGTGAGGAAACCACGCGCCCAAGCTGCTGCGTCAGGTTCTGCGTGGTTGCTGCTCCCGCATCTCGGCCCTCGTTCAGATCATTCGCTTCGCTCCACAACCCGTGTCGTCACTAAACATGGTCCACGCGTCGCTGTGAACCCGAGGTTCTGTTGCGTACGCAGCGTTGTACTGGGTTCGGCCGAAGGACGAGGAGAACGGAATGATGTCCTACTACCACACCACCAAGGAGGCAGACATGGCGGCCATGGCGGAGCCGCTCTGCCTGGAGAGAGGTAACCAGCGAGCCGGAGCGTTTCGCGGTCACTCGTGCAGCTCGGACTTGAGGCACACGCAGGGGAAGCCGTAGAAAAAGCCCATTGAGTTGCTCGTACGTGAATGTGAATGTGCCGTTAGCTGGTCGGTACTGCTGGTAGGTGGGTCGTTCGTAGGGTCTCGCGGTCCTTTCAGGCTGCCAGCGCATCCTCCAGCAGCTTTTTACACCCAGTGTTTCCGTCCAGATATGCTTCAAAACGCGTTTGCTACAAGCGAAACCGCGAAGTCGTCGTTTGACAGAAGGAGCGAACTGACCCACTGGCGGATCGAGGTGTGGTCGGACGCCGCGGCCGCGTTACTCGCCAGATGTTGGCTGATAAAAGCGACCGAGCGCGGGGCCTGGTATGAAAGGCGACCTGGGAAAATGACTCAAAGCCCAC
Source organism: Macropodus opercularis (assembly GCA_030770545.1). Classification (NCBI taxonomy): domain Eukaryota; kingdom Metazoa; phylum Chordata; class Actinopteri; order Anabantiformes; family Osphronemidae; genus Macropodus; species Macropodus opercularis. Next base: position 2,704,383 of record CM061096.1, on the reverse strand, counting down.
AACGCACCTGCTGATTGATGCTGTCAGAGGAATGAACACATGCTCATTCAACGTGCAGGTGTGTTCGAGCTCCAGCTGTTGCCAACGTCCTCAGTAGTTTTTAGATCTGATCAAATCTAGATCTGTACACAAGGACCCACTGAGAGATGAGGTGACGCACCCTGAAGTTAAGCTTTTACATACACGACCTCCTGGGGGAATCTGAGAACCTGGAGACCCTTTGGGGTCAGGTAGCTGCGTTTCTCTATGATAATTCAGTCCGGTGTGTTTCAGATGTGTGCAGAGTGATTGAGCTGCTCGACCGACTGCAGCGGAGTGGAGAGCTGCCTCCTCCCAAACTGCAGGCGTTGCAGAGAGTCCTGCAGAGCAAATTCTGTGCTGCCATCAGAGAGGTAAGGATGAGGCTGTACCAGGGTGCTAGAGAATCTCAGCTCCATTTGTTCCCAGTGTTGTTCTGCTTGTGACACCCTGAAGAGATGGATATGCAGAGACCGATGGCTCCGGAGATTCACTTCCCTGCCCCTTAACATTAATCAACTCTTTCACATCTTACGCTGTTTTTTTGCAATTCTTCTTACTTCAGCTCCTCAACTATATCAACAAACATTTTTAATATGTTTGCACTTTCCCCAAACTTTCCTGTGTATTTTACATACACATCTCAGACCTGATGGTGAGACTGTTGGGGACTTTTGTAATTTTGTGCATTTATTTACTGTATTTTTCTTACCTGTGCACCGGATCACTTCACAGCCACATGTGTTTGTGTGACTCATCTGTGCTCTACTCTGTTCCCCTCAGGTATATGAGCAGCTGTATGACACACTAGATATTGTTGGAGGGCCAGAAGTGCGAGCACAAGCAACGGCCAAGGTATTTCACACAGACCAACTACTGGAGTTCCTCACTTCAGCTGTCATAATAGTAGAAAGGAACAAGGTGAACATGCAGCATCTGGGGGCAAAGGTTTTAAGTTGTCAAATGGTTGTCGTAAGAACTAAGTCTGACAAAGCAACATTCCTCAGGTGGAAGTAGGCAGTTCTAAAAGGACACCAAGGTTCCTACAGTAGATCCAGAAGCTAATATTAAACTGTCTTTCCGTGCTAGACAGGATTCACCTAATATGTTGGAACGCCACTGACTTTCTAGTTTTCGGGTCCTCTGCTTAAGGTTACGGAAATGCTCCCATTGCCTATGAAGCCCACATCGTTTGCTGGACACCACCTAGACAGCCAGCGGTGAAGGGACGACAAGTGGCTAAACATGTCATCACTGGTCACATTGGGGAGGAACCAGAGAAAACTACGTGTCCGACGTTGTTTTGGCAAACGAACACACCGACTCAACGTTAGTTTGAGTGACTTCAGATTGGCGTAACCGGGAGCCATTAGTTCCTGCGTGTATTACGATCTTACTGACACTGATTTTACAAACAAGGATTTTGAATCACTCATTTATTGGTCATCTGAGCGGCTTGTCCTTGTCCTATCCTTGTCATTTGGGCCAGCGGTGGGGTAGACTCTGGACAGGTTGCCAGTCTGTCTCAGACAACCATTCACTCTCACACTCATACCTAATTTAGAGTCTCCAGTTAACCTGACTGCATGTCAGAGTGCGAGGGGAACCCCAGGTGCTTGTTGCTGTAACAGTGCTAACATCACTGTGCCATCCGATTGAAATGCCTCCCCAAAACACAGACAACCCCATTTTATGGCTGATTTGCTGGTTTACTTCTTTCTTAACCAGGCCACGGTGGCAGCCTTTGCAGCCAGCGAGGGCCACGCACACCCAAGGGTGGTGGAGTTGCCCAAGACAGAAGAAGGTCTTGGCTTTAACATCATGGGGGGCAAAGAGCAGAATTCTCCTATCTACATCTCCAGAGTGATCCCAGAGGGAGTGGCCGACCGCCAAGGAGGACTGAAGAGAGGCGACCAGCTGCTGTCTGTCAATGGAGTGGTAAGACACTAAAGACCTAAAGAGAGGCAGCCATTATTACTCCAATAAACCGTTTGACACAGTACAATTTACAGTTTTAGCTCAAAGTGAGTTAATTGCTATTTCCCTTTTTATTTACATGTAATATCCCATAATAATTTTATTACAATAATTTTATTTTATGTGTTTATTTTGCAAAAGTAAATCCAAATCTAAAATCTCTCCTTTACAAAAGTAACTTTGCTGTGTTTTGGTGAAATAGAAGAACTTTAGAACATAACAAGTGTGCTAAAGTAGACAAGACCCCTGGTCTAGCAGAGCTCATTGTGCTGTCGTGAGACAGGAACTTGCTGTAAGGGCGACCGTCTCAGTAACACTCCTTGTCTGGAGGATTTCAAAAATGTTCAGCCACAACTTCAAGCGTTCAAAGTATCATACAAAATCTACTTTTTCCACATTCTGGTATGTTATTTGACTCCAGGGTCCATGTAGACACGCGCAGAGTATGTTGACATAGGCTGCGGTTTGCCGTCACAACCCCACCAGAAGCTCTGCCCAAACAAACTCACTGACTGCGTTAGAATCGTCGTGGCACAGCTGCTATGCTCAAGGAAAAATCCGAATCGGCATCACAAAGATGTAGTTGTACTCAAACTAGCCGCCATTTGCATTTCTCTGGTCAAACTGCCGTCACTGTAATTTAAGAGTGCGTTTGATACAGTGTTTACGGTAATAACGTTGCTTGACTGAGTGGAGCTGTTGGACTCACTCTCACAGTGGCAATGACATTAGTCTTACTGTAGCTGACAGTGTATTGAGTTAGTTCCTGTTTGTTTCCAATTTGATCGTCTTAATGATAAATCTTCCATATGCACAATTATTAGCTCTGGAGTCTTTACATGTCTCCTCTACACTAGGCAATATTATTAACAAACACAACATTTTCGTTGCTACGCAGATGACACTCAGTTATACCTATCCATTAAACCATACGAAACAAACCAATTACGCAAACTTCAAATTTGCAAAATTAGAACGGGAGGCAGAGCCCTTAGCTATCAAGCTCCTCTCCTGTGCAACCTGCTCCCAGTTCAGGTTCTAGAAACATAGTGAATATATAAACCTAAAGTAAAGTACTGGTGTCTATACAGAGCGTTGAGGGGGAGCACCATGAGAAGGCTGTAGAGCTGCTGAAGGCTGCTCAGGGTTCGGTGAAGCTAGTGGTCCGCTACACCCCAAAGGTCCTGGAGGAAATGGAGGCCCGCTTTGAGAAGATGCGCAGCGCCCGGAGACGACAGCAGCACACTAGCTACTCGTGAGACTGCTCATTAGTCTGCATGCACCCACCATTGTTAATATGTGTATGAGTACACTGCATCACTAAGTGCTGAATTTGAATAGTCAGACACCACGTCCCCCTGGTAATCTCAGTACCTGCATACTAACAACTGCTCACAGGGTCTGTGCATTTATAGTTACTATTTAATTTTATTGTCTTACTCAGCCTTGTCCTGTCTTCCTGCAGATCTCTGGAGTCCAGGGGCTAGCTACTTCGAAGCCCCCATCCACTGACACTGTCTAATCCTCCTGACATTTATGTTCCAGTGGGGGAGCAAGACCGTAGACGGGAAGCAAAAAACCAAAGTAGCCTACCAACACCTGTTATCTGAACTTCCTCCTGAAGCCAACAAGGCAGTCTAAGAAATTCTCCCCTCGCTCCTTTACCCTTTCTTATAGTACTGAATAAGCTTGTCGTGGGACCATGTCTATAATTTTGTGTTTCCAGTGTGACATCATCCTCAGCATCCTATTAAATAAGGGCAACACATTGTCTTTAGTGTGTGGCGTACTGAAACTTAATGTTTGCATTCTCAACAGGTGTTAAGTTTGTTTCCATGCACGTCTCAATTGTACTTAGTAGTGTAGTGGAGGAAACACGGAGCCTACATTACCATGTCTCTGTCATATGTCCCAGGCAGAGGGCTAACCCCAGATGTGTGTCGATCACTGTGCGTCTTCTGCGTTCAGCGCTGAGAAAGAGAGCACTGTGACACTTACACTGGAACTACAAAGTCTGGGAACTATCACGGCACCGTGCCCATTTAAAGATGGCGGCTCTGCGAACAAGGTTAAACTAGTGGCGGAAACACTTACAAGGCTCAGCAAAATTATTAAACACGGGTGATCTGAACACAAAGATAATTATTAGAAATAAAACCTTAAAAACTAAAAATCACTGCTTAAGCAGGAAAAACAATCTGAGAGAACATAGGAAGGAAGAACTAACAAATTCTCCCCTCAAACAAAAACTAACAGTACAGAAATAAAAAAGAAACACAAAGTCACTGCTAGGGCAGGAACTAATGAGGTAAGAACTAACAAACAAACATGAACTAACTACCAATCAAAACCAGGATTAGGAACAAGCAACAGGTTGAATACAATTAAACAAACAAACCCAGAGGTGACAAGTACAACAGACAGACAAAGTCAGGTTCAGACGTGTGTGATTGACCATGATGAGACGAATGCAGGACGTAATAGTCTTTAAAGAGGCGTGGCCAACATTCACAAACAACAATCAGTTTGGTAGACTGACACGGAGAGACACGATGCAGCCAGTGGACGTTTCCACATCGACTATGGGAGCGATTAACTCTGGAATTCTGGGCTAACAATTACCATTATGAAGAAAGTCTAGGAAACTGATGACTAGTGAGAATTGTCTTGTGTTTTAAGATTTGATAGTGAACTGTGTTCATTTGGTTGCATAATCAAGAAATAAATCTGTGTGAAAAGAATTCTGTCTTTCCTGCTGGACACGCTTGTTTCTCAGGCAGTGTTAGTAACACCATGCTAAAAAGAAGTAATCTTTGTCTGTGTTACCATTGTTCACAATGATACCACCAATTATGTTGGAATTTGAAGGATCTCAAATTTGCTTATTTAATAACCATTTCATATTATCTGTTAAAATTGTCTATAATAATTAATTATATTAATTACTAAAATGGACCTATAAGAACCAACGGTGACACAGGTGTCACAAAGCACAAAGAAATTACTCAGAGATGTGTTTCACATGGTTCTTTTGGATTGGTTCACCAATACATGAGTCTAAATTAGCAACATTAGGAGTGATATGATGTATGAGTGGCAGTAACTGGCTGAAATCTATTATAAAAGCACTGGTTCAATCCAACAAGACTCATTACAAGTTTAAATAATAGTCTAACTACCACTATTGTATGATCGTGTGTGTGATCATCTACACGATGTATGCGAGGGGTCAGATGGCGAGGTCATCAATGATGTGTTGACATGAGCTGAACGTAGACACTCACCCACTAATCACTAGGCCAACAGCCTAGTTACACAGAGAGATTTAGTGAAGTTAGAGGAAGGAGTAGGTTTGATTGACGCTTGTTGGACCTCGTTTTACGTCAGAACTACTTTTTTCTCCGTTTGACCTATTTTCAGCCTTAAGCTACTTTCCCACATGCACCGACTTTCTGACTGCATGTGGGAAAGAGAATACCTGAGATTCCCTGCATGCACACGACTCTGACCTGCTTCAGTGAGTCACTGTGAACTGATGCCTAATACAGTACAACTACACAAAACATAAAGCTCAAATCTACAAACAATTAACTTGTCTTAATCCAACAGAGTTGAATTGCTTCAAGCTCATGGCATTGTTTTAATCCAGGTGTACAATAGGCTGCATTCAGTTCTACACGAATGCAACCACTTACTGATCAAAATCTCAATGAAAATGTAAAACTCACAACTTGTAAACATCCTTCCATCATTTTGGTATCACATGCAAAAAGATATTTTCAGTAATTAGAAACTGTCATGTAACTGCAATAAAATGTTTAGGTGAACAACATAGTTCATATAGTAAAGAAGTTTATTACTAAACAGTCTGATTCTACAATATGATCTCTAAACCCACTGTTTCCTTGGTATTAGCAAAGAAAAACCATGTAAATCATGTAAATGAAGCGTTTTACTGTTGTTTGCATACATTGGGCTCAGTATGATCAACTATTATGACCATTGTTCTTAGTTTAGAGAATCATTCAGTCTGTTTAGAAGAAGCTAAAGAAAATAGCAAAGCAAAAACTAAAGTCGACAGGTCATGATGGACGAGAATATAACATGTAACATGCATGGAATTCACTATACCATTCATAAAATCATAGTCAGTCGTTCCTTGCTCCCTTTCTTTCCATTGATGATACCTCAGTTGTTAGTTAGGTTTGTTTCCCTTGCAGAGAAAGGAGTTGAATAATGTGAACTTTCCTGTATCTATTTTTGAAATTGTGCTGCATCATGTTACACTACACTGATATTTCAAATGCTGCGTTGTACACACAGGACAGTCATATATGTAGTTTCTGTTCCATCTAACATACATATATACAATTGTGTTCAAAATAGTAGCAGTCCAACATAACAAAGCAGATAAATAACAGTTTTTGATTGATGAAAATTGATGCAAATACATTTCTAGTAGATGCAGTAGAGCAATAGAAAACCAACATAGCCAACAGTCATGACGTGTGGTGGCGACAGGTGGCCTTTATTTAAGCCAGAAGGCAGGAAACGTTGTAGATGTTGGTGGTTGTTCGTTTGAGAAAATGGGAAGAAAATTAAAATGGGACGTTCCAGACATTGTTCAGCGTATTTTGATTAAAACGTTGATTGGAGAGGAGAAAACATACAAAGAACTGCAAAAAAACTAATGGCGGCTCAGCCAAAATGATCTCAAATGCCTTCAAATGGAAACCAAAACCTGACAGACGTGGAAGAAAACAGAAAACTACCATTGGAATGGATCGAAGAATAGCCAGAATGGTGAAGACTCAGTCAATGATCAGCTCCAAGGAGATCAAACAAACAACATTCTGTGGACTGATGAAAGCGAGATTGTTCTTTTTGGGACAGTTGTCAGACGACCCCCAAACACTGAATTCAAGCCACCGTGAAGCTCGGTGGCGCAGGCTTCATGACATGGGGACGTGTCTCCTACTATGGTGGTATATGGTAGTGGCCTATTTACCGATTCCAAGCATCATGGATCAGTTTGAATACATCTGAATCCTTGATGAGGGAAAAGCCTTTGAAATGGCTGATTCAACAAGACAATGACCCCAAACACACCAGAAAGTGAGCAGCATCTTGGTTCCAGACCATTCCATTAATGTTATGGAGCGTCCAGCCCAGTCCCCAGACCTTAAACCAGTAGAAAACCTGTGGGTGACATCAAAAATGCTGTTGCTGAAGCAAACCAAGAGATGTAGAGGAACTGTGGAATCTAGTCCAACCACCTGGGCTGGAACACCCGACCACAGGTGCCAGAGGTTGGTCGACTCCAAGCAACGCAGATGTGAAGCAGTTCTTAAAAACAATGGAATTATTTGAAATAGATTGTACAGTTTTCCCAATGTCTTTCTGTATAAGAAAATAAAAGCTATTAAATAACTTTAGAGCTTTACAAAATAGTTTAAACACACTGCTGTTATTCTGAACACAACTGTACATACATCAGCTGAATGTATGTAATGGGAAAAATTCAGTTTGTTCTTTTGAACAAATACTAAAATAAAAATGATTCATTCACGTCCTTATCGACCAAAGGTTGACATGTTGAACGTATCAAATGTGCTAAAATGTGCTAATCACCTGCACTGTCATCAGTTTCCCACCAGCAACACATGGTTATAGTGTCGAAGAGTCCAGAAAAACGGTGTGCCGGGCCCAAAAGAAGCAGATGGAGAGACCGAAGAGAGAATATGCGTTATAAGAAGCCTTTACAGAGGAAACAACAGGGTCATCCGAAGCACACATCCGCTGATAGAGCGGTTGCCATGGAGAGGACGGTGCGACCCCAGCAGCAGCTAGAGGAAGAAGATGCTGTGATGGAAGTCGGCTGCCTGTCACCCGAGTAGAAAACATCAGAGCCCGAAAATAGAGAAAAGGGAGATGAGCCTGTGCAAACAAACAGTCTGATGGAGGGAACCTGAAATGAAGTTTGAAGTTTTAAAAGTTAACCTGTAGCTTGTAGTCAACTATATGATTTTACACAAATTAGTTAGTTATGATGTATAACCATGTGATGAGTTTTATAATTACTCACAATGATTACTTATACTGATTCCTCAACAAAAATGATGTTTGTTAATCAAATGTATTTGATTGCGAAGGTTGAAATCAAGTGAAATGTAATCAGGTTGAAACATAGTTCAAAAGTGTTAAACTCATGAAGTAAAGCAAAAAACTGATCTGTGTTAGAATCAAAATAATTAATGTAATTAACTTAGGTCACCGATGTACATTTATGGTTATGCTAAGGAGGGAACGCAAGCGTGACATAGCAAAACATTTAGTATAAACCCCTGGATTTTGGCTGGTTGGGAGGAAGTTCACTGTAGCAGGGGGACACTCTGTCAGTCTGAACAAGAAACTGAGAAGCAGAGGAAGAAAGCAGATCCGAAGCAGACATTGCTGCACGGCCTGACTGCCTTTGTGCAGTTTTTTCCTGGTGCATGACGGAGCATGAAGCATCACAGAGCCTCAGTTTCCAACCCAGAGACTCTCAGCCAACAATCTTCACACCTGTGTCATGTCCACTCTTCAACCATCTTCAAAAGCCAAAGGGGTTGAGTAGAATATCACCATAGGGAATGAATAGACACCTATATATTCAATACATTGTAATCTTGATATTTTAATCGTTTTTATTATTTGCTGTTAGCTTTTGCATCTGCTAAATAAAGTTCAACATCTGCAGTTAAAGTAGCAGCTTCCTTGCTTTAATTGTATTTTAAAAGTATACTTATCACCAAAACTTATTCCAGCAAGCACAACAACTGTTACTTTCAGAAGGAAGCTGCCGTTGACCAGGGAGACTCATTGGTGTTTGTAATTTTCTGGTCTGTACAGGTGCTGATGTTAGTGCAGCAGGGGGAACTGGGATGAAGGTAGTGAATTAGCTGGATGAATTCCTTCGCCTCAGCCTGGAGTAAAAACCTGTTAAACCCCAGGCAGGCTGATGAATTACCCACTTTAATGTGAGGGCTGGCTGCTCTCTTGTATTCTGATATTCAGAGGACTAAACTACTCTATACTATCTGTTCTGGTTACCTACCTTAACATTTGCTGGGCCAAGGTTACTGACTTGTCTCTCTGACTTCTCCATCACAAAACAACCCTCTAGGCTCCCCACAAAATTCTGTGGTGCTCATCTTTACAGCACTAACTTCAATGCAACACTAGAGGCCGCACAGCATCCGCGGGAGCAGGCCTTCAATGTAGGTCAACACGCAAGCGGCACGCGGCGTGCTGCGTTCACGGCTGATGACTGTGTGAACGGGATGGTTCCGAACGAAACGAGTCACTGCGGCGACAAACAGCGATGGGGATTTGACCGGAATGAAATGATGGACGCCTGAGTGTTTGACTAACGTTTCACTGGGGCAGAGCTACCTGTCACATCTGCCCATGACTCATCATGTTAGAACGTCGTTGTTTATTATGACACAGACCTATTATAACCTCATAGTCATAACTTCGTGGCATCCGGATAGATCAACAATAGAGGAAAGAAATATGACTGTAACTGTGAAAATCACGTTATTGACACTGTTGCTCCTTTATAGAAGTAATAACAAATTAAAACACGCTATAAAAGAACAACTATTTACTTGTTGTAATAGATTAAACTCAGGAGCATCATACACGTGCTGAGAGTTAAAGCACAAATAAAAAACGACGCGTCAGATCCGAGTCTGGGACACTTAGACCCCGCTGTGGCGCAGACGCGCTCCGGGGGCTGAGCGGGGTTAGGGTTGGAGGAAAGTGACTGCGCGCACCTGGGACTTAGACGCAGCGCCTCCATCCTCCTGGCTACAAACAGTGTTCAGTCGGCTTAACGGCGTCAGTGAGGGAAACGTGCAGGCTTGGCTGTAATGTGTGACTCTCCCTTGAATCTAGTTTTTGTAGGCCCACCTACATTTAGTGGTCTCCGCGCCCAAGACAATTTCATTACAGGCTGTTACGTTGAACCACACTTTGATAAAAGACGAGTAAAGTTTTAGTAGCTAAAATTGGATTTGCATCATGTTGCAGCCTCGCCTTAAAGTGGTCCTGATGAAGCGTGTGCGTGTTCTCTCTCTGTGGGTCTGTGCGCTCTTGCGCGCTTTGCGTCGTCAGTAAAGTTGCCAGATCTGCTGCAGACCAGCGGTGCGTCATAAGCAGCCATCCGATCCAAGGGAAAGCAGGGGAGGGAGTCGCGCAATGAAACGTTTTCCAGGCTGCGCTTTGAGCTGGTATCACGACCAGGAGCATAAGTAGATCACCAAATAAGCACAGGGGCGCAGAAAAACGTCGGCATGTTGCCTGAGCATCTAACCGAGGAGCCAGAGAGGACGACGCTGTGAGGGCGGATCTCCTGCGAGGCTTCAAACCATCTCAGCTCCGCGAGAAGGCGAGAGAGACGGAGAGAACAAGAAGAGGAGGAAGGGAAAATGCTCAAAGTTTGGCCGTGGGTTCTACAAGTGCGACCTTCCGAAGCAGCGTCCCACAGCATGAAATGAACGAAGGATGCATGTCGCCTGGGATATAGCAGTGGTTCTGCAAACATATATCATCTGCACGTCATCAGGTAAGGAGGCGGAAAAATACAAAGCAGAGGTTGCATCGATGTCACCATTAATACTCTGTCAGTCAAATCATTCACTTGTCATCCGTGTGTTCATCTGTCAAGACTGGCTCGTTTACCACAGAGTGGAGACTTTCTCACTGCTGAATTCACGCCTCACACACGCACACTGATCATAGTAGTGATGCATCAAGCGTCCCACTGTGAATATAAATAGCCTGGTTTGGGAGCATCACTGCTGACAGGCTAAGTCAGAGGCAACCGGCCATTCAGCTCCAGAGGCTCCCACTTCCCATCATCGCTGCTGAATCGTGTTGAACGTGACTTTCTGGTGAAACCACACAAGGAAGTTTTAACAGAATACTAATTAAAGGCTGTGAAACACGCCGCCCTCTGCTCTGCTTTTGCTCGGTTCTGCTGGTTTCGGGACCGGGAGCTTGCTGTACTGTGTTCTGGGTGAGGGGTCCATTTAGTAACACAGGGCCCGTGTCAGGCCTCCTACCTGTTCCAGTCACGTGTCTGGGCACGAACATTTATCTTTGACAATTCATGTTTCTTATTGCTAGTTATAGATATAGATTTATCGTCATCAGCCTTTTTTTGGAAACTCAGATAAAAGTGATGGGTGCAGAAGGAGCAGCGTGACGTTCCCCATGTTCACTTCAGCACAGCAGGCTGTTAAATGAGTTTAACAAGACTGTTGCAGTTTATGTGGAAGTTCACATTAAAACATCATGAAGCAATTTATTTAGTGAGAAAGATTTTTCCTAAATAATTCTTTTTTATAATGCTGTTGACTTTTATTCATCCTTCTGTTAGAACATAGATCAGACTTTTCCGTTGTTCCTTGTGCAAAGACTTTCTCAGACTGTGTGTGACTCCATGTGTTCCGTCTGTGATGTCTGATTGAAACGTGGTTAAGATTCTGTCTGTAGGTTCTCTGCGTCTAAGACGTTCTAACACTTCAGTTCTGATACAGCTTGAGATGAACAGTCTCCAACAACCAGCTATGGGTGGATTTAGGAAAAAGCAGCTGAGGCGTGTTTGAATTGTGCGATTTCGGAAATGTTCCATCATACTGCTGCTGTGGTGTCAGGTCAGTCGGTGCATGACGTCCTAAGGCAGTGGACCTGCCCCACAGAAAACTCTCAGCTCCGTGGAAATGTCTGTTATTCTGCATATTTACCAAGCTGCTAACAACAAGCGCTGGTCAATAACCAAACCAAACACGCATGTCAGCTGTACAGTTCACCTCAGCTACTAATACTTATCGCATCATTCATGTCTCAGAAGAAGTTCATTCATCCACATCCACAACACTGTCACGCTTTCCACATAAAATACAAAATTCTATGATATGAAAATGATCAGAAATAGGAAATAATGGCAGGACAAACCAGCTCTAAACACACCGTTGTTTCTTCCTGTCTCTTTCTTTTTCATGCCTCAACTAACACATATTCTATACGACAACGACATTAATAAAACGTGGACAATCTGTGCCATCATAAATACTTTTTCAGTCTTGTAACATTTTGAGAAAAACTTAAATTGTTACTAACGCAGTCGTTTGTTAATGTGAGGAGGAGAATACTGAGGTTTCCACAGCATCATTTGTGCATCATCTCTTCTTAAGTCTTTAGTTTTAGGAGATGAGCAGCCAGCTGATATTGTTCAGTTCATCCTTTGTCTTTGTGCCTAATTAAAAGCATCTGATGCTTACTCTTACATTAGTAAATGTCAAAATCTCACCAAACGAACTGAACTGAAACAAGACCAAGGTGACAGTGACGAGGTCTATTATCCTATTAGCCCCCTGAGTCACAAAACCTCCAGGCTTCTAAACAGGTGTCTTTTATTTGGATACTTACTGCAGCTCACCCAGGTTTTGTGATTTTCAACCATGATCACTAACCTCGAGCTCTCAGTAGGGTTGAATCTGTGCTGCAGCTTTTCCTACCATGCAAATGAACCAGGCTCCATGTGTGAAACAGTAAAAGCAGCCCTGCAGCAGTAGGACCCTACAACCAACTGTAACTGGGACAAATGTGTTTACTGGGCTGAGCGTCCTCCGACAGCATCCAGCAACCCCTGAACCCCGGATGGAGCACCAGACAAAACAATAAACCACAATACTTCAGCCTCGCTAAACCAGGCATTACGTCAGCAACCCTGCCTGTTTTTCTCCAAATGCAGAAACTGGTTGCAAGACTGAAAAATATAAAAGCAGTTGCTGTTTAGAGATGACGGAACATGGTTTTAATTCTTTTACAACGTACTGTCTGTGTGTAGGCCTGGTCACTATGGTGTCACTTAACGTACTGTAGAGTCCGTGTTTTATGGGTATTATTTCCTATTTGTGCGTCAGTTATTGCCTGTACCTCCACAGCGAGCTCACCGTCTCTAACTTTCCTTTTCTCCCTTCTCTGTGCAGCTCAGCCCATTACATCTAAGCTTGATGAGAGTTGGTGGGCGTATAAGGATGTTGTCCAGGGAAGCTTTGTTCCAGGTAACACACGATCAGCCACCTCGTAGAACGCAGGCTCTAAAACCGCCTTTTCGTAGTGTTGTGATTTATTTGTCCTCCAGAGTGTGATCCTCCTAAACACCTGGCCCTGTCAGGCAGGGTATTTGATGCTAAAGTGGCCCATTTGCACTGTTACAATAGATTCACAGATTCCTGCATAAATAATTAAACAGAAAATCGGGACTAGGCAGTTTTCACCTGAAGGAGAAATTCATATAGTCAGTGATTGAATATAAAACATTCAGCTAGAGGCTGTTCAGCAGGGATGATGCTGGAGACTAGACTAGACTTATGTTTTAAATACGTTTCCAGAGATCCTTTAACTAAATGTTCATCCATGTGTTTAATAAACTAAGCCTTCATTGTAGCAAGGCAGCTGAAGTTGCTGGTTATTCACGGCTGTGTGCGGGGGGATGCCAGGCACCTCCCTGATGTATAAATGATTTTTACCGTGTATTAAAACCAAGCAATCAGTGACAGGCTATGGTTGCGATAACAGGTTTACTGTTACTGTGAGACACATACTGTATGTTTGCTGTGTCGAGTGGATCTAAATGTTTAATGCTGTTTGTGGAGGATTCGTGTAGTTGCTGGAAAAATGATAATACAGGTAGCAGGTGGGCTAATTTCAGGCAGTTAAGCTTAGTGCACTCGGTCTCGTGTTTGCCTGCGGCTGGGTTCTGAGTACGTCTGAAATGAGAACTCATTCTCTTTTCATTATTTTTGCTAGTTTTGAAACAACAACAACATCTCAGTCTCACGGGAAAAAAACACAGAAGGCCCATATACCAAAAACAGGAAATGAGCTAAAACACAGAGAGACAACCCATCTACACACATTCACATTATATTACTGAAGGTCTTAGAAACTGTAAAATATTCATTTTAATCTTTAATGTGCACATGGCAGCAAAACAAGCTTATGGAAGAATGCTGAGATTCCTCCCAGCTGTATGCTTGTTGCAAAATGGAAGTGTTCTCCTATAGGCAGCATGATGATTAGATTAGTTTCACTTCCACATGGGGTCCAAGGACGCGTCACCATCACCCAGACAAAAGCACTCGTGATGTTCTAGAGTTGGCTTCATGGAGTCATTTAACGCTTGTGTATATGCACAACGGGCTCAAGTCTGTTTTGATTTGACGATAATCACGCTTGTTTGTATGAAATGGTTAAAACAATATCAGTGATGCCAAAAGCCTGAATGATTTCTAAGGAGATTTACACAGTGAACAATATCTGGAAAACCTGGAAAACTCTTGTGCTGAATGTAAAGAACTGGTGCATCACATCTATTTGACTGACACAAATTGTACCAATTGGGCTAAACGTCACTACAGCCACAAGCTGTGTGTCAGAGCTACTTATGCTGCTGTACGGTGGCCACGCTGATGCACTATATATAAACACTATATAAACCAAGCCAGAGGGTATTCTGTCTAAAAAACACGACCTGGAAAAAAAGGATTCAAATCAGACAGAGATGAACTTTTAGAGAAACAAACTCAAATCTAGTTACAAAAACCCACGGGAGCAGTTGTCAGTACATCAGTGTGGGGATGATGTAACACGGCTCCATTCAAACATAAACACAATACGAATATAAAACAGGTGATGCATGAATTATTAAAAACGATCACAACATCAATCACTGCAGTTTGTCGTGAGGGAGGGAACAACGTTGGATTCTGGCTGTAAACCCTGAATTCAGAACAAGTCAACCCCCAGAGAAGCAACAGGGGAGCAGTGAAGCAAACACCCTGAGCTGAACTGTTACGCCTCAGCAGGCATGAAGCAGCAGGAGAACAACGGGCCAGAGAAACGGGTCACAGCTGCATCGCCTTGCTTCAGCTGGTCAACAGGTTCTCTGTTGGAGTGACGACGCTGATGGGACACAACTCTGACAGCACTGGAACTTTACGATGCTTTTCTATGCCCCAGTGAGAGGGCCGCTGTCATGAAATGGCATGAAATGTAGCTGGATGCATGGGACCCCGTTACCATGACGATACCATGACGTTACCATGACGTAAGGTCTGTTTTGACCAACTCTCCCTGTAGCTCCTCAGAGAGTACAGTCCTCTGATCTTTCCATACACGTTATTACTGTCATTACAAATACACTACAAGAGGAAACATAATGTGTTGATTCTGAATATATTTATTAAATGCACACACGTCGATCTCTGGCAAATATCTGATCTCACCAGTGTTAATGTTTTATGGTTGATCCAGGGAAAATTAGTGTCAGGAAAACATTAAGTCGTATTGTTCTAACTGTATCTCCTCCATCCAGCCACAACCACATTTCCACTTGCTTTTTATTAGTAAACGTATCACTTCCTTCCACATACGCATCTTATAGCTACAGTTTAGAATCATTTTCAGGAGACACAGTTACATTATTTATCTCCCATGCGACGAGTTGCCAGCTTATTGAGAAAAACAAGATGCCATGTTGTGACTGTAAATAGTGACCAGTTGGTCCTGGGATCTGTCTCATTTGGCCTCATTCAGTCTGTCCTGAGTGCACAGACACTTGTTCAGCACTGGGGACAACACCAGTGAAGCCTGTCTTGGGAGCCTGCAGCTCCAGATGCTGGAATGACCCAGATGCGAGGGAACGCTGACATGCTCAGGGTTTTAGCTGGACAGGTGTGGGCCCATCAGTTACACCACATACAGTCAAACGCTGAGTATATATATATAATATCATTTGTGCTCAGCGTTGTCTGGGGATAACTGAAAACACCGAGTTCAGAAGAAATCTCTGAGCTGGTCATTGCAATATACTACAAACAATAAATCGCAATTTGTTCCTTGTTCTATTGTCAGACATTACAAACAAAGACCCACCACTGAATCATTGCTGTTAAGGCATTAGCCAGTAACCATATACGGTGCTATAGGAAACGTTCATGTATGTAGAAGTAGAGTAAGTGTGATGCTTCAGACACACAAGCTGCTCTGACAGAAATAGATCTGGCTCCTAAACGCAGCACAGCGGCGACAGGGAACTGTGACGATTAAGTCGACTCTGGTGGACACAAATACAGGCTCTTATATCAGGATATTAGGACCTTTAGACTCTAGAACCAAGACTGTGCTGGGATATTATTTTAATTAACGACCACGACTTGATGTCTTTCTCACATAAATCAGTCCATTTAAAACATCCACCATGTTGGACTGTATGGCAACAGTCATAGTTTGTCGTGTTTAAACGGTGATGCCAGTGTAGACCCAGATGCTGTGTTCCATTCGGATCGGACTTGAGCTTTATGTGCTTGTAGCTCTCGAACCTCGTGTCTCCAGCAGGAGCAGGCTGTCGGCACATACAGTGGTAGCAAGCATTGTCTGGCTGTTGGGATTGTATAAGCTCTGAGAGATGCAAAATTTGGATCTATTTTTGCGTCAGACATGTGGTGCGGGGGACCGACAGGCGGACCTTTAAATAATAATCAAACTGTTTTAAGCAATTAATTAATGGAGTTCCAGGTCTCTCCTGCCAGCTCTGCAGTTCCTCTCAGGCAATCTGGCTCATGACAATGAAAATGAAAATGACATGTCACGAGAGCAACAGTTCTCAAGAAAGAAGGTAGGAGGCAAAGAAGGAAAGGAAAGGAGGTCTGGCGACGAAGAGGAGAAGCGAGGCGGAAAAAGTGAGATGAGGGAAACTTTGTCTTCCATCCAGGGGATAAAAGTGGGGATGAGGATGAGAAGGAGAGCTCAGAGGATTTGGCCAGTCTACATTTCAGCTCTCTCCAGTGTTTACAGTCAGAGGAAGGCTAAGCTAAATTTAACGAAAGGAACGAAAGAGTAGAAGAATAAACTTCTTCTCATTTGCAGAATGTAGGTTTGTACGTTTGTGCTTTTTGGGTCACATTTACTGTAAAAGAACATTTGATGACAAACATGCCTGCTAATTCCCCAGCTGCCTGAGAATATCCCTCCACATTTCTGCTCCTCACAGCTCTGCTAGGCGGCACATTTAATCCACTTACAGACAGAATCAAGGCGGAAGATTCTATTGTGTGGAATTAACAGTAATACAACCATTTCCAAGAATAGGGGCGGTGCTAGCAGCTCTCTACGAGTTTACTCTATCACACTAATGTTTTCAGCTAAAACCTCTTTAAAGCATTTGGGACACTGTGTAAATAATCTGCACAAGAAGTGAATGCAACGATCCCACAACCCCCATAGTTCATTCACCGTAATAAACATAAATGATGCCTCCATCCTCATAATGCCAGCATCCACATACTGAAAATAAAGTCACTGTGTGTGTCCGTGTGCACAGTTATGTCGTCAAACTACAACCACGCACCTGCACCTTTTAGCGTGTAGGCTTTAAACGGACCAGCTGCATGTGGCCGTGATGAGCTGCAGGTTTAATCAGCGAACCAGGATGCTCGGCAGCAGGGCATTCGTTCCTCTGTCTTAAACGTCTTTCATGTTTTTCTGCACTGGGTGTTGTTCCTGTTAATTACATTGTTCTATTATGTCATTTAAATTCAATTAGTAGTTTTCATGCTGCCGTTTCTTATGTTTCTTTATAAACGTTGGAAGCTGTTTGTGCCATGACATGATAGATCCAACTTTCATGCACAGTGTGTATTTTAAAAGTGCTGTACAATAACCAAGACTAGTTTTCAGATTTGTTCACCCAACACATAGAGTTAACATATAATAATAACAGACTTTAATGTCACGCTTTGAGTTATTATTTTTGCTGAGCTGACAGACAGACAATCAAAACTAGAAATGAATAAACGACACATTATCATTTCCAGTTTCATGTTTTGCAGTAAAGTTGATATAAGCTGTTAAGTAATTCGGTTGAAATTCTTCAGTATTATCGTTTTACAGTGCAATGA
This sequence comes from Macropodus opercularis, assembly GCA_030770545.1. Taxonomy (NCBI): domain Eukaryota; kingdom Metazoa; phylum Chordata; class Actinopteri; order Anabantiformes; family Osphronemidae; genus Macropodus; species Macropodus opercularis. Next base: position 2,686,372 of record CM061096.1, on the reverse strand, counting down.
GTTGCACTGAGCAGGTCCAGCAGGTGAGAGGACGAGCATCGCTCCCGCACAGAGGATGTAGAAACCAGTCGGATAATGATCAGCTGCCCACATTATCAAGACAAAACCTCAGCTGCTCTGCTTTTAATTAGAGGTTGTATCACCTGCATTCAGTGATGCAACCAGTATAAAAGTAAACCAGTCATGGTGACGCCAGTTTGCTTGTTACAGACGCTGAGGTCTGTGTTTAAGTCTCTGTTCTCTGCTCTTCTTTCTTCTTTTTCCTTCTTTCCTCAACTAGTCCATAAGAAACGGAGTATTTTTCTTCCATCCTTATCTTTTTGTCTTTCACACTCTCTGTTATGTAATTGTGAAAACCCACGCATACTTGTTATATTACCGTAATTTATTCTCATTCTATAGTTGTCAATATATAGGTCTGCTGTAGTTTCTTTCTATTTTATCCCGTAGTGTTACATTATGAAGCCAATTTGCATGGTTTTATTGATATATTTGATCGATAACAAATTCGGACACACTATAAAGCAGCATGAAGCCATGAAATTTCAGTGAGAGCTCATGTGAGTTTATAGTCTCACTGTCTCTCTAGATCTATAAATTCTGGCTTTGACAACAGAAACGATAAGCTGTAGGAAAGATGCAAGAGTGACAGAGAAAAAGACAGAACCAACGAGTAAGGACCTTGTCTGCAGTAACCGTGCACATACAAACAGATACTGGGGAAGACAGAAGCTTCTGTGGCAGATGGCTGTAAATCCCCACTGCTGACTGAAGGAAGGTCAAGACCCTCAGATATCATCACTTGTCCCTGTTGTAGTTCTAGCAGCTCAGCTCAGTTAAGCCTCTGGAGAAAACCTTCCATTCTAACCTAAAGAGGTGCAGGTTTCAAACGTTTAAAGTGAAGATCACTCGCTTAGGTCCAGTTCAACCCAATACACACTCTCTGAGATGAATTATATTTAGACAAGTTTATTATTTAAGATAAGATAAGATAATCCTTTATTGGGGAAATTCAGTTATTAGAACAGCTACAAAGGATGAGGTTTCTGGGTTACTACCATCACCATTAACATTTAGGCTGTTCAGCAGTGACAAACAGAAATGACATTTTTAACACACAGGTGGTTAAGTGTCTCCTTCGTGAAGGACGTGTGAAGTGATCTTTGGGAGCAGATGACACCGGTTTTGTCTGAGGCGTCCACCTCTGTTGAGCCTGTTTATCTGAACCTGTCTTAAACCAGTTCTCTGTTCAGACTGTGCACGTTGTTATCCTCAAACCACTGTATTTTAAATGGACATGCGCTGATCCTGGACCTGACGTGTTGTTGCTTCTGTGCTGGTTCATCTTATGTGTAGAGACTGTTGAGTTTCTCAGTTCTGAGACGCTTCCCTGCATCGGACAGACACTATGTTGCTCCTCTTAAGGTTTGCGTATGTGGTAATGTCATAGATCCGATGGACATGTCGGTCATGTCACAAAGCTTAGTATTTCCTCACGATTCAGTGTCTCTGATGGTTCAATAAATGTGCAGTAGTTCTCATAGGTCACATGCAGTATGTCACCCAGGTGAGTCCATCCCTCACGTTTCCTAATTTATTCAAATTGAATCTTTTCATGTGACAACACTGAAGAGATTACACTTTGCTACAATGTAAAGTAGTGAGTGTACAGTTTGTGTAACAGTGTAAATTTGCTGTGCCCTCAAAAAACTCCAAACGCAGCCATTAATGTCTAAACCCCTGGCAACAGAAGTGAGGCCTGTTCTGAGGAGAACCTGTCCTGTTAAACGCTGTATGGCCACCGTGCTGCAGCTCAGTTTCAGGGTTTCTAGGGCTTCTTATAGCTTAGCCCATCTTTATATAGAGACTTCTTTGCCATGAGGAGCCATGTTGAACTTCCAGTGACCAGTATGAGAGAGTGAGAACCATAAAAACCAAATTTAACACACCTGCTCCCCGTTCACACCTGAGACCTTGTAACACTACCAAGTCACATGACACCAGGGAGGGAAAATGGCTAATTGGGCCCAATTTGGACGTTTTCAGTAAGGGGTGTATTCACTTGTGTGACTGTAAGTCCAGTGAGACGTGAGACCACTGCCAGCCTGTCCTGAGACAGACTAGCTGAACACTTTTTTGTGTGTACAACAGACAAACACAGCAGTGGTAAGCCAGCAATGATCAGTCATGTGCAGCAAAAAAATCTTTATTATTATTATTGTCGTAATTGTTTACGATTGTTTTCTAATTCTGGCCACTAAGGAGTTTAGAAGTGCACCCCTGCTGTTTTTATAGAGCTCTAGGACGGACGTTAAACCTGAATCTCAGCCACAACGCGAGCTCTTCACCCCTCACAGATCTGCTGCGTTGGTTGTCTGTACTGTGCAGCTACAGTAGGAGCCTGCTGTGCCACATATACGCAACATAGTACAGCCAAACATATTAATGGCTCTACTGTTGTTTCCTCTTTCATTTTTTACAGTGCAACCCTGCTGCTCCCTCCACTAACTTTACAGTCTTCTCCCACTTGTTTGTTTTGTAATATCTCCGCTTATTTTTAGAGTCAATACCTTTTGGTATTGGTACATAGTGTATCTCAGTATTCTGACAGAATCAGAAGCTATTTATTTCCTTCCAAGTTAGATAAAGTTAATGAAAGATATTTGTTGGAGGAGAAACAGTGAATCTAGTTTGTTCCCGAGAGAAATCTTGCAATGCAATTACAAGCCCAATACAAACAGTAAATCTTTATTGTTTAAGTTCGTTATATGTTGTTATTTGATCGTGTGACGACTTTGTTCCTTAGTAATACTTTTATGATATTTTAGTAGTGTCATAGTCAGGATTAAATCCCGACATTAGGCATCACAGACTTCTTTTCCTTTCAGTACTTTGGTATTTAAATGTATGACTTTTTCAAATTCTTCTCTTTCTCTGTGTTTATACTTCGTCATGATGACCAGGCTCTGGCTACATGCTGTAGGTCCACACTGCATTAAAGATGACAAAGAGATGACAGATCATCTCAGTTGTCTTTTCCATACATTTTCAATTTGGTTTGCTCTTATTTTACTGGGGCTCATTTTGTCTTTTGTTCTTGGGACCCAGGCACGAAATGGATTTGGAAGCAGCAGGCTTGAGTGTGTGTTTGGTCCCATGTTCACAGTTGGGAACCGCATTTTTCTGAATGAGTAATACTATTTAGGTGCCATTTCAATAAAGTATTCACACCTAATTTCCCACCGTGTTAATACATTAAAACGAATGCCAGCAAGTCTGTGACTGGTTAGTTTTCTGTGTGCACCAACCAGTGAAGCTGTGGTTACCATGCATGTGTGTTTTCTAGTTTTCTAATCAGTGGACGTGTCAGATGGAAGGATGCAATAGAAACAGATTCCCTTTTATGTTTATTCTGCAGGCTAAATTCATGCCATTTGTAGCCTCGTCCACTGATATTGTCCAGCTAGTTTGACCAACGCGTGACCCTTGTTGCCATCTTCCCACTGGGCTCCTGCTGGGAGCACACGGACAGTCTGTAGCAGTTAATTCCTTGCAGCCAGGTCCACCTAGATTTCTCTATCTTAAATAGATGCTTTCCGCTGTGAGGTCATTCAGATGCAGCGGCTCAGAGGTAGAGCTGTCGTCCAGTCATGTGCCGAAGTGTCTGTGAATGGGTGAATGAGATGCAGTGTCCAAGACATTTACCATTTACCATACGACTCTTCTCACATTAGTGAACTGAGCGGCTCGCTGCCATTTCCCTAGTTACAGTTGGATGCTTTGGTCTTTTCTTTGAGGAGAAATCTTCCCTCCCTGCTGCAGGCACCAACAAGTTCAGTGCAGAAAACGATAGCACCAATTTACAACAAATAATAATAATCTCAAGGCACTTCATGATATAAGGTTTTAGACATAACAGAGCACAACCGTATTAAATTATAATAAAAAGCTTTAATCCCACTGAAGTAAGCACAAGGCAACATTGGAAGAACTCCCTTCAATGAAGCAACCGTCCAGCAGGGTGGGCAACCACCTGTCTCCACTGGTTGGGGTGATAGATTTTACAGGAAGCCAATGCAGAGAAGCTATTGAAAATGAAAGCGATATATTATTAATGGATTCAATACTGATGATAACAGCCAGGTACAACAGTATCATATTTTACTGTGGTTGTGTCCTTGTGTGTGTGTTTGTATAGAGGGGCAAGATGGTGGATGAGATCACAAGCTACAGAACTGGTCTATGACGTGTGTGTGGGTATGATGTATATGTGAAACCAGGTCAGCTCACACATAACATTCAAAAACTCAGGAAACAGCAGAGATGAAAGACCAATAAAAGACAAAATGAAGGAACCGAAATCCTCGCTACAGGCAAAGAAACCGACCAGTTTGCGACTGGGTGGCACCACAAGGGTAGAAAAGCGCTTGACACGTGCAGACCATTTACCATTAAGCTATAATGAATGCGTCTACCTAAGGACTGGCTTTGGAGTTTTCCGGTTTGAGTGGGAAAGTGTGAGACTCTCAAAAGATCTAGAACTGTGGGTGGTCTAGGAGTAATTATTAGGCCTGGACCTGAGCTTCTGGAAACATAGTGAATATGACTTGATGGTGTCTAATGCTGTGAAAGTTAAACAGGGATGTAAATAAGAGAGATCTGATATTTATTGGCGCATATTTAACTATTTTATTGTTAATTTGTTCTGTAAGATGGGTCATTTTCAAGTTCTTATGAATCACTACTCTTGTATTTATTTGTTAATTTTAATGTAACCTGTTCAGCAGTTTCGCATGCAACATGGTACCATATGTCGAGTTGTGCTGGACAGATTTACTTTGTCAAGTGAAGTACGTCTTTTATCCAGGCACACATGTAATTAGAGAGCAGCATATTCCTCTTGATCAGTGGCCTGTGTTTATTTTTAACATGGTCCAGTTTGAATACAGGACAGGTAGAAAAGGGGAACAGGGCGAGAGAGAAGGGAGACTGGGGGGAGACAACGGGGGACAAACACAAAGAGACAAAGACAGAGCTGAAAAAGTATCATGTACTGCCATCATAACAATAATAATAATAATAATATTAATAACAACCAAAATACTAGGCAAACCTAACACTCATAACAGATAGACAAAGGGCAATGCTGACAAAATGTCTCTGGACATGAAAACTCAAAATGTAAATATAAATAAAGATTCAGACAAAAATCTCATTAATCGTGAAAAGTGCAAACAGCAACACTCTCTACAATAAGATTCCCACAAACGGAGCACGTGGCACAATGGACGCAAGTGAATTAACAAGGAGCTAGTAAGGAAAAAAACTCTGATGAAGAGGGTAAGTAAAGATGGGAGAACACAGCCAGAATTCACCTGTTCCGCTAAACTCATCCCGGCTTATTGTTTGCCAGGAAAGAGCAGCTAAGTCAAGCCTGGTGTAGAGAAGTGGATACGTGCGCTGGCGGCTCATGCAGCAGCGTCTTATGGAGACATAAGAAGAGGTTCTGTGTAAAGAAAGAGGAAAAGCCTTGCAGACAGAAGCAGATTGGCTGATGGTGGAAGTAAAAAAGAGCAGTGGTCCAACGAGATAATCATATTTAACGTTACTGAATATTAAACTGTTGTGGCCTGTGATGTGATTATATTTCTGACGAAGTCATTGATCATGAGAGACGTGTTGCTGAGTGGGGAAACGGTTGGTGCTGGCTCTGTTCCCGCCATCTGCTGGACCATGTAGGTGATGTGAACGCTTCCTTTTGACTTTATCGCTTGGTTGCATGTTTGCACACATGCACAAATGCATGTTCTGTGGTGGATGATGCTGTTTTATTGTGCTTTGTTGTTACTGTTATCAGTATCATTGTTGCCCCACATTGTTGAGCCTCACTGAGCGCAGGATTCATCTTCTCGCTTTTCTGTCACTTTTGACTTTTGACTGATTGTTAATTTAAAGGAGGAGCAGAATGAGACGCAGCTACAGAGACAGAAATATACCACATTAATAAAAACGACATTTAATACTTTTAAGACAAAATTTAAATTTTTAATTTGATGTGAGTTGTAGTTATAAGCAAACACAATATAAGAATATTGGTTTTATAGGGTTAGAAAACCTGATAAAAGAAAAAAATGTGATCTATGTGGTTTTGTAACATAGTAAATAGTGTTAATTAGGAAATTAATTCTGATGTCAAACTATTAAACCAACCTTATCCAAGTGTGTGTATACACAACTTCGTACTGTTTAAATTGTTCATATTTGTGAGGAAATCAACCTCTTTTCAGTTCTCTAAATCCCTTGTTGAGACAACCTGGATATTTCAAAATAATCACCACAGGATAATAAACTGTGAGGTTGAGCCATTTAATAACAGCCTAATCTACACATAACTCTTCGGCCCTTGTCATTTTAATCACTGTATTTGTAGGATTAGCTTGTGACTGTGCAACCATTTATAAGCAGTCTCATGTAAAAACCTTTTTTGAGTAGCACAGTCTTGCTGCAGTGTCTCAATAATCCCTACAAGGACCTTCACGAGCCGCACTATTCAAAAAACCCTTTATATCCTTCTAAGGATGTGAGATTACTGTATGACACACTTAATACTTTTGATGCTCAGTGTTATTTTTAAAAATCTGTTTCTTTAAGTCATGTCAGATGTGAAATAAGCTTTGAGAGATGGTGAGGATCTAATGTCAAGGAAATGATGCAGAAAGAAGGAGACGGGATGCAGTTCAAAAGGCATTTCAGGCAGGATAAGAGATGTAGAAAACCAGGATGAAAATGCTAATTAAATGGAGGTAAAACAACAAGTTCTACTGTCTTGTCTGATACCGACAGACCCAAAGTCAGTGTGTTTCACCTACGTCGGCTTTGCTGGTGGTTGTGTCTGTGAAGGTTCTTCTTCATCCAGGTCATGTTCATCCCATCAGTTCTGTTTTGTGAACTGAACACAGTTTCTAGTCAAACCTTAAATAAATGTAATAAATTAAAATAAATTAATAGAGGTAATGACTGGGTATGGTGGGCATTTTCCTAGATGATGTTTATCACTGTAGACGTTTATGCAACTAAAAGCAAAGTCATGTTTTAGAAATTCTTGAAATAGAAAAACATTGGCTTACACACACACACACACACACACACACACACACACACACGCAGACATGACTCATGCCAAGCATCTAAGAGGTCATCTTGGTTCATTAGCAGTGTATTTTATTATTCCGAAAAATAATCAAATTCAGCCGTCACAATTCTCATTATGCAGAATGCTCTGCACACATTTCTAGTCATAGCATCACGTTCTGTGTGGTCCAGTGGGTGAGGCCAGAGAAACACTGATCTCATAATAGCTTTAACATATTACTAATACATTTCTGTATTTATGGAGGATGGCGGAGCTGAGTTGATTCTGAAAGGAAGGTTGTATAACTAATAAACAGGGCCTAACAATGACTTAGCAGTCATTGTTGAACAGCCTTTGTTTAGGGTTGTACTGGTGCAGGGTCTGTTCTTATCTTTTGCCTTTTCACACTACACTTAGAAAAGCTGCCCTAAAAATGCTCCACTGTGTATTTGACTCCAGTATCAGCACCGTGTGATGTAATGGATGGGAAGTGTAACGTACTGTTGCTGGTTGTACTTGTTTACTGTGAGCGATTAAATAAAGTTAAACACAGTATAACATGAACATAAAAACATGTGGGTGGAGAGATGGTGGAGGAGAAATGGGGCAACTGTGACATGAAGTTACTGGAGTAAGACGCACAATCTGACTGGGTCACCAAAATACCACCCGCTCCTCATTAAAGGCCCCTATTATGCAAACTTCCCGTTTGACTTATTATTTATAAATTCGACAGCTGAGAGCTCTCTCGTCTCTCACCTGACTCATTAGACAGATACTGTTGCCCTTCTTATTATGTTTCACCCCATAAACCCATGTGAGTTCTTTACACTTGGACCAGAGGCATTGAACTCTAGCTCAGACGAACCGTGGGCCCATTTATTCAGACAGCGTAGTTGCACATTTCTGGCCTTGTTAGGGTTAGTTAGTTAGTGTCAACCATCAAAGGGCTTTTCTGGGTCTTGCTGAACATGCACACCTGAGTCAGAGATGCCACAAAACGCACCTGCTTTCAGCTCCTCCTGGAAGAGAGCTGATCAGAGCTGTTTCTGCTGTGCAAAGATGGGATGACAACAGAATCTCCCAAGGTGTGGAGCCAGCACAGGACCCACGGTTCAACAAAATGAATATCAGCAAATGTAGACGCGCTACAATAATTAATCACCACAGGACTACAAAGTTGTTACAAAACAAGTTACAAAAGGGAATTAAGACAATGCGGATTAACAAAGAGGGCAAAACAAAGGAACGCTTCTGTACAGACTAACAAGGTTTGGGTTAGGGATGAACTGATGGAACTTATAATAGGTTATAGAGTCCAAGTGTACGGGAGCAGCAGAAGGAAAACAGGAAGTGATGTCACAACGGGCCGTGGCCGAAGCATGTTCGAAAATGAGCCAAACAAAGAGAGAGAGAGTGACAAAAGACACAGCTTCAAGCTAATAGTTTTTTTACATTTAAATTAGTTACACATTATATACAGAAAAAGAAAATGTACATATCTAAAACATAAAGTGCAAAGTGCCAAAAGAAAAATAAAAAAAAATAACCTACATGCAACACATGGACATGGACACCGCACGGCACACATTACACTATAAAAAACATGCTTTCCAGTCATGTTGATGTGTTGTAGAGTCTTATTGCCGTGGGTATGAAGGACGTCCGGTAGCTCAGTCCTGCACTTCGGGTGCAGCAGTCTCGCGCTGTGCGAGCTGCGTTGGTCCTCCACGGTTTGGTGCAAGATCTTTGAGGCAGATCTTAACAGTAACAAGTCTGAAGCGGCGTTGCAGCGTTGGCAGCTGCTCCAAACCTTTTTGCTGTGAGTGCATGTTAAAAATTGAAAACAGATATTTGTTAATTAAGGGATAATTAAGGGATTCGTGTTTCCTAAAGGACTTACAACTTTCAGTGACACGTGACTGGCAGTTTTCTGAAGCTGTGACACTGATCAGAACTAAAAGCCTCCCACCAGACTCCTTAAGGTTGCGTCACTGATGTACTGCTCTTGAGGAACGTACGCCACATAATCCCTGCTCCCCACTTCAACGTGCATTTCAGAATGTGTGTTTTACCAGGACATACATGTGCATTTACATGCATTTGTAGGAGAGAAAGAAAAGCACCAAGCAAATATGGGCCAGAAAGTCTAATAGCCTCTCTGTGGTTAAGCTGAGCTAATGCTTGTTTAGCAGGACGCTAATGGACTGATTCTCTGTGATTACAGCTTACGCTTCAGACTCTGCACATCAAATGTGCAGAGCTCGAATTTGAACCACATTGGTCTTTTTTCCAGTGACGGCACTGAACATATTCTACATATTGTTTATTGTTCAAACTTTTTACAGCTGTATCAAGTTTTATTGAAATGTATTGTTTTATAAACAAAGTTTTCCAGTTCAAATATATTACATATAAGAAGAGTCTAGTACAGAGAATATATATATTACATGTAAGAAGAGTCTAGTACAGAGAATATATATATTACATATAAGAAGAGTCTAGTACAGAGAATATATATATTACATGTAAGAAGAGTCTAGTACAGAGAATATATATATTACATATAAGAAGAGTCTAGTACAGAGAATATATATATTACATATAAGAAGAGTCTAGTACAGAGAATATATATATTACATGTAGGAAGAGTCTAGTACAGAGAATATATATATTACATGTAGGAAGAGTCTAATACAGAGAATATATATATTACATGTAGGAAGAGTCTAATACAGAGAATATATATATTACATGTAAGAAGAGTCTAGTACAGAGAATATATATATTACATGTAAGAAGAGTCTAATACAGAGAATATATATATTACATGTAGGAAGAGTCTAATACAGAAAATATATATATTACATGTAAGAAGAGTCTAGTACAGAGAATATATATATTACATGTAGGAAGAGTCTAATACAGAGAATATATATATTACATGTAAGAAGAGTCTAGTACAGAGAATATATATATTACATGTAGGAAGAGTCTAATACAGAGAATATATATATTACATGTAGGAAGAGTCTAATACAGAGAATATATATATTACATGTAAGAATAGTCTAATACAGAGAATATATATATTACATGTAGGAAGAGTCTAATACAGAGAATATATATATTACATGTAGGAAGAGTCTAATACAGAGAATATATATATTACATGTAAGAAGAGTCTAGTACAGAGAATATATATATTACATGTAGGAAGAGTCTAATACAGAGAATATATATATTACATGTAGGAAGAGTCTAATACAGAGAATATATATATTACATGTAGGAAGAGTCTAATACAGAGAATATATATATTACATGTAAGAAGAGTCTAGTACAGAGAATATATATATTACATGTAGGAAGAGTCTAATACAGAGAATATATATATTACATGTAAGAAGAGTCTAGTACAGAGAATATATATATTACATGTAAGAAGAGTCTAATACAGAGAATATATATATTACATGTAGGAAGAGTCTAATACAGAGAATATATATATTACATGTAAGAAGAGTCTAATACAGAGAATATATATATTACATGTAGGAAGAGTCTAATACAGAGAATATATATATTACATGTAGGAAGAGTCTAATACAGAGAATATATATATTACATGTAGGAAGAGTCTAATACAGAGAATATATATATTACATGTAGGAAGAGTCTAATACAGAGAATATATATATTACATGTAGGAAGAGTCTAATACAGAGAATATATATATTACATGTAAGAAGAGTCTAGTACAGAGAATATATATATTACATGTAGGAAGAGTCTAATACAGAGAATATATATATTACATGTAAGAAGAGTCTAGTACAGAGAATATATATATTACATGTAGGAAGAGTCTAATACAGAGAATATATATATATTACATGTGAGAAGAGTCTAATACAGAGAATATATATATTACATGTAGGAAGAGTCTAGTACAGAGAATATATATATTACATGTAAGAAGAGTCTAGTACAGAGAATATATATATTACATGTGAGAAGAGTCTAATACAGAGAATATATATATTACATGTAGGAAGAGTCTAATACAGAGAATATATATATTACATGTAAGAAGAGTCTAGTACAGAGAATATATATATTACATGTAAGAAGAGTCTAATACAGAGAATATATATATTACATGTAGGAAGAGTCTAATACAGAGAATATATATATTACATGTAAGAAGAGTCTAATACAGAGAATATATATATTACATGTAGGAAGAGTCTAATACAGAGAATATATATATTACATGTAGGAAGAGTCTAATACAGAGAATATATATATTACATGTAGGAAGAGTCTAATACAGAGAATATATATATTACATGTAGGAAGAGTCTAATACAGAGAATATATATATTACATGTAGGAAGAGTCTAATACAGAGAATATATATATTACATGTAAGAAGAGTCTAGTACAGAGAATATATATATTACATGTAGGAAGAGTCTAATACAGAGAATATATATATTACATGTAAGAAGAGTCTAGTACAGAGAATATATATATTACATGTAGGAAGAGTCTAATACAGAGAATATATATATATTACATGTGAGAAGAGTCTAATACAGAGAATATATATATTACATGTAGGAAGAGTCTAATACAGAGAATATATATATTACATGTGAGAAGAGTCTAATACAGAGAATATATATATTACATGTAGGAAGAGTCTAATACAGAGAATATATATATTACATGTAGGAAGAGTCTAATACAGAGAATATATATATTACATGTAGGAAGAGTCTAATACAGAGAATATATATATTACATGTAGGAAGAGTCTAATATATAATATATCTAGTACAGAGAATATATATATTACATGTAAGAAGAGTCTAGTACAGAGAATATATATATTACATGTAGGAAGAGTCTAATACAGAGAATATATATATTACATGTAGGAAGAGTCTAATACAGAGAATATATATATTACATGTGAGAAGAGTCTAGTACAGAGAATATATATATTACATGTAAGAAGAGTCTAGTACAGAGAATATATATATTACATGTAAGAAGAGTCTAATACAGAGAATATATATATTACATGTAAGAAGAGTCTAGTACAGAGAATATATATATTACATGTAGGAAGAGTCTAATACAGAGAATATATATATTACATGTAGGAAGAGTCTAATACAGAGAATATATATATTACATGTAAGAAGAGTCTAGTACAGAGAATATATATATTACATGTAAGAAGAGTCTAATACAGAGAATATATATATTACATGTAGGAAGAGTCTAATACAGAGAATATATATATTACATGTAAGAAGAGTCTAGTACAGAGAATATATATATTACATGTAAGAAGAGTCTAATACAGAGAATATATATATTACATGCAGGAAGAGTCTAATACAGAGAATATATATATTACATGTAAGAAGAGTCTAGTACAGAGAATATATATATATTACATGTAGGAAGAGTCTAATACAGAGAATATATATATTACATGTAAGAAGAGTCTAGTACAGAGAATATATATATTACATGTAGGAAGAGTCTAATACAGAGAACATATATATTACATGTAGGAAGAGTCTAGTACAGAGAATATATATATTACATGTAGGAAGAGTCTAGTACAGAGAATATATATATATTACATGTAGGAAGAGTCTAATACAGAGAATATATATATTACATGTAGGAAGAGTCTAATACAGAGAATATATATATTACATGTAGGAAGAGTCTAATATATAATATATCTAGTACAGAGAATATATATATTACATGTAAGAAGAGTCTAATACAGAGAATATATATATTACATGTAGGAAGAGTCTAATACAGAGAATATATATATTACATGTAAGAAGAGTCTAGTACAGAGAATATATATATTACATGTAGGAAGAGTCTAATACAGAGAATATATATATTACATGTGAGAAGAGTCTAATACAGAGAATATATATATTACATGTGAGAAGAGTCTAGTACAGAGAATATATATATTACATGTAAGAAGAGTCTAGTACAGAGAATATATATATTACATGTAAGAAGAGTCTAGTACAGAGAATATATATATTACATGTAAGAAGAGTCTAGTACAGAGAATATATATATTACATGTGAGAAGAGTCTAATACAGAGAATATATATATTACATGTAGGAAGAGTCTAATACAGAGAATATATATATTACATGTAAGAAGAGTCTAGTACAGAGAATATATATATTACATGTAGGAAGAGTCTAATACAGAGAATATATATATTACATGTGAGAAGAGTCTAATACAGAGAATATATATATTACATGTAGGAAGAGTCTAATACAGAGAATATATATATTACATGTAGGAAGAGTCTAATACAGAGAATATATATATTACATGTAAGAAGAGTCTAGTACAGAGAATATATATATTACATGTAGGAAGAGTCTAATACAGAGAATATATATATTACATGTAGGAAGAGTCTAATACAGAGAATATATATATTACATGTGAGAAGAGTCTAATACAGAGAATATATATATTACATGTAGGAAGAGTCTAATACAGAGAATATATATATATTACATGTAAGAAGAGTCTAATACAGAGAATATATATATTACATGTAAGAAGAGTCTAATACAGAGAATATATATATTACATGTAAGAAGAGTCTAGTACAGAGAATAGATTTTCAAAGGTCTCTACTAGGATGTGTCACACCTCTCCTTCATCTTGTCTTACTTCCTGTTCTCTCATTGTGTTATCACTACGGGGATTTTTGAGCAGTAATCTTTACTTTTGAATGGTGAGTCAGAAGAAAACAACAGTACCCTTCACTACGCCAGAGGGCCATATAAAGCACAGACAACGTTCCAGACAAAGTGCTTTTGAGCCGTGGTCCTGAACATTTCGCTACACAGATAACCCAGACACGTCAGGGAGTAGTTTCCATGAAGGGGTGTGCATGCACTGTGATGAAGAATGTTTAGCTGGGTACTGGAGAGCAGTATTTGCCAACATAACATCAGGACAGGAACTTGGTTTCAGACCATAGGGGTCACCCCTCACTCCCCACAGGGTTCGCTGTTCCTTCCTTGCCCACCTTTGATAGGATCTGACCACTGCTCACTGGGTTATCTAGCCAGCGCAGTTTGGCCCTTGACAAACCTTTACACATTCCCATACTTCCTGCCTCTAACTTATTAATTTGAGGACAAAATATTCACTTGCTGCCAAAGTTGATTATATCAGATATTCCACAGCAAGTTTAGTTGTGGGCCTCCTTTCAGTTAAACAACTATTAGGCGAGGTCCAAAGCAATAGGTCTATTCCACCTCATCCTCCCACCACTAACGAGAGCCAACATGAAGACATAATCCCTGGGATTCACAGAATCACTTTACGTATAGACAGTGTTTGTATTTGTGAGTCTGCAGTGGAAGCTGCAGTCCTAGCGCACAATAGATGCTTCTATAACGGCTTCCACTGTAGCAGCAGCTGATAATGTCATGTCATTCTGGAGGATAAATCGCTTCCATAAAGAGCCCGAAAGGTTAATATGGGCATTCACACACATTCACATCTCTATAGGCTCAACACTTAGGTCTCATGAAAGAATCCTTCAAATCCAGATACACAGTCAGAAATAATTCTTCAAATACACACAGGGAGTCTTTCTATATCACAGTGTTGCTACCTTAAAGTTTAAATTTAAAGGATCTTACTTCTTTACCCTTCACTAACCGGCACATGGTCTTGTCTGGCCGGTTAGAGGATGTGCATTCATTAGGATGAACCACTGTCCACCACTGTCACTTATCTACTGACCGACGTGTTATGTTTTGGGGTTTTAGGTCTTGTACACATGTCATACATGTAAACGGTAACATAACAATGTTTTGACATGTCTGTGGGCTGAGCAGGGGTCAGGATTGTGCTCTGCAGGTCAGGGCTGGCACATCTGTCACTTCAGTCCTCTGCTGATGGATGAATAACAAGAGAGGGTAAAAATGTCTGTAAAAGACGTAGAAACTGAAGAAAGACTCTATGACGAAATAACTAATCATTTATGTGAACCACAAATTTGTATCTGTCAGGTCAAACAATTTTCCATTATCGTTTCACTAAGTCCTGGCTGAGAGCACTGGCTACTGGTGACTGGAGTTTTGATCGTAACGACAGCTGTTTTACTGACTTTCATTATGACGGTCTAGCTTGTGATTATCCCTCTCATCTTTGCGTATGTGTGCTGTCTGTCTGGGGAGAGAGAAGAATATCAAATCCACATCAATAAACGAAACTGGGTGACAAATATCTGTGCGGGACCGCTGTTGTGAAGACACGCTGGCCAGTCCATGCAGGTTTCCACGTGTTTGCGTGCGTGTGCGTGTGAGGGCCGAGAGAGATTAATCTCTTCTTTGTTTGTGCGATGTTGGATGATGCACACCCCGTCCAGCTGGCATTAGTGTAACTATTACCCTGACATTGCCTCCAATCCTATTCCACGACTGTCACCACAGGATCAAAGTCCTTCAGACTTACGTTATGGCGGAGGATCAGCACAATCTGATTGTTTAGACTGATGTCTGCAAAAGAAGCCCACATAGAAATACAAGGACTGAGGGGTGGCAGGAACGCTAACCTTTGTTTTTCACCACATAATGATAGGTTGGCAACATGTCTGGTGGTTCTGCCGTTTGCTAGAGTGTTTTAGGTGGGAAAAGCAGATTAAGGATTAAGGGGCCTTTTCTTGGATGTAGGGAGACACCGAGGCAGATCCAGAACATGCTGGAGAGATGCTGTGTCTCACGTAGCCTGGATGCCTTGGGATTCCCCAGCTTTGGCTGAGGAATGTAGCTTGGGACGGACTTCTGGTTTAACTTACTCAACCTGCTGCCACCAGGATGATTTATCTCAAGGCAATTTACAGATTGACACGCGCCTTTATTTGAGTGTATACTAATAATGTGAAATCTCAACATGTTTGTGTTAATACTTCCTTAACCTTTTCAATATTTCCAGTGCAATGACAGAGGCCACAGTATGTGAAAAGGGTTATTTCACAGGAATTCTGTAATGAAAGTGGTGGAAACTAGTGGGAGAACCTTTGACTTTAATGCATCTTACTGTACGTCTACAGCCTAGTTATACTTCCAGATAATAACCCAGAGACTTCAATGAAAACTCTTTTAAGTCCGGTTTTAATGAAGCAATATGTAAATTCAAATCTCCCTAAACTCCCTGTTTCTTGTGGCCCTTTATAATGAAGCCTGGCTGCTCACTTTCTCTCAGTTTTATGGTCTGCTTGCACATCTACACACACACAGACACACACACACAGACACACCATAATAACTGTTACTCTCTTTTATGCCCCCTCTTTCTACACCTCCAGTCCCATCCTTCTGGGGTTTGGTGAACTCAGCCTGGAACCTCTGCGCCATAGGGAAGAGACAGTCGCCTATTGACATCGAAACCAGCCACATGATATTTGACCCCCACTTAACGCCTCTGAGGATCAACACAGGAGGACGTAAGGTAGGAGCCACCATTGCCTTTCAATGAAGCATCATCAGTAACTTCCTTTAAGGAGGCCATTGTCTTTAAAAGTGACAGTGACTTTCCAGCTGACAGTTAGTGACAGAACTCCTGAAATGTTCTGATAAAAGCACAGCTGTCTGTCTCTGACAGCGCTGGGCTTTGATTCATCACCAGTGGCTGAGAGCAGAACAGGAGACGTTCTCTAAATCAAGACACAGAGAAACTGCTGTCTGACAGTGATTATGTGCCTTTCATCCATATCCGCAGGCTTTCAAATTCCCAGCTGCATTTGACTGTGCTGGGCTCAGGAGGTATTACAATTTTAGCCCCTTAGACAGCAATCACAGTTAATCTGTGGAGCAAAAATCCTCTGTAAATCACCATTAAAACACAGTTTAGATCTGTGATTTAAGTCGTATTGAGATATTGGAGATCAACATTTTTACATCATGGACAGAAAAACTGACATACACTTAAATAACAAGTTTGGAATCCATTTGTTTCTGGCTAACGACAAGCAGTGAGTAAGCAGCTTATTAGCCAAAACCAAAATACGACTAAAGGGAATTATTACAAAAATAACGTTTGCTTGATTTGTTCCCTTGCAGTAAGTTTCACGTTAGCTCTGATTAACAGAAATAGAGCTTTGACACAAAGTGGATTTATTGTAGAATATTATTAATCTGATAGACTGGCCCATCATAATAAATTTAAATTAAAAAAAACTGTTGCTAAAAACCTAAAATTATTTATTATAGCATGTTTATAACTTGACACTGTAACATACCTTGATACAGTAGATAACATAAAACATTCAGAATTTTCATTAATGGATTATGGATACAGGATATTGTGGAGTTATTCTATGGCAATAATACAATATTTGGGTTTTCAGTGCAATATGTGTAAGATCTTAACCCTTGTAAAGTGTCTTGAGAAGAGATTGTTGTGAATTGGTGATATAAAAATAGAAATGACTTGAATTAGACGTCTCTTGCACAGCTGAACACCATGGCCTTCGTGCTCCATGTCATACTATAGCACATATTCCTAGAGGACTTCATATGTGTCTTTCACTTGGTTGTTTGGTTTGTTGTTGAGGACCATGTGTTGTTAAATGGCCCCTAATAAGCAAAATCCACTTTCTAGACACTCTAAATTAGTTTTTTCACAATGGATCCAATTCTGTCCCAAAACGGTTCTGAAATCTGACTGGAGCATGTCGTCACACAGCCCCACCTCATGAAAAAATTAGAACACCATATGCATACACCATCCTGTGTATTTTGTAACATTTGTTATTATTATTATTATTATTATTATTATTATTATTATTATTATTATTATTATTATTATTATTATTAGGAAGCAATATAAGTAAACATTTAAAACTGGAGAAAGACGTCTTCTGTAAAAGTAATTCTCCTAAATTCTCGTCTAACTGAGGAAAAAGTTCTGACACCCTCACATTTATTCCCACTTCAAATGGCTCAAATCACACCAGGTTCACGTGATTAGTTGACTGTTACGCAGCATTTTGAATGAGGTTTGCAACTTTCTAAAGCTCAGACAGTTTAGCTCCTGACTGTTCAAGAGCGAGCAAAAGGGCTGAATGAGGCCTCCAGAAAACAAACTGTAGCAGTCTATGAGCCTGGTAAAGGATTTAAAAAGATCTCAAAAGATTTAGAAATCAGCCATTTCGCTTTCCAGAAAATAGTCTAGTGGAGGCTTTCAGCACAGCTGCCAACATGCCCAGGTCTGGTCGTCCCAGCAAGTTCGCCCTGAGAGCAGACTGCAAGACGCTATGTTACAAAACACCCAGGTTTTCATAGGGTGTCTGACTGTACATGTATTCCACCATTACGTGATCCAGTTACTACTGTTGGAAACAAGGAGACGCAGCAATACAACAACAATGTCAAATAGACTAAAAGTCCACATTTGTAGTAGTTGATGGAGCAGCCAGTGTCACATAACTGCACACAAATGAACTCCATGTACGATCACATTCAGGACAGGTGTGTGTGTAGGTGAGAGAGAGGCGGGTCCCAAAGGTGAATGTAACGTAGGCAAAATGGTGGATGATCACGCGGTGAACACGTGGTCTTGTGTGCATCGACATGAACAGTCTTCATTTTAAAAAGGTAAATGCACTCGTTTAGCGCTTTTCTACCTGTCAGTCGTCAAAGTGCTTACACTGCGTCTCGTTCATCCACTCGTAGACACAAACACACACCGGTGGCAGAGCTGCTATGCAGCTACGGCTGACACACCGCAGGCAGCTTGGGTTCAGTGTCTTGCACAAGGACACATAGGAAGCCAGGAATCAAACCACCCATCCCAACCCTACGGTTGGTGGGCGAACACTGTACATCTAAGCCACTTCTGGCCCAAAGGTAGCAGGACATTTACACGTGCGCTCATCACAGCGTGGATGCGGCAGTACAAGCAGTTGACACAACAAACTTCATATGCACATTTAATCTAATGATAATCATAGGATCAATCAAAACATTACATCAGCTGCTCTGCTCAGACACTAAAAACAAGACTTTTGGTATAGTAAAATATGTCAAAATATGGTCAAATTATTTTTACATTGGAATATTAAGATTCAGTGAGAACTACACATTCTTTTCATTTAATTTTATTCATGTAATTAACTGTGTGGGGAGAGTTTTACAAGGTATTTGTTTATATCATTTAAATGTTTTACAGTCACATAAACCCAGATATAGTCATTCAGTGGAGACTGGGCAGAGAACAATTTGACTTGTGACGGTTGGCATTTTCAAAGAGCTGCTGCAGGTTTCATTAATGCATCTCCTGTGTACAAGTAAGTCAATTCATACGCTCATAAGCTGCCACTTGATTGATTTCATGGGTTGTGTAGCATTTGGTTTTACTATTATTTGCTTGCTTGGGATAATTTCCTAATGAGGAAATACTAGTTTAGCTAGTAAGGTATGTAATATTAGCTGTGTAAGTGATCTAACCATACTTAACATCTGAGTGATTAAGATGGATGGAAATTAGGGGAAGGTTCTTTTCTTATTTACATAAATTACAAGTTATTTATCAATTTATCATTATTTATGTTAGTTAGTGAAGCAATATTCTGACATACTTCATAGTTAACCAGATTTTTGAGTATCAACACAGATTCAACATTGTTTTTCCAGAAGGGAAACTGATTCCAAAGCATCCTTTTGTAGAGCATTACCCGCAGCTTATTAAAGCGCCAAGAACCACTTGCACCTACTCTGCCTGTGAAATACCATATTTGGTGCTGTGTAATCGATTCATGTTAATGTTTTGTTCTCCGCTTGCCCAATATACTATTATGTAGAAGTATGAAGATCTTGATAACCAGGTTTCAGATTTGGTTAAAGACAAAGACACAGTTAACTTAGTTGAAACAGAACCTTCTGTTATTCTTACATTAACTCCCAGAAAGGAGGCTGGTGGTTCCTCTCCTGTGTCACTGGCTCAGTCTTTCCAGGATGAGAGTTTCTCAGTTCACTCACTTCATCCGACACCATCATTCTACCACAGCCCCCAGAGGATCGATCAGACTCAGCTAATTTTGTGATACTCACCTACTCACCCAAAGTTGCTGAAGCAATATTCAGCTCCACGTCCTACCCCACAGGTCTGCAAACACAGGCAGAAGCTTGCCTAAAAGAGCCTGGAACCTCATCTTCAGACATGTATGAGTGGCAGCAGTTTCTTAAATACAAGATGGCTAATTACTGTTCTAAAAGCAGAAAACATTAAGAACCGCTGCTCACCTGAGGCCAGGCGGCTTTTGATTGGCTGAAGTCTTGCTCACCTCAGCACCCATCTTGGAGGGAGACGCCTCCAACGCTTTTTGTGTGCAATTTTGCCACAAAGGTTGACAACATGGTGCGTCCCTGTGCCCGTTTTTGGAGGCGTCTCACCGACGCTGAACTGACGCTGGTAACGGCGAGCTGTTAGCAGTGAAACTGGCATTAGAGGAGAAGGCAGTCGAGTTGATGGCACTCGTAGCTGGTTATATCGGCCCTTTTGACGTTGTTAAGATTATTAACCATGTGACTGTTAAGCTGAAGTTACCTGACAATATAGCTTTGATTACACATGAGAAAGTAAGTTTGTTATTTAGTGTTTGTCAGTATGTTAGTTCCTGCAGTTGCAGTGATTCTGTGTTTGTAGTTATTTGCATTTCCTGCTTCAACAGTGGTTTTAATTTCTAGTTATTAAAGTTTTTGTTTCTTTGTTATTATTTGAATTATTAGGTCCTGCTTGGCAGTGTCTTTGTTTTCTTATTTCTTTTGTTGTTTCCAGCTTGGCTGTGTTTTCTGTTACTCAAATAAACTTTATTGAAAAGTCTCTCTAGCAGTGTGTGATAATAAAGGGAAATAGCAACGAGTTACAGATGAAAAGACAGACACACTGCATCTCTACAGCCAGTTTGACAACCAATATCATAGTTCTCCTCAACTGGGAGTGCTACTGTGCTAGACACAGCTGAAGCTGGTGCTGACAATCCCAAAGAGCTGCCTTCTATTCATTACCCTTTCTAATCCTGACTAGCCCACGTAGAGGAGATCTTACCACCCTGGAGAAGTTTAAAAGTAGAGGATTATGGTATTTAACCATAAACAGATTTATTAAACAGTAAGCAAACGTGGCCTCAACCTGCTGTTCTTCTTACCAAAAAAATAAAAATCAACTGCACCAGCTGTAGAAGACGAAGCCAACAAACCAACTCTTACGATAGATTGGACCCAAGTGCAGGAAATCACTGTCTGAAGCAGGCCCTAAACAATGTGAACAAAACAATCAGAAGCTAGATAACTGGAAAACAACCACTGCAACACAGTAAAAGACAATACTACAATTTGGAAAAGCTAGAAAACAAAAGAGCAATGCTAGGCAGGAGATTAGGAATCACTAAGGCGCTAGAGGCCGGGGTAAGTGGAGGATTCAATTCAATTCAACTTTATTTCTACAGCGCCAATTCACATCAGTTATCTCAAGGCACTTTACAAGTAGGGACTTGACACAACTAAGCCCAACAAATCCCACATAGAGCAGATTTTAATTGGAGCCAATCAATACATTGTACATTTAAATAGCAACAGTGGAAAAACTCTATAGAGAAAGAAACCTCCAGCAGACCCAGGATCAGTGGGAGAACATCTGCCTTGACCGGTTGGTTGTTGAACAACAACAACAACAACAACAACAACAAAACAAGCAGCAACAGACTCAGGCAGGATGGTTGGACCAGCAGCTGAACACTGAGACACACGGCTCTGAGTCTGACGATACCTGGAGATGAGAATAGAGAGAGACAGAAAGAGAGAAACACAACTAGGAGAGAACAGAGACAAAGTTAGTCACATGTGGACATGGAGGCATGTTAGTGGACGGAATAGATCTAGTGAATGAAGGAGGTTCCAGCATCTAAGCCTGTAGCAGCTGAACTAAGAGATGGATCAGAGAAACCAGAACCATCTGGAACCATCAGCTTTGTCAGAAAGGAAGGTTTCAGCCTAGTTTTAAAGCAGAGAGGGCGTCTGCTGCTAGAACCTGAACTGGAAGCTGGTTCCACATAGAGGAGCTTGGAGCTAAAGGCTCTGCCTCCCGTTCTACAGGTAGAAACTCTAGGAACCACCAGTAGACCAGCTCTGAGAAGCAAGGTTCTGTTGGAGCAGAAGGAGCCATGAGGTCTAAGACAAGATGGAGCTTTATTATGAAGAGCTTTGGAAGAGGAGAAGAATTTAATTCTATCCTAGATTTGAAAGGGAGCCAATGCAGAGAAGAAGAAAGGATACATACACACCAAGTAGTGAGGGTAATGACAAAGACATTAGAAACCAAAAACATCGCGTTATGGTGGGAGGATACCCGTCACACTCTGGAGGAGCCAAAGTATTAGAGAAGCATCAGGCCAGGACAGGTGTGGTTAGCCAACATACTGAGGAACAGAAAGAACCAAAAGGAAGCAAGACGGTCAAAATAAAAGCACCAGGCAGAAGTAAAGCTTCTGGCACTAATACTAAACTGGTATCTAGGAAGCTAAGGAGGTGCTTCCTGCGTAGGACCACATGCACTAACTCTAAGACATGTGATGTCAGTGTAATTAACAAAATGCCCAGGTGATGAGTGGGGCTTGAAATTTAACAAAATAACTACAATTAATTTCCACAGGGACACTTGTTTGGTTACAAGCACAGTTTCATTATTTTCCAGAGTTAGCACTGTCCCACTGGCCAAACAAAGACCTAGAGCGACCAGTGGCCTTCAGGTTTAGTCTTTGTAATAAAAGCTAAGATGGTTGGTCCCTTAGAGAGCAGTGTCAGCTAATCATGGTCTCTGTAGCTTACTGCAGTTCAGAGGAGGGTAAAATATGACCAGATGAGTCTGAAGCTCAGGCTGTTCTTCCAGGGGAATGTAGGTCGCCTGAGCAAATCAAAGATCAGGATTAGAGAAGCAATGCGTCACAGCTCATTTTAATAGATTTCCAAGAAATCGTATTTTTGTTGATGATAGATTTATTTTTGTTTATTGTAGTGTGTTTGCCTTTCAGCTGTAATTACTGTGCAGTTTTATGCGTGTGTGGACACGTTTCTTTACTTCATCAATTACATACACTGCTTATCACGTAGAATGTTGTGGGGGTGGAGGACGTAAGAGACTGGATATACATGGATACATCTGTGACGTCATCACAGTGAATCACTGGGTCCAAAATTTCAGGGATAGCTGATACTGACAACATGTCAAGAACCTCTGATACTATTCAGCTCTTGAAAACCAAATAATTTGTCGTTGGGTGAATTCATCATCAGAGCCAATATCAATGAATAGGTTTCTGCTTCCTTCACACTGTTATGACTATGATGCATTGACTGTAATATTACCAAAGTAAATTGCAACCCTATTTGTTTTGCTGTACATATTTAGCTCTGAGATTTTACCGAGAGAAACACAACAGAGCAAATGCTTTTGTGTACGTGTGTAAAGGCGTGTGGGTGTGTGCAAATGCCTGTTGTGTGCACTGTGTAAGCTGGGATTTAAGTGAATCCAATCCAGGTTTGCGGTGTTTCGCTCTCGGTCTTTGTTGTGATTCTTTTACACTTTTGGATGAACTGTTGAAATGGGACATAACCACTTATAGCATACAGTATGTACCAAATGCACTGTGGCAGATTATTTCTTTGAGATCAGGGAGTAAGACATCGACAGCCTGCAACCGTAAGGTGTAAAACTCTCAGCCTCAGTTTCAGATTTAAGTTCACTTTTAGCCAGAATGCTGTTCAGGTTTTGGCTTTGAAGAGCGATTTGAATCCCACAGACATCAAACTATTATCCATGTTGCTTATCTTACCAGGCTTAACTGGACTTGTCCTGTGGGATTGTTCTAGCACACAGATGTTTTATTGCAGACTGTCTGCCTCTTTATGTAACTGTGGGAAGGAATTCAATGCCTTTGCAGTCAAATGCTGGCTGTATTATGGGAAAGCCATGTAGGATTTTCTCAGAGCGACTTGATGAACTGTGAAATCCCCTCCCTGGCCAAAACGGGCCAGGTGATCAATGACATTTTCTCCATCCCTTACAGCCTTCTCATCCAAACCCTGATAGACTCTTGACCCTTGAACATCCAGGTGCCAACATGACCAGACACATGCAGGAACAGTCCACAATAAAACACTAGATTTCTGCAAAATACCTCCATGTACTAAAGCTGTTATCTGTCTAATTGGAAAGCACAGATGACAGGCACATTGCCAACAGTGTATAAAAACACATTCATCATCTGACTTTTGTGTATGGGTGGATGGGGCCTTTATTTCTAACCCAGCATCCAAGGTAATCCCTGAACCACTCATGAATACTAAACATATGGGTCCAGGATGATGTTGGTTTATTTACCATGAGTGTCAATAGGTCAGGGCTACCACCCAGAGTTAACCCAAAAACATACATTTGTAATCCAAAGCCTGTGGCTGCACCTGATCCGCCAACGCTGTCCTCAGCACTAAGCATTTTGCTCTGCGCCACAGAACACAGGGCGGGAGATGTTTTGAATATGACTTGTCTTTATTAAATTAATAATACCATGTTTATATAGCTGTAGAGTTGTCAGTGATCTTCAAGGGCGAAATGTATCAGATCCCTTAACAGGAAGAACCACAACTGTAGGAGTTAAACCCTCTGTTTGAAGCTTGTTTCATGATTAATGGTCTTGTGCATCTGCTGAGTGAGAGTGCATAGCATGGCCATCTGTTCTAGTGAGAGAGAGAGAGAGTGTGTGTGTGTGTGTGCGAGAGATAAAGGGAGGGAAAATGTATTTTGTGTGCAAGGAAATGATAACATAAATTGAGGGCAAATGTGAGTGTGTGAGATTGTGTAGTAGTGGATTGCACAGATTACAGTAGGCACCAGCAAATGTGGGCACCTTTGGCTTTGTGCAGTGTGTAGTGTGCTGTTTGTTGTCCACGTGCATGTATCCATTCACATAATCTGTACGTCTTTTAATTGACTGCCCTCCGTTGCTGTAACTTTTAATACTGACCTTTTTACGCTTTTATCGAGAAAAACATGCACCGTGACTCACGCTGGCCAGAAAAGGTTCGGAAACACCTGCACACCTATGCAGATCTTTGGCTGAGTGTCACTGTGTTTACTGTGCTGGTCAGGCAGCGTTTCTCCCACACGCCTACTAAAATCAAGATATCCTGGTTTTTCAAGCCACGATAGGAAGGAGCATAAGAAGAAGTCAAGTCTGGCGTGGATACATGTTTAAAAGCTCACACGTATCAATCAGAGTTACTGATTAAACATCAACAGAGCAGCATCTTATTATGGTACAAAGACGTAAAATGGGTAAAAAAGGGAAATACGGCTGCTATAACTAAAGAAAGCCTGGCAGACAATAGTGGGTCGTCTGAACGTGTCAGTAATTAATAATCCAGGGAAGTTCTCACAATGACTTCGCAGTTGTAGTCTATAAATGCCACCGTTATGTCCATGTCCGTCTTCATCTGCTTATCCAGAGCCAGGTCGTGGGGGCGGCAGTCTAACCCAGACACCCTTCTGGGGGATCCCAAGGCGTTTCCAGGAACAGGACTGGAGATTCTAAGCTGTAGGTGTCAGTGCAAGAGTGAGTGGTTGTCTGTCTATTTACTGCCTCTCGTCTGACTGAGGATTAGCCTCCAGCATGCGAACGACCCGGTACAAGGACAAAGGTGCATTAGTGAGTTGTCCTCAATGTAAAATTGCAAATATCCCACCATCAACAGCCATCAACTATCAGTTCAATTCAACTTTATTTCTATAACGCCAATTCACAACAGACCTGACACAACTAAACCCAACAGATCCCTCATAGAGCAGCTTTGAATTGGAGCCAATCAATGATAGTACATTTTAATAGCAACAGTGGATAAACTCTATAGAGGAAGAAACCTCCAGCAGATCCAGGATCAGTGGGAGAACATCTGCCTTGACCGGTTGCAGTGAAGGGATAGAGAAGAGACAAGCAGCAACAGACTCAGGCAGGATGGTTGGACCAGCAGCTGAACACTGAGACACACGGCTCTGAGTCTGACAATACCTGGAGATGAGAATAGAGAGAGACAGAAAGAGAGAACATGGAGGCATGTTAGTGGATGGAATAGATAGAAAACCAGAGGAGCTCAGTGAATGAAGGAGGTTCCAGCATCTAAGCCTGTAGCAGCTGAACTAAGAGATGGATCAGAGAAACCAGAACCATCTGGAACCATCAGCTTTGTCAGAAAGGAAGGTTTCAGCCTAGTTTTAAAGCAGAGAGGGCGTCTGCTGCTAGAACCTGAACTGGAAGCTGGTTCCACATAGAGGAGCTTGGAGCTAAAGGCTCTGCCTCCCGTTCTACAGGTACAAACTCTAGAAACCACCAGCAGACCAGCTCTGAGAAGCAAGGTTCTGTTGGAGCAGAAGGAGCCATGAGGTCTAAGACAAGATGGAGCTTTATTATGAAGAGCTGTGGAAGTGAGGAGAAGAATTTAATTCTATCCTAGATTTGACAGGACAGAGAAGCTAATGTAGGAGAAATGTGACGTCTCTTCCTGAGTCCAGTCAGACTCTGGCTGCAGCATTTGAATTAACTGGAGGCTTTTTAAAGAGTCATTGGTTCAAACTATGAGCAGGGAGACACAGTCGTCCAGCCTGGAGGAACTAATGCAGCATCACTCTGTGAGAGGATGCTCCTCATTTTAGCAACATTCCTCAGGTGGAAGTAGGAGGTTTAGAGATTCTATAATGTAGGATGTAAAGAGGCTGGATGGATGGAGGAGGACGTAAAGGAGAGATCTTAGTCAAAGATGACCCCAAGGTTCCTACAGTAGAACCTGAAGCTAATGTTGTGTCATCCAGAGAAACAATCTGATTCAATAATGAGTCTCTGTGGTTTTAGCACCAATTATAATAACCTCAGTTTGATCTGAGTTTAGTTGTAGGAAGTTATGGGATGTACAGGATTTGATGTCTGTTAAACAAGTTTGAAGTTTGACTAGTTGGTTTGTTTCATATGGTTTCATGGACAAATATAACAGAGTGTCATCTGCATAACAATACTCCTCCACCACCTTCTAGGAATGTGATGGTTGATGTGACTGGTTGGAGTTGACTCATTCAGACGAACGTATTCATCCTGCTGCAGCCAGGTTTCAGTGAGACTAAATAAATCTATGTGATGGTCACTTATCAAGTCATTTATTAACAGAGATTTAGAAGAAAGAGATCTGATATTTAATAGATCACATCCAATTCTTTTATTGTTACTTTGTTCTGTAAGAGAAGCTGTGTTGATGTTTATTAAATTCCTGTGAATCACTCCTCTTTTATTTATTGTGATTTATATAATTTAGGTGGTCCGGGAGCAGACACAGCCTCAATGGGAGTGTTATACAGTTCTGTGCAAAACTTTTAGGCAGGTGTGAAAAATGCTGTAAACAATGAAAGCTTTCAGAAATATATATAATGATTGTTTATTTTTGTCAATTTACAAAATGCAAACTGAGCGAACAAAAAAAAATCTAAATCAAATCAATCTTTGGTTACTACGTCAGTACTGTAAGTGATGCTTGGCCCCACAGAGCCCTGGTCTCAGCATCATGTGAGTCTGGGATGATGCAGAGACAGAAGGATGTAGAAACCCTACATCCACAGAAGATCTGTGGTTAGTTCTCTAGATGTTGAACAACCTACAGCCCAGTTCCTTCAAACACTGTGAACCTGGAAGATCTGCTGCTGTTTGAAGGCAAAGGGTGGACACAGCAAATACTGATGGGATTTAGATTCTCTGCTGTTCATTCACTGCATTTAGTTCATTTTTGAACATAAATGTTTAACACTTCCATTTAAAGCTTTCTGTGTTTACAGCATTCTTTCTGCCTAAAACCTTTGCACAGGACTGTAAATCACAATCACAAAGAAGCAGGAACCAACACAACTTAATAGCAAAATAATTGAATAAGGTCCACACAAGTTACAAATACAAGATACCATAATTAAAATATCCCTCTATGGCGTTGCCCTCAGGCAACAAACCACAATTTTGCCTTTAGCACCGTCCCTTTAAATTTTAAAAAGTAAATGACCACATTTAAAGACTTGTTATAAGTCTGTGACCAATGAAATCTAAGGAGGGTGTGGATTTGACCCTTCCTCTTTGGGTGGAACACGCCTTTCTGGAACCATAGCAGGCAGAAGGTAAGATACATTTCACTTTTTAGCATCTTTAATGTCAAATAACTTTAAATTAGAAATATCTGTGATATGTATGAATATGTTATGTATGTAAGCATACTTGATTGAGTAAATAGACTTTTTTCCTTTATTTTTATATAAAAATCATACTTTTTCATTCGTCGCCTCAGGGCAACATCATGCAGTTAGGCCACTTTTGTTTCAACAATATTATGTACATGGATGGAGATGTGAGCTTGGAAAGTGAGAGTGAGTGAGTGGATCCCAGAATCAGGTTTGAGGGACAGTTAGAAGATCAGAGTTCTGTCAGTAGAATAACATAATGTATGTATTGAAGTGTGTGCAGGTGTATATGTTTGCATGCATCAGTGGGTGAAGAGAGGTTATAGATATTTCTAATTTTTGCTTACTGTTTTTTTATCAGATAGCCTATCTGATACAAATGAGTCTGTGGATGAAGAGAAATGTGAAGGTAATACTTTCAAATCCTACATTGCAGAAAGCTAAACGTAAGAGAGGACATCTCAGTCCCACAATTGCTAGAGAATATGAAGAAAAGAGGAGAAGAGGGTCCACTAAAACTCATCCCAGTCCCTGATGTGCGTCTGGACACCACTGCTCATTGGATCATCATGGATGACAAGAAAGGTAGATGCAAGGTACCAGGATGCAAAGGTACTAAAGCAAAGTGCCCAAATTGTGATGTCCATAGATGGACAACCTATGGAAGCAACTGCTTCCATAGGTTTCAAACAGAATAAAATGGTCTGTGTTTTGTATATATGCACACTACAAAAAATGTCATTTGTGCACAATGTTTGTTGAAATAAAACGTGTTAAAATAGTTGTTGTTGATGGAATAAAGCTTATTTGACTATATTTATTGCGGTTTTGCTTCTCCTTTTATCTGTTATATACATTAGAAAAGTTTGGTGCTTTAGTGCCTTCACAGCACGTTGTTGCCTTGAGGCAACAAACCAAAATCTAGTGGGGGGGCTGGGGGTGGTCACATTTTATGATCAATATATTATCAGGGACCCCCAAGCTTCCAAAAACTGGGGTCAAATATTTTTTTTCTTCTAAAATAAAAATTCATGCCATAGAGGGATATAAATGGACATTTACTAGACTGAAACCAACATTGCTAGAGATCATTCATGTCCAGAGATGATCTTTACGGTCAATGAATCCCTCACACATAGTCCTGGATACTGGCTTGAAGACCAGATGATCTGCGCACATCGAAGGCAAGTTTAGTTGAGTTTAGTTACTCTTTTTGTTTCCTCTCTGAAGCTGACACACTAGAAAAGGTTGAAAGAAGATAAATATTAAGCAGAACGTAGGTTCAAAAATAATGATTGAATAAGAAACTCATTCACAAACCTTCAACTGAGCCTTGACTGAGACGTGAACAGTTTGCATTCACAGCACACACATATTCAGACTTTATAAAATCAGTCATGAATGTTTATGTTACTGAAGCCAGGAGGACATGTGTCTGTTTGCGGCTCCAGTTTTGGTCTGTTAATGTGCAGAAGCAACAGTTTGACAGAAACATTTACATTTATCAGAGACAAATGAAAAGTTAATGAAAAGAGCTTTGTCGAGACTTTGCTCTCAAGCACTGTAAACAAACCTAAAAACTAGAGCCAGAACTAATGCGCCAACAAAACCAATATGAGGATCTGCATAGATTTCTGTAATGGGATTTGATGTTGGAGTTGGAAGACAAGCACAAAAAGATTTAGAGACACTAGATCTTATGCAAATTGAAATTGAATGAGGCACTTCCATATTTGATTCCAGTATTTAAAGCATTCGCTTCACAGTACATCACAAAACATGTACTCAGTGGTTTAGGCAAACATGATAACATCTGGTGCAAAATGAAAGTAAATAAAGACTAAATCCTGAATCCACGCGCAGCAGCAATGACAGCTGTCGTCCATCTAGCGCTGCTGGAGTTTAAACGCATGCAGCCGATGGATAACAGAGGAAGACAAGACCTTGCTGGAAAGCTTCGACCAGGATTAGGATTCTGTGAACCTAGGATTTGGGTCACAAATGTAACTGTAACGTAATGCGTCTATTTTATCAAATGGTTTACCACAAACACAGTTTCGACCTCCTTTCAGTTATAAGTGTGAATACGTTTAATGTCAGAGGCAATAGCTTCTTTTCTTTGAAATTGGAGGGAGTTTCTTTTCCAGTGACACCAAGCTCAATAAGCAAGTCCTGATCCTGATCTGCTTCTCTTATACACTGAGCCTTGTGTATGTGTTGTGATTGGAAGCTGACACCACCATCAGACATGTAATACAAGCTGCGTTTCAGCACAGATCACAGGAATTTGGCACAATTGGCTAATAAACGTGGTTGAGACGGATGCTTTTAGTGCCTACGCTGATGCTCTGTAGGATGCTGAGAAGGAAGCAGAGATATATTTTGGTAGTGTGAATGAAGCTGGTGAGAGGTGTTTGGCCCTGCAGCATTTTGTGCCTTTATAACGGCTGCGTAGCTGGGATCACTGGGGGGAGGCTGTTTCAAAATGATTCGCCTCCAGCAGCATATTAATGCTCTTAAAGAGCAGGAGTAGCAGAGAGCCACGTCCTCCGTGATCATTTAGCCCCATGGTGTCAGCTCACAGACGCGAGCAAAGCCGAGCACCTCACTGTTATTAGGCAGACGCGACCCAGCGCTTTCATTCTCTGGAGCATTTTTCCCCGACTAAGTGGGTGAAGCTCTTTTGTTTTGTTCTACTCACTGCACAGGTTTGTCCAAACTACATTATCACTATTACTATATATATATATATATATACACCAAATACTGTGGTCATTAAAATGATGCCACAGGAGTTTTAGATTCTACTCCTTTATATCCACGACTGTTTAACGAGCACCGTTAACATAACCACACAACTACTTCGTATCTTTTCACTGCAGCTGTGTGAAAACGTAAGGAATTATTAGGTTGACGTGAACAAGCCAGAACACTAGGATGTAAACAGCTGAAGTGGACGCTGGTAAATGACTTGGTAATTAACCCATAGTTCTGCTACATGACTTCCACCAGGCGTTGCCTCAGTGTGGCTCATTTCATTTCCATTATCTTTTTCTGTCTTCAGTCTGTTTCTGTGACATTTCTGCTAATTCGTTTCACGTTTGACAGACTGACTCTATCTTTGTACCTGTGCTTATTTATCTCTGACTGAGATCACAGCAGGAGACGTGTGGTGTTTCACGGTCTAATCAAATAAAAAGCTGAGCGGTCCTCCCAGTAACTAGTTCAACAACAGCAACTACATGACAGATAATTATCATTAATTACACTGAACATAGCTCTATACATGCTATAACAGGAACAGGGCCAAATATAGACGAGCTAGTCTAACGGTCTTGTCGTGGCTTTGGGCCTTTTGAACTGTTCTCGCTGACAGCTTGACTTGCTTCATGAGATCTGTGCGACCTACATTGTGTTACAAGTGTTATGATCTGTCTGTGTCTGTCTTTCTTCTACTGTTAATTGCTTTTTTTGCCTTTATTTGTATAATTCTGAAATGTAAAGTTTCCTTTAGCATCTGGGCGTTCACCACATTTGCACTATATCAAGCCATTCATTCGACCAGCTGCAAAACAAAAGGACATATTTAGTGACATGCATATATAAAAAACAAGAAACAACAACAGAATGCAACAGAACAAACGATTAAAAAAATAGAAATAATAATATTAATAACAATATAGAACTACAATAGATTACAAAGTTTGTGAGTTCGTGCGAGGCAACAGCGGCAGTGAATTGACAGGTGTCTTTAATCTGAGTGATCAGATGTGTCTGCAGTTATTCAGCTCTGGAGTTTGATGGGAGTGATGGAGGTGGAGACGTCCGATGGCAGCAGGGCCTTGTTTGACAGCTTATATTCTCCATTTACAGTAATCTGTCCCGATTTCCTCTCTGCACCTCCACCCCCTCAACACCAGGGTTAATAGCCTCTCCTTAATGTCAGGTTAGCAGGAGATCAGAAAGCTTTCTCACCTCAGACAGAAAAGAACATTAGTTGGAGGAAGACGGACAAATAAACACACACACACACTGGAACATTTATTATGCTGTAAACAGAGAATAACAAAAGCCTCACACAGAACAAAATGACGCACAGTGTTTGCGTTTCCCTCGTTTTTGCGTTTCCCTCGTTTTTGCCTTTCTTTCGTTTTTGCCTTTCTTTCGTGTTTTGTCTTTCCCTCGTTTTTGCGTGTTCCTTGTTTGACAGCAGGGCTTAAGTCTGCACAACAGTCCTCATTAAATTTCATGTCCAGTGCTTCAAGCATTCAGGCATCACAGCTTCTTGACTTCTTGTGTTTCAGTTTTGTCATTATTAATGCCACAGCCACACTTTGTCTTTACACTGCTACAGCCACACATCCTTCT
Organism: Macropodus opercularis; assembly: GCA_030770545.1. Classification (NCBI taxonomy): domain Eukaryota; kingdom Metazoa; phylum Chordata; class Actinopteri; order Anabantiformes; family Osphronemidae; genus Macropodus; species Macropodus opercularis. Next base: position 2,653,513 of record CM061096.1, on the reverse strand, counting down.
TCTTCATCTCCTTGATCATGCTCTTGCTTCCTTCTGTGTCCAGGTATCGTATTTGTTTTATCACTGGCCTTGCTTCTGACCTTATTAGTCCCATTTCACTCTGTCTTGACAACCACGCCTTGATTGTGTCTGTGAATGTGATCACTAATTACCATGTGCTGGTAAAAGGGCTTTGAATATTGGCCTCACACAGGTTTGCTTTCTCAGACCACACAACAGACATAATTGACCTGTTGTACTCACTTACATATGGATACAGGAAGATCTGTTTTTCTCAACCCGCTGCAGTGCAATTACCAAATCCAATCTGCTTTGCCACAGCCCATCGTTTAATGAAACATTGTTATCATCTGGGACCTAAGCTAAGTGCAGCTGATATGTGGGACCAGCTGTTCTACTTCCAGTTCAGGTTTTAGAAAACCATCCATCCATCCATCCATCTTCTTCCGCTTTTCCCCGAAGGGGTCGCGGGCGTGCTGGAGCCTATCCCAGCTGGCTTTGGGCGAGAGGCAGGGTACACCCTGGACAGATCGCCAGTCCATCGCAGGGCCACATATATAGACACACAATCACAGTCATACACACACTCACACCTATGGGCAATTTACGCATCCAACCAATTGACCTAACTGCATGTCTTTTGACTGTGGGAGGAAACCGGAGACCCCGGAGTAAACCCACGCAGACACGGGGAGAACATGCAAACTCCACACAGAAAGGCCCCCGGTCGCCTCCGGGAATCAAACCCGGGACCTTCTTGCTGTGAGGCGACAGCGCTAACCACCACACCACCGTGCCGCCCATTTTAGAAAACCATTGAGGGGAAATTAAATCATTCAGAAAATGAATCTTTTTAGCTGAAACAATAAAGTTTGTCTGATGCTGTATCATCCACCTTCAAAGCAAAAGGTTGTTATTCTTATGAATGTATCTACTTCATGTGATGCCTTGATGTTCCCTCAAACAAATATTTGTGGGGCTTTTAGCTCAGGAACAGATCTTTTTCACAAGAGACATTAAAATTCTAGCTCATTCAGCTGTTGTCTTCAGCTGATGAAACTCAATATGAGAGTCATGTACGAGTCAATGTTTGAATCAAAAGTTAAGCCCATGAGCTGCCAGAAGTCGTGTAAGAATTTATTCCCCATCCACACACGCAGAACAGCTGGTCATCAAGGTCACCCTGCTGCCCTGCAGTCAGGTTGAATGAGAGTGAACGTGTGATGGACAGTCTGTCCAGGTTGTACCCTGTCGCCCAGTGGACAGCTGGGATACACTGCAGCATGGCCGCGACCCTCACGAGGACAAAAAAAACTAGAAAGTGAGGGTGACTCCGAATTTCTAAGAGACACCTTTTACAAGATGTTACAGTTTCACAAACAAGACCCAGTGAAACCTCAGTCAAAGGTTTGTTAAGAAGAGGCTGCACCTGGAGAGAGATCCGGTCGCCTTAGCTGAAGGTTCCTTCCTGGAGCAATCACTTTTATAAACAGCTCCCAAAAAACGTGATCCATAAAAAAGTTACAAAAACTGGATTCCTCATAACAATTAAAACTCTATAAAATGATATAATATTGCCATGGAGGCGAGACAGTGAACCATGATGGCATGATGCGCGTAGATTCAGCAAGTTGTTCCTAAAAGTGCCCAGTCTCTGGTTTCCTGTCAGATATTAGCATCAGATGTTCAGCAAAAATGACCCGAAACCTGAACTGCCAGAAACAAAAAAGACAACAGTTTGTATTTGTACAGATAAACTGAAAAGAGTCATTTTAAAGTGTGAATGTTTCTGTGTCGTAAATTAAACTGAAGCAGTTTAAGCTGAAAGATGACGAGAATAGCTGAACAAAACTTGAATAATGGAAAACATTTAGAGGATATGAAAAGGTTCAACTGTAGCATTAATGACCTTAAAAACCTTTTGATACTGAAGACTGAAAAAAGCTTCCGGAGCTCAAACGTTGCAGATGTAGTTAGATGCTGAAAAACCTAGAATAATAATGAATAAATAATGGATTTTAGGAAAACAGCATTCGTAGTGTTTATGCTTAACAACATACACAGTGATAATGATAAAGAAAATGACCTTAGTAGGACTTTGTGCACAGTTTGTGTAACTGTTCACTTTCCTGCCCTTCATTGAGTTGTTGAATCCAACTTGGAAGACATAAGCAAGTCTCATACAAACACATATGCTAATTTTCTTGCAATATCTAATTTATCTAAAAATAAATATCAGAAATTGTTGAATAACACAGTAAAGTGAAGCTTTTTAGAATCATTGTAGATTCAGAATCAGCCTCTTTCAAATTAACAGTGTGGTTGTTCAGCTTCACGCTTCTCCAGAAGCAGCACGATAACATTAAACAGCGTCGCTCTCTGCTCAACAGCAGCAATGGATGCGTGACTGTGTCAGATGAAATGATGGCTGGTGGCTTGAGCAGAAAAGCTCTGTAGCTCACCTTCAGTTGTTCTGTGGTTGTGGTGTGTCTGCACCGGACGCTGCTAAAGCCAGTGGCCTGGCAATAAACAAGAGGTGAGGAGAAAACACCTCATGAATCTACTGCTACAGAAACGGATTTTAAGACCTGAAATTCATCCATCCATTAGGTGAAGCACCTCATTAGGGACTTAATGGGAACTGGAGCCAGGTCCAGCTGTCATTGGGTGAGTGGTGGGCGACACCTGGAGAGGTCAGACAATCCTTCACACCCACACTGGCAATTTAGAGTCACCAATGAACCCGACTGTCCCACATCTGAATATTATTTTCACTTGGTCCCAACACTTCCTGTCTAATTGTCTCCCTGCCTAATAGTGGACTGTGAATGTTTTCAGTCCATAAAAGAACCGGTAACTTTAAATAACAGTCTGTGGGATGTCTTCCGTCTGGACTCTTGGCAAAGGACACAAGGTCAAGGTAACACTAAGCTCTTCTCCTCCTCACATCTTTTACGTGAACATCTTACATTTTGGCAGACAAACTAACCAAACAGACCTCGAGGCTGACCCACGAAATAATTGTCACACAAATTAGGCAGACAAACTAGGTTTTAGACTGACAGGACCGACTCCAAACAAACTTACAAATCAAGATCAATTGAAGTAAGACAGGAAAGCGTACGTAGAAACTGAGAAACACACTGAACCTGCTTGTCCTGGCGTGAATCCGCTCATCTGGTAAAATGAGTATATATAATTATATTTACATTAAAGTCTTCACAATTAATTTGTGGATTATAAATGGAATTTAAATATGACAGATAGCTGATTAGTCAGATGTGCTTGAAGTGGAACGCTGGGCCTATAACACATTAATTATTGTATCACATACGTGTTAATGTAGCACTTAAAATGAATTCAGTACCTAAACACACACTAACACTGCTCAGACTGAGAACGTCAGGTGACTACAGCTCACCTTGTCTTACATCACAGCACATCTTACTGCTTCCATTCTGCATTTAGTTAGTAGCAGCTAGAGCCAAAGGCAACAAAAATCAAAACGAAAATGCTCCTTATTGGAATGAAATGAGTGAAATGATGATCAAAGCAGCGCCCACGTGGTAACGAGGACTGTGTCAGGGTGTAAATGGAAATGACTGGATCTTCACAGCACTTTCTCCACAGTAGTTCTGCCAGGTTTCTGATGATTCAACACTGTTGAGTGTGTCAGCTGGTTTTAGGGGCAACGCAGTGTAAGCGATGTGAGTATTTACGATGAGAGGTCAGATGATGATGGATCAGGAGACACACTATTCCACTACGAACACTGTTATTTTGTCTTTCTCTGTAGATGGGAGGCACCATGTACAACACAGGCAGACATGTGTCGCTGCGGCCGGACAAAGCCCACCTAGTTAACATCTCAGGGGGCCCGCTGGGTTACAGCTACCGTCTGGAAGAGGTCCGCCTCCACTTTGGGAGTGAGGACTCCATGGGTTCAGAGCATCTCCTCAATGGACAAGGCTTTCCTGGAGAAGTGAGAGAGCCCGTCGTTTTATTTGTCCCCCCGTCAGAGCTAATTGTGCCAGTAGTCCTGTACAAAAGCAGACGTTTGCTTCCTCAAAATGTGTTGGATTAAATTAGTCTTTTTATAATTTCACCTAAATTAAAGGTACAACTCTGGTTTAAGGACAAACACATAAGATGCCTGCAGCACAGGGTTGAATAAGATTTGAAAACCAACATGAGCAGTGACAGCAAATTTAGGCCCATTCAGGCCACTAACTAGAAGAAAACATGAAAAGAAACCTGCAATGCAACAAACAAGCAAAGCAGCTACTGTGCTGAGAGTCTGAGATAAAGTCTCTGCACCAAATACAAAAACACTGGAAAAACCAAGCAAGCTCTCATTCATGAATTTGATTTAAAGGTGATACACAAAGCGAACAACACTCCTGTAGCCTCGTAATGTTCTGTGTGTTTCAGGTCCAGCTGCTTCATTATAACCACGACCTTTATGCCAACTACAGTGAGGCAGCTAAGAGTCCTTATGGCATCGCTGTGGTCTCCATCTTCATAAAGGTCGGCCCAGGACCGTTTAGAAATGTTTGTTCTGCTGATTTGATCATCTCACTTTAACCTCACTTACCAATTATAGGTTGTTATTGTATTCAAAGATAAGAATGCTGGGAAAATGGATTTCACTGCCTCATTAAGTGTGTTTTTCTGTTGCTCGTGGTGATAATTCCTCTGTCTTTGTCAACTCTTAGCTTTCTGAAAACACCAACGCCTTCCTCAACCGAATGCTCAATAGAGACACCATCACCAGGATCAACTACAAACGTAAGACGTCTCGTTTGACTTCTACGCGACTCCTCCCAATGCCGTGTGCAGTAATAACATAGAAATCTGCTCTGCCACACTCCTACACACTTTTACTACAGATTCTGGAGACAAATAAGCACCAGCTAGAATCCCAATCCTGACGAATCCTGTAACTTCAAACCTAAACGCTGCACCAGTCAACCACCAGGGGGAGGTGAACATAATTTCTCCAAGGTCACACTTAGATTAGAGGACAGAAATTACGAAATAATAAAGAAAGTCTAAGAAAACTGTCCAAGTGTGGGAACAGTTCAGCGATTGCATGAAATAACCTACATGCTGTAACCTTTACAGCTGGGAGCATGAAAACTCTTTTATATTTACACTTAAAGTGATTCTTAATGAACCTGCCAACACTGCTGCGTGTTATAGTGGAGCCGAGTTTAATCTACTAATTCTGTGCGTTGAATAATTCATCACCTCTACACTAAACAGAAAAGTCACATTTTCCCCAGTTTCGCTGTATTACTAGTGTAATCTTCTGTTCATTATCCGAGCTGCAGAACGTTGCCAAAATCTGTTTGTGAAGATGTGAAGCACTCTGGAGACATAATCACACACAGAACGTTGCTGTCGCCACTTAAACGGATCTGATCCAACATTTGTTCTACAACAGAGACTCACGTACAGAATTCAGCTGGACGCTTCTGCCCGACACTGACTTCCTGTCTGTTCTTAGATGACGCGTTCTTAATGATGGGCCTGAACATCGCTGACCTTTACCCCGACACAACGCGGTACATCACTTACGAGGGCTCCATCACCGTACCTCCCTGCTACGAGACGTCCACGTGGATAATTATCAACAAGCCGGTCTATGTGACTCAGATGCAGGTAAAAGAGACGCGGGAACAAGAACACGTGGGGCAGAAATGTCATGTTTCATTTTCTTCCCAACACACGACACTTAAAATTGGAAATTACAACTTATAACCTATAACTGGAACGTTCCCTGTGAGGCTGAGATAAAAGAAACGGTTGTTAAAACAGCAATAGAATGAAATGTGGTTCGTGTACACAGCAGGAAAAACACAATTATATTGCTTTTCTCTCAAGAGCTGAAGTCCAAAACCTCAATTTGCAGCCTGGTGTGATAGTTTGATAGACTCACTTATTTCTAAGGGTCTATGCTTGCATTTTCTGTTTACTTCTCCTGGAACAAAATCAAATCCTTGCACATTTACTCTGATTTTGTCAATGTCACTCAACGTCCTATATCCAGTCATTTAAAGGAAATACGTAAACACCTTCACCGCCTCACTCTGCTTCTGCTTGTTACTTGTGATTCTCAGAAGCTGATAGTCCTACACGGTTAATAACATTCCACAGATCTGATGGAACTGATACAACAACTCCCTTATTTGAGTAATTATAGCATTTACTTAAGTGTGTTTACTGTTGGAAAGGACAGTTGTGGTCGTATGTTGGTGATTCTCAGACCTTTCACACTTTACACTGTTAATATTCGGGAACTCGAGCGCATCCAGGTTTATGACTAAACAGCCTCTCGATATCACAGGCAGCAAATACATCACAATCAAACTGTGTTCAGTTCAGGAAGCTCACTGCCAGCACGTCACATTCAGCCGCATACATCAATGAAATCCACTCCCACACTCCATCTGTTGCTTACTCAAACTTTATTTACTTCTTCTCACACTCACCCATCCGTTGTTCTCACTTGTCTGTCAGCTTCCTCTAATCCTCGTCTTTGTTGTCTTTCCTTTTCTCCTTCGACTTGAGAAAAATAAAACTGGATTCCATGGACTGATCATCGAATGCCTGTCGTAAATCACTGGCTGGGAAATAAGCTCAAATGTGAATTAGAGGATACTAATGGCAGTGTCTGGTTTAGTTATTGTATTTATTCATATTTATTCACACTACAGTGGTTGTGTGCTGATGAAATAAAGTAAGAGAAGGTACATGTAGCACAAATGTCAGGCAAGCGCTTGATGGCAATATTGCGTTTTTTGCTTACTGTGACTTGTAGGTCTTGAAAAAATCAATTGTTAATTTAATCTAATCAAACCTCCTCAGGAACTTTCAGGTTTTGCAGACCAGGCCTTTTCATTTGACTCTAGTTGGATTAATGGAGTGCTGCTGAGATATTCATCCTTCTGACAGGTTTCCCATCTCTGCAGAGATCTGTTGAAGTGATTGCTGGTAATTGGTCACCAGGGTTTCTTCTCGCTTCATAAAAACGGATGCTTTCATAACTTGGCGATGACCACTTCCACTCAACTATTTCAATCCTATTCTACCTATTTCCATCTGTTTCCAATGCTATTTCCAAACCTCGCTTCTCACAACAGATGCACTCCCTGCGCCTCCTCAGCCAGAATGAGCCTTATAAGATCTTCCTGAGCATGAGTGACAACACCCGGCCCAGCCAGCCTCTGCTGCAGCGCTGCATCCGGACCAACATCAACTTCAGCAAACAAGGACGGAACTGCCCCAACAACCGCGCCGTGCGCCCGCAGTACAGAGGTGATTCCATTATCTCTTTCAGAACGGAAATGCATCATAAGATATTGCCTTGTGCTGGAAATGATGCCAAGTGTGACTGTGCCTTTTACATCTAGTTGCTATTTAAGTCTACATGATTGTGCCCAGACTGTTGTGATAAACCTGTGAGGTGTATGGACACATTTCACTGGATTCCAGTGAAAGTCTGTTGTTTGTGTGGGTTCATGCAGACGTCATCAGGTTCCAAGGACACGACGCTTAGATGGTTTAGACTCTGCTGACATCAACAGATGACATCACGTTTTGTGAGAGGACACAACGTTTTGTCAGGAACTCGTAACATGTGCCATCTACAGCTAACCCGTCCGGCAGCTTAGAACATGGCATGTTGCTTCGCTTTTCCAGTTGGCGTATGTGCTTTTATCCAGGGATAGTTAAGGTGCAGTACTCGCTGTGGTTGGCGACCTGTGTGTATCTTTAATGCTGTCCCCCCGTCTCCAGCGGGACAGTGGCTCCGTCCCTCGTCTGCCTCATGAGGCGTTCGCGTCCAGAATGCATCTGAGCATCTATCGGCTGCCACAGTGAGGGAGTGAGACCCATTTGGAATTTGTACATTGTATTCTGTGAAGAAGGAAGAATGTATTTGTTTTAACAGCTAATTAAAACTGGATTGGAATAAGTAACACGGTCTAAAATAGAATGTACAAAGTTTTTGCCAAATGGTGCGTTTAAGTCCAGTGGATTTTCAAGTGTTGCACAAAACATCATTTAGATATGATACGACACAATGGTGAGAGGATGCTGTCCAAATCCTTCGAGTCCTCGTCAGTCGCTCCCTCTCACTACACAGCGTGTAGCATGTCCAGCCACAGACGGATCAATGTCAGCTGCTCCACAGAGCAGCACAGGAGCTGCCTTCAGCCTTCAGGCTGCAGACCAGGTGGAGGGGGACCCACAATATTATCATGACTACATTTAACCTGGCTGATGGTCCATTATTTTCTTTGCAAATCTTTGTTTTTTTGTATTAGTGTTGGTGCAGTTCTTTGTGATCTGTGTGATCCGCTGTAATGGGGCCAGATGTTTAACCCTTTATGATTAGTACAGTGGTTTGAATCAGACCTTGCAGACTCTGACCATGCAGTCAAAGGCTTGTCCAGCCTGTGGTGCGTTACATCTCAGGTAACGTTAGGAGAGATGCCAGCGGTTCAGTAGCAACTGGACTGGACTAGAATTTAAAGCAAGTCCTATTTTCACAGAACAGCACCTTTGGGATTAGCAGGACCTGGATGAAACTTTAGAGACAGTGGGAGGGATGAGCTGTTCTCTCACCTCCCCAGCAGACACATACACCAGTCGTGTCCTGTGTAAAGTCTGTATTTTCTTTAAAACATAATAACCTATGCTTATTACCATTAAAGAGCAGTTTTATGTCTTACACTGTGGTAAGTGCAGCACCTGTTTCTCTCAAAGCTTCATTTTATTTGTCTGATTGACAGCTGGCTACTTCCTGTTTATGGTGAGAGGCCTTCAAGATATTGACATTTCATTTGTACTTATGCCACACAAATAAATAAGACTTAACACACAGCAAACATTTATAGTTCCTCTAAAATATCAGGTTATTTGGTTATCACAAAAACACGTGACCCAAGGTTTCAGGCCTGTGTTGAGCAGGTGTAAATAGAGAAAGGAAAAGCGAGAAGAGTCCCCTAAGAGGACCAGGCAGTTGAGATACATATCAAATCAAAATATAAAGGATGTGCAGCTATGAAGGCAGGAGTGCCTCCGAGTGCTGGTTATCATTAAAGACGAGTTAGTATATCACACACAACAAATGGAAGTGCTGTAAAGGGACAGTAGGTGTCCTTGTATCCTCTAGGAAAAACCACCGTTGACAGCCTCTTCTGTGCAGCGTGAGGATCTTTGTTATTGATGCAGTTGAGCCCAGCATGCTCTCTACAACATCAAATGGTTTCACGGCCTCTGCTTCTCTTTGATAAGGGCTTGTATAAATACACAGCTCGTATAGGACGTTATGTATTATATATCAAAGGGAATACAGACTGAAGCCTTATAATGAACAGACTTAAACTAAAGCAAAAGCATGAATGAACACATTAGTGTGAAGTGTGAATACATAATCACTTACATATAGAATACATAAACCAAATAATAACCAGCAGTGTAGCAGAAGAATTACTGGAGGCTTTACACTGAGGGTGAGGTCAGGATGTTGGAGGGTGTACACACTGTAGTACACACCTTCACGCAGATTTCAACCTGAGTATCTACATGTCACCATTTATTTCTGCTGTCAGCCAAACGCTGCTCACTCTGTCCGATGCAAACGGTGTCAAACAACAGGACAAGGCTTCAAACGAACGGAGCCGTTTACCAAACAAACATAGGGGCAGGATGTGGCAGGAGATCTGTCAGCAGACTGGTATGCCGGTTGTCATGGAAACCCCTTGACTTCTCACCTGCCAGTCTTGTATTCTCACAAATACTGATGTGTTGATACCTTTCTGACTGCCATTAATGCAGCTCTTCATGTACAGAACTCAAGCCAAGACAAACAGAAGTAGCCAAATGTGACCATGGCGTCACTCACACCATTCGCTTTTTGTGTGTTTCTTATAATAAACTGTTCTGAATCCAGATCTGATATGACGCAAGGGCTGAGAAAACACAAAATGCTACAAACAACAAAGACTATCGCCAACAACCATCATTTCTTGGCCCGCGTGAGAACAAACCTTCTAGACCAGCAGGTGAAATTATTGGATGCTCATCATTAGACAAAACAGTCAAATTCCAAGGACTGATGTAATCAGCTGGGCCTTGTCTTTTCTAAACGGCTTTGGACCAGCGTTGTGGGACTGAGCTCAGGGTTGCTGTGTGTATCCCCTAAACAGACTCCACTGTGCGGGTGATACTGACTGAAGGTTCAGGGACTGTTGAGGTGGAAGTTGGTCATTCAGACGTGAATGTAGACGTCTGAGAAAAACTTTCTGCTGCCAACGACAGGAACCACAAAGGAAGCCAATCAAGGGTTTTTCTACACATTTTGTATATGACAAACTATTCATCGCACAACGACACTGACAACCAAACCAACCGGTGACGACACACATGTGCAACATCCACCTGTGACCACTGCCAGCAAACAAAGAGCTGTTTGATTGTTTCATGCTGAGTTTGTTTTATCATTTTCCAGCTTCCGTTTCCTCTGTGCCTTACACTGTGGGACAGCTGTGTTGGAACTGGGACAGTTTTATTTCATTTATTTATGTTTGCCTACCTTTGTCTCTCATTATCTTTCTTCAGGCACATTTACTGTTTCTCACTTCTGAAACCTGAGGCTCCCCTTTGTTCTGTTTCATTCTACTCTGCTTAGCTTTTCTCTACTAATTATCCCCTATCCTCCTTCTGTTCTCCTCTCCCCTCTCCCTCAGTGAATCAGTGGCTCCTGAAGTAGAAGATAAAAAGATGTCAAGCACCAGCGAAACAGGAGGGGAGGCAGGATGCATTCAAGTTCATTTTCCACTGCTGCGCTGAGCTGAGCGTACAGGAGCTGCAGCTCTAGATGGAAGTCTGCCAGCCTCCACTGATCACACTTTAAACACTCTGCTGCGTTGGTCTGCAACCCCAAACACAGCTCAGCAGGCCAGGACACCGAGGATCAAACGTACAGAGCAACGTGTGAATCACAGACTCAGAAGGACTCTTACGCTCACTGTATTGTTTTTGTGCTGTGTAAACTCTCAAAGACTGGAAACAGTCATTTCTTATTTTAAGGCCATCTTTATGCTGTTTGGCTGTAATCGTCAGTTGTTCACATTCAAAACTTGATCGAAATGAGCATCCGCTGATCAGGATACATTTAATAAAGGCTTAATCAGCTAGTGACTACACGGAAGGACAAAGAGAGGAGACTGAAGCTCCGGCAGGTGGAACGACATGGTTCAGTCACTTTGCATGAATTCAGGAGAGGTCATTTAATGAAGACGCGGTGACATCACTCCTCTGCTTCAGTGCCCTGATTTACAGCGCGATACAAATGACAGGCCTCCCTTCTGTGACTGCAGAGCCAACTGATGGCCAAGTCTTCTGCTGAGGATCACTGAGCAGACTGATCAGTGCTCCACCAAGCAGTTGGTCCAGCCACAGCAGACTCTGGCCCTCGCTCACCCGTTCATCATTACCCCTCATCTATAAAGTGGTCTCACTGTATTTCTGCCCCTCAGCCCAGTGTCAAAAGTAACAAGCACCAGAAGTGCAGCGATACCTGGATAAACACCTTCTATGAAAACACAGAATAAACTCAACAAGCTTGTGTTGAAGTACAGTTTTACTGAAGTGGCCAAATGACCCTCCTCTATATGTGTAAGCAGGTCTCCTGGATGTGCTTTTTCATTTTCCATAAGAAATATTAGTCAGATCAGTGTCTTCAGTCTAAATGAGCCCAAATATCTCACTCCTCAGAAATGCGTTGGGCACAAAGCCTCTCAGGAGAAACATCCACAAACATTGGTGGGTGTTGAGCTGGTGCCACCTTCTCTTCAATTGTAGTCAGAGAAACGTCTGGTTGGAGCCGCTGCAGGAGTGGAGCCATGTTGGTACGACCCGCAATCAGAACACGCTCTGTTTATTCATTTACTGCTCTGTAGACGTGAATGTAAGTAATGAACATTGGTTTCATTTCATCTATATGACTGTACAATGCGATCGATGAATATCAAATTGTTCCGGTAAACACAGTGAATGTTTAGCGACAATCAATCAATTCTACCAAGCAGATTATCACATTGTACTTTCTATGCTTAGCTTGTTTAGCTGCCATGTTGTGCGAGTCAGCATTTAAGTGAGCAAACAGTGACAGACAGCAAAGTTACAGTAAACACAGGTGTAAGCGAGTGTATCTTCAGTGAGTCTGACAGGAGCAGGTTTGATTGACACTTACTGAACTGTGTGCACACACCCCACAGCCATGACACAGCACTAAACGCCCAACAAGGCCATTTTGCATAATGTGGGCTCGTGTTTTTAAATAAACGTTTAAGCTTTGTCAAGTCAACAGGTTCGTCTAGTGACTCATTAAAAATCAACTTTACTTTAGTTTGTAAACTGAAGTTTAACCCTCTGGGGCCTTCGAGGGGTTAAACGACCCCACTGATAACTAGGTGGCGCTCAAAGCTAAAAAACACACACAAGGGTTGGATCAAACAGCCTTCGTGGGTTTTACATCCAAGCCATGAACACGTGTGGGTCTATGATGAACAAGTTCATCTAGATGAAGCGTGTTGTGATTTGTCGTCTGTTTTATCCAACCCTTGTGTGGTTTTTGAGCTTTGCCCCCTGTTTTCAGTTTGACCCCTTGAAGGCTGCACCAGGGTTAAGCAACATGAGGTCTGTTTTTTTCATGTTGTTCATGTCCTACTGTGTTTACCACCTTGTGACTGGAGCCCGATCGGCTGCGCAGGTATGTGGGAGTGATGTCAGGTTTGTTCAGGGAGGTGACAAATACAGCATAAAATGCATTGTTTGTACTCAATGCCCAGAATTCTGTGAACTTGAACATGAAAAACCTGTATGAAGGTTCCAGGGTGGATTTAGAGAAGCGTCACAGCACAGAAACAATGAGCTTCTCTTAACACTTAATGCCGCATTAGACAGCTCACAACAGCTAGAATGTAGAACACAGCATTAGAAAGAAGAGGAAAACGCACAACAGTTAGCTTTGGAGTCCTGCAGGGTTCTGTGCTTGGCCCGTTACTTTTCATCTTATACTGTACATGTTTCCTCTAAGTAATATTATTAGGAAACACAACACATTTGTATCGACACACAGATGACATCCAGTTATATTTATGTATGAAACCATATCAGACAAACTCAGGGCTAGATGTCTTCTGTCTGTACAGAATTCAGACAGAGATTTTTGAGGCAAAAAACAGATAGTTACTCTGTTATCAGGTTCCACTGGAAGGAATCTTTTTCCTTTCTCTTGTCTATAACAGAAATATCTCGAGCTGCGTTTTTCCACGCGTCCTTTCTCAAAGTGATGCTGAAATGAATCCACGTCAGTCAAAACACTGCAGCCAGTTCTGACGTCGCTCTTTTCCTACATTAGCTTCTCTTCTAAGACCTCATAGCTCCACATAGTCCCAGTAGAGCCTTTAGCTTCCAATGTGCTTTGCTGTGGACCCGACCCTCAGATAGGCTTAATAAAATGCATTATTAGAGACGACTGCCACTTAGTTAAGCTGCTTCAGATTTAGTCTGCTGAGTAGCTTCCTTTATATACTGGGCTTCAACGCGTCGATTTACATGCCACCATTCTACGTCATATTACGTCTTCTTTCTCCCGTAGTTGTGCTTCTCCGTCTCTGTCGCTCTCTACTGGTATCATCACACTCGGTGTCCAGTATCATCCTGCCTGCGTTCTGGTTGCTTCCTCGGGTTCGTCCCTCTCCTCCATCCCTTCACCCACATCGAGCCTGGTCCGCTGGAGGCTGCTCCTGTGTCCACTCCACTGTTGCTTTTGTCGGGTTATCTATATAAGGTTAAACTTAAACTTCACTTTCAAATGATGTTTAGACATTTGGAGTTTTCCCAGAAGTAACCTGTGAACTTGGTGTAACCTTCACTATCGGCTGATGTCTCTCATCCCAGATCTCCTCTAAGGATGTAGATGGTAGATCCTGGCTGTCCCCTAACTGCATCCCAGCCATAGTGTAATGAGGGTAACTTACCACTTGCTTCTTTCAGAGGGCAGATTATGTACAGTAGCTTCTACAGTGATTAATCATCATCAACACACGTTCACCCGTTTTACGATATTTTACTCAGTCTGGAAACTGAAAATAGTGACTTGTGTGAGCTGAGCTTCTGTTAACGTTAAGTCTATGGAAGCTGCAGCTATGAAAACTAATATTTCATATTAAACCTGAGCCCGATCAGCCAGCTTAGCGTGTGTAGAACTCCAGATCAATCAGTTAAGAAAGCTCCAGAAACAGAAGGTGCTCACTTCAAAATAAAGTCAAAGCTATAAACCTTGAAATTAGCCTCAAATGCTGCGATTTCAGAACAGAACAAATCATTTCACCACAGAGTACGTTCATTCACCACAGGGTCAGTGTATTTAAGGGTTGGACTAATCTCAGGGACCTGAGAGGGAAGCGTCTCTACAGTGAGCATGTCGATTTCAAAATGATTGACTTTCTGTACCACATGCACCAGTATCACCTGAAATAAAGGAGCACTGAGCTACAAAGTTTTGATATTTCATCTTTGGTCCAATATATCTTCAGATTTATTAGATCAGTGTTCTGATAGTTTATTACCTTAACCCCATAAGTTACCATTGTAACTTATGCTTCTTAAAATCATGAACAAAGCCACATCCAGAATGGAGCTTGTTACTCTTGACACTAGGCTGAAACCAATAAGCTGGACAGTGGTTGATGCTGCCAGTAAAGAAAAGAATCACCTTCCACCAAAACCTTTCACGTACTCATGCACGGAAACCAAAACCATTTTAATTCCTGGAAGCTAACATCGAAGGACATTCTTTGTCTGCTTTGTCTGACTCTAACGTAATAGAAGAGTCAATCAGTTACTGTAGTTATACAGACTACAGACTACAAGGCGTCATTAAAAGAAGAAGTTCACAAAGGTTGTAAAAATATAAATGACAGCACATTAATTCACACCTAAATTTTAATTGATTCCATTGTTGTAAATAGATGCTCACTCACAAATAGACGGGATGAGGAGATGTTAACCTCATCTCTACGTTTAACAGCGTAGACCAGCTGATTTATGTTCAAAGCATTTTTTCAACTTCTCTCTGGTAATGTGTATCCTGTTGAAATACATTGCTTTAAATAGGATTTCGACCAACATATCATGGGATCTGGCTTGAGAACTGTGCTCTGATAGGTTTCAAATGTTTTAAATGCTGCGCAAATCATCGACTTCTTACAATCTCCACTGACTGAAACAATCAAATCCGTCAGAGCTTGTAGAAACATTAATTCTAGCCAGATAAACAATTCAATAACCTAATGAATACAATATTATAGTATTAATATACTGAAAAGGAAACAATAAAGTGCGCATGAAGCTCAGGACGATCACAATAAACAACTGTGGTGGATGATACAAGAAATCTTTCCCTCATCAATACGCAATTTTTTAAACAGCAGGTCAGATCAAGAACAAAGACATTTGCATCAAAAGCCACATGAACATCAGAATAAACCCAGCAGCAGTGTTATGCTGCTAAAGAGCCTGGTTGTCTTGTATTTATTGGTGATGAATAGCGTCAATGAGTTCTACGCTTGCATTAGGCCAAATGGTTTAATGCTTGGACCACGTTCCCCAGTGTTGGTGCATAATAACCCATAATGACGTGGAAAAGCTGCTCTCTGCTGTTGCTAAGTCACTTACCTGACCTGAATGCAGTTGAACATGCATTTTCCTGAAAAAGCGACTCTGTGCTTGACCTAGTTCCTTTGTTTAGGAGTGCGCTGTTTTCCTTTTCCACTAAAATGGCAAGCGATGTGATTTGTCTGCAGATTCATCTCACAAGGCATCCTTATCAATTATTTAATCTCATTTTGGATTCCAAGCTGTAACTCTGTGTGTGTGTGTGTGTGTGTGTTAAGCAGCCTACTGTGTGTTTTGTCTCGGTTTCAGATTCGTAGCCAGGAGAAGATCGTGCTCTGCTCTGCCCTCAGGTTAGAACACTGCTGCATCTACAGTGCGGCTGGTTCATTCACTCGGCAGAGCTTTCTGTCTTATTTGTATATCACCAGTCTATTCGATCTTTCAGTATCCTTTAGTAACCGGCTGCTGAGGGAAAACTCCATGCTGACTTTGTCTGGTTTGTGTTTATTGCTAAGGTGATCTGCTAAACAGTGGGATTATAGTTACAAGATGCTGTTACTGTCTGTTGTCTACTATTGAGCTGACGAGAGTAATAAGTCTGAACCAAACCCTCCACGAGCTGGGATGAAAGAGCTTGTGCTGTATTAAATCTTCTCTAAAGACACAGTTGCTATAATCCCTCACCTCTCTTTCATGAACAAGACCTGAATGAGGATAAACCACCTCTCTCACAGATTTGTGTCAATGAACAACAGAGCAACCAAATCATTTCCGTGGATAGAAGATGCTACAGCGGCTACGCCTGCTCTCATGGAGAAAACTAACTCTCTCCATGAAAAGGTGAGACGCTGCGTTTAGCACTTTTTAGCACATTTAACGTTTTGGACCGTCTACTATGACTGTACATCAAAGAATCTTCCCAAAGGACTTGAAAATGTTTGTTTCATGCATCACCACTGTGGAGCTGGATCAGCTCATGCTTGGACTTGTCGGTGGGTGTTTCTTTGTGTTCCCTGTCCTCAGCTTATTATTACTATTGTTCAAATGATTGTTGCTTTAGTACAAACTGTACTTGTACTGAACAATATTAAAAAGAAACACAGGTCACCCATCAAGAGGAGCTGCACCCTAATTATACCTGCACTAAAAGGCATGTCCCAGTTTAAAGAGTAAAACTCTCGAGCACAACAAGGCGTCCAGTCCACGTTGAACGTTAAGCTGCTGCATAGGACATAAGGGGAGAAAAACCAGAAGCAAGGGGTGACGATAGAGGACGTCGCGATTGCATGGCAAGCACAATGACAAGGGAGAGCAAGGAGGCAATGCAGACCAGGTGAGGAGAGCTTGATAAGAAGAGCTGCAGGGAGGTTTATGTTCGCACACTTCTGGACATACACCCTCCTACTCTACTCTCCTTTCTCATCTTCCAGCCTCATTGTTCTTCCTCCCTCACTCCCCAGAGTCCTCACATGCTAGGCTGTGCACACACACAGTTATTTTTCTAGCTCATACGCATTCACTCGCAGCACCATCCGATTCCACAGCCACCCTTCCTCGTACGCACGCCCAGCACCCATTCTCCTCCACCTCACTCCAGCCTGTGATCGTATCCTAGCAACCTAACTTTAGTAGTAGAATCATCAGTCTGGCATCTGTCCTCGGCATACATGGATATACGACACCCCACTGTAAAACGAATGTTTGTAGGTTATAAAAATACCTAATCAGCTCAAGCACAACGAATCACCTGCTACGTTGTATTTTTAGATTAATTACAAGTAATTATTTAACTCAAAGCACAGACAGATTTAATCCTACCGCGGCGAATAGTGTCAGATTTGAACCCGTACTGAGCCATAAACACAGACTGTGGACTGGAATCCCAACATTTCATGTTTTGATGCATTACTAAATTATTCATAAATAAAATATTTACTCATCATTTGCTCATTAATAATTTACAATACAGATAATATAAACTTGTGCTTTACCACTAACTATAACTATATTCTATTTTATAAATCTCTTTCTAGTAGGACTTCTCACTCCCCAGACATCGCTGGACCCAAGCTGGTGAGCGTAGATGCACGTTTGGTGGAGAGATGCTGGAAATGGAAATGGGTATAGTGGCAGAAGAAGTAAAGGCTGGATAATTAGAATGGGATGTGAGGGATGGAGGTGCACAGATGATCCAGGAAAAGTGAAGGAGGTGGGGACATCTAGTGGAAGATAACCGAAGAGACAGATATAGATAGTAGACAGACCAAAAGCAGGACCAGCAGCGGCTGCCAGATGGGCCACACAGGTCCAGACAGAACGTTCCCCAGCCTGCTGACCCTCTATATGCAGTAGAAGAACAGTCATCAGGAACCTTATCACCAGGGCAAAAGGCTCCTTGTGCAATAACATCAATATCAGTACTATTGTACTTATACCCAGCTCCCTCAAATGATACCAGACCATGTGATTAATACACGAAATCCTTTCTGTGAAGATGCTCTCGCTCTTTCTTTAATGTTGAGTCAATCAACAAACTGTCAAAGCTTCTTGAGGGAGATATTTTGTTACTACAGTCTTAAATAATTGTAACAGTTCTAAAGTTCTGTTCTACACAAAATATGTAATTCTGAAAACCAAGATTATTCCCATTTCCAAGATTCCACTCTACCCAAAAGACAAAAGATGGTTTATTTAGTCTCCATCTTATTTAGGAGACTTCTTTGAAAACAATCCTCCTAAATTCTACTATATATCACACATGATATGAAATTGTTTTTCTACCGATTCCACTTTGCTTCATCATTTTTCATTTTATTCATGTCACCTCTGGATAATATTATTAGGGAACACTATCAATTTCCGTTGCTACACAGGTGACACGTTATATATTTATTTATTAAAACGTACGATACAAACCAGTTAGTAAAACTTCAAACATGTTTAAAAGACATAAGAGCCTGAAAGTCTTACTTTTCTGTACTGTGTTAACTTGAGATGAGACGTTATTGTATTTGTGCCCAAACATCTTATGATATGTGACATGTGAGGTCTGACATGTTGATGTTACTGTCTCAAAGTGATGCTGACAAATGAATTCATGTATTTGTAGCTACTATGGTTAATGTAATGTACCTCATAGAATAGCAGTAGAAACAATAATTCATTACAAAGCCTATTAATTCATGTGTCTCCCACATTAGCTTCTGTTGATTGGCTGGATAGAAAGTCTTTCATTCCAATTTCATGATAAAGGTCAACCGAGTCCTATGCTCAAGGTTCCTTCTGTTAAAGGGTTTCTTCTGTCCAATGTTGTCTTTAGTGATTGCTCAAGTGGGATTTTTAAGAATTGTTAGGTAGGAATTTTCTAATTCTACATAATTGGATTTTGGAGTCAAAGTGGCTTCTGAAGCTATTTAAATGAGGTGAATTCTATTATCCATGGCACTACCCAGCGGCTCAAATGATACCTCTTCTGTTTGACATCTGGAAACCAGCAGGTAGCAAAGTCTTGAAAACCTTCCTTTTGGTTCTTGCAGAGACTCTTTTATCACACAACACACGCTTTTTGACGCTTTCCTACACCCGTTGCATCCTGCTTGCACAGGCCTCGTCACCTCTTGCCTCTCTCAGTGTCATCTGCAAACATCATAGACCGTGGAGATTCCTGTCTAGCCTCGCCTGTCAGCCTGCCCATCACCAGGAGCCGGGCCCTGAAGCAGACCCAGCTCCAGCTTGACCTCCTCTGTCACCTGCAGCTCACCTCACCACTGACTAACCGCTGTCACACATGTCCTGCTCTACTCTAACGTACGTCTCTGCCCCTCCAGACGTTCTACTACAGCACAGCTCCTCTCTCTGCAGCCTGTCACACGCTTCCTCTGGATCTAGGACACAGTGCAGCTTCTCCATCAGCCTTGTCAGGGCAAACTACATCTGTTGTGTTCTTTCTAGGCATGAAGCCATATTGCTGCTCCCCTCTGCTCTTATCCTCGCTTCCACTACTCTGTCCCACATCTTCACTGTGTGGCTTATCAGCGTTGTTCCTCTGTAGCTGCCAAAGTTCTGCATGTCTCCCTTGTTCTTGACAACAGGCATCAGTCCACTTCTCCTCCACAGGTTTGCCATCAGGACCAACTGCCTTTCCCGTCTTCAATGTCCTCCTCACTTCACTCTTACTAATCGTTGCTACACCTCTTCTGCTCTTCGTTCTCTTCTCGCTTCCTCATTCAACTCTTCAAAGTTCTCCTTCCATCTTCCATCACACTCCTGGCACCTGTCAATACATTTCCATCCGTACTATCATCTGTCCTTCTGCCTTCCTGTCCTGAAGACCAAACCTGCTCATCACAGTCTCATCAGGTCTGTTCCCTTCACCAACGTGTCCATTGAAATCTGCACCATTCTCCACTTTCTCTGAGAAAGCTCTGCATCACATCATCTAACTCATTCCAGAATGTCTCCTTATCTTCTAGCTCACCTCCAACCTGTGGGGCGTAACCACTGACAACATTAAACATCACCCCTTCAGTTTCATCTTCAGAGTCATCGCCCTGTTTGACCCTCTTCTCACCTCCAGAACATTCCTGACTACCTCCTCTTTCAGAATCACTCCTACCACATCTCTACCCGTCCACACCGTGGTAAAACCAACTTCAACCCTGATCCGAAGCTTCCTTGCTCCCTGGTCTCCTGGACACACAGTATGTCCACCTTCCTTCTCTGCATCATGTCGGCCAGCTCTCTCGCCTCCCTGTCGTAGTCCCAACATTCAAAGTGCCTACAATCAGACCTCCACTCTGGCCTTTCCTCTGCTCTCTGCCTACAGACGCACCTTCCTGCTCTCCTTCCACCAACAGCAGCCAAGTTTCCACTGGTACCTGTAGGTCAACAGCTCCAGTGGTGGTCGTTGTGGTTGCATTGATATGTTCAATGTACGAGACACCAGAATAGACTAAAATTATGACATGGATTTGGAACATGCTCGTGTCGTCCGTATGCATAATGTGTCAACAAGCATGTGAATCTACCTTCAGATTGTGTTAATGCTGAACCGCTGGCTCGGTTTGAGTGTTTTTGATGCCATAAGCTCAGCAGAGGTCACAGGCTGTAACAGTGATATTTATCTGCAAGTTCCTGGTTTTCTGTATGTCCAAAGATTCACGATCACTCATAACTTTACTGTATTAAACCACTAAACTTCTGATCTCATGGTGTTCGTGTTCCTGGAGTCCAGGTCCTGAAAGGACAATGGAGGCGTTGTTCAGAGCTGCTTTGGCTCATATGACGTGTCAGTGTGTATTAAGAACCTTGGTGGATCTACTTTTACTGGGGAACCAACCGAAGCAACTCTGCTACTAGGCCTGGTGTACGGGGAGAAGTTGTCCAACAGTGTCCGGTTCCACATAAACTGAAAGACCATCTCCAGACAAAACACACTCACTTCAAACCAAGAACACGGACCATTTTTGTTCCAATGCGTGAACAGATGGAGAAACGGGCAGCATTACTCTGAAGGCTAGTCAGCAGCTGAACTCCTCTCTAGATCAAAACAGCCGCGTTCAGATTCATCTACAGGTGTCGTCAGACTGAGCCGTGTGTCTCCAGTGTTCAGTTGCTGCTTGTTGTTCTTTTCTCTACCACCTCACACCAACCGGCCGAGGCAGATGCTCACCTTGAGCTAATGTTGTTGCAAATGTAAAAATTAAAAAGAAAAAATAACCAATTATTTTTCCAACTGAAAAGCTTGCTCATGTGGGCTTTGTTTTCTAGGTCTGTTGTAAACTGCATCCAGATGACATTTGCTATGAATTTGCACTATATGTGTGGGCCTTCATGAGACATGAACCGCCATGATCGTCTTAAAAGTTTTATATGAGCAAAACCTAAATACACACCTGTTGCCATGAACCTAGATTGATGTTCATGTATCACTTTGAAATAAACGGCAAACACCACAAGATAAAGCCTACAACTACGTTCATTTAAGACTGGAACTGCAATCGCTGCAGAAGTTTCTGTGCTATGGATTGACTGACTATCAGAACAGTTGGTTTCACGCAGTGGCAGCGTTATTACTAGAAATGCCTCCTCCTAAAACAACTAATAACTAATTCACATAAAAAGTAATCATTCATGGCAACATGATCCAAACATCTGGAGCATCCATGGCTGCTTTTACAGACTGGAAGGAACAAATTAGTCCTTCAACACCAGATACTAAAATAGGTTTTGGAACATCATCACCACATTTAATTTGCTCTCATTTTTTTTTAAATTGTGAAAGAAAAACAAGAAAGACAACAAAAAAAAGGTTAATTCTACAAAGAGACATTTTTGCCAGCTTTCGTAAAACTTGCTAACTCATATTTCAAACGAACCAAGTCCTATAGTTGACACTGGAAGCAATGCAAACATGTCAGTCTCTTTCTCCTTTAGTGCTAAAGGGGACGAGGGTGTTGGGCATCTTCCGGCATCATTTGTTGGAGGTCATCATAGTGAACAGGTGAGGGAAACGGGTGGACTGGGACAGTCTCCCTTGTCTTGACCATGTCTCTAAAAGGAGTTTGAGATGAGAAGCAAGAATGTAAACTAGGATGCTGCCGATCCAGCAAAGCTTTCCTCGTCATGATGTCCAGCTCAGTGTTATTGGTCCTCACTGGTTTGTCCTTCGAACATTCCTCAGAGTAAGAACCTCCAATGTGTCTGTTCAAATGATTGGCTGAGGAGCAACTGCTACAGCATCCACTCAGCTAAAACAAGGTTTCTCTGTAGAGTGGACAATGGGAGCAGCAGAATGTTTGTTGCAGGTTTACATAATTAAAGTTTGTTGGAGTTTGTCCTATTAGTCACCTTCCATGCTCAGTAAGGGAAATCCAACCAAATCATCTGCAGGTTGCTCACAGATTGGACTCCGTTGAGATCGCCCAACTCTAAAGGTACCTGTTAGATGCTTGTGAACTCATTTGATGACATATAACATATGCAATAACCAAAGGTAGTCTGCCTTCCACAGAAATCTGCAGACCGAGTGAAGGTTGGCAAGACCAGCTTAGAATTTCACAGTTACTTAGTCACTTTTCCCTCTGCCGCGATGAAGATGACTAAGTATTGCTTTATGATTAGGGTTATGCCAGGTTCACACATTTCAGATGGAACACCAGCTTGTTTGAGTTAACCAAGCATTTGAGGGAATACGTTTCTTTTATCGGTCCTAATAAGCTGCGTTTTAACTGCTTTCAGGTCATGACATTTCTGGATGTGCACGAGCAGAGCAGTGGCTCTGGGGTTGTTCACGGCTGCTTTAGGTGCCTGACTATTTCACTGAGTGCATGACCAGAGATAAACCACGACAGTTTGAGAAAGAAACCTATTTTCACTTTTGATAATGTTTCTCTCGTAGCTAAGGTAACCATGACAAACACTGTCGAATGTATTTGAAGCTGCACTCATCAATGTTTAACGACCAGTTTTCCATTACTAAATGTGTGAAACTGGACACTGAGAATCACTCTGTTCATCGCTTCTCCATTGCCAAACTTTACAATTCTGATCCATGCACTCAACTCTCATTCCAATTTGTTTTCAGCGGCGAAGCTGAGACCATCCATCTGCTTATTTCCAAACAGGATACTGACAAAACGTACTCCGTTGCCCTAACATGTGCTACAACGCCATCAACCTACAACCTACAGCAGACACACAGATGAATAGTATCTCATCACTCAGCATGGAAGGTAACATTCTCCTAAAGTTGTAGTAAGCAAAACTTACATTTAGTTTGCTCAAGACACACAAAACAATCATTTTCCACATATGTTTCAGTTTTGTAATATATCTGTCTGACTATAAACACTACACAAGGAGTAAGCAGGGAAATATGTTTCCGTGGTTTGTGAGAAGTCAACCTTTAAAGCAAACTGTTTTGTCTTGCATGAGTCCGTTCCTTGAGACAAATGTGGAAAGGCCTTACTTCAATATGAAAAGCTAAGATGGCAGTTCAACGATGACTGCTGATGATGATAGTAGTGTCCTACTATACATATGTGAAAATCTTTCAGCGAAAGTCTGGTAGAGATGTGTGGAGAGCTGTGGGAATGGACTGATGCTGTGGCAACAAACAGATTCTTGAGCAAACACTTTTAGGTCATCATGACACAAAAGGATGGCAGATGGAAGGATGCAGAGAAGACGACTGTGGAGAGCCAGTAACGGGTAGATGACAACTGCTGCGCATTACAGCTGTGCATATTTTATAGTCCCACTGAATCAAAGAAGTTTTCAGCTAGGAGGAGTCTGGACGGATACGAGCGTCTGAGCATTCACATGTTGGTGAACCTAAAAGGGCGACGGTGACGATTAAGGTGGAGGAAGTGCCAGCACAACACTGGTTTTGGTATATCGGTTTTGGCTGCGGCTGATAGGTCAGTTAGGGGTAGGGTCTCCACTGGGAGAGGCTGGAAATCTGTCATGCAGGGTCAGGGAGGTTGAAGAGGTCTGATCAAGGTCTTCATTTTAGCTGCCATAATGCATGGTGTTGCTGGGGATGACCATAGGTGAGGCCATGGAGATGGCAGCACCCCCCATGGTGAATTGATTGGTAACAGGATAGTAAGTACCACTGCTGCTGGGCCCAGACTGACCCGTTGTGGCTCCTGCAAGGAAGAACAAAGTGTTATGTTTAACAGTCGAGATGAGTTAATGGTGGAAATCTACTAAGCAGATGTAACACGTACAAGTAACTTAAAGCTGCTCATTGCTCTTTTCTGTACAGGTGGACATACCCTGGACGATTCCTGTGCTCATGATGGAGCCCATCCTGGAGTGGGTATGGTTTACAATTCCTGTGTTCACTGTGATCAATCAGAGAGAAGTTGGTTAATGACGTGTTCAACGCAGCAACGTACAGGTTTAAGTTTAAAAGTAAGGACTGAAATGAAAGAACTTTAAGTTCAGTTTAAAGGTTTAGGTGTCTGTGTCCTCTTTTCCTTTAGCTTCACTCTACAACAGTTGAAGACAACAAAACTAGAAACAGCTATAAAAATGTAAATCAAGTGTTCAGGTACTGTATAAAGTGACGCTGAGGTTTACAGCTGAACTTGTTAAATCAGTAGCCATCAGCTGAACAGCTAAAACATTTCTTTGTAGACAATGAATTTCACACATAAAGCAGCCTGAAGTGAAAAGCTAATGATCCAAGTTAATGTTTTTCCTAACTTTATTTAGATTTAGGTCAAGTAATCAGTATGGTGGTACAGGAGAGCTAACTGGAGTCAAAAGCAAGCATGACATAGTGAAGTCAGGAGGAGTGTGACTTGTACCCAGGGGGATGAGGTTGTTGTGAGACACCGCCGGGCCACTGCCAATGACTGTGCTGAGGTCATAAGCTGAAGGCATCCCTAAAGGAGAAACACACAACATTTACAGTCACCAAAAACAGCTCTGTTGGGTTTCTAACTGAACTGCTCTGGTTGATCAGCAGGAGACTCTCTCAATTGTTCCTGAAACCCTTAAACCACAAAAAATGATTAAAGCATGTAGCCCAGCGACCTCAAAGACCACACCATTTAAACTCTGCTGAGTTTAAATGGTGTGAGTAAACGCTGTGTTCGAGCAACAAACGCAGGGCAAAAGGCTGCGACAGCCTGAAAAGTCATGTTGTGTCAGTCACGTTATCCTCATGGAGGATATGCGCATAGGCTACAACCTGAAGGCGCTTTTGGCTGAATGACTATACAACATGACACAGGACAGAGATTTGTTGAGGTTTCTATATAGAGGTATTTTTCTAACCTCGTGCCTTGAGATGACTGTTGTAAATGTGCTATATAAATAAACTGAATGGTCCTCCGGCCTGTGTTGACACTTCCTGTCCACTGTCTTTTTTTGAGCTTTATAGCTTCTGCAAGATGTAAAAATAAGCAAAGATCTGAGCTAAAGTTAGGCTAAAACTTTATAACTTAATAACATTAATCCTGAGACTCAATAGCATTATTCATGTACATTAGTAGGTGGCGTAGGTTCATGAAGCCTTAGGAGGGAACAGCTTGAGTACCTGGTTTCCAGGGTCCTCACTCTGCTTTGTAGGAAAGGTCTAAGAAAACGTTATAATATGAGCCAGACTAAGGACAAATTATGATAAAGAGGCTTCCAGGTGCTTGCGTCCAAATCACTGAGGTGTGCTTCATGGAA
Source organism: Macropodus opercularis (assembly GCA_030770545.1). Lineage (NCBI taxonomy): Eukaryota > Metazoa > Chordata > Actinopteri > Anabantiformes > Osphronemidae > Macropodus > Macropodus opercularis. The sequence goes on along the minus strand of CM061096.1, from coordinate 2,627,629 downwards.
GGCATCATCACAACAGCAGTGTAGCTCTGTTCTAGAACCTCAGCAGTGAATCGGGGCAGGTTCTCGCTTCATCTCTTCTGTAATGTGTGGACTCACACACAGTAGTAAACCGTTCTGTCTTACTTACTGTCCTCATGCACTGTTCTTGTCCAGTTTTCGGACTTTAATATATTTGAGGAACAACTTTCATGAAGCTGCACAACGTGAGCCGGGCACCACTTGACTGATGGAGGACACATTTAATCTTCACCTGATACAGCCATTCCCTGACTCATGCTGTAGGTGGCCCCTGTGTTCCACATATTCTCAGATGGGGAGGTGTAGTGTGAGCCAGGAGGGGGGTTGGGTGTGGTGCCTGTGTACCTGCAAATACACACATTCAACCTTAGTGGGCCAGTCAGTGATCCGTTCCAACTTGTAAATTGTGTCATCCACATACAGGTGTTCAATGAGTTCAAGAGAATGGCTCACCTGAAAAAGGGGTTCTTCAAGTCCAGAAGGTTGCTGGACTTTGATCCTGTCTGGTCCACCTGGGCAACAATACTGATGTCGTAGCTTTGTCTGGTGGGAAGGAGACCAGCTTTTAATTTAAAAAAAAAAAGCTATGCACATATTGATATCATTCAGTTTCATTCATAAACGTTGTCATTCCTGGGAAAAAGCTGACTCAGCTCTAGAGATGAGAACAAAGAACAAATCAAAAGCAGATTATCTGAATGAACTTTTACTGGAGTTTACTGGTGTCATTGTGGTTTTTCAGATTTGTAGTTAGGTTAAGACAAGAAAACGACTTATACCCCACACTAAGCTAATATAGTGATGTAACGTTTGTAACTGAACTGCATGAGCTTGTAAATCAAACAGACCAAGTGATTTTGTCCTTTTGTACTACACATTAAACTACATATTGATCACATCACTACATTCACCTGAAAAAAAGCAAAAGGAGACACAGAAAGAGAGACTAAAGCCTTAAATTATTGATTATAATCAAGATGACACAGAGGTAAATAATATACTAACCCCTCCAGAACCCTAGAGACAAATGCAAACAAAATATTAAGACTATTGCAATTTATTTTTCACTGCAATAGCTATAACTCCCATACCTCCTGTTAGCCACCAGCAGCGCAGTGCCGGACAGCGTATCCCCTGCCTTGGTGAAGAGCGGAGACTGCAGCAGGCAGCGCACCTGGTACCAGTGGGTGAGAGGCTCTGTGGGCGCTGTAGACAGCCATACAGTCATTCTGCAGAGAGGGCGTTACAAAAGTAAGGACACTGTGGAACTAACACAATATACATCTTAACATTCAAACACGTCTGGAACCAAGTAGCCGACTTACACTGATCCCATAAATGCCACATCAAACCAGAAGGCCAGGCCATGTACCAGACCCGAGTGCATCATGTGGAACTTAAAAGGAATCTCTATTCTGTAAAGGAACAGGACAAGACGGTATTTACACTGAGTGCCATACATTTTCAATTCGCATACACCCACATGCTCTAGCCCCAACCTTTACCCTGAATAAACTCTAAAACCTAGCCTGCATTTCCAAATTGTCCTCACAACAATGGTACGAAAACAAAATTTGCCAAAAGAAAATGCTCACCTGTAAAGATCCTCTTCTTTGGCCTCCAGGAAGTTGACTGTGTGTTTGACTGATTTGGCCATCAAGATACGAATATCAAACGTGTCCTGTGGAAGGAGGTCTGAGCTCATCATACATGTTCAGAACACATTGGCAAGCGTTAACTTCTGCGTCATAGTAACGTACCACAATAGGCTGGCGGAAGTACTCATCCACTGCTGCCCCCCGCAGGGCAGAGAGGTCCACTCCATGGAAGGAGGGCTGATACCTTTGTGACAAAAACACATTACATTTACAAGTTTAGAGAAGCTATTCATTTTATTTAATTTTACATTTCTGGACCAGTATATTTATATAGTAATAATATAGTATAGTATTGAACAAACATCTAAAAGAATCCGAAAACCTGTGAAGCCTGGGCACAGAAAGATAGTATCACATTATTGACTTCATCAGAAACAAACCTCTATCAAACTTCATTTGTAAACTGATTTACATAAACAGTGGAAACCCAATTTGTTGAAAGGTCTTTTACTTCTCAGCTGCACCATTCAGCTTTCAGCAGCTACAGACAGACAAACTACAGCTGGGGCTGTAACAATGATAGATTAGAGAATTAAGGTTTTACATTCCTACACATCTTAGACCTGGTTTACAGGGAAAATAAGCCTGTTCAGTTAAGAAGAAGGTCAACAAGGGTTAGTAGAAATAGCAGGAAGCTGAATAAATGAATATTTTTTTTTATTCATAAATTACAATTAATTTAATATAATCATGGTTCAGCACTACTCTCACATTGCGTCAGTGATGACCCGGACCAGTCTACTTTCAGAAACCTCAAAAGCAGCAGTGCATATGCTGCTGGCAAAAAAGATCATCTCTTCATTCATTCATTCATTCATTCAATCATTCATCTTCTGCCGCTTCTTCCCTGTAGGTGTCGCGGGTGTGCTGGAGCCTGTACCAGCTGTCAATGCGCGAGAGGCAGGGTTCACCCTGGACAGGTCGCCAGTCCGTCGCAGAAGATCATCTCGACTCCCAAAAATCACATTTAGTATTATAATATTTAGCGACACTACTAGCCGTGCAATGGAGATTCATAACCCTAGCAGCACATCACACTATAATATGACAGGATCATTGCTGCGTATTGACTGGCCATGAGGCAGGGTTATCATTTTTGAGTCTTTACAGTGTTGAGCTGCCACCTTGTGACCTGAGGCCTAATATGCCCCGGGAAAAATAAACTACAAATGTTTTACGGGAGCAAATCTTTTTGTTTAACTAGAATTAAGAGTTTTATAGTCACAAATCGAGTACAATTATCTTAATCAGTGCTGTGCTTCATTTAACATAATGCCTGTTGTATAGTGTGTGTGTATATTATAATTATTATGAATTATAAAGAGCATCATCTGGTGGGTTGTATAGGATAGCTCCACTTTCCAAATACACAAGCTTCAGGAAACCGATCCTTGGATTTTCATATTACACCACACATGGTCCTCCATCAACAGTCCAGACTGCATACGTGTAGTACATATATTTAGTCGTCAAGGTGAGGATATCTGGAAGCTTGAGTCTTGGCAACTGGACTTCTTAGAATTAAAATGTTTCACTACTCAGCCAACTAGCTTCTTCAGAGAACAGCAGTGGTAGAGTGGTAATAAGCTTCCTGGCAAACCCAGTATGGGCAGCATAAATAAATGAAGCCAAACTATGTGTGAGACGTCAGTGAGTGTCATCCATTCAGGTGAGGTTGTCTTAAAGCCAGTGTGAAGAGGCCTTCACCTCTTTTCAGATGGCTTATTTTATGCCTCTTTCAAATGATTTGCAAACCCTGACCAAAACGTGGGCAGTACCAGTGAGGTTTATAAACTGTTGCAGTCTGAGGATGATGATCATAAGAGCCACTAGGCAATATTGGAAGCAGCTATTTTAACAGTGAAGGAGCCTTCATCACCAGACAGATCCTTAAGACATCCAACGTTTGTTAACTAATCAGAGGCAAGAGCAGCACGCTGTCTGCAGCGTGTGGTTTTGACTATCTAGCATGGTTTAGATCAAAACCAACATATCGGCACACCTCAAACTGCTCCAAACAGGACCAGCCATGCACAAGCAAGCACGCATGCCAAGACAAGCCTGGAAAAGGGGAAACCTCTGCCTTCAAGTTGCTACTCTAAATAATAGGAAAGCTTGAAAAGACATTTTCGCTTCAATCACTTGAGAACCAAACCGTAATAAAGTAAGAGCTTTAACACGCTGCCTCAACTGTAGTTGCACCTATTCCACTGCAGTGTTAATGGTGAAATATTCCAGACCTGTACAATACAGTGGGAGCACAATATAGAACAACAACCTCCTGACATTCTACAGACGCTAAGAAGGCCTCCAGAGTCCTCTACCCTTTTCCCTTCTCACCAGAAGTTGGCCTTGGTAAACTGCTCCATGTAGAGCTGCTCATCTGTGAAGGGAGCCAGGTGGACATCACCAATGGTGGGAAACATTTTACCTGAAAGAAACACACAAACAAGATGAGCCAATAAAGCTTAAGGAGAACAGAGTTGTTTGATCTTATGTGACTTTTTTTTTTAATATTAAGATATACAAAATACACAAATACATATGTGCATTTTGAGGACTTTTTCTATATCCGCATGCTCATTACATAAAACGTGATCAGGTTGTCAATTCCTAAAGCCAATTATAAAACCGAATAATGGCATCCAAATGTAAATAACATGTTTATTTATTTGAGGCCCATTTGTAGGTCATATTTATTCAAATCTAAAGACACACAATGATAATTAATTAGGTGTGTTGGTAGTTGTTTCCCCTGCTCTACCCATGACCTTAGGCAGCCTTCACACACACTCATCTCTTTTGTGCCTCACCATTGGGTTTTAGGAACTTCTTAGCATGTAGGTAGCTCTCCAGCATGCGCTCGTTGAACAACATATAGCCCATTGGCTCTGAGATGATTATGTCAACCTGCTCCGACAGCGTCACCTCCTCCACCTTTCCTGGGATGACGACCACACGGTCCCCTAAACGGTTACTGTTTACTAGCACCTGCAAGTGAAGAGTGTAGCATTAGTAGGCCTTTCTCATCAGCCTGGTCAGCCTCAGGTCACTCATTATCTGTAATTATGTCTTTAATTACCTCTGCATGCTGCGCCATGGTGCTAGCCTCCACAGCATAGACCTTCCTCGCTCCCGCCTGAGCAGCAAAAAAAGAGAGGATCCCCGAGCCACAACCAACATCCAGCACCACCTGGAGAAAAGGCCATTGAAAACGTGAAGTCACCACAACCACTACAGATTTTTAAATTAAAAATAGGTTGTACTGGGTTTGAAGGAATGTTTGAAAGACTAATAAGTCCATCCTGTAAAACATGGATTGTTAAGAAAGGGTTGTTCACTTATTATTACTGGGAAGGTCATTGGTTCTAGGCCCATGATTAAAGAGGCTACCAGATGTTCATCAGAAATAAGGGAACTAGGAAACTATATGCACTAACCAAAACTGTGGACTTGACTCAGTTGACCAAACCACATCAAGTATCATGACTGTAGCTATAGATTATATATAGAAATTAAAATGTAACAACAGGCAGGAAGGTTGGAACATGAGTCAACGCAGACTAGAGTCCTGCAAACCTGGACACGCAAAGCTCAGTACCAGTCCATCCATTTTGAAATTACATAACAGTCAAGTTGGAGGCAGCAGAACATTACACTGCTCAGCTCCAGGTTGTGAAAGAAAAACAAAGCACTAATCACAAGTCGGCAGAGAGGCCAATATGGATGCTTGTACTTGTGTTGTCATGGATTGAAAAATTAGCCAAGCAAGGTTCGAATTCACGCACCTAGCAATTGCAACTTTGAACGTCCTGCATCATCAGCAAGAAAGGATTTTAAATTTGAACTGACAAATGTGAATTTGACTCTGGATCCATATTGAGAGAGCTTCTCTCTATGTAGCACACTGAGCCGTTTATAAATACATAAAGTCCATTTCATTTCTAGCATAACTAATTCAAATCACACTTGTCCTTACCTTGTCTTTGAAGTCAGTGTGGTTTTGTAGAATGGCTCGCTGGTAAGTCCCTGTTCGAACATAGTCCTGCATCATGTTCTGTTGCTGGGAGAGGTAGCCATAAAACTGCAGAGAAGATAAAATATGAATACATGCTTAACCCTCATGCAGCCTACATTGGGGTCAAAATGAAAATAGGAGGCTCAAAGCTCAAAAACCACACAAGGGTTGGATAAAACAGCCGCAAACAGACGATAAATCACAACACGCTTCATCTAGATGAACGGCTGGATGAACTTGTTCGTCATAGACCCACATGTGTTCATTGCTTGGATGTAACACCCACCAAGGCTGTTTGATCCAACCCTGGTGTGTTTTTGAGCTTTGAGCCCCCTAGTTATCAGTGGGGTTGTTTGACCATTGAAGCCTCCACACAGGTAACTGTATAATTCAGAACACAAGCAAACATCTGGATATTTCAGTAATGTAACTGTGTACTCTGGTCATCATGTTTTGCAGTGGGATCTATTTTCTTACAGGGAACAATTTCCACAGTAAGGAAAAAGAAAGTGAAGGCTGTGTGGCAGGCTCTTGCATGACAGACAGCCAAAGACTGGACATCCCATTTTCTTCTACAGTCAGAAATTAGATTGTTGCATTTGCAGCATGGCTCTTTCAACAGACGCAAAGAGAATGAGTTAGAGAAGCTTATGGGGTATGAGCATGTGTGTGCATGTGTGTTGACGTTCCTCTCACCTGGAAGTACTGTACAGCAGAGGACTCCTCTGTTCTGTCACTGAAGACTGAGTGCTCACCAATATGCCCACGGCTGTTCTTCAGAAGGTTATAAAAGGACTGAAAATCTAAAGCAGAAAGCAAAGCTAGTCACCGACCACGTTAACAGCTCCCTCCACAGCAAAGAGTGAACCAGCTTGGCAGACTTGGATAGTCACGGTTCCAAAGCTGTGACTGGACAATTCCTTTTTATAGGTAGTGACCGATTAGCTCATTCACTGGAGGAAAAAGGATGTAAGGGTGAGGTAAGACGCACTAAACCTGCTGTACACTCCACTGAAGCTATGGTGAAACACATGCTCACCGTTTACATAAACTGCGGCCCACTGACTCATACTGAGGATATAAAGAGAAAGAGTCATGGCGTTGCTAGAGTTGTGTAGTGGCCAAAAGGCGCGAACACATGCATTTACTGTACTTTCCTTTTCTTCGTTTTTCTATTACACTGTGGTTACAAAGTCCAGTGGTGTCTTTGCTGGTATTTGCATATTTAGCTGCACTCTTCACTTCCAAACCAGGATGTTTCAGCAGAGGTGTTCTCCCAAACTTGAACTCGTAAATTATGCTGTGTCCGTTACAGCCGGGTTGTAAATGGGTGTTTGTGTACCTGCCGGTGACGAAAACTGTAGCAGGACACTGTTGAAGCCCAGGGTGATGATGAACGACTGCTTCCCCACACGGCTACACTCTGTCTCCCTGGTAACGGAACACTTGAACATACTCGCCTCCTCTCCTGGAAAGAACGGGAGGCAAAGGGAAAGGGTTAGGAAAATATGAAATACATTTGATACTACCACAAGAAGTTCCAAAGAATGGTTTGTTATATATTACACATTCTTTTATGGTGATGTATAAGCCTTTTCTAACATCATATTTAAATATTTTCTGCATTAACAACAAGTAGAGCCTAGTGTAGAATAGTATGTTTTTCCCATTTCAGGATTTACAATAACACAGACGTTCCTGTCTACAGAGAGCAACACTGGCTAAAAACATGTTACTTGATGTTGGTGCTTATAATCAGCAGTAAAGACACTTGGCTTTGGTCAACATGCCATTTAAGTACAATAGGCCTCTTAAAATCAGCCTCCATTTGCGATACCTCCCTAAACAAGTCCAGCATGTATTTATGGTTGAAGCTCAGAGCCAAGTGAAACAACCACAGCTGTCTATTGCCAAGAACTGATGCAATGCATTTCCCATTACTGGGGTAGGAATTTGATATTTAGCAATATTTGACCCACGGTGATAAATTAAAAATTCTACAAATTCAAGAAAAAGGAGAACTTTCAAAAAGCTCAGCAAAAAGTTCAATTTTTATCAGAAAAATTTAGCCTGCATTTACCACAGTCCCAGTTTTTTTACTTGATGTCTTTGTTTTGACTTCTCTGTACAACTTGGTTAGATTGATGTCATTGATGAGCTGCCAGCACCAGGAGGACATTTTTCTTAAGTGGGACTGGAATATTGACCCCAAGCATCCAACAAAACGAAGAGAAGCACAGTTGAGCTGATCAAGAACTCTACTGATTGGGCCAAATTCTTGTTCTTTAGGTTGCACCATGGTCCAAAACACATTTTACAACTGCTACAACAGCTACACTGAAAACTCTGACAGGAACCAAACCAGCAAAACACATCAATAGATGTACATCAGAAGGTTGCATTTTAAAAGAATCAAGGTTTTGGAAAAGCCTAGTCAGAGACCAGATCCTAAGCAACAGAGCTGTGCGTGAGCAAACGCACAAAAACCTCAATGAACTGTACACTCTGTGCTGTCCATGAACAACATGGGTGAAGCAAACAAGGCAAAGAAACAGATCCACAACAGAAAATCAGACATCCAGTATGATGTATTAAACTGGACTCCACCAAGAACATGCTGAAACTCTCCATTAGGATGGCAGCAGACTGGGTGGGGTGGTGTCCTGGTTCCAGCTTCTGCAGTTTTAGAAATATACATATAGTATAGAACTAAATAATTTTCCACAAAAACAGTCAAACTTCCAAAAATCACCAATTACAGTGGTGACGGCTTGAAATCAGATTTGAGATTTAAATCCCAATCTTTAATCCCAATTCTGAAGAATTGCAGCAATCGTTATAAAGTGCACTGGCTGAATCGTGCTTGTTTTAATGTGGTGAGAGAAGTCAGAGCCGTGGAACATTACCCAGTTTCACCTGATTGGTACTGCAAGTGGCAGGCAAAACAATTATATGCTTCTCAGCAGTGGGCAGCTGAACGTTCCACTGCCATCAGCATTAGACGCATCGCTCTGAACACGGTACAGCCACGCCTTGCAGGTGACAGCGATGGATAAATATTATATACATAAGAAAACGTCCCCAGTCTGAACCAGGTCCTGGAGAAAACTCCCACCCTGGTGAAGACCCAGCATGAGTAGTGGTCAGAGGAAAAAAGAAAAGCTGAGCTCAAGGCAAAGCAGTGAAAGTTATCTTGCCCTTCGATCTACTCTGCTACTAGGCCTGGTGTGCGAGGAGAAGTTGTCCAACAGTGTCCGGTTCCACATAAACTGAAAGACCATCTCCAGACAAAACACACTCACTTCAAACCAAGAACACGGACTATTTTTGTTCAAATGCGTGAACAGATGGAGAAACGGGCAGCATTACTCTGAAGGCTAGTCAGTAGCTGAACTCCTCTCTAGATCAAAACAGAGACACCGCATGCAAAATTATCCTAAAAGAGACAAAGAGATGCTAAAGAAACAGCCCAAGTCTCTCTAGCAAATAAACTGATTGCCACTTTTTGTGGCATTTTTGCTTGGTGGTGTGCCCAGTGATTTTTCGATTTCGGTTGTATGTATGATTTTCACCTGTGACGGAGTAATAATGTCATTACCACTGATCGGTCTTGACTCTACAGTAAACTCAAGACCTCTACTCACAGGCCTGTGGGCGACTTTTAACCTCGAGAAGCGTTTCCTATGAAAAGGCCCAACACACCTAGTGGCTACTAAAAGCTGTATTTCTAAGTCTTGTTCTGAAAGAATGAGGCACTAATTAAAACACTAGCGTTGCCGGTGCCTTTGATGAATCCCTTCAGCCTTTCTTCAACTTCACCGCCGCTGCTTCTTTTCAGCGGGACGCTGCGCTGAATAAAAGCTGCAGCTCCGACGCTGCGTCCCCACGATGGGGGAGAAAGCGGCGGGACCGGCTATTGTTCCAATGAGAACAAAGATGAACGCATACGTAATGAGGGCCCGGTGCCGCGGCGCCGAGCCGCCCAATAACACCGAACACGGGCTGAAATGACTAAGTTCGCGGCTTCGCCGCAGAACAAGCTTCTGCCTAAATTCACTGATACCACGTTAGCAGCCGCATCTGCCCGGACGCCTCCACAGTAGCGGCTCAAAGCGATGCCTCCTGCTTCTAGCCCCACATCGACCCAGAGGAGCTAATCCAGACGCTAAACTTCATCAGAACACGACCCGTCCGCCCGGGACCGGTGGGGCCAAGCGTTAGCATGTGAACGCGAATCAACGAAAGCGCGTCTGGAAGCCCGTCAGCGTTAGCGCATCGCCGGCGAGGGCAGGCTAACGGCATTGTTTAACTAGCATGAAGTGCCTGGCGTGACAACTTAGCTCCCCGCTGTAATTCAATAAGTTGCAAGCGTGAGGCTACAATTGTGTCCAGCTCGCCGAAGCCGTGAGTCCACATGGCGGCAACAACTTCACGACCATCTACATTTCCCCCAGACTACGGAAAATTGGGAGTTTTAACGGGTCCCTCGTGACCAAGCAGGGGGAGGCAACGTTGTTTCTCAGGGTAGGTTAGCTTGTGGGTCGCTAGCCCAAGACACGGCCAGATTAGCCATATAAGCCTTAGCGCTGCATAGCATTAGCACTGCTACTTAAAACAGGCCGAGCGTCTGAGCAGCCAAAGCACAAGTCTACTCACCATTGGAGAGATTGATGAGGGCAGCGTCTTGTGTGATTTTGACTTCTAGTCGCAGGGGCTGCTGCTCCGAGTGCCGCTGAATGTCTCCATTCGCGTCTCCGATCGAGAGGAGCCGCACGCCGCTGAACACCGAGACCGCCATGTTCGATCTGGAAGTGCAGTCAGGTTGGTGGCGCTCACATCCAACCACACGCTGCTCTTTGCTGGAGGCAGACTGGGCATCAACACGCGAAGCCGGCGCAGCAGCGCCGCCTAGCAGGTAAAAACACAGGCCACACGACCCAGTCTTCTCATTCTGGATTTGTCGTATATATTCCCCAAATACACAATCACGCAATAAATAATAATAATAAACAAGCAGAAACATACATATATATATACAGCACTGTGCAAAAGGTTTAGGGAGGTATGAAAAATGTTGTAAACAAAGAAAGCTTTCAGAAATATATATAATGATTGTTTATTTTTGTCGATTTACAAAATGCAAAGTGAGAGCGAACAAAAAGAAATTGGAATCATATCAATGTTTGGTCACTACGTCAGTACTGGAAGTGATGCTTGGCCCCACAGAGCCCTGGTCTCAGCATCATGTGTGTGTGGGATGATGCAGAGACAGAAGGATGTAGAAACCCTACATCCACAGAAGATCTGTGGTTAGTTCTCTAGATGTTGGAACAACCTACAGCCCAGTTCCTTCAAACACTATGAACCTGGAAGAACTGCTGCTGTTTGAAGGCAAAGGGTGCTCACAGCAAATACTGATGGGATTTAGATCTCTCTGCTGTTCATTCACTGCATTTGGTTCATTTATGACACTTCCATTTCTGAAAGCTTTCTGTGTTTACAGCATTTTTTCACACCTGCCTAAAATGTTTGCACAGGACTGTATTCTAACACAAGAAACACTGTGAGATTCCCAGGAAAGGTAGGCGCCAAAACAGAATCTGTACTCAGATATAGAACTTGACTAAATATGTATTGTAATATATTTATTTATATTCTATTCTCCTTCAGATGTAACATGTATGTGCACACGCCACGTGTGCACATACATGTTACGTTATGACGTGACATGTCACGTTATGACGTGTTTCAGGTTTAACTCTCTCCTGATTTGTGTGTGTGTGTATTTCATGTTTTTTTTAACAAGTTTATCCTGTAACTGAAGCACTAATAGGAAAAACTAACTTTAACTCATAGAAGATTTTCCCATAAGGTTTGAGGGTCATAGTTGTTACTTCCTGGATGAGGGAGGCACTTGGAAATCCAGCCATTTGAAAAGCCATGAAGTCAGAGTGATTAATGCAGTAGAGTGGCTGTCGTGGTGATGTAAGGAGAACAACTCGCTCCTCAACACCACAAAGACGAAGGAGTGGATTGTAGACTACAAGTGTCAGTGGCTCTCCCCCCACACTGGAAGAGCTACACGGTTCCCACTGCATCAGGAAAGAGCATCACACTACTTGTTTGAACTGCTACTGTCAGGAAGATGGTACAGACAACAGTGTCTATCCAACAGCCATAACTGCATTAAACCACCAACAAATTACTGTTTAGGAGGGAATGTGTTTTATGTGACAGAATGAATGCTACCTTTTACTTTCAGTTTTAGCTTTTATCTATTTAAATTCATTTATTTGTATGAATGTCTGCACAGACTGATTGACACTTAAATTTTCATTATACATGTAACGTGTTATAATGACAAACGTTGTATTCTTCTTCTTCAGAGAAACAAAAACAATGTGTGGTTGAATGTTTTGTCACACCAATGTTTGTATATGTAGATAGTTTATGTGCATTTTTTCACCAAAAAGTCAGAAACACATTTCCAAGAGTAAAAACGTTGCTATTACTGAAGTATGGTACTAATAATGACCTTGGCATTTATTTAAAACATACAACATACAAATAAACACACAGGAACACTCACTGTACGGTAACAAGGTCTGATAAAATTTTGAGCCATGAGCCATGTAAACTGAACCACACCTATGATTGTTCTTTGGTAAAACACTGTGTGTGTGTGTGTGTGTGTGTGTGAAAGAATACCTAGTGTAAAGAATACTAGTGACACAGAGATACAACATACCACATTAAGTAGAATACATTACATAATGGTACAGATGACACTGTCAGCAACATCAGTTGTGTTATTCATGGCTGTGTGTGTGGTTTATTTTACAGTTATGATACGAGTAAATGATTCGAGGGAAGCCATTATGTGTGTGTGGTCGTGACTTCTCTATCTTCAGGAACAGCAGCAGAAGCACATGACACAGATCCACATTGGAATGATTAGGCATCAGCTCAAGTATTTTGCGCATTTGCTGCCCCTAAAACACAATAAAAGAAAATAGCGCTTGAAGGAATGTGCCTTGTGTTCTTAAAAGACAGCAGCGTCCTTGTTGGTGGAGTTGGTGTGGAAAGAGTATCAGAGAATCAGAAATAAATACCTCACAACTCAGAGGAGGACACATGACTTGGGAGGCCTGAAAGGGTTATCACTTGAGGGCACTCCAGTGAGGAGAGGGTCTTTATGGGCATTCTGCAAGCAGAAGGTCTTCAGTTCTGCAGCAGCCTGAGAAACCTGAATGATATTCAGAATATTAGCTCATTTAATGTTCGGCATTTATTTGGTTTGAAAGAATTTCTGGTTAATTTCACAAACTAAACACTATTAAGGATAGTATAGAACAGATACTTTACATATCAAGTTCACTTCACTTATTATGTGAATTACTATTCAGCTCATGGAGTCAGAGGAGGTTGCGATGTAGAGGACAGAGAAAGATGTGAGGAGAGAGGAATGCAGGAAGCATGTTTTGAGTCAACTGAGACCACGTGTCCCCTAAAGGATATCCATTGTTGATAATACCATTGGATTGTGAGACATTTGTAGAATTTTTGTAAACGTATTGTAACGTAGCTGCTCACTGAGATCAACACGAGACAACTATGAATCAGTGGCACTAAATGTTGTAGAAACATGCAAATACGTCATTGTGACAAACATTTTCAACATTTGAGAAACAGACATATTCAGTTCAATAATTCAATTCAAACCCTTCCACTCTTTGACAAACAATGCAGATTAAATAAAATGATGACAACTGAGGTGAATGTTGAAAGTTGTTTTGCGGTTTCAAGTTATATAAATAGTCACACTAGAAAAAGCATGGCAAGACTTTTATTATCCCTGACTTTTTGAATTGTAAATGGTTGTGTCAATATTATCAAGTGATATGTCATAAAGTGAAAGTCTGACTCATCTTCTCTAAACAAAGAATTATAAAGGGATTAATCTGTGAAACTAATGTATTTTTTCCAACAACGTCCCCCACAAGTTTATTTATGGGACGCTTGAGACAAACAGACACACACATACACACACACACACACAAACAGAGTAACTTCTGTTACAAGTATCCACCCATGGATAACACAGCGGCACATTAAACAAACCTTTAACTGTGCAGCAGAGAAAAGTCTGCTGCTGTTTCAGTGGTTCAGTTCATTCCAGGAAATTACGCAGTGTCCTCTGAATGGATCAACTGAAACATGTGTGTGTGTTTATTATTTATTATATTCTTCAATTTAAGATTGCATTGTATTCTACTTAATAATAAAATAAATACATAGAGACTTGGAACAAACAAAGGTGCATAAACGAGCATTCAAAACAATTTTACAAACTCGTTTATAAGGCTGCGCAATACACACAATTGTTGCTCTAAGTTTAATCCCTATGTGTAAAACTCGACTTTAAACGACAGCAGTAATTAACTGGCTGTTGAGTAATGTTGGTCATACAGTAATTAACTGGCTGTTGAGTAATATTGGTCATACAGTAATTAACTGGCTGTTGAGTAATATTGGTAATACAGTAATTAACTGGCTGTTGAGTAATGTTGGTAATACAGTAATTAACTGGCTGTTGAGTAATATTGGTCATACAGTAATTAACTGGCTGTTGAGTAATGTTGGTAATACAGTAATTAACTGGCTGTTGAGTAATATTGGTCATACAGTAATTAACTGGCTGTTGAGTAATATTGGTCATACAGTAATTAACTGGCTGTTGAGTAATATTGGTCATACAGTAATTAACTGGCTGTTGAGTAATATTGGTCATACAGTAATTAACTGGCTGTTGAGTAATATTGGTCATACAGTAATTAACTGGCTGTTGAGTAATATTGGTCATACAGTAATTAACTGGCTGTTGAGTAATGTTGGTAATACAGTAATTAACTGGCTGTTGAGTAATGTTGGTAATACAGTAATTAACTGGCTGTTGAGTAATGTTGGTAATACAGTAATTAACTGGCTGTTGAGTAATGTTGGTAATACAGTAATTAACTGGCTGTTGAGTAATATTGGTAATACAGTAATTAACTGGCTGTTGAGTAATGTTGGTCATACAGTAATTAACTGGCTGTTGAGTAATATTGGTCATACAGTAATTAACTGGCTGTTGAGTAATATTGGTAATACAGTAATTAACTGGCTGTTGAGTAATATTGGTCATACAGTAATTAACTGGCTGTTGAGTAATATTGGTCATACAGTAATTAACTGGCTGTTGAGTAATATTGGTCATACAGTAATTAACTGGCTGTTGAGTAATGTTGGTAATACAGTAATTAACTGGCTGTTGAGTAATATTGGTAATACAGTAATTAACTGGCTGTTGAGTAATATTGGTAATACAGTAATTAACTGGCTGTTGAGTAATGTTGGTAATACAGTAATTAACTGGCTGTTGAGTAATATTGGTAATACAGTAATTAACTGGCTGTTGAGTAATATTGGTAATACAGTAATTAACTGGCTGTTGAGTAATGTTGGTAATACAGTAATTAACTGGCTGTTGAGTAATGTTGGTCATACAGTAATTAACTGGCTGTTGAGTAATATTGGTAATACAGTAATTAACTGGCTGTTGAGTAATGTTGGTAATACAGTAATTAACTGGCTGTTGAGTAATATTGGTCATACAGTAATTAACTGGCTGTTGAGTAATATTGGTCATACAGTAATTAACTGGCTGTTGAGTAATGTTGGTAATACAGTAATTAACTGGCTGTTGAGTAATGTTGGTAATACAGTAATTAACTGGCTGTTGAGTAATATTGGTCATACAGTAATTAACTGGCTGTTGAGTAATGTTGGTAATACAGTAATTAACTGGCTGTTGAGTAATATTGGTCATACAGTAATTAACTGGCTGTTGAGTAATGTTGGTAATACAGTAATTAACTGGCTGTTGAGTAATGTTGGTAATACAGTAATTAACTGGCTGTTGAGTAATATTGGTAATACAGTAATTAACTGGCTGTTGAGTAATGTTGGTAATACAGTAATTAACTGGCTGTTGAGTAATATTGGTCATACAGTAATTAACTGGCTGTTGAGTAATATTGGTAATACAGTAATTAACTGGCTGTTGAGTAATATTGGTCATACAGTAATTAACTGGCTGTTGAGTAATGTTGGTAATACAGTAATTAACTGGCTGTTGAGTAATGTTGGTAATACAGTAATTAACTGGCTGTTGAGTAATATTGGTAATACAGTAATTAACTGGCTGTTGAGTAATATTGGTAATACAGTAATTAACTGGCTGTTGAGTAATGTTGGTAATACAGTAATTAACTGGCTGTTGAGTAATGTTGGTAATACAGTAATTAACTGGCTGTTGAGTAATATTGGTAATACAGTAATTAACTGGCTGTTGAGTAATGTTGGTAATACAGTAATTAACTGGCTGTTGAGTAATATTGGTCATACAGTAATTAACTGGCTGTTGAGTAATGTTGGTCATACAGTAATTAACTGGCTGTTGAGTAATGTTGGTCATACAGTAATTAACTGGCTGTTGAGTAATGTTGGTAATACAGTAATTAACTGGCTGTTGAGTAATGTTGGTAATACAGTAATTAACTGGCTGTTGAGTAATGTTGGTAATACAGTAATTAACTGGCTGTTGAGTAATATTGGTCATACAGTAATTAACTGGCTGTTGAGTAATATTGGTCATACAGTAATTAACTGGCTGTTGAGTAATGTTGGTCATACAGTAATTAACTGGCTGTTGAGTAATGTTGGTAATACAGTAATTAACTGGCTGTTGAGTAATGTTGGTAATACAGTAATTAACTGGCTGTTGAGTAATATTGGTCATACAGTAATTAACTGGCCGTTGAGTAATGTTGGTAATACAGTAATTAACTGGCTGTTGAGTAATGTTGGTAATACAGTAATTAACTGGCTGTTGAGTAATATTGGTCATACAGTAATTAACTGGCTGTTGAGTAATGTTGGTAATACAGTAATTAACTGGCTGTTGAGTAATGTTGGTAATACAGTAATTAACTGGCTGTTGAGTAATATTGGTCATACAGTAATTAACTGGCTGCGTCCAGATGACTATCGCCGATCAGCGCAGGTCCAAAGTTAAGTGAGGCGCTGAGCTGTGTTCCTACCTTGATCCGACGGACACCGGCTTCCAGGCGAAGCTGTTTCACTGCCTTCTGGGCAATGACTACACTGCTGTTGGTGGCGCTCTTGTTTGACATGACTGAGCCGAACTCCACACAACGCGACCAACTGCGGAGTTAACCCAGAGTTCAGCCCTGCGCTGAAATCAAACTCTTCTTCCGGTTAAAACTTTCAAAATAAAGGGCCCGCTCGCCCCTTTTCCTCCTCCTACTCCACACACACTTAAACCCACAATCACAGTAGAGGACAAAGCGTGAACAGTGTTGCTTGTTAATTAGATGCAGGTACTTAGTTATGTCATCCTGCAGGTATTAAGGTATGATCTTCCACACGTATTTAAAGTACAAACTATACTATTATTATTATAAGTCTTCCTGAAAAGTGTAGGCGTAGTCATCAGTATGTCCTATGTCCTGCCTCTAATATGGAGTAAGCCATCGTCATAGTCCACATTATGTCCACATGTGAAAGAGATCACCACTGGTAAAGGAATAACTGTATTAACAACAGAGAAGAAAAAGATTAACTGTCCAATGAAAATGTGTAGAGACCAAACACCAGCTTTTCTCTGCTAGTAACATGCTGTAAAATAAAAAACAAATGAAGAAGCAGTAGAATGAGGCCAGTGAGGCCTAATCCCTACCTGCAGGACACTGGACAGCTGTGTAGAAAGCATCCCTGCAGTTTACACACACACGCAATTATGTTATTCTGGACAATGTATTGTTATTTATAAAGCAGAACATTTTGAGTGACTATAAAACGTTTCAATAAAAGAAAGATTTATATGCAGATGTGCAAGTTACTACACATCATTCCCAAAAAGCTCAGTCCATCATCTTTAAAATGTCATTATTTCATTACATACCGATAATTAGCCAGTTATTACATGAAATTCTAACTTCGATTCACAATGATATCAGAAGAAACACCCAGAACAAGCAGCATCAGGACTGGATGTCAGCTACCTTTACTGGATGAGAATAGAACAGGTGACAAAAGTCAGGCAGTAGAAAAAACACATGGAAGGTTGGCTGGATCTGCAACTGGACCCTGGAAGCATTCTGGTCCAGGAGCGAGTATACCTGCAGAAAGGGACGAACTACAAAGGTGAGAGGGCAGATGTGGTTATATACTTGCAGCCAAGAGTGTGTGTGCACATGCCCGTCTGCTCTAACCCTTCGCTCAAATCACATGTCTTCTCTGAGCAAAATGTCAATTGTTATCCCCAAACATTTGTCTTTTAAATGGAGACGCACAGTTAACGTCTCTTCCTCCTCAGACAGGAGATGCTAAGTCATCTGTTAAATCAGAACAGACCACACTTAAGACTTGGACATCTTCCCCAGAGCCCAAACAGTTGGGTGGAACAAGGCTTGCTTCCGAAGAGTTCAGCCAGCAATTTAAAGAGAGCACATCTTTTCACACTGCAGCATTCATATATTCAGCAGCTGACACCGAGCCCACACAATCCCATGATTGTGCACCAGAGCCAGAGGCCATGCTGGGGTATCCTGCAGCTGGACTCATTTGCCCTTTGTCATCTCCTACAGGGGAGATGACGTCTTTGACAGGAAAAGAGATGGAGATCTACGTTCCTCTCCTGATTATAAAGGCCTCAACCAGATAAAATAGAACTGGTATCCCACCACTGGTGTTTGAAACTGGGCACTATAAGTACTTCGTCATGACATTTGTTCTGGGTGACTTGATTAATGGTGTCTTTGGAGATAACAAATTTGTGTTTTTCTGGAGATATCCTGACTTTTTCCCAGACTGAAACCAACTTCACTATGTTTGTCGAGAGCTGCAGAGGTTGTTATAGGTTCAGTTCTTTGTAAAAGCCGAAAGATGTGACTTTCATTCCTCTCAGGTCTCTTGTGGGTTTTATCTTGGATGTGGTCAGAGACTGGCCCAGAACTGGAAAGTGGTGTCGCTGCTTTGGCCTGCCATCCAGGCATGGCCCTGAACATTTTTGGTAGCCAACCTGGAGAGAGTTTTTCTTCTTGCCTGCCCTGCCCCCAGGCCAGATCTTTCAGACAGTGTCCTTTCCCCCTTCTGGTAACCTATGTCATTAGTAAACAGTTCACCAATTCTAAATAAAGCCAAAAAACAGGGTCTCTAGTTTTAGAGAGATTTATCTCAGAAGGATAGAACGTTGCTCTCTAAAGCTGAGGGTCTTTCCAGACTTGCGTATGCAGCACTTATTTATTGATGAACGTACTCTAAAACACTGACAGATTGTTATTAATTGCATAACAAATTGTATTAATACACTGTGCAACATGGTGGAATAAATGTTCTGGACCTTTGAGATTTGACCTATATATTCAGAATGAATTATATTATTATGTGGAAGGTCTTCTTGTCGTTGGAGTGCTCTACCACTATCTTGCAGTGGCGGCATACATTTCCCACCTAGGCCGTCAGTGATGCCCTACTTAGTTTGAGTTGAATAAATACCCTCACCACCATTTATGAAACCACATCTAGAGAAACCATATATAGACGCACACAGACACACTGCGGAGCGTTGCATCACCCTAATATCGTTGCTTATATTTATTACTAAAAACCAATAAACGCCAGTAAACAAGTCAACAAACTCAAAGTAAACAAGCAGCATCCGTCAGAAGCCAAGAACCAGAGGAACCACTCAGAGGGGATTTCCCACTGTATGTGCTGCAGGGCAGCCTGCTAAAGACAAATCAAAGCCCTGTTGTTCTAACCACTGACCCCACTCACAAAAGTGTAGGAAGAATCTGTCTAATCAATTATAACAACAACAAAACATAACCACGTTTACTATCATATTGTATTTGATCATTTATAGACTATCTTCAATATTTTAAAAGCTTAAGCAGCAGCCGCACTGAATTGTTGTTGTTGTTGTTGTTGTTGTTGTTGTTGTTGTTGTTGTTGTTGTTGTTGTGCTGGATAAATGTCTAAATAATGTTCCTGGCCGTGTTTATCAAACAAGATTCTGTTCCAACAACAAGGCTTCTTCAGTTCTGTCTTGAGCAGCTGCTTTGTGAGGAGCCGTCCGCCATCTTGGTCCGCCATCTTGGCCCGCCATGATGTCTGCAGCCAGATGGCGCTGATGAAATACCAAACCCCTGTGAGTTCTACGAAGAAGACGTGGGTTCAAAGGACAAACTGAAATTGTGTAGCAGTGTGTCGGGGATAAGACAGAAAAGAAGTCACCCCCCCAAACGTCAAAATGCTGCTACGAGTGAGTAGACGGAGCTGTTGGGACGAACCTTTCGTCCGCGTGGCTCTGTAGAAGCAGCGTAATGTTAATCTGGCGGTTCCTGTTGTCGCTGCTGCTCGGCGAGCTTAGCTTGTTAGCTAGTAGCTCTGTGACGTCACATCAAAGCCTGTCGGACACGTAATGTAACGTTACTGAGGTCATGTGTGCTTTGAGAATTATAGTATTTTATTCCAGATGCACCGTGTAAACGTGCAAAAATACAATACGTGGGATTTTTAACGTTATCTGTGTTGTGTTACGTTACATGACGTAACCTCTATGGGTTGGATGCCCCCATGCTAACCTGAGGTTTTATAGTTTTGTAGTTTAATTACATTAATATATAATATAACTGAATGAAGATCAAACGGAAGACGTGGAAAATACAGTGATTATCAGGTTGATCAGTGCTAAACAATAACCTAGTGATAAGTGATGATGGCTGGATGCATGGATGTGACTTCTGCTCCTGTCTTTTAGAGTGTGCTACATGTTGGAGGCCTGACACTGAAGCACAGCAGGTCCATCTGCCACAGCCCTGTGTGGAGGACCCCTCTTATACCCATAGTTGTAGAGCAGACGGTGAGTGACATGTATGTTGGAACATACCAATGGAACATGCACATCTACCAGGTGTGGAGGAGAAAGACAGACGCTCAGTACTACTCCTGGATACAGTACCAGAGTTTGAACACAATTAAAATGTTGTCATAAAATCACTAGTTCTATCTAATTCAAATAATGTACATCTCCTCTTAGTGTTTTTGCTGTTGCCACATTGTTAAGAGAAGAGGTTAGGTCCTTCTCTAAAGCTTCTGTATTAAATCTGAACGTAAATAAATGTGAATTAATGCCTATTACAGACTGTACCACTCTACCACTAAAGCTGTAGCAAGTTGTTTCAGTATTTTATTAAAATGTGCTTAACACAGTCTAAGTCAGGTCAGTTTTCTTTATGTAGCTCTTTCCATAGACAATAACAATTCAGAGTACTTCATATCTACATGAAAGAACACTGACCAGTATTGTGCAGGTTCTTCTTTTAGTAGGTGCCATTCCAGACTTAAATTGTAACTTTTTTTTACAGGGGAGGGGTGAACGAGCGTACGACATCTATTCTCGCCTTCTGAGGGAGAGAATCATTTGCGTGATGGGTCCTGTAAGTGTCCTGAATACAGAATCTGCCTAAAGGTTAACTTGTTGTTTGTTGAGCATGTTTTCTCTCTTGTCTGTTCAGATTGATGATTCAGTTGCCAGTTTGGTCATTGCCCAGCTGCTCTTTTTACAGTCAGAAAGCAATAACAAACCCATACACATGTACATCAACAGTCCAGGTAAGTGTGTTTATACTTGTTTGCTCTAAACCAGGGGTGTCCAATCCTGGTCCTCGAGGGCCACTGTCCTGCAGGCTTTCCCACTCTCTCTGCTGATCATCTTGATCAGGTTTGTCAGTTGGCTTTTCCAGCTGCTGATTGACTGAACACACCTGATCAGAGTAAGCAGCAGTAGCTACGGCAGGTAGAGATGGAAAACCAGCAGGACAGTGGCCCTCGAGGACCAGGATTGGACACCCCTGCTCTAAACACGTTTCATTAACTGGATTCCTGGTTTGCTAACCTGACTCCAGCAGATTTCCTGCAGTTTTATCATTTGTTCTCCCGTCACTTAAATTGAAGTAAACATGATCTAAATGTGACCCTTTAAAAAAAACAAATGGATGAAATTAGTTAATTTCCTCCCAGGCGGTGTGGTGACAGCAGGTTTGGCCATTTATGACACCATGCAGTACATCCTTAATCCCATCTCCACCTGGTGTGTTGGCCAGGCAGCCAGCATGGGTAGCTTACTTCTGGCAGCAGGAACAATGGGAATGAGACATTCACTGCCCAATGCCCGCATCATGGTTCACCAACCTTCAGGAGGTGCAAGGGTAGGTGGTCTTTCTAACTCCATGATTGTTACAGTCCATTGTCACAAGTAGGCTGATATCTTAACTGTCATATAGATCGTTTATTAGCATAAAGGATTAGAGAAACCTGATGTCCCCAGGAAATGTTCATGATATTCTATTTTCAGCAGAGATGTGACTTGATGGAAAGTTTAAATCACAACATGAAGGGATCCTGCCTCATTTTTAAATCAAGTCCATCCAGAAACTAACAAAAATTGAAACCAACATAAAGTGATTAAACATAAAAGTTTAAATAACTCACTTTTCACCTTTTTGTTTCTTAATTTTTAAGAAAGTTTCTTAATAATTAGTTTCTTAGTTTCTTAAAAGTCAGTTTGCACTGTCCACGTTAACCCTGATCATCTGACAAACCTAGGTTCCCCTTTGTAACCTTCCTAAGTGCTGTAAAAGCATTGAAACTTTTTTGGTGTGGGAGTAAAACTGGAAACTATTTTCAGGGTCAGGCCACAGATATCGCCATCCAGGCTGAGGAGATTCTGAAGCTGAAGAGACAAATCAACAATATCTATGCCAAACACACAGGGCAGCCATTGGAAACCATTGGTACGTGTTCGAGACTAAAATCTATACTAGCAGAGAGCATTCATCAGTCAGGTGGTGATGTCATTGTTGCCTCAGTAGGTCAAAGCCAGTGAAGGTTTGGGTTCTGTCTTTGTAGAAAACGTGATGGAAAGGGATCGCTACATGAGCCCCATGGAGGCACAGGACTTTGGTCTCATAGACAAGGTCCTGGTCCACCCACCCCAAGCAGGCCAGGATGAGCCCGAGCTTGTGCAGAAAGAGCCATCGACAGAGGCATCGGCTGGTCCCGCTCCAACACCACAGCCTCCAGGCCCCGATCAGGCCTCCTCAGGGACAAATCCGCCATCCTCACACAAACCAGAGCCTTGAACCCACACGGGAGGGTTGTCGGAGCTCTGCGATCACGTCATGGATTAATGACCCGAGTGAATTCCTGTGCGCACGACCCATGGTGTGTTTGTCGCTCCTGCAGTACAAACACCATGCGGCCTACACATGTACAGGCGTCAAATACTGATCCGAGTTTACCTCATGTTAATTGATTCCAAGAAATTGTTGGTTACACTTAGTACGTGAAAACTGCCTCTATAAAATAAAAGGTGGATAAAGAGTTACAGTAACAACTAGACTTCAAACAAGTTCATTTCTCATGCTGAGAAAAGGACATGGCTGGGACTGTCACAAGATAGTGTCAAAGTTTTGTTTTAACTTTGTTGGTTTGTACATGTGTTTAGATGATGCCTGTTGGGATGAGGGAGCAGATCACTGATGGAATTTCTACGATAGAAGACCTTTGACCAGTATTTGGAAATTCATATTTATATTAAAAGAGAAATTACATTAATGTAGCCTTTCTCCACATTTCATTTCCTGTACCTTCTGCACAGTTCTCTACGTGTCCAGGTCTTAAAACATATTCAAAGGTTTGCATTTGATGTAATAGTTTCATATTGTTCAGTCAAAGAACTGAAAACAAATTACATGAAAATATTAAATTTTATTTACTTAGATTAAAATACCAGAAAAGAAACCTGTTAACATATTCACAACTTTGTTTAAAAAAAAAAGTATATAAAAAAAAAACGCAATTATGACAAAGACAAAGATGGAGCAATTGCAAGTTAAAATCCTAAAACCAGATACTAAATGATCAAGCTATTTTTGAGATCAGCAGCAAATCTTCATCCTCCCGATTACAACAGAAGACACTCACTCATTACATTATTGAGCAGCTGGACTTGGGCGACGCCGTCCAGCGCAGCCAGCCTAGTTTTTGGTCATTGTAAGGTGGGTAACGCAGGCCGTTGAGTCTCTCCAGAGCCCATCCGCGCAGCATCACAGACCGTCTGTGGCTGAAGGTCTCAAAGCCCCAGCGGCCGTGGTAGCTGCCCCATCCACTAGCACCTGGACACAAACATTTCAACCTATGCAAGCTGGGTCCTTGTACAGTTAATGCTTACATGAAGTGGCGAACAGGCCAACAGCATCAGACGCAGACTTGCGATGCACAGTCACACCTACCTACTCCTCCAAAGGGCAGGCCCGGCAGGGTCATGTGGATGATCCCATCATTTGAACAAAATCCTCCGCTGCTCGTCTTTTCCAGCACCGTGTTAACCACCTTTGAAAGAGAAAGTCAGCACACGAATCATCCACAGATTTAGGAACAGCAGGCTGCAGAGCTGTGTGTTCTTACAGAGGATTCATCAGAGAAGACGTAGAGAGCCAGTGGCTTTTCTCTGCGGTTGATGAAGTCGATTCCCTGCTCTAGAGAGTCAATAGTGAGGATGGGCAGGATAGGGCCGAAAATCTCCTCCTCCATCAGGGCGTCATCTTCAGGAACATCCACCACCACTGTAGGAGCTGTCGAGTGGACAGGGACCAGTCAAGCCGCGCTTACTGAAGCGGTTCCAGGTTTGCAAACATGTCGCCTCACCAGTCTTCCACTCACTTTTTATTTCGTTTACATACTTAAAACAGGTCAGTGGAGGAGGATGCTTCACATTACTACATAAAACTCATTTGGACAACTGCAGAATTATGCTAGTTAACTTACATGAAGGAAATAAAGTCACCTAGTCTAAAATAAAGACCGACCAAAGAACTAAGCATCACCTTCAGAAGGAAGAATGCATCAATTGTAGGATATTTAAATCCAATAAGGCCCGAATGTAGGAAACCAACAGCAACAGAGACTATCGATCCTAAGGAACCTGGGAAACCGCGATCCAGCTGAAACTACTGGTGTAAATGTAAAAGCATTCGACTGTGTGGTGGAGAAGAAAGCCACAGGTTCAAACAACCCAGGAAACAACTTAGCGCAGCGTTAGCAGGTCTACATGCAACAGTAGGTCACGGTCTTATCAAATGTTACGCATCTTGTATGCAGTGAAAATAAAGGCTTATTGCAGCACCTACCCATGTACTTTTCCTCCTGGTTGCTCTGTCCACCGACAACAATCCTTCCACTCGTCTTCTTGAGCAGTTGTGCCAGACGAGTCCAGTGTCGATCAGACACTAAGCGGGACAAATCAGGGGAGGTTTGAGGCTCCTTACCATAAAAGTCCTCCAGGACCTTACGGAGTTCAGGCAGAAGAGCGTCCCGCAGGGCTGGCGTGCACAGCACATAGTCCGGAGCAACGCAGCTCTGGCCAGCGTTGAAAAACTTTGACCATATCAAGCGGGAAGCAGCAGCTGCGACACCCACACGACCATAAATTAAGCACGGACACTTGCCCCCCAGCTCCAAGGTCACAGGGGTCAGGTTGACTGCAGCTGCCTGCAGGATGCTGCGGGCCACAGCCTGAGAACCTGAAGGAGAACAAAGGTTTTATGCTTGTTTCCAAAAACCACAATCAAAGATCAGCATCCATGAGTTGTGGGTTTACAAACACCACGTGCTGCGTTTGAAAGAAAAAAAAAACCAAAACTAACATTTTTATGAATTTCAAGTTGTCTAAATCATAATCTAGGTAATATTGGGAAAGACTGTAGTTTCATTGCTATGCAGATTACACTCGTTATATCAGTATATGAAACAAACCAATTAATAAAACTTCAAACTTGTTTAACAGACATCAAATCCTGGATGTCCCATAACTTCCTACAACTAAACTCAGATCAAACTGAGGTTATTTATTATAATTGGTGCTAAAACCACAGAGACTCATTATTGAATCATATCGTTTCTCTGGATGACATAACGTTAGCTTCAGGTTCTACTGTAGGAACCTTGGTGTCATCTTTGACTAAGATCTCTCCTTTACGTCCTCCTCCATCCATCCAGCCTCTTTACATCCTACATTATAGAATCTCTAAACCTCCTACTTCCACCTGAGGAATGTTGCTAAAATGAGGAGCATCCTCTCACAGAGTGATGCTGAAACATGAATCCCTGCATTAGTTCCTCGAGGCTGGACGACTGTGTCTCCCTGCTCATAGTTTGAACCAGTGACTCTTTAAAAAGCCTGGGTCTCCTGGAGGTTTCTTCTCTATAGAGGGAGTCCTTTCCACTGTTTCTTTTAAAATTTAATTAAAGTTAATTGAAATTATAGGATATGTAAATTATATATTTGTGTATTTATTATAATTAAAATGTACTGATTGAAGCTACTCTGAAATTTGTTAGGTTTAGTTGTGCAAGTTCTTAAACCTTGTAAAGTGCCTTGAAATAACTTTTTTTTCTTTAAAATATAGCATTAATTCGCAACAGCGAATTGAATGGTAGCGAACCAATCCACCGCGATCCAGACCCTGCTGGAGAGTACGAAATCTACACATCCCCATGACTCTTGATGTTCAAGTTGCTTTAGTATTTTAGTAGTGGAACACTGGATCTTTCTGCCTGCGGTTGTCATCTTGAAGCCTGCGTAAATGAGGCATAGAGGCAAGGCTACATCTGAAATACTACAGCAGCACGAGCCACGTACCTGTGTAGAAGATATGGTCCAAGCGATTCTGCAGAAGTGCTTTAGTCACCTCTGCACCGCCACTAACAACCGCATAACACTCCTGTCAAAACAGGCCCATCGTTAGCGCCAGACAAAGGCTGTACAGTGTCCCCATCACCTTAGGAGGCGCATTTAGGCCGAGAGCTTTGCTGGACAGCCGTGCCACCAGGTAGTACACGTATTTTATCTGTACAAGGCTGTGCATCGCAAGAAAACATTTTAGAGACATGCTGAACGTACGCATCCATCTAAACAGTCCTCATATTAGCACCAGGATTGTTTACGCAAACACATGAAGCTTAGGCGTCTTTACCTGAGACAGATACTTGGGGACGAGTTCTGCTATCACATGGTCCGTGGCAGCGCTGACCTCCGAAGGCTTGAGGATTACACAGTTTCCTACAGGAAGCGCCAAGCAACCAAGAGAGACAGTGATTTCTCAAACAAGCGATTAAACCAAAACCTAACTGTTCCTAGTGCCCTTGTTCCCAAATAGGTTCAAGTTAAGGTTGCACAAATGTCTGCTGCAAAACAGCCTCAAGTTCATGAGCTGGGACGAGCAGGATTAAGACTAGTGCAGCGCAACATAGTGATGCTGATGAGACACCTGCAGCAATGGCTCCAATCATGGGTAGGAGGACGAGGTGCAGGGGGTAGTTCCAG
Source organism: Macropodus opercularis (assembly GCA_030770545.1). Lineage (NCBI taxonomy): Eukaryota > Metazoa > Chordata > Actinopteri > Anabantiformes > Osphronemidae > Macropodus > Macropodus opercularis. The sequence goes on along the minus strand of CM061096.1, from coordinate 2,600,418 downwards.
GCGCCAATGATCAGCACAACCCCCAACGGTTCCCTCTTCACGAAGCACTCGTCAAACTTTGTGGCCTGAAAATGGAAGCAGATATTTTTACAATACAGCTTTAAAAAGGCAAAATTTTTCTCAAAAAACGGCCACACCTTGACTTATGGAGCTCACCACTGATCTGTTAAATTATGACAACAACACTAAACAAGACTTAAACTTTGGGAGGCAGGATAAGGAGAAAGCATTTCTGTGGACATGGCAAATTTCAAATTGCACCAAAACAAGCATGAGCTAAATAAGGCTGCAATACAGATGGTACATCACCAGAAACTAAACTGGTTAGTTTAGTTCATTGCTGCTCACTTAATGACAATTACTGCCGTCATTTTTACATGCAATGCAAAATAAATGTCCTTAAGGCTGCGCCAAGCATTTAAAAATATATTTGACAAGTATCAAAACCTTCAATATTTTATTGTGGCAAGGTGCTGTCAACACCTGCAAAGTCCCTTCCAGTCTAACAGAAGCATATTTATTTACTTCGACACACTGGGGCAAAATCAGCCTCATGCAGGGCGGAAAATAAAAAGTCCTCTACTGAAATTCTTTTATAAAACGGTTTCTCAGGATAGTTTACTGCAGCACGGCAGGCTGCAAAGAAAACGACGAGCGAGAAACCACAGAAGCTGAACTAATGGAATTAACGAGGAACCTTGGGAATACGGTTCATAAGACAACTACAGCGGTAAACACTGGTAGTCTAGTAAATGAAAGGAACGCTGCTGAACCTACCAGCGTCTTGCTGACATATTCTGGCTGCATCCAGGTTTTGAAGTTAGCGATGGCGTAGTGCAGCTCATTGATCACGATATCAACCTCAGACAGAATGGTTTCAAACTTCGGCTGATGACGAGGAGGATTAATAAGAAAGGCAAGTTAGTGCTTGTTGAAATTTTGCAGATAAGTTGTGTCAGGGTTTAAACTGCGTTTATCCTTTCACTAAGGAAAGTGAAGCAGACCTGGCCTGACTGAATGTTAATGTACGCGTTTTTAAAAACTCCAGCAGGTACCTTCGCAAGGTCTTTGTGCAGCGCGTTTACAATCTGTTCCTCGTTGTCTTTGATCATCGACATGAGCTTCACCAGCTGCGTTCGTCGAAACTGCTCTGGAATGGTGACACCTGAACGAAACGATGACCGCAGCTTGTCCACCAGCTGGCTCTGGGTTTCCATCCTAAGCTGGAACACAAACAGGACGTCTCAGCCTTCAACAGACACACACACATCAGACAGACCCAGCACAAAGAAAGAACAAGCCTGCGGGTAGCGTCAGAGCGCAGAGACCAGCTGAGAGGACAAGGTCGCAGTCGCCATCCTCTGCCCTTCATCCACGAAGACGCCGGTGGCCGCTTGCGGCGCTGTTGCCCGTCTTCAAAACAAGCCAGACGGCTTTAAACGTTGCAACACAAACCGATAAAAACAATGATGATGATGATGATGACGACAGAATCCCGGAAACGCATTTAGAGTCTAGGTTAGGAGAACTAGGTCAGATTTGAGATTGATTGTTTTTGCGTCACAGCTGCAGTCAGAGCTTTTAAATTTGACTGCGCAGGTGAAAGGGTGTGGAACCTGTGCCACAGCCTGAAATAAGACCAGACACGTCCGTTCAAGGACCGCGAGGAAGACGCAGAAAAGAAAATATTGATTAGTGTCTTAAGAACTAGTAAAACCGCACAGTCCACTTATGAAGTCGACTGATGACTGGTGGTAGACGAATGACCCTTGACATGAACGTCCAGACGCGCCTTACGCAGGTGCAGGTCTGCTTGATGGCCGTTAATTGTCCGTAGCAGAGTTATTTCAAGCACGTCGCGCGAAACTGCGGTTGTTGCGCAACGGCTCAGCCCAGTGGCGGCTCCCACGGGTGACACCGCGGCATCCAGCAGGTCGTGCGGTTAGCGCCACTTTGGCACAGAGCAGCTGGTTTTACGCACAAAGGCGACTTAACGAGCGCGTTTCAGCTTCTATTATTACTACTACTACACGTCTGATGCAGGTCGATACACGAGTCCCCGAGAACCAAGTAGATGGTGAACGCGGCTTTAATCCAAATGTACAGCGCTTTCCTGAAAAAGGCTTAAGTTCATCCGCGCAAATCATTTCGCACAAATAAAACAGCCACTTAAAGGTGTGACAAGTTCATTACCCGTTAGTCTGAGGTTTTTTCAAAAGCTGCAGCCAGACGGGTCCGTGCTCGACAGTGAGGCGGCGAGTTCTGCCTGCGTTTCCGGGTTTTTCCTCGTTCGAGCTACCGGTTCCCTTTAAAATGGGAAGGAGGGCAGGTTTTGGAAGAGCTTGAAAAACTAGCGATGAAGCTTGTCAGGCGAGAGGAAAAGCCTTGAGCCTGTGTGCGGGTCACAGATCAGGGTTCGCACAGGATCTGGGATTTAAAAATAAAATAAAAGAAGAAAACCCCGCAACGTGGACGCGTAAAGCTGTTCCGCAGCTGTTGGCTGTTCTGTGGCGCGCGCCTTTACATGGGCTCCACTGATTGGAGACACCTGTGAAAACGATTAACGCTGAGAATGAACAACGCTACGGACCGTCATCAATAAGTTGCTGTGGCTTTATTAACAGCTACTGCGTCACCGCTACAATCAAAGAGTTTTTCTTTAGCATCGCGCCAGTGTTTTGATGTGTAGACGTGTGTTTGACGTCCGCTGGTCCATAAGTCAACCTGAATGAAGACGTTTTGTACATTTCTGTAGAATTGATTGAACTTTTCTACAAACGTTTTGACTTTGTTAGTTTGTGTTAACGAGCGTTTGGGGGAAAGTAAATCAGTAAACAACTAAAACCTGCATTGTAGGAAAAAACGACCCTCAAAACAATGTACTGCGCCTATATTCTGAGGTTTACAGCAGAGCGCAGAGTTTTGCCCTGAAACAGCCTTTGGTGTGAAAGAGGCTGAATAAAAACGTTTGCGGCATAATTCATAGTGGTCCCTTGTTCTAGAGGAGATGTAGTCACAAAGAACTGCGTGTTTACTGTGTACCCGCACTGAATATAACTTTTCTTTGTCATGTTAAAAAAAGCTGAGCCTTTTACTCGTGATTGGGATCCAACCTGTGCTCGGATTAATTCCAGCTGTCAGACGTGGAGTCGTGAACCTGTTCATCTTACTAGGGTCACGCCAACCTGAACCTGCCCTTGTGATGGACCCGTTTATCTTATCTTTCTTTGTCTTACTTTGAAGACGCAGAAGCGAACACTGCGCTGGGTGCTCTGCTGTAAACCTTAGAATAGTGGCGCAGTGTGGCGTTGGCCAATGAGCGCAGCGCCACTCGCAGAACTCAGAGGAATCTAATGAAACATCAATTATTTTTTAGGACAGTTCAAAGTCTACTTCCATCGAGGCTGAACAACTGATATGAACTAGCAGGCAGCCATTGAGTCACATCTGTAGATAAATTGGCATTCATACAAAACCTTTATTCTCGCCATATCAAAATTGACAGACCTACAGAAATGTGTAGATTAAAAGGAATAGCAGGAGGAAACAATGGTGTCTGTTGTGAGTCACTACATTTGTGGTATTTACTCCATTTGCAGATTATTAGGTACAGCTAGTTAAAAGTAACATCTCATACTCATGTCCAGATTTGCTCCCAGCTGTTTCAGAGCCATGTTTGTAGGACGTGTACAACCTACAGTCAGGAATCAACACGTCTGTGGAACGGAGCTCAGACTGAACGTTACCCCCTCCACGGGTCAGGATTTACTGCAGGCTGTTCCTTTTAGCTTGGAGCATCTAATGTCCTGCCTGCTGAATGTGTTGAGTAGCAGCACTGGGAATATTAAATAGTAATGCACAGGACAAATGACATCAACAAAACATAAGAGCAAAAAAAGAATGACAGTGATTTTGCATTTTATCCTGGTAGCAACAATTATACAACAAAGCAACAAAGGAATTAACTGATCATAAAACTGTGACAGTTTGGGCACATGTGTATTTTTATTTAAAAAAAATTTAACTCTTCTGAAATAGCACTAAAACTAAATCATGTTTGTGAAAAAAAATACTACAAGTGTGGTGAAGGTTAAGTCAAGGAGGGAGATGGTCATATCTACAGAGGAGGAGAAAGTGAGAGGGGGGAGGAAAAGAGGTGAAAATGGAAGGAGACCAAGTGACCATCTTCTATAGAGTTAGAGAAGTGACAACAGTCATGGGTCCAGTTTCCACCTCACCTCACACCTATCACAGTAACTGCTCTGTCAGGCTTAGGCAGTACGGCATAAATCCAGCTCTTAGAGGTGAAGCTCTGTGGAGCTTCAGAGGGTTCAGCAGGTTTTCTGTCTAAATGCTGCAAGTTCAGACTGACAGGACAGTCCAGCAGCAGGTAGGAGGGCGGGTGGTCAATTGGTACCCGAGATTTCAACACATTGTGGCTGTTTGCTTCGAAGACTTCACAGGAAATAGTCAGCTACAGGCTTCTTGGAGGGGATGCCCCTGGTCTCTTGCGGCGCCGCTTCAAATATGATGAATTCTCGCTGTAGATGTTCGTCCAGTTCCAAGATAGCTGCCACGTTGCCACATCTGATAATCCAGTAAGATAAATGACTGGTTAGGGCATTTACAAAGTTGTAGAGAGAGTAAAGGAAGAGCACATGCTCTAGCACAGGGGTAATATATCAATTACACCCAACCGGGGGATGACGAATGTAGTGCAGGTAGATTTACCATTCAAAATAAGGATGTCCAACCTGAGAATAACAGCCCTGCATTCCAACAGGGAGCATATGAGCTGCACTGTACCTGTAGCAGTAGTTGGGTGCTGACCACACAGTGAGCACCGTCTCGTTGAAGTGCCACTTGTAGCCCTCCATGACCAGTTGGTGTGCTCTGCAGATCATGTGGATGTCATTGGCGGCGTTAAACTGGGCCACCACGTCGCTTCCAAACAAATATCCAGCCCCTCTGGGACTCACGCCCCACCCTGTGGTGTCTGAGGATGGGGACAAAGATAGGCGTTACACTTTAAACAGACAACCTCATGCTGTGTCGTCTTTTTATTTAGTATATTATAGAACGGATGTTACAGCAAGACAATGTTGATTTGTTCATTTGGACAACTACTGTTTTTACTACCTCTATACATTTAATGAATTGTGTTCAAATATTTATGAAAAGATTTCAAATGCCGAATCTGATTTTCAAATTCAATGGCTTTCCAGGTTTTTCATAAGACTAAAAACTCATTGTAGAGCCATCTATGAGGCTGGTCCTTCATGTTAAATACTCTATATGCGCTGTCATGGCAGTGTTTAAACACAATTCCTGTATACCTTCAGGGTCTGACCACAGAAGATCACACATGGGCCCATCATGGGGAACTTCCTGTTTTCTGTCAATGGTTCGGATCTGGTCCAATGTCTGGATAGAGGGGGACAAGCCACCATGCACGCAGAAGATCTAAAGGACAGAGAGGTAAATGTGTGTCAGTAACCAGGGAGGTACTCAAACACATTGGAGTAGAAATCAACCAGAGAATATGTATGTTGATAAGTTCTATTACAGAAGTCAAAAGAAATACATGACAGTACTCACCTTTCCATCAATTATGGCAGAAAGGGACAAGTAGTCAAAGATCTCAGTGCAGTACCTCCAGACAGTGACTGAACCATATTTACGGAGACACTCGTCATAAAAGCCGTAGACCTGGGTGATTTGCCGAGACTCGTGATTTCCTCGGATCAATGTTATCCTGTCTGGATAACGCACCTTGGAAACGCAGCAAAAGACAAAGGATAAACATCACACAGCTCGTAAAAGCATATGTAGACATTCAACCTGAAAAAGTAAGTAAAACAAACATTTATACCAACACACAGAGGACTGGTACAGTTCAGTGACACCAAAAGTCATGGTTACCTTAAGAGCTAGCAGAAGAAGGAAGGTCTCAACACTGTAGAAGCCCCTGTCAACGAAATCCCCCATGAAGAGATAATTTGTCTCTGGCACATCTCCACCAACCTGGACGGTGGAAAGGTGGTTAACGGATAGTGTCAGCTATTCTAAAAATCACAATCACATATGTTAATGGGAGTACCCATCCTCATCATAAGCCACAACCACTCATAAACCCCCAATGTACCAAGATCTACATCATCTACTTCTTTACCATCGGTTAGGTTGAAAAAAAGATGATCGATAATAATTAACATAACATTTGTCCAATAGGATCTGAATGCAGAATCCACAATGTAGCAGCCAAGATGAATTAAGATCTAGAGGGTAATGTAATTAACTACAATGACAAAGATATGAGGGTTAGCACAGAAATTTAGAAACATCTCGGATCACAGTAAGAAAAGCTACATACTCTATGTATATATTGCTACAGGCCTTTAGGACTGTGAGCGTTGCCGGCCACCAGATGTCGCTGTGCTCTTTGAAGCCTCAAAGCTAACGCAGATATTTTGTAAAAGCCTCCAAAAGCATCATCTGCAGGTAATGTTAATGCGGTGGGGGGAAACTTGTAATGCAAATATGAGGGGAAAAAAAGATACACATGAAACTTACTCTAAACAGCTCCTTCAAGTCATAGAACTGACCGTGTATATCACCACACACCTATAAGAAAACAGTTTTTGGAAAAGTTATGATGTATCCATTCAAATCTGATTAAGTTCTGTCTGCATGTTACTTACTGTGACAGGAGAGTCTACTCTCTGAACATTGCTTTCTTCAACCAGAATCTCTCTGAAAAACACATTACAACATGAAGTTATGTTCTTTAAGAGCTGGGCAACAGAGAAAGCTTCGCAAGTCAATATTGGAAAAAACTGAATAGCTGGTGTAGCCAAACAGCCACTGCAATAATGTACAATTAAAGCGTAATTTGAGAAGCAAACCGTAAATTCAAAGTAGTTAAACTAAAGACTGAGGCGTCCAGCATTGCCCTACGCCTCCTTCATTTCCTGCCACTGTCTGTCAGCTAGTTAGTAGAGGTAAAACATGCCCATCAGCATGCATACGCTGAATCGATTTAGAAGAAGCTGTCAGCAATAAGTATGCCTAAAACAAAAGCAGGTCTGCTCTCACAAAGGTATCACTGTGCCTGTTCATTCTTATGCAATACAGTAAGGAAACTGTCCCAAGTTCTACTTTTACAAGGTTATAATTTCCTAGGCTGTGTTAGTTTCTGAGGTCATAGTTTGTCGCAGAGCTTTACTGGGTCCTTTCTGAACTTGTTTTCTCAATGAGGCGACAGACAAACATCAGATTTAGTGCGTGTCCTCTTGCGTTACCTGGCTTTGGCACACAGCGCTTTGACTTCGTTCTCCTTAATGAGCTCACAGCGTCTGAGCTGCTCTATCTGTCGGTCCAGGTCACTGATGTCCCCCATGGTCACACACATAGGGAGGGCTGCTCGTCACGGCTACACACGCTTCTCACACAGCGAGCGTCCGAAAGTCACGGTTTCTTATCCGGGCGCTGCGCAGCAAAAGCCACAACAAACAAAAGAAGGAAAAGCGTAGACGCGACTCTTCAAGTCCTGAACGTTGGGTTCTTGGTAGGAGGACCTTCGGAATTTGGAACTGTAAAGACAAATACGACTGTCAGGTGACTGAACGACGAACGTGATGAAAAGCACAAGAACGCAACAACCCAGACGAGGGTTAGCCCAGGAAATATGCGTAGCTAACTTGTTTCTGATCAGCCTGGGTGTGGGTTCCTAAAACCGGTTGGCTGGGTTTTTATTGAGAACAAATGGAAATGTCAAAAGCATATGTAGCAAAAGTAATCCGCACAGACTAGGTCAAAAATCTAAGGCCTATGGGCGTAGCTGAACAGTAAGCTAACCGCTAGCACACTAGCTTACATCTGCTAACGACGTCAGCGAACGACCGGTTCTTTGAGAAGTTAACTTAGTCGACCATTTTGTTCAGGATTACGCATTAGGCTAGCAATAATGTCTGCCAGTCGCTAGCGACCTGCATATGTTATAGTCTCGACGGAACAAAGATACGCGCGGGCTACTTGACGACCGCTAACTCAAACAGACGGCTTCACCGTTTAGCGACTCCTAGCTCATTTCGTGAGCAAGCTAGCTCATGTTAGCAACCTACATCAAAACGATCTAGATGCCGCCGCTTAATCGATGGAACACATGTGAAAATAATTACCGGGAAGCGAGCGATTACACTTCAGCGCGTTTCATTCCGCGTTTGTGCTCCGTCGCCGTTTCCCGGCCGCCGCTCTTCCCCCGTGTGGCGTTTGCCGGTCGTTCGAGCCGCGCTCATGAACGCTAGCGTTGAGGCTCCGCTGCCACTTCCGGTGTCTGGGACACGCAGTGCTCAGCGGTGACGGAGACGGAGAGACACATTATTATATCTGAGCTGACGTCAGTCTATTCATAGAATATTTGAGCTTCTGGACCAGCATTTTATTATTAAACCAACTGCCAACATAAAGAAGGATTATGTGGACGCATTATTTTACATATATTTGAGTGTTAATTTTTATCTTTAGATGTACAATAATATAATTCACTACATCCAACAAGAAACACAAATAAACACCTACAACGATTAATAATAGAATATAACGTTATTTTATATAATAAGCTAATTTCATTTAAAAACATTCAATCATAATACATGCAATGTGATTTCAACAGACTGAAATCAACTTTTGCAGTACAAGTCTTTCATGGCTTTTTAATAAATACCCCAATGAAACATTTTAAAATATTGTATTCTGTAGGTAAAATCAAATACACGTTACAAATATTTTAATCTGCATAAAATCTGACAAGTACAGTGAAAACGGTAGCAGCACTTGACAATAGGATAGTGCACATTGGAGTTTACAAGGACAGTATATTAGGACACAACATAAACTGCTGTGGCTCTTCTCTTTTCCAGAAAAAGACAAGTGCACAAAACAAGGGTTCTCAATATAAACAGGTCAAAGTCCCAAGAACAGTATGCACGACCAGAATGTTTGTGGTTGACATTCTTTATTACAATCACTGACGTCATAAGACTTTTAAGTTCGGTGCCATGTTAAGGCTCTGTCCTGCCGTTTCAGTTGTTCCAGTGTAAAATGTAACCTGGTAAATTACATATAAGCTTATATTGAAAGATGAGCATTCTACTAATTGTCTATAATTGAGCGGATTTGGATTGGAGAGCATTATATTAAGCAATAAATCATTAAAGGTTTTGACCCCTTTATATTTAACATATAGCTCCTAATGTACCGGTACCACTAAAACAATTCGGACAACAGTTATGAGGAGACTACAGTTACACATGTATTCATGAGTCATCAGTATTAGCAGGTCTACCAGTGCTGCATTAAACAAAGCAAATTCACACTGAACATGTGGAACATGTAAACTCTGACATTATTCTGTAATTTCAGAGAATCCCATGAACATAACCTGGTGTGTATAAGCTTGTAATGTAAGACCTTGAACACTGACTGGTGTGAAGTACCAGGAAGAAATCCTCAGCGCTACGGTCAGATGTGTGGTTATCCTGGTACAGGACAACGCCTGGCCTCAAGTGTCAAGACTGACATAGTTCCTGCACGACGGGGGCGTGATTCCACTGACTGACCCAGATCCCAAATCTAATTGAGCTACTATGGTGCATGTGGTGTCTGTCCGTTAGCTCAATAATACCCTGATCTAGGTTTGGCAGACGGTATCCCAGGACTCTATCTGGCACACTTTTCTGGACAGTAAGAGCTCATTGCGCACATGCGTAAATAACTGAAGGAATTACTGTACAGGAAATGCCAACAACAATATCAAAAATAATAATTGAGGTCAGAAAAAAAACTGTACATGTACACGACAAGACAAAAATATGGTACCTTTGGTATAGGTGTAGTTTGGAAAATTAGATGCTGTTGTCATTCAGAGAAATTCTTCTCAACATTTAATATTACAATAAAAGTAATAAAAACAATAGGTATATAAAAAGCACAGCTGATTTAACAAAGTGTGGATGTTCCCAGCACACTTTGCAATTTTCACTGCAATCCTCCATCTTATTACTGACTAAACCTTTACATCGTCTTCCCAATGTATGGAAAACCACTTATTTCAAGGGCTTTGATAGCATGTTATGCTGCAGTATTTGATCCCTGGAGGGTTGTGAGAGGAAGGTCTTATCACTTTAGCTGGGAACACAGTCGATATTTTTATGCAGTATTAAGGTCTGCCTTTCCATCTCAGAACCCAATTCTTGCTTAGTTATCCTGGAGGTTGGTGTGTAGGCTGGGTCACAGTTTACAAAAGTATTTGTGGACAGGAAAGGCAACGCCTCCAGCCAGAGCAATGCCGAGACTGTCTCCCACACTGGCAGCAGCCATGGCAAACTCCCTGTGTCTGTCGTCCATCTGTGGGAGGAAACAGAGAAATCAGGATGGACAAATAATGGACACTTGCTGTAGACAAAATAACAGCTACAGCTCAACACACTGCTCCTGCTTTAGTAAATCCATGGCCTGAGCACAAACAGTTGACTGAGAGCTGATCTTACCTCCTTGCTGATGAAGTAGAAGGTGTTGACATATGCAGCACCACCCAGCAGACCCTCATAGAGGATGATGACAAACACCAGCCAGGCACTGGGCAGGAACTGGTATCGCACTGCTAACAAAAGCAGCACCGCATTCACACCCTATAGAGTAGAGGTGCAGGTGGAGAAGTTTGGTCAGCACCATCATGCACGATGCAACTTACTGCTTTGAACTGACAAGTCAATAGACATGACATCAAACGGCAAACGATCTGAAAGGCTAGAGCAAATCTTTGCAATGCAGGGATGGGTCCATAAGACGTAACTCTGTTACTGTCCCTCAGGATTCCATTGATGCAACCTTTTCAGAACAGTACATTTGCAACAGTGATGTCCTTCAATACATGTGGCAGTTTGGTACTTGGTCTCTACATATGGCTTGTTGCATTTCAATTTGACTGTGAATATGAGTATGCAATAGTACAGTTGTTATTCTCTGCTAAAATGCAGCTCACGCTCACGTACTCTCACCTGTAGCAAACACAGAACCCACAGTTTCCTAATCTTCACACAGCATAGTGAGGATCGAGATACGAACACACCAATCTGGTACAATGTCTGGTACCTGGGTACACACACAAACATTAACAGATACAAGCAATTTAAAGAAACAAATTTCTTCAAAATACTAGTAAGATTAACTGACCAGCGATATTGCTCCGCATGGGACAGGAAGAAATTAGGAAAATACAGGAGTTCCATCTGGAAAAGGAAACATCTGCGTTAAACAAGACTCAATATTAACACCAGCAATATCTGCGTTTAAATGGACTCCACACACTGTTACGACTCATCCCTCTCGTTAGCCTGAACCAGAAGGAAGTGAGGCTCCTTTAATGTACAATGAGATACATTTGATGAATACTCACCAAACCTTGGTTGATAAAGTACTCTGCAAAGTAGACCAGTCCAAGAGGAAACACAAACTTCAGCAGGCCCTGCTCACAGGAATCAAGAGAATCAGTCATACAACCGTGTAAATATTCAGTTCTAGTGAGTACATAGTGAGGGGTAAACTTACTTTGACAACATGCAATTTCTCTGCAAAAGTAAGAGGTCCGTTGATTCTGTTCCCTGTTAAAACCAGGAAGAGAAGACAACATGACCTGAGCAGTAATTCAATACCAGACAATATTTGAAATGAATCACTGTTCACAGAATCATAGTCTGACTATGATTCAACCATTTATTTTTATGTATAGATTAAAGGTCTTCCAAATAGATGTACTGTACTGTAACTGCAGCTCATTTAAAATGTTGACGTTAGAGAACAATTAGTCATTTGAAAATATTTTTACTCAAATGTCTAATATGTACCTGAGGTTCCCTCATGCTCCTCCTCTGATTCATTTATCAGCTGTCGTCTTTCCTCTGTGCCCACGGCTTCATACTCTGTCTCCCTGCATCTCCACTGAGGTAATGATGGTGGGTGAGTCAGCAGGAAGAAATAGCTGATGGTGGTCGGCAAGAAAAAGCAGAGAACTTGGGAAACATGTAGGTATAAGGCAATAAAGGATGAGATTAGCGATAAAACACTGTTGACCGACTACAGTCAGATTTCATGTTTTGTTCGCGTCCTTCAACTCATTGACATTTCACAATGAACATGTAATAGATTGGCTTCGAATCGATGTGCCAGCATTTTCCAGACTGGCTGTCACCTTGCTCACCAATGTGGCGATGGTGTGATACTCAGTTAACATGTCCATGTTAGCTGAGTGTCTCCTCAAATACACTAACGTTTAAACAGACTCTGCACCACATTTAAATAAATCAGAATAATTCTTGGTTGGTCAAAGTTTTCAGGTGTGATCATAAGCTTAGCTCATAACAAGACATTACCCAATATTGAGTATATGAGAATAAGAAGGGAAATTATTTGGACTGGAAAATGATCGCATGCGCCGACACTGAATTAAGTCCAACTGATCCAAGTCACGTCTCAAATATAGTTATCATGGCCTTCAGGTCCACTCACGCCTCCCCTTCCTTTGGCCACCTAATGAGTATATTTATTGCAGGTGGGAAATGAAACCAAGAGGCATACATTTGTGGTCTCAAGCCAACTTTTCTCAGACTGATGAAAGCACATAAGTAATAAACATTTTAATCTTAGAAAGAGTCCAGAAGCTGTCACTCAAGTTCCATATAATCTCACTTGGAATCTTCCCTGACATCGTTTCATTTTTCTACAATAGGTTGTATATTTGTTAATATGAAAATGTTGACAGGGATGATTTTTTATAAACTCCAGCTGTTCCTCATACATTTCTTCTGCACACTGATTTCATGTGCCTGTCATTATTTTTCTTCTCTTTGGGTTTTCACTCTTACCTGATTAACATAACAAACGGGACCACCAGCATGATGAGAAGTGTAACTTGGGGTGACAGTCCAACTTGAGTGAGGAGTGAATAGAGTAATGCCCCAGCAACACCGGCCGCACCAGTACCTGAGCCCCAACCGCCCAGTACATCTCTGAGGCAGACACAAAGCACATGGTCACAACATCACACTGTACTCGCTACCCCAAGAATAACACATCGTTCACATGCATGCACAAGGTCGACATACAGTATATACAGCATGTCACAGAAGTGAGTCCACCCCTCACATTTCTTGTAAATATTTAATATACCTTTTCATGTGACAACATTAAAGAAATGACACTTTGCTACAATGTAAAGTAGTGAGTGTACAGTTTGTATAACAGTGTAAATTTGCTGTGCCCTCAACCAAAACTCCAAACACAGCCATTAATGTCTAAACCAGTCAGAGAAATAAATTATTTGAACCCCAGCTGATTTTGTTTGCCCACTAAGAAAGATCAGTCAATCAGATATAAAGTCAAGTTTATTTGAACAGTGAGAGACACAACAAAAACAAGAAAAACAAGAAAAATGCATTTCAAAATAAGATATAAATTAATTAGCATTTTCATGAAGGAAATAAGTATTTGATCCCTTTGCAAAATGTGCTTTAGTACTTGGTGGCAAAGCCTTTGTTGGCGATCACAGAGCTCAGCCGTTTCTTGTACCTGGCCACAAGGTTTGCTCACATCTCAGGGGGACACACAGCTGCTTGGCGATGGTCTACATGTAGGTCCACAGTCTTGTCCCCGACATCCTTGGAAAGCTCTTTGGTCTTGGCCATGGTGAAGAGTTTGAATGAATCTGGATTAATTGATTGCTTCTGTGGACAGGTGTCTTTTATACAGGTCACGAGCTGAGAGGGCTCCCAATGTCAGTGACTTACGTGTATAAGATACACCTGGGAGCCAGAGACCTTGCTGACTCATAGGGATCAAATACTTGTTTCGTTCATGAAAATGTTAAAAGTTATAACTTATTTTGAAATGCATATTTCTGGATTTTTTTGTTATTGTTGTGTCTCTCACTGTTCAAATAAACTTAGCATTGACCTTATATCTGATTGACTGATCTTTGTTAGTGGGCTTACAAAATCAGCTTTGGTTCAAATCCATCCGCGTGCTGGAGCCTATCCCAGCTGGCTTTGGGCGAGAGGCAGGGTACACCCTGGACAGATCGCCAGTCCATCGCAGGGCCACATATATAGACACACAATCACAGTCATACACACACTCACACCTATGGGCAATTTACGCATCCAACCAATTGACCTAACTGCATGTCTTTTTGACTGTGGGAGGAAACCGGAGACCCCGGAGAAAACCCACGCAAACACGGGGAGAACATGCAAACTCCACACAGAAAGGCCCCCGGTCGCCTGTGAGGCGACAGCGCTAACCACCACACCGCTTTGGTTCAAATATCCAAAATAATCCCTGACTGTATAAAAACCTGAGTGGAATATTGTATTGTACTGTAACAGGCAGATATACGGAGTCACCGTCTTCCTCCCTGCAGGGATAAAGTTCGCTGGTGCACGGGCAAGGACGGAGCTGGGAGACACCAGCTGTCTCCCAAGCCCGGAGTAGCACATCTCTCCCTCTCATTCTAGGGAGTTGGTTTTTAAACCCTCAACTTGCGTCAGTAACAAAAGAGCAATTGTCCAAATTTGGTCTTCGATCCTTGATATTTTAGATTAATGACTGTTTATATGAAAGTATCTGTCAGGTCACAATGACCTGGCGTGTTCCCGGAGTGGCCACACACGCCAAGAACTTTCACAATACAAACTTTCCAGAAACGGCAGTTTTCCTGCCAACACAGAAGTTCAGATCCTGGACACAGAAACTCTGGAAACTCGTGGCCTGAATGTCCGACCTCAGCCTGCTTTTACCTATCAATACATACGTATCAAGTACATATTCCGTCCTATACATTCTGAACATATATTCCATCCCGAGTAGACACATTTTCATCCACAGTCCCACAGTTAGTTGTTACCTGGTGAAAAACACAGTGAGCGCAAGGAAAGACAGTTCTCCCAGTCCTGAGCTGATGCTGGCAAAGATCACTCCTACAAAGGGAAAGGATCATTAAATACTGAAAAGGAATAATCACAGGAACACTCAACTCATGTGTGACATACAGCAATAAATTCATACTTTTGATAAAGAATATATAAAATTATTAGATTAAGATATAATTAGAATCTAATAACAAATAAAGACTAAAGGAATTTAAATGTATGTATGAATAAATAATTAATCATTTATATGAGCTTGGTCTAATAATTATAGATTTTCCATGTTTTATGCCTTCCAACTATCAGATTTAAGAATAATTAAAAGACTGGACTTTATCTGCGCAATGTGTTTGGAAAAACAAACAAAACAATTAATAAATAAAAAAAATAAGACTTTTGTTTATTCAAGCCCTGGGGTTGCTTGAGAAATCACAATCTAAGCCTGGGGGCGTAGTTTTACATTTAATTAACATATAAAACATTTCAGACAGAAACATGTATATGAAACCTTATACAAATGGCTTTATACTGTAAGTCTGTACGCTACATTTGGAATATTGACTTTTTTTACAGACATAAAACTACTCTAGTCTCCTATTTTGCATGCGTGAGATAATACATCTCTATAAATTAGTTCTACAACAGTCACATTCACACTGAAACTGTCGTTTTTTTAAGTTTTAGTACATAGTAGTAGTAGTAGTCTTGCATCAATAATAGCAGTGCAATTGAAGGATATATTACAACATTTTCAGATGCTATTCTTTTTACTGAACCACAAAGCAATATGTAAAGTACACATCACGTTTGTGAACAAACAAAATTGGTAAATATTTATATCAACAAAATTTGATTCTACGGATTCTTGTTCTGTTCATTTGTGTACAGCTGCTGTAAACGCACAAATTTCCCTTCGTGGGATTAATAAGTATTATCTTATCATATCTTATTTCTGTGAAACCGTAGCAGCTGTTATTGAGATAAGGATAGGACAGGAAACAACACAGCGGCGAAAGATGAAGGTTTATCTAATCCATCATTACATTTTGAACCAGTGGGAGCCTTGTTAAATAAACGTTGTGGGTTAACCAACACATGCCAATCTCACTGTAAGACTGAATTATAGTTTGCCAAATCAGCATGTACCAAGCAGAAAAATGTCAAGATGAAGAATTTGGAAGATGCTTATAATGTGAACCACACCAAGTAATCTGTGAAGTATAGATGGAGATGTGTCACAAATTGTGGGCATGTATGAACGCAGAAAAACTAGCTACCTTGTATTTACTCATTAAATGACAGCTTTATCTGCTCAATTAAAAAATCAGATGATACTAAAAAAGCAATCAATAGCAAAACATAGTGGCCTTACCTACAATACTCATCCACACAGCTGATGAGAAGGACACAAGGAGAAAACTTGTTGTTGCCATGATGATGCAGAACAACACTCGGATACTTCAATTAAACAAAGACGTTAGACAGTTAGGAGTTGATGACAATACAATACTTGTATGATACAACATAAAACGGTTGTGCTATTTAAAGAAGAATATTAGATGTGCTCGTCTATAAAGTCCCTGTCAACTACATCCACTACATACAATATAGTCAGGTTTTTATTAATTGAATTATTGTTTGGCATTCAACCTCTATACACCGCCATATTAAACCTTCAGCTTTTAACTAATACTCCCAGAAAGATAGGCATCTTTGGATGAAAACCTCTTACAGTCAGCAGCATCTTTGTCCTGCACCCTCCCTTTCTCATCAACAAACCACTGTTTGTGCAGTTTTTGTGCATTTCTTCTGATCTGCCCACCCTAATAAACTATCTTGGTTATTTTGCCCAGGAGGCTAGTTGACCTGATCCTCTAAAGCAAGGGAGCCCAATACGTCGAGTGTAGTGTGGGTAGATCGCATAGCATTAAAAAAGTAGACGTCAGCCTATCATCTATCCTCACTATGAAATGTATCATTTGACTGACATACAGGGCAGACAGAAAGAGATAATGGATGTGGCAACAAAGATGCCAGTTCCATTCGTGCCAGATCTCTGCATGGACTTCGTGCGCACCTGGTAAAGTCTGATTGCGACCACTCTGAGTTGTTGCTACACACTGGTTAGATGACTTAGTCGAGGGAAATTCTTGCAAAGATTTCTAGAGCTCTATCAGAGTTTTCCCGTGTAGCTAAACATGCAGAATACAACCAACTAAATGACGATTAGTGGCTGCTAGACTTTGCATTTGTAACCGATCTGACCAACATGTTGAATGACCTTAACTTAGAGCTGCAAGGAAAAGACAAAAACGTGATCAGTATGATCAGCTCAGTTAATTGTTTCAGACGAAAAATGCAGCATCTCTCCTCAAAGCTGCAGCGCCGTGATTTGGGCA
Organism: Macropodus opercularis; assembly: GCA_030770545.1. Taxonomy (NCBI): domain Eukaryota; kingdom Metazoa; phylum Chordata; class Actinopteri; order Anabantiformes; family Osphronemidae; genus Macropodus; species Macropodus opercularis. The sequence goes on along the minus strand of CM061096.1, from coordinate 2,583,038 downwards.
ACTTCCAAAACCTCGCGTCAGAGCTGGAGACACAACGGAAGACATGTGCGCAGCTTGACACTAGATGAGAAATGTTTGACAAATGTTTGAGTTTGACAAACGCTTTCAATACGTTGTTTTACTGGAGCCAGTCGCTACATTCATGTGCTATCTTCATGATGATGAGGTTGATTCAATATGGGTTTGTGCAGTAATGCAACATATATTGTACAAATAATGAATACTCAATATATTTATAAATAAATATGTTTAGCATTTTTATGGTAGGTAGATCATTTTGACATGGTCAAGTAGCGCACGCGCTGAAAAAGTGTGGGCACCTCTGCTCCAGCGCATGTCTGTACCAACATGCTTTACTTCAACGGTTCTAAAACACAGGTCCCAGGCCCCACTGCTCTGCTTGTCTTACAGTTTTATCTCTACCTACTGATGTGCTGATGTGTTCAGTCAGTCAAAACACGTAAGATACCAACACGCTTTGTTTTTCCTCACTCAGTCCTAGTCTCAGATGGTATCACCTACTGTAAACCATCAGCGGCTTATGCGTTGGTGTCTGTTCCTTCAGCCATTTCATGTGGATATAACGCATGTAAAAGGAGCAGAAAATGTTATGGCTGATGCCCTGTCTCATGCCATTTCGTAAGCATAATTTATGAGCATGCTGCAGCAGATCCTGTGTCCTTTGCTGTCTGTGTTTCTCTTCTTAAGTGTGCTCCTAGGTACCATGTCGTACCCTGGTATTCTCTTTCAGATGTCTGTCTCTTGTTGCAGGTGGATTGGTAGGTGATGGTTTGGAGGCCGGTTTGTTGAGGCTGCTGCGCGTGGCCTGATAAGACATTAAGGACCAGCCCAGTGACCTTTTACTTCCTCCCTGTCTTCCCTGGAGCCTGGTGTCCTCCTCACCAGTCCTTTTTTAGTTTATTGGTTTGTTGCACAATTTCTGCCTAAGACTGTTTAAAATAAATGAGTGTCATGGTGTGCAGCCTCCGTTGTGTTACCACCCTTCAGCCAGGTGGTAACACAACTGATACAGGTAATGAGCTGTGGGTAGGGACATGGGACTTGACATTGATGTCTGAAATGTCTTGGTTCCGTCTAGAAACGTAAAAATAACCTTTTCTACTCCAGACCGTTGTAGGTTGACGTGCTTCTTGGGACAAACTATTTTTGTCTATTTTATTTCTTACTTCACTTAAACTATACAAAATCCACCTTTTAGACATTCTGGAACAAGACTCTATGGCTCATGTTTGCACACACTGAGTGTGGCAGAAGTGCACCTCCCGGTTTTTTATATTTCACCAATCCAAAGTAGACCAGGGGAACATTTTCAGACAGGCCAGTGGAGGCATGAAAGTTTACAGACACCTTATTGAGGTAATCAGGTCCAATATTGTTTAGCCTGAAACAGCATAATAGGGGACCTTTGAATTTTGTGGAAAAACTGATGGAAGCGTAAGACACTGACCAAGTACCAAATGGTAGTTTTTTGTAAAAAGTAACATTTGAAGTTTTCATACGGTTTAACCTGCTGATTAAGTTAACCATCCTAGGTTTTCATTTAAATGTACAAATCTAATAATGTCTTTGTGTTTCTAAATGTTTCTCTGCCAGTTTACATACACTGACAGTCATACTATAAATAAACATAATGCCAACTTATAAATAACACATTTACATTACATAATATTAATATCAAATACCAGGTAAAAAGCAGGGAGAAAATTACTTTGGGCTATTTGAAACTAGACAAATGACCAGGAAGGTAGGTTATAGTTACTGAGGTAGTAGCACACACAAAAGAAAAAGAAATGGAAAGTATAGAATGACATTGAGCGTTATTAATGAAGTAAAACAGCATTTGCTTTAAATTACACAGCTCGTTTCAAGTAGTTACCAGAAGTAACAAAGTTTGATAGTTTGATGGTCTAAATAGTAATAACAACCTTACCCATAAGGCAGTTTGTGTATCACAAAGGGGGCAAAGAGCTTGATGACCAGTGTTGGGAGAATGTCAGCTAACAGCACAGCCTGAGAAGGAAAAGATCAGAAATTCTGAGCAACCGTAAAATACTGAAACTTAATTCTGGCTGACCCTAAACATATCATCGGTTTGTTTTTTCCTACTGACTAAGCAGAAAGGTTTAATTGAACAGATAGTTCCTTATAACTGGAACCAGCTGTGGCCTTTATATTTACTTAACTCATTTACTTGCTAAGGGGGTAGGGAAGGGTGGTGTAATAGTAACCACGGTTGCCTCACAGCCAACTTGTGTGTTTTCCTTGAGTGGGTTTTTACGGTTTCTCCCACAGTCCAAAGGCAGGTGCAGTCAGGTTACCTGGAGTTTCTAAATTGCTCTAGGGTGTGAGTGTGAGACTGGCCCTGTGTTTGTGCACATCTGTACCAAGGACAGCTGGGATACGCTCTAGCATGTCTTACGATGACTAAGCGGTAGAAAATTAGCATGACGAAGTAGGCAAATCAGCACATTTGCCTGATAATGTTTTCTCCAGGCATCAGTCTTACTTTGACAACATACGTAGACAGACAACCATTCACACTCACACCTCCATGGGGGAAGAGCGAGAACCTACACAAACACAAGCAGGAAATGCAGTGTCCAGACAGATGGCGCCTGGGCGAACCCACAAATCAAACCAGCAGTACAACGAGCTAATTCAGTTCGTGGACACTGAATGGCATTTGAAAACTGATGTGCACAGATACCACAAGAAGCATGTAGCTAGCTAGCTAACAGTAACCAGTACATGACAGCATCTTTCTCCACCAGCTTATCAAGTTGGTAGGTAGCCCAGACTGGTTGTGTGAGGCTGAAGCAAACTGACCTACAGACCTCAGGTGAAGCCAAGTATGTCTCGACCTACTGAGCAGACTAAAGACTAAAATACCTAATCTTTACTAACATCTTCAGTTATTTAGGAATTTACCGCCGTAGAGACAGGATTGCAGTCATAGCGGCTACTGTTGCTACTGTTCCCACCTTGGAAAACCAGTGTCAGTGTGGTTTGTATCTAGAATTAAAAGAACACATGGAAGAATTCATCAGTCATCAGTTTTTCTCTGTATCTCAATAATAAAGCTTAATAAATATTTAAATACAAACTGTAGTTAGTTTCTTACAGATGATGTAGCATTTATTGACTCCTGTTTTTTGAGGATGTCATGTGCAGCACTCAGCATGACCACATAGGCGAAGTTGTTACACAATCCAAGGAACCTAAAGACGAGGGAATAGATGACAGACAGTAAGCAGGCATTGGATAAACGATGGTGGATTAATAAAGAGTTAACTGTTTGCATATGCTATAAATTAAAATAATAAAGCAGTGTGTCAGTGTGTGTAGGTCTAGTAGTGTACAAGATAGTAGAGACGATCTAACTTAAACAAAGCTCCCAACAGATATGATCGAACTCAACCTGCACCACTAAAATGTGAAGAAAAGACTTCAGTTCTTTAAAGAATCATTAAAATGTACGTCAAATTGGTTTCATTCTAAACTCACCACAAAACTGTAGTTACAAGATTATGTAATTTAGTCAAGGGAGAAAGTATAATCAAAAATAAATAAAATTTATCGTTTAAAGATGCAAACAAATTGTTGTTAGTTGATGTACTTATCACAAGAAAAATGTCATGTTGGTGAAAGGTAATTAATGCATTTTGGACAAAAAGGAGATTTTTGAGAGGGAGTTTTATTTACTTTACTTGAATTTGCTACTACTTACTAATTTTATAACACATGCACAATGAACTCAGTAGTAATTAAAGTTAAGCGTATTCACAATATAGAGAACAATTCATTAGTATCTATTAAAAATCAATGCAGTATCAGTATTGTGGTTGTTCAAAATGGTTTAGTGTACATCAGCTTATGGGAAACCACGTGTCAAGAAGTGATACAGAACAACCATAAAAACAGCTGTTGTCACCTCAAACTAGAACCTACATCCTGCCATCTCTGGATTTTCCTACCTGCAGTAAAGAACACCAGCTTTTACAATGGGTTGCTGGGGTCCCATGAAGGCTAGGCCACGTTTAGGTCACTTTAAAACATAGCTCTTTCATTCTGTCTACAAATTACTCCAACAGGATTTGTGTCCATAACTTCTGTTGGGAGTAGAAGTGTTCAAGCGTGTGCTTGAGAAAGCTGAAACAGAAAGAGTCACCTGTGCAACTACCCTGGTCTGTGGAGCCACTGGGCCCCATGAGCCTGCCACTCTCCATAACACCCTGGGTTGTTTTCTATTTGCTGCACTTTGGAATGTGGATCACATTTTCCTTTTGTTGACTTGAAGCTCACCTGAAGCTCACTGTAGTTCTAGCCAGGCAATCAATGAAGTGATAGCAAGTAACCAAGGTAGATTCTACAACAACCAGTACAACCCTATGGGATTACATGGATTTCTGCATAAACTGGTCATGTTGTGATCTTCAAGTCACAACAATAAAAACCTAAACTAATACTGCACAAACATTATATGTTTTCATGTATTTATTGAACATAACATGTAAACGTTCACAGTGCAGGGTGGAATACAAATGTGAACCTTTGGACTTAATAACTGGTTTGCTGTAGTTGCAGATCAGACCCGCACAACGGTCTGGAGGAATTTTCGATCTTTCCTCTTTACAAAACTGTTTCAGTGCAGCAATATTCTTGGGATGTAAGATAAGATCATTCTTTATTGATCCCACAGTGGGGAAATTCAATTGTTACAACAGCCACAAACAATCAGCAGGTGCAAAATAATGAAAGTGGAGCATGTGCAAAGAATAAGATGCATTATACAAATTTACAATTAAAATTTTTACAAATACAAAACACTGTGCATAGATGTCCAAATAAACAATACAACATAATCTGCACAGTGGGGCTGCTAGACTGATTGGTTGTAAAGTCTAACAGCAGTGGGAATAGAGGACCGCTCCTTCCTACACTGGGTGTGGATCAGTTTCCACTGTCTGATGCAGTGGGTGAGAGGTATTGTCCATGATGGATGTCAGCTTGGCCAACATCCTCCTCCACAGAGTCCAGTGGAGCCCAGGATGTCTGGTGTGAATCTCTCTCTTCAGGTCCTGCCACAGCATCTCAGTCGGGTTGAGGTCCGGACTCTGACTGGGCCAGTCCAGAAGGCAGATTTTCGTCTGTTGAAGCCATTCTGTTGTTGATTTGCTTCTATGCTTTGGGTCGTGGTCCTGTTGCATCACCATCCTCTGTGGAGCTTCAGTTGATGGACAGATGGTCTGAAATTTTCTTGCAAAATGTCTCGATAAACCTTGGAATCATTTTTCCATCAATGACAGCAAACCGTCCAGGCCCTGAGGCAGCAAAGCCCCAAACCACGATGCCCCTCCACCACGTTTCCAGTGGGGATGAGGTGTTGATGTTGGTGAGTTGGTCTTTTTTCTCCACATAGTGTTGTGTGTTCTTTCCATCAACTCAGTTTTAATTTCATCTGTTCTCAGAATACGTAGCCAGTAGTTCTGTGGATCATCCAGCTGCTCCTTTGCAAACTTCAAACGTGCTGCAGTATTTTTCTGGTCAGCAGTGTCTTCCTCCGTGGTTCCTCCCATATTCTCCATTCTGGTTTAATGTTTTACTTATTGTAGATGTGTCAACATAAATGTCATCATGTGTCAGAGATTCCTGTGAGTGTTAGCTGACGCTCTAGGATTCTTCTTCCCTTATTCTGTGCTGTGTCTCAGTCATCTTTCCAGAACGACCAGGTCCAGGGAGAATAGCTACAGAGCTGAGCTTCCTCCATTTGTAGTCAGTCTGTCTCACCGTGGACACGTGAACATCAAGGCTTTTACAGATGCTGATGTAAACCTTTCCAGCTTCATGCAAGTCAAAAAACATGAAAAAAGTTTTCCTCCCTGCACTGAGAATGTTTATGTTCAATAAACATATAATGTTTGTGCAGTGTTAGTTTAAGCAGACTGTGTTTTCCTATTGTTGTGACTTTGATGAAGATCAGAAAACATTTACGACCAATTTATGCAGAAATCCATGTCATCCCAAAGGTTCACAGACTGTTTCTTGCAACTGTATATTGTAGCATCACATCATACCATCAACTAACCCCTTTCACAAATAGCTATGCTGTTTATGCCAGGAATCAAATGTTGTAGCAGAAAAAGATGACAAGCGTCACAAAGGAACAAAAGAGAAGAGTCTTCAGCTATTTATCTCTGTACCTGGTCTGGATGAGGCCATGCGACTGATGACTACATATAAATGATAGGCTGCCTCTGTCAAGAGTCAGAGAGTCTTTCATTTCCTAAATTTTGAGAACACTGACAATGTCGAGTTGTAAGGACACTAAACTGCGAACAATAAGAGAAGACAACTAGGAAGCGTTTGGGGAACTGGTTTAGTTTCACTTACCAAAATCCACTACAGCTGCGCCAGTATGCGAGCCGCCCTGAAAACGACGTAAAACAAACCATTTAGCGATTTATTGGACATTTCATTTTATTCAGCAGTCAGGCTGTGAGACACTGGAAGAGACCCACCGTGATCGCCAGAGCGTTGACCAGGGTCTGCGTTGATGCTAGCTGTCCGCTCCATGTTTACACCTCAGCTCCAGCTAGCATACGAGTTAAACACTAACGAATACGAGTTAAACACTAACGAATACTAGTTAAATACTAGCGAACGTGTAACCAGTTACTACTCTGCGTTACATGTCAAACTGTTTGTAACGCTTTCAAAGACAGCAAACGTACCATTGGGTGTTACATCGTTAACTTATACACTACTTCCACTACTCGTACTTTTTCTTCTTCTTCAGTTTCCATCGTCATCATGTTCTTCTTCGTCTTCTCAATTGATCCGCGGACTCGTGATAGCAAAGCGCCACCTGCTGTTCTGGAGCAGCCACGCGCTTCTTTTTTCCTTTTAGTGTTTATTTGGCGACTGGCAGCAAAATATTTTGTGCATCACTTACTATAGAGTGCGGACCTACGTCCTAAGCAAAATATTAAAGCAAATATTCCGTGGTTATTGCTTTCACACGGAATAAGACCAATTATGCCTTGCTTTGTATGTTTTGTAATTATCACTTCTCCTTTCTGACTGACACGTGTCCTACGGACTCTTGCACTTTAATTACGCCTGATTGCCCAAACCTCAGTCTTGTTATTCTGTGGTTTTCTTTGGTGCTTCTTCTGCTAGTTGTCCTTTTACCAACAGTCCGTAACTGCCTCAACCTACTATCTGACCTCTGTTTGCTCCCCAGTCTGATCCTGTTAAATGTCTCATTACATTCGTTCAAAGTTCTTTTTTGCATTCTGTGCTAATCTGGTCAATGTGTCAGCCTAGTATCAAACCACAGCCCAGAATCCAAATGATTTTACTTGTGTGACTTTCTGATCTTTCACATTTTAACTTCTGTGTTAGAGGTTTTATTTCTGGTAAAGAAGCTGTTTTGGACTAACTACGGAAAACGTATATGACCACTCCTCCACCACATGAACTGCTCCTTCAATCCATTCCCTTTTTTCCATGATGCTCCATTGTCTGCATTTGTAAGTGGGAAGGAAATCATTAATCATGGTGGAAAATAGTTATTTGCTAAATAATTTATTTTATTTTAGAATTGTCAGTGCAGTTCCAATTCTTGAATAAATCTATTAAATAAAAAGTTCTTAATCTCCCAGTAATTCCTATCTTGTTTAAACCCTTTGTTCCATATCACATCAAACCTTTTTCCACATCAAACATTTTGCACATTTTTGCCTTCTTAGTGTCTGTTTTTAAGCATACTGTAGGCTCCGTACTTCTTCCGGCTATTCTGATGCCTCTCTAAAATGGTGATGAGATACTGTCCCTCCACCTTCTACATAAAATATCAAACCTCTCTCGTCATTCTTTCCTAACAAATGATGATCTGTAGTTTTATGCAGCCGTCAACCAACATGTTCAGTCATGTGCATAGCGATAAAAACTGTGAGGAGACATATAGCGAAAGGTATTGAACCAATCAGATGGTTCAGAGCGATGCTGCAATGAGTGGTTATCTCAGAATGTATACAAGTAAGCTGACGCTAAAGCAGGGAATTAAAACAAAGAATTGTGCTGGAGCAGAGTAATTCAGTCAGCTTCAACAATGCCTTACAGGGAATTAAATAATGAATCCCACAAGGTGTATACGGTTTGTTCAGCTGCAACCTAGTGATGAATATATATCTTAATGTGTCAAATTCAGTATAAATGTAGTTTTATTAAGTATGAGCATAAGGAACAGTGTGTGGGAGGGACAGGATGTCTGATAAGAATTTCCTCTCTTCAGATGTGTATATAAAGCTGCCCCCTTGCAGACCGGGTCCACTGCGACACTGAGCTAAAGCCATGGCTTTCTGCAGACTCCTGTTTTTGCTGGTTCTGATCCACAACACTGGAGGTGAGAGGGACAAACACCAACATCAGTATGTACATGTCTGCACCACAATCTAATGTGCTGCTTGTGATGCTTCACTGCTTTTTAGATCTGCTTGGCGCTAAGGTGAGGAGCAGCATCGTCGGGGGAAAGGATGCAGAAAAAGGCAGGTGGCCGTGGATGGTCCACCTGAACATCTCTGATGGCACCACCAAGTGGCGCTGCGGGGGAACCATTCTGAGCAATCAGTGGGTGCTCACTGCAGCCAACTGCTGGGATAAGTAAGTGCTTGTGCAATGTCAGAATGACTTGTTCTTCATAATGCAGCGTCTCAGTCAGTAAAGCTGAGGCCCATGGAACCTAAGCTTATCGCTCCCCAGATGTCACTGGGCCCCTGAGCAAGGCACTAAGCCCCCCAACCTCCAAGTGAGACAGCACAGCCCACTTTCCATCAGGTCCTGGGTCTAAGCCCCATGACAAGTATTTTGGTGTGTATGTTCGTGGACCAGGCAGGGCTCCCAGCTGTGACCTGGGGTATTTCATAAACTCAGTCATCTTTTTACAGTTCGGCCTCTCAAATAAGAGCAAGAAAACGTTACCTGCTGTCTAGGACCGTTTACATGAAGCTCTATTAATATCAACACTATCAGGTGTCGGGTCCATCCAGTCATCTATAAGTGCCAGCATGTGTGTGTTTGCATGTTTCTGTTGCCAGGTATCCAAGGCCTAAAGAGATTCGATCAATGGTCTGGGTCGGCTCACATGCCCTGCAAAAACCATCTGCCCGCTATATGGGTATACTGCATTTCGTCAGCCACCCTCAGTACCGGAACCTGGGCAACAGATATCTCAATGACATTGCCCTGGTCAAGCTGAAGAAGCCACTGACATTCTCTAGCGCCGTTAAGCCAGTGAGTCTCCCCACTGCTGACGACACTTTTGACTCCTCCTCTGAGTGCTGGATCACTGGCTGGGGATACGTCGATACCAATGGCAAGTGGAACTGGCTGTCAAACTAATAATGTAAAAATAAGAACTGTCACATTATAGATATAGATAAATATAATATGTGTGTGCATGTGTGTTTAGTTCCACTGCAAGACCCAGAAACCCTTCAGCAGCTGAAGATCAGCATCGTCCCTCAGGCTGAGTGTAGGGAGCAGTATCCTGAGCTGACCTCTGACATGCTGTGTGCAGGCGGTGAAGAAGGGAAGGACGCCTGTAAAGTGAGTTTGAGCTACAATAAATCCGCTGAATGCTTTGAAAAGCTGTGCGTGTAAATTGTGCACGTTGTCCTGGGCAGAGGAACATTTGATCATTTCTTTTGCCACGAATCATTTACTGATCCCTGAGTTATGTACGTGTGCCTTTCTCGTGCTACACAGGGGGATTACGGCGGCCCCCTGGTGTGCCGTTCAGCTGGTCGCTTTGTACAGGTCGGCATCATGAGTTATGGGAACCCTGAAGGCTGTGGTCTGCCGGGTCGTCCTGGCGTTTACACCCAGGTGTCAAAGTATCTGAGATTCATCGACTACATCAACCACGGCAGCGAAGCCTCCGATGAGGTCTGAACTTCGAGGACGATCAAGCCTGGCATCCCACCCTCCTACCTGTCCTGCTGTGCTGTTAGCCCGTAGAGTTCAACGCTGCGTTGCATCTACTCACATTGTTCACATTTATTCTTTGGCATTAAAGCTTTGAAGCATTCATTTCAGCACCTCTTTGTGTCTATGTCCGCAAATTGCACAAATACACCCCCAAAGCATTTTCCTCAACTATAGCAATTACATTTACCACTGCATACATATTTCATATTTTGGTAACTTGACAACTAGTTCATCGTAATGAATTTTATTTAATAATCAAAAACCAGCAGGACCAGACCATGACAGACATTGAGCCAGAATTGATCTGATCCTTGGGAATCACATTACTACTGTAATGCTGACGTCAGCACTTAAATAAATAATGTGCACTGGCCAGGAACACACCAAATCTGGTTTTGGCCTATTTCAGCACAATAGAAACAAGATATTAAACATATGAATCACATTTGTATCACTTCAGCAAGCGAAACAGTGAATCTGTAAGACGTCTACTCTTCCCCTGAGCAACTCTGTGCCTGGCTGCAGTGTCATGAGCCCAGCATCATTCCTGTGACAGGGTAGTGATTAGCCCTGACGACTCCCAGGGTCATGTCACTGGGTCCACAGACAGTCAGCTCACTCAGAGACTCTGTTCTGTCATGGACTGGCGACCTGCCCGGACTCTGGTGTTGATAAAACTAGTGGATGGATGGGTTTCGATCATGCTCTTTACTTACTGATTTATGTTTAGTGCATGCTAATAGAGATGTGACTGCGCTGCATTCTCCATGGGTGCTTCCAGATTTCAGTACCGAGAAACAAGCTTGACATGATCTGTTCCTCTTTTTCTCCTTTTGGGTCTTGGCCTCTCAGTTTTCAGCTACTCACTATCCAGGCTAAACACAATGTAATGTATATTGTGCCAGAAGGTCCCATTCACCGGTTTCTCCTGACACAGGTCGTTTCTTGGACGACACGTAAATGCTTCCATTACAGGTCAGTGCTTTCCTAAAATCAGCAGACATTAAAATATATATGACACGTTTTTACACACATTAGAAGCCTTCAGCCCTGCTGCCAGGTTCCCTTTTGCCGAGTAATAAGACACATTATTAGGCTGACAAGCTGATAAAATGAATAGGTTCAGTTGACACTAGACAAGGTAAAACACATGAAATGGGTAAAATGGAACATGCACTGCTGATGTTCACAGCGAAGGCATTTCTCAGCTCATTCATTATTTCTATTGTCTGCCAGGCTTTTCCCCTTTCTCTAATTATAGAGACTATATTTCCTTTTTTCCAAACTTCACACTGTATATCCCCATAAGAGCTGCTGCTCTATGAGGGCGTGATGCGTGTTGATGAGTGTTGTCCATTTTTAATCAGTAATCCTGTGATGGATACATGTGGACCAGGCTTGATTAGCTGCTCAATCTTACTCTGGCTTGACAAACTCGAGTTTATGCATTACTAATTCTGATATATTAAACATATAATATTGTGTGATGTCCAGAATCTGGATGCATTTTGGCCTGATTAACACAATATTAAACTTATTAAGCCAATGATAACACTTGACTGACTTGCAAAGAAAATTGATGTTGTGGGAGCATAATCTGCAAATATCTCAAAAGAGTTATCAGTTACAATATTCTGATATTATGTGCATACTGGAATTGGTCTGCTCTGCCGTGTGATAAGCGACTCAGTGCAAACGATAGCCTTCTAGCACAGTCAGCACTTCATGCTGATAAAAACGTGCTGCTAGAGCATGTGATAGCATATCTCAAATGACTAAACGTTTACATGATCTTCAGGATAAGCAGAAATGGATTGAAGTCATGGAGAAGTCGAGGTCACTGTGACCTGGTCTCATTCTCATTAACACTATAGGAACTAGGAGAGTTTTAGAGTTTATATTGTAGCGTATTCCTCTCTTTGTATTACTTTTATTTATTGAAGTCACATTGCAATAAATAATCTGGCCAAAGTGTGAAGGAGGAATGATTTCTTTTATTTTATGAAAATGAATTCAGTTGGGTTGGAAAACGTTGCCAGTAATGAACAGCAGCCTGAAACAACAGTTCCCTGTTCACTAGCTGCTGAACTTCAGGTAACTGGATTTCAGACACACCTCTGGGACTACGGACATGGAACAAATCTGGTCCTTTCATCGTAGATTTCTTTTATGTTGGCTGAATATATGTGCGAGTGAGTCTTCATCCTTTGCACCAAACAGGATTTTGAACATACCGACTTGAATATAATATGTCATTCATTCTTTCTGTACTGATCAATTTCACAAAAGCAATTGAGGTAATTAGCTGCACACGTTCCTCTGAAAGTCCATCAAACCCGTCACTTCGATGATAACAGCAACTAGAGCCTGAACGCAGTTAGCGCTACTTAGCATGAACAGCAGTGGATTGAGACCGTCAGCTTAGCGCGTTCTCTGATTCTACACTTGCATGTGGGTGCTTGGAATCCCGTCCTCTCTCTTAAGAGGAAGAACTGTTGTAGTAGCCAAGTTCACACTTCCAAAGGTCCGTCTCCACGGGTCATTTTCTATGTAAAATGGGAACAAATGTCAGAATTTTCTCTTTTTTTTTGATGGACTTCAGCTAAACTATTATCATGCCAATGATAATCATGATCATGACTCAACTGGGACTATTACAATGAGATTCCTATGCAGATGGAAGATGAGCAAGATTCTTTCACAAAGCTCACATTTCCCATACGAACCGTTTGGGGACAGTGTTCTGGAAGCTGACACCTCACAGGTCACGAACTAGCAACACGCTCCAGCAGATGACTGGTCTCACTGTCGGCAACGAGGAGGCAGCTGCTGTACGAGCATCTTTTCACCAAGAAGGCATTTCAATAAACATTTCTATGTCATAGCTGCATCTATTCTATTTTTATTGAAAATAGAAGACGAAGTGACTCCAGTAGTGTATATGCCAATCAAACACGGTACAATGATGAATGAACACCACTAGGTGGTGCGTTAACACATCATCAGCTTTGGACTGGTGAACATTTCTTATTAGTGACAGTAAGTCCAGACATCACCGGTCGTCTGTCCATTTATAGGCCACCAAAAGGCGCCTACATCTGTCAGTGGACTCAGGTCAGGCTGACTCAAAATAAAAGTGAAATCACACCAGCATACACTAAATAAAATACTATGACACAGAATAAAATGTGTTTTCTTTGACAGTGACAGTTACTTGGGACTCTACTAGCTCTGTAACTACCGTCATAAAATATTCTCTTATTCTCATTCTTCTTACTTGGCAGAAAAAAATGACTGGCTGCTACTGTGGTCTTGGGAATCCTTACATTAAAAAGGTTTGATGAGTGTGTGTGTCTGGGTCCAGTGCAGACGTCTTTTGGAGCTTGTCACCAGGTCAGCTTTGCAGCATGTACATTGTCCTGTGTAAACACTGCTGTCCTCTACATGAATCTCATGTGACAGCTCAGAACTGTACACACTGAAGCAAGGTCTCTGCATTTGCAGACAGCGTGGCTCATAGCGGCAGCTGTGCCTGTGGCCGCTCCTGCAGGTCTGTGCTTCCGTCTGGAATCAGCTGAGGAGAACTGGTGCTTTTGGCGCCGTCTGTCTGATCTTTTTTCTCTTGTCCCTCTGCTTGTGATTTCTCTGCCTTCGTCTTGAACCTCAGCCCGTGACCTGTCAACAGGCACCATTATGTTAGCTGCTGGAGGGACAGTTATCAAAGTTATGCCAATACACCAGAGGTAACATAAGGTCAAGTTTTCAACAGATGAAAAGATGTAAAATGCAGGTTACAACAAGCTGGAACGATTCTGCAATTGCTGCAACATTCAAGTGGGGATAAAACAAGTCGAGAAGGGAAAAACACAAGCTAAAGTCTTAAGAAACACAACTGTTGGAGCATGTCAATCTGAAAACCTTTGTTTTTCATTTCTGACAATTCAGCCAACCTACACGTTTCTCTGTCACCCCCCTAGTTCATGTTCTGAAACACCACTGGCTGTAATGGGTTTTGGGAAGGAACACAGAACTGAACCCATTTCTAACACACTGGTGTGACCACACCTTTTAGTCCTCAGTCATAAAATTCATAACAATCCTAATAATTTTGCACTTTCTACTAAATGAACTAAAAATGAGACTAGACATAATTTCTCTCCGTTGCAGGCAGCTTCGTGTGTGTGTGTTCCTCTCCCTGCTGCCATTCCAGAGAAACTACGTGTTTAGTCCAGATCTGGCTGAACAGTTCGTATTGTTGGCTTTTTTGTTGGCTGAATATATGTCATTCATTCTTTCTGTAGTGATCACTTTCACAAAAGCGATATAAAATTTCCTGGTGCTTAAAAACCTATTGACCTTATACTGGGGGGGGTAAAAGTGACCTGGAAAAGCAATTTTACTTGCTGCACGACACAAAGAAAGACACGCTGGAAACACCCATTCACTGCCCCCTGGTGGAGGTTACAAAGGGAAGAAGACAGCAGCTTCCACAGCCGCGGCTACTTCATACCAGGTATATCGCTCTAAGAGAGAAAGAGACATAGATAGATAGATATATACAGATGGATCATTTTTAAATTAAATTTAAATCTGAACTGTCCAGTTTCTCATGGATGTTTTTTGGATGATACAATAAACGTCAATACTTCCATTAGAGGTCAGTGCCTTGCCAGCTATAACCAGCTATGTCGACCACAAACGTGTTCGAAACTGATCCTGTTAAGCAAATTTTCCAGAAACTCTCCAGTTACACTTGAACAATATCTGTTATGTGATCTAGTGATACTGAAATAGTAGCAGATACCAGCGGTGGCTGCTAAACCCAAATAAACCACACTAAGCTTCTATTCTCTGAGGTTTGCCTGGTCACAAACTAACTTAACTTTAGTTATACCTGAGTTCGTCTGTCACACTTAAGTCAACTGAATCAGTCTAAGTGGCGTAAATATTGTTGAGCAGCAGAGGTCCTCTAGACACACTGGCTAAAGGCTGGCCCCAAAAGTCCAGTCTACCAAAACATAAGGGTAGCAGCAGATTAAATGATACAAAGAACAGATAAAAACCATCAACGTCTTAAAACATTGTGTGTGTACACTGACTTGGACAGTCTGCCACCTCTTTGAAGGCCTTCTTCTTACAGCAGCCCCGGCACAGATTGAAGACACATTTATTTCCCTGCAAAGCAAATGGCTAGTGATGACACAAATGCACGAGAAATGAAAACCTGAACCACTAATCTCTAACCGAGCTCTTCAGTCTAAATGAATAAAATAAACACTCTCTGCTTAACTGACTGCTTACCTTTGGGTTCCCACACTGGTCACATTTGATGTACTTGCCTGTGAGAAAAAAAACAACACCACTGTCACTTTCCCACACGCAGCTGTTTAACCCTCGCACAGCCTTCGAGGGGTCAGAATGAACATAGCGGCAGCTTTAAGCTCAAAAACCACACATGGGTTGGATAAACCAGATCTAGATCAACGGTTGGATGAACTTTTTCATCATAGACCCACATGTGTTCACTGCTTGGATGTAACACCTACAAAGGCTGTTTGATCCATCCCTGGTGTGTTTTTTAGCTTTGGCGCCCCCTAGTTTTCAGTGGGGTCATGTGACCCCTCAAGGGCTGCAGAGAGTCAAAGAGACAGTGTCCAGGGGTTAGACTCACATTTCTGCTGTGGACAGAAGTTCTTGTTGGGGTTGCGGGATCTTTTCTTCTGCTTGTTTTTGGAGAGCGTGTCAGTAGAACCATCAGTGTCTTCTAATGCTCGCTTCTGACACACTGTCTTCTTTACCTCTGAACCCTGGTTGTTGCCATTGGCAACTGGCTCCTTTGGCCTGTAAGTTGTATTTGTAGATGCACAACCGTTGAGCCACTTTATGGAGCTTCAATGAACAGGTCAAAAATCAGGCGTGGTAACTCACACTGGCCTGACGTACGGCTGGCAGATCCAGTGGGGAAAGGGCAGACTACCATCCTTATCTTCCACATCCTTTCTGTTGGCTATCTCCTCCTGTACACAGCCCTTAGTTAGCAGGGGTTAAAAAGTATTGTGTGCATACCTATTGCTCCATCTCTAGTCATCCTGGCAGCAAGAACATGTACAAAAAACATGTATATGCATGTAGTGAAATTCTTTAAAACCTGGCTTGTACCTGGCAGCGCAGCCTCAGCTGTTTGCTGACATCAGCCAAACCCTCAAGGTTTTTCACCTTGGCCAACTCCTCTCTCAGGTCCTTGTGTATCTGCAGCCTAGACACACGCACACACATGCAGACAGGCCAAAGTACCTTTACTTAATTTGCAACATGTATGTAATACTGGTCCCTGCACACAGAGTGAACTGGAAAGCTTTGGAAAAACTTAACTTTGGATTAGAGAAAAGGTCGGAGTCTGCTTGGACAATAACATTTACAAGCTAATGCAACAGTTTACACGATTTAAAGGGATCTACTGGCAGAAATATTTTATCCAGGTGTAATGACATGGCAATAACCAAAAGTATCTAAACAGGGAGTAGGACCCCTTCCATGGAGGCCACTATGCTTCTGCAGTAGCACAAACCAAATAACAGGACTATGATCACAGGCAGACATACGTGTGGTGCCAGAGCTTGAAGAGGTGGGCTCGCACGTACGACAGGCTGCAGGGAGGGTGCTGCTTCACCAACTCTAGATACTCCTCAGCCATCTCCCACACCGGGGGGCTGTGGCCTTCAAACACAGCTGGGTTGTGGAGGTTCCCCTCTAAAAACCATCCAGGAATCCACACGTCACAGAGTGCATCATTTATAACTACCGGTCCGTGAGTGGAGAATGTGTGCGTGGGATTAAGACAGCGGACATGAACTCCTAACCTGCACTCATGACTCCCTGCACTCCCGTCTCCTGAATGCAGCGCTCCACATCACTCAGGTGCTGAATGTTGCCATTAGCAAACACTGGAATATTAACAGCCTTCCTACAGCAAACATTAAATGAAAATATACTGTATTGCATCAACGTATAAATGTTAAATATATTTCATCATTTTATTTTGATATCACATAGAATAATGACAATAATTATCAGACAGAGAAATGAAAATGAGGAAGAAAGAAAACAACGGTGACTGCTCACCGCACTGCCTTGATGTGCTCCCAGCTAGCGATGCCGGTCATGGCTCCTTTCTGGTCTTTGGTTCTGCCATGTACTGTCAGTAGCTACGGGGAAAAGGGCCAATTGAGGACTTCAATGCCTTGTTAAGCGTTGCTTGCTGCAGCTATAAGTCCTGTTTGTACTGGTTACGAAAAAAATCACAAGATGTAGATGTGGATCTAACCCTGATACAAGTACCCTGCACAGACCCACATTATTAGTTTCTAATCAACACGGGCACCTCACACAGGGCTGCCATGTGCCTCTCGATGTTTAGAACTTCAGAGCAACAATGACATGCCATGTTAAACATTTTGCCTCGCCTCCATTCTTTCCCCAGTGCCTACTAGAGAGCATACCTGACATCCAGCCTTCTCCAGCATCTGGGCATAGCGGACTGTCTTTTCAATCTCCTTGAAGACACGGATTTTACATGTAATGGCCACTGACAGCTTTTCATTGGCCAACTTGACTGGAAATTAAGACATTGTAAAGAACAGTTCTGAAGTTCTGAATAAAAAGCAGAGAAAAACGTGGCAGTGTAAGGAAACCTGGGACACGACTTACCCATTTTTTCTAACAGTTCCCATTCATCTTGCAGGAAAACTCCGTAGTGCCCTAAGAACCACAACAAGTCATTTTTTTCACTGTGTAATCTGCAAAATTGGGATTTCAGATAATGAGGACTCAGCCACTGTAGAAGTTGTGTGGACCTCTCTTAGCTATCATCTGTGGACAGCCGAGATTGAGGTCAATGGCATCACAGTAGTCTTGGGCCAGCAGTGCTGCTTGAAGGAACACCTCTGGATCATTGGCACAAAACTGACACAGAACGAAGCAGCACAGTTACTTCATAAAACACGGATTTGTTGCTTTGTCAAAAACAGACCACATTCAAAGGGCTTTTAACTGCCTACCAATAATGATGATAATGATGACAATGACTTCATGTGTAGATCCTGACCTGCGTGACGAGTGGCCTGTCCTCCGCACAGACCTCGTTGTACAGGTTTTCTTTCCGGTAGTTGGCATCTCGAACAAACACCTGAGCATGTAGCATGGGGGTATAGCAGAGCTGAGCACCATGCCGACGGCTCAGCAGCCGCCAGGCAAGCTCACTCTGGTCTACCATGGGTGCCACCACAAAGCGGGCCTCCTTTAGGGTTTTCCTCCAGAACTCAAAGCCCTGGAGTTTGGCCATAACCTCTGACTTCACCAAAAGACACTACAAAACAAACAATAAGTAAGAAGATTTTCAAGTCAGAATTTCCTTCTGCAGGGCTGTTAAACGTTTTGAAACATACTGAAATCCACGATGAAAGGGGTGTGGAGACAACTGTGCTCATTTAAACATTTCGGTGTGTAGAAATAAAGTCCCAAGACTAGAATGTCAGAACATGACCCACACGTTGGCAATACACGAAATATTAGAGTTGTCCACAACATGATCTGGAATAAAGCCAGGTTCTAAATCACTAAATTGTATTTGTGCAAGATTCACGTTCATGTTTCCATCTCGTGGAAGAAGCTTGTTTCGTAGGCAGCCGGGGGCCTTTCTGTGTGGAGTCTGCATGTTCTCCCCGTGTCTGCGTGGGTTCTCTCCGAGGTCTCCGGTTTCCTCCCACAGTCCAAAGACATGCAGTTAGGTCAATTGGAAACTCTAAATTGCCCGTAGGTGTGAGTGTGTGTCTATATGTGTGGCCCTGCGACAGACTGGCGATCTGTCTAGGGTGAACCCTGCCTCTCGCCCATAGCCAGCTGAGACAAGCTGCAGCACCGCCCACAACCCCTACGGGGAAGAAGCGACAGAAGATGGATGAATGAATGAATGAATATTTGTAGGTCCAACTCCACACGGCCACTTAATAACCACTGTCTCCAGTTGAGGCTTGTGCCTCCTGAAGTCCAGCACCATCTCCCTGGTCTTGGTGGTGTTGAGGTACAGGTGCAACACTGCATGAAACACTGTGTTTGATTGGTTTCCTGTAGCTCGTTCTAATCTTGATAAAGTCAATGCGACAGCCGCATCCTCAGTAGGACTCAGAAGGCACCAGAGAGCGCAGTGGTGCTTTTGTGCTCCTGAAACTGTGTCAGACCTGCAGTCCACTAGCACATAACCAGGGTCTTTCTATGCTTATCTCTGAGGAGCAGTGGCTGGATGGTACTAAAGGTGCTGCAGGAGTCCAAAAGGATAATTCTCTCACAGGTCCACTGCTCCTGCCCCAGTGGGAGAGGGACTGGTGAATCAGGTAGATGAATCATGTGGTGTAGCAGCTCCTGCGCCACTGTCTTCATTAAATGTGATGTCAAGGCAGCCAACCTTGAATCCTCATCTCTCCTGGGCCTGGTGTCTTTGAGACTGAGACAGCGCACAATGTTTTCCACAGCCAGGGGACAAACCCATTGTCGGGGTCTCCCGGCTCCAGCAGACAAGGTGATTTTCCATCTGGACTGGCTGCTTTGCTGGGACGAAGCCTCCTCAGCTTTCCACACACATGGGCTGCTGTGCCTGTGGGTTGGAAGACACTCTTCTCTGCTGTTGTTAGAGGAAGGGAGAGAAGAGAAAGCAACATTCTCTTGTCCCCCTTCTTCAAAAAAGCAGCTACCACACAGTCCCCAGCCTCCACGCAACGCTGCTGAGGCGTGTCAACCCAGAGAAGCCCACACCAGAGACTTGAGCTACTCAACTGCACACTTTTGTGGCGTTTACAAATACAGAGCCTCGACGAACGTTTCACCATTATCCCTGAGAGTGACGTAAGAATGTGTAATTAGTATAAACAATACACGTTTTGTAAAACCTTGTAAACAAAGCTTTGTGACCAAAATGATGTTTCCCTTCACTGCCGAGTCAGAGGCTGGACTCGGATGCTAACTGCAGCCTCGTGTTAACAACCGAGGTTAACCGATACTAACTTGTCCAAACTAACGCCAGTCGCTTGTTAAATGCCCCAGTCTTCCAAACGTGAAGAGCGAGCCTGACAACTCAGGTATTTCCCATGTGTGATTTAAGTAGCCGCTTGGCTGTGCTGTCCGCTAGCTACACAGGACAAGCAGCTAGCACATGTGTTGGCCACAACTACGCTGAGTTCAGCAGAAAGTTGATCATATTTCTGTGTCGCTGATGGCATCATGCACTGCTATGCTAACACGCCACGTGTTCTTACGAATATAGACCTTAAAGGTTTTGTTTCACCTGTAAACGTGTGAAGTTTGAGGACTAATCCTGGCGAACGACTTGACAAATCGGTGCGACGGCGAATAAGCTCCGGCTGTAAACAACAGCACAATTTGTTTTTAGTTCTTCTTGACAATTCTACCCCTTCGGCCGTTCAGCAGCAACAGTACAGTCACAATGTGTAAAATCCAGCTTTGAAGCGACAGCCCTGCATTAACAAATGCTAGAATATCAAAAATACATGCAAATAACCACAGATAGTGAGTATGATGTTCATTCCATGCTCATTACAGTAATGATATTGTATTATATTATGAATTCAATAATTAAGATATTGCGCAGATGAATGTTTTGAAATTCTTCTTCATTCATTAAACTAAAAGAACATCATGGATCTTTGAGTGACACTTTGTATGAAGTCACACTCATCCATCACCATAGATAACGATGGACGTGTTACTCGCTCAGCTGTTGTGTTATATCAGGAGGCATTTCTGAGGGAAATGCACCACCAATATTACTATAACAGTTTCAAATAATATTTTCAACAAATATATATGTATATATAAACGTGCGTGAAAACACATGATGTTTGTGCAGTATTAGTTTAAGATCCAGCTTCAAATGGTTGATTTATCATTCTGAATAATGTATATTGTACATAAATAATCTTGGTGGGGGAGAAAGAAATTTGTGTTGTTGTTGTTGTTGTTTGGGAAGATAACATTTGGTGAATAAAATGTCACCAATACAATATATTTAAAATATATTATTAAAATCAGAACCAAGGGGTAGGCGGTACACTGTCCCCTCGCTGCAAGAAGGACCTGGGTTCAAGTCCTGGGGTGGACCAGGTACCTTTCTGTGTGGAATCTTCTTCCCACTGTCCACAGACACACAGGTTCAATTAGAGATGTTAACTCAAGACTCTAAACTGCGTAAGAGGGTCAGATGTTGTCTGTCTGCATGTGTGGCCTTGTGATGGACTGGTGACCTGATAATAACAGCTCTTTAATATGTTCCTCACCTCTTGTCTAAAGACAGCTGGGACCGGCTCCAGCAGTTCAGATGATGGATGGAGTCTAAAGGTAATAATAAAAGCTTCATGGGAAATGTGCTTGTTCTGATTACACGGGGTAGTGAAGGGATTACAAGTCTTTGAAGCTTTTTACACTAACTCTGAACATTTTAAGCGTGTGCTTAACAAAGCTGTTCTGACTTCTTACTGTAAGCCATTGCACTGAAACATTCTTCCGCTTTGTAATGATGAGTTTGACATGACACTGTGTCTTTTCATCATCAACAAATCCTACAGAACAGACCAAAATGATGTTATTGTAAACATAGGAGAGTGTAATTTCTCAGAATGCTCATAGTAATCACCACAAGCAGCACAAATGCATCTGTCACATTAACAGGGACAATGGACAAGACATTCAGTCTATGGTGACATTCTTTTTATGGGATTTGTTGACAATATAAATTTGTGACTGATACATCAGCATGTGTACAGAAGGCAGCACTGTTCCTTTTTACAATGAACTGACACTGGTAAAGGGGGCAATATATTGCTGACATATAGTACATATAATAATTCTGACTATTTCCTATGGCAGTGAACAACAGCTTAGCAGAGTCCAGAATCCTTCATTTCAGCTCACAGGCATGTTTCAGGGCTTATGGCCATGTCACCATTTAGTTGTGGCTCTTTCAAAAACTGTACTAATTCCTGTGAGTCCACTGTTCCACTTTGAGGCCTGCCCTCCTCCACCTTGTTTCTCTGTTCCTCCTCTTTTATCTCCTTGTTTGTCACCTTCTCTTGCTCTTCTCGTTCTCCCTTCTCTTCTTCATCATTATTCTCTGCAGGTTTGCTGCAAACCTCCACTTCAGAGTTGTGCGTCACGGTGATGTTCTCAAGCTGGTCTGCTGCAGTTGAAGACTGCTTTCTGCTGATGAACAGGAAGTTACAAGTAGCCAGGACCACAGCTGACAGGACTACCTCACTTCCTGCCAGCAGGAAGACATACATGTAGTTCTTGGTGGCATCAAGAAGCCGACCTGAAACAGGAGACAGACAAGGAAACAAGATGCAAAGATAGACAATAAAAAACCTAATTTCTGACATACTCAACCCTTGAGCTTCATGCTCACATTTCAACATATGCATTATGTTTTAATGTAACAGTTGAATCTTACTGACCTGCACCAGGTGGACCCACAAGCACAGCAATGGCCTCCATGAGCAGGACCAGACCAATGGCACTGGAGAACCTAGCAGTTCCAACTATTGTCATAAGAACCTCAAACTGCAGAGCTCCCACCATGCCGTAGGAGATGCCAAAGAAGATGCAGAAAACCACCAGTGATGCATAGTCCTTGGCCTGTGAGCAAACATGAAATAATGCCGTGGGAGTAAAGAAGGAGGTTCTTTATCTAAGAGTTGCACATATTCACATACCTGAGAACCAACCAGGTCTGTGACTCCATTAAACATCATAGCGAAGCTGAAGAGGTAGACGCAACGAGGCCGCACCCATTTCAGTCCTGCAATAATGCCACATACGGGCCGTGCAAATATGTCAATGAAGCCCAGGATGGTGAGCAGCAGAGCTGATTTGGTGTCTTCATTCCCCAGCTCTTTAGCATAACTCACAACAAAGACTGGAGGTACAAACAGCCCCAGCACCATGATGGACGCGGCCACGGTGTAGATCACAAAACCCCTGTCTTTCATGACAGAGAAGTCCAGGAGTTTGGTTCGGGACTTCTTCTCCGTGCCTTCCACTTTGTCTTCCTTGTCCTCGGCCTCGACAGCCTTGGGGGCAACCAGAGGCTTCATCAGGGCCCCACACACACAGCAGTTAAGCAGAATCCCTCCCAAGATGAGGAAGCCCCCCCTCCATCCGTACTGGTACTGAAGAACCTGGCCGAGTGGTGAAAGGCAGCACAGAGCCACAGGGCTTCCCGCCGCAGCCAGGCCATTGGCCAGAGGACGCTTCTCACTGAAGTAACGGTTAAGCATAATCAAAGATGGCTGGAAGTTCAGGGCTAACCCCAGACCTGCAGAAAGGTGGACAGGTTTTATGGTCAATCATATTTAAACCTGCCACGTCTTCAAATGATGTGCGATGGGCTTTGAGTTCTGTGTATTTAGTGCTGCCTCCCCTTTGTCCCGCTAGTCTAAACCCTCATGAAGGCACAAGGCTTTCTGTCATCAGCGCTGCACTACTGGGTAAAATGGCATAGAAAACGCTGTGTATGTATCATGACATTTTGGGAGACTGAATCCAATTTCTGCTGTCAAAATAATAATTTGATAAATTGTCTCAAGGTTTGCAAAAAGATTTTCAAACTAAATTAAAATCTGACAAAAAAATTTAATAAGCAACTGAAACAAAACTGTTCAAATGGGTGGTTGTCCAACAGTATTCACTAATTCCCATAAAAGTATTTGTGCATGTGTGTATTACATATTGTTTCCTAATCTGACCTGTAACAACCCCAGTCGAGAGGTAGATGTGGACGATGCCAGTGGAGAAAGAGGCCAGGATCATTCCCAGAGAGGCAAAGAGGCCACCCACCATCATCACTGGACGACAGCCGAAGCGGTTCACCAGCACACTGCACAGGGGACCTGGACAGAGCGTAAGGACCTCAGTCAGTGTGTGTGGGCAACCCGCTCAAAGCCCACCGAAGGAAAGCGCTACCTGTGCCGTACAGCATGGCCAGCAGTATGGAGGAGATCCAGGCCGTGTCGCTGTAGCCCACTCCAAACTCCCTGATCAGCTCCTTGAAAAACACACTGACTGCTTTTGGGAAAGCGTAAGAGAAGCCAGTGATGACAAAACAGCCAGCCAGCACCGCCCAGCCCCACCCTCCATCAGGAGCCTTCACTCCTCCTGCATCCGCGTCCAACACCACCCCTCCCATGACGTCTTATTGCAGTGTCTCGATTGAGGCCGACTGGGAAGCTGTAATGCAAATGAAAGAAAGTGAAAGAAAATGGCAATAAGCAGTTAAATACACTTATGTATGATAGACTGCAATAACAATAACAATTTACCTCACATGGATACAGCACATGAGATTTATATTTAGCCACAAATGACCAGGCCTCTAGTGGTTCCACCTGTAAATCCCCACATACACACAAGGTGCCGGTGACATGGCTGGTGCCTGTGCATCAGTGAAGAAGAGCGAGAACAAGCCCAAAGCTGTGACCTCTTGATCCGTGTGACGTTGCTCTTACTGTGTTTTCACCCCTTTCAGCTTTAATGGCATTGGAAGGTGTTTGCTTTGCTTGTTGTACATACAGTATTGACCCAGTGGGGCAAAGATGCAGGGGGATCAAATGTACAATCAGTTGAAATCCTTTCAGGTTGTCATACTGCTCCTCAGCTAATAGGTTTCCAGCCACCTACTGCATTTAAAACACTGCAACAGTTTTAGTGAGACTTGTGTTTTATGCACATCAGAGAAATGTGTGTGTTAATAATAAGGATCCATCTTAGCATTTTCTGAGTAATGTCTGTGAAGATCAAGGATTTAGGTCATAACCAATGACTCTGTGACAATGACAATGTGAAGAGCTCACTATGCAAAGCTTTCTCTAGTCCTGTGGTGTCATAGCAAAAGATGTTTACAGTGGCTTGATGATGATGATTTGAGGTGAATAGTATTTTTATGAGACTGACTAATCGCATGATGAGCTCCACAACATTTTGCTTTGTTCGATCCCTTTTTCCTTGGGGGGTGGGGGGATATCTGTCCGCTCTCTGTAGTTTTTCTTGAGTAACGTGACTTTCATTGAATTGTCTCGTTCCTCTGTCCAGTGTCCCGCCTTTTGTCTGACTGGCAGCTGGGACATTTGCATCCTGTCTCACAGTGTGCGATCCTGCTGCTTTGCATCACAGTTTGATTTAAAAGACCTCTGGCCCATAACATGTCAAAGCACCCAGCGTTCAGTCTGATTTCCAGCAAGGGTGGAGCTGACCTCTCATTGATTTTGTCTTCTGTTGTAGCATCCGGAGTCTGCTAACCGTGCTGCCTCAAAACGTGAGTACGGCAAATATTCTGCCAGATTCTGATCTGACTGCCTCTTGACTACAGCATCAGTGGAAAACAGAGCCTGTATGTGTGAGGAGTGTGATGACTGAGACCAAATCTGAGGACGTTTTGTGATTAGACGAAGAGCGACAGGAGTCAACAAATCGAACATGACAACCCATAGCAAACGTGTTTTGTTACAAGGAGAGATTTGAAAAACACCTACTCAGGAGAAGATCAAATTTGTCCTCTGCTTGTGGATTTCACGTCCAGTCAGGCCAACAGTAATGAGAACAACATGTCTCTAGCTGCTGCTGTGGCTCTAATGATTTCCAGCTCCACTGGGTCTCTGGAGCCAGATGTGGCTTTAAGTGGGGGTAGTGGTGACCGCGTCCCCTCTGTAAATGTCTGCACTTGTAGCGCTTTCCTACCTATCGGTGCTCAAAGCACATAACTGGGGAAGCCAGGAATCGAACCAACAGCTCTGCCTCTGAGCCGCTGCTGCCCTTCAGTATTTATACTCCACCTCATCCAGATTGTCGTTTATGACTCATGTCATGCCACCTCCTGGCTTCACGGTTCATCGTGTTTCTCTCCCACGTCAAGCTGCAGACTTCACTGCTAGTGTAGGTTTTGCCGTGTCTTTGTGTGAGTTATTTATTTCGTTTCCTAGTTCTCCATGCATTTCCTGTTCCTCTCTCCGATTAATTCTGTCTCTCTTCCTCCCGTGATTGACTTCAGTGACCAGACACCATCAGCAGATGCCAGCATCAGGTTCCCAGTATTCATTTACAGGCCCAAACTATTCTAGCAAAACCTAGCACAGGAATGGAAGATAAATCTGTGCCAGTCACTACGCGTCAGGTGGAGATGACCAAGACCAAGCATCTCCTATCAGATGACATCATCCACACTTAAAAATCCTCGTCCTCCCAATTACGTCATTCAGGTGTGAGTTTTTCTATATATTGAAGGCAGTGATAAGTTTAATACTGTTTCAAACTATACGTCAAACTACATGGACTTCTTCTAAAAGTCAACTTTTAGAAATGACCTGTAATTAGAGAAAAAGCTTCAAACATTTAAAGGATTTTAAGCTGGTATACAGTAAATGGAGTCAAAAGGAAGTTATATTCAATGCTTAATTATTTGAATGTTGAGGCTCATTGTGTCTGATGAGGTTTCTAAGGTCACCCACATCATATCCTTCCGCAGTGTTTACATCATGACGCTTTTCGTGGATGCCGCTGCACGTCACTACTCGACATGGAGGACAGACCAACGTAATCACACAAAGCAACCGATAAAGCCGCGACCCTCGGTAGACGTGGAGTAACGTGTAGAACAGAACTGAGCCAGAACGCGACAAACGGTGGAGCCTTACTTACCGGGTGATGCTGCTCGGTGTCTCGCCTCTTCCAGTCTCCTGCCTCAGCACCGGAGCGTTTCTCCCCGCACGTCTGCCCGCAGACCATCATCAGGCCTTCGATGCTGGGTCCTAAAGCCGCAGAAAACCGTCCTCCCAGCAGCATCATGTATGCAAAACCCCGAGAAACGGATGGATTCAATTCAAATGAATTAAGTTATCGGAATTTGAAGTGACCGCAGAAATTACCGCAAATATGTTACTTGACTGTAATTACTTTGCGTTAAACTGATTTCAGCTGGGTTGTGTTGGTCGTATTTTATCAATATATCCGTGTGCTACATGGTTTTCATTGTTGTGGTTTGATGACTGCGCAGTTCATTAGAAACAGGTGGACTCGTACAGTTTGGACCCAGCCCGTGAGGAGGCTGCTGTTCAGTCTCCAGTGGCTTAGTTTGGGCGACGTGTCAGCGCTAATACTCAGACCAGGACTGGTTTTACAGAGTCTATATGAGCTGTAATGAAACGCGTGAGACTCATTCTCTGTTCACGTCGTTTGCACATTATTATAAGCGATTTACGCCAAGCACCAGCTGGAAAAACGCTGCACTTTCCCTTAACCTGTTGCCAGGTGAAGACTGGAGACGATCACTGTAATGAAGCATTTATTGATCAGTTAATTGTTTGAATAAGCAGAACGATCACTTTCCACAGCCAAAATCACTATTCATAATAATACATAATAATAACTGTGTTTTATGGGATCTCTGTGCAGTTCTATCATCTTTCTATCTAAAATACTTATTCTAATATTTATTATTATAAAAAGGGGCCAAAGGTAAGTGATCGGTACAAACGTTGGCTTTGTGTTGCTAAACGTAATGACGCTCACGTTTCCGACAGACTGTGGGGCATTGAAGTAACAAGTACGAGCTGCGGCCTTGCCTTGACGCCTGATTACGATTGGTCAGTTACAACCAATCACGGGTCACGATAAGGCCTGCGAGACGCGGCGCGTGTTCAAGATGGAGGACGGCGCGGGCTCGTCCGTCGCCGTGTGTCGATGGGCAGCTATGGCAAAGCCGCGGGTTCGCTGTGAGCGTGGAGTCAGCGGTACGTTCACATTCATCCAGGTCCGCTTCGCCCATTGTTGTGTTCAGCGGGATTCGTGTCGTGCGTGTTTCCAGGCAGAACCACATTCAGACGTAGTTTTGTCACACAAGCATGAAGTCCAGCAGCTCGAAACAGCTGATCGTCACGTGGTGGAGTCTCTGAACTTACTTACTTTCAGGAATTACCCATTAAAACAAAGGGAGATTCACGAGACTTCAGCAACAAACGCTTCAGTTGTGCTTTGGACTATTACGACGAGGAATAATCTATACTGTTATACTATAATAACTGTGTTAGACAAGAAGGCCTAGTAACTTACAAGGCGTCTTGTTTACGTTCTTTGTTTACCAGTGATTCACACAAAATGTTTGTTTAATCAGCTCATTTCCAGCAACAACCACATGAAGCTGAGCAGCTTGTTACAACCTCTGCTGATCTACAGCTCAGCTTCTGCCTCCTGCCATATAAACGCACCTCCTCCAAGCGGGACTGGGAGGTCTCAGCATTGCTGTTAATGCTGATCATGAAGTTTTTTTCTCAACCTGTTCAGAATTTGGCACTAAATATAATTATTCACCACACAAATACAAAAACGTTTTCTGTGTTTCTTCGTGAACATCTGGATAATGAGGTAGCTGGTTGGAAGTGGGGACAGACACACTGAACTGTGTGATAGATTTGGTTTTGTTGATAATACTGAGCAGAAAACACAACTAATAAATTAAAGGATTAATTAAATGTTTCATCATGAACTTAATGTCTTGTCACCAGGTCTCCAACGATGGCGACATGAACTGGAGGATGGCTGCTGTATGAATCTGCAGGTAATCTCGTTCCACTCAGTTTCAGCCAACATTGACTGTAGTGCTGCATAGAATTGACCACTGGCAAAGACAATGAACCCCAACAACAAGAAACCTCCAGGTTGGTGTCATGCAGATCAGCAGAAGCACCAGAGCAGAATTTGTCATTTGTGCGGACGAGTGGATTTTAACCACAAACCCACCTTAAACCAAACAATACTTGATTGGCAGCACTGTGTCTGCTTCCACCAAAGAAGGACCTCACATTAAATTTATTAATTGATTAATGTTAAGATAAATTTAATGTCACATTTGACAAAAAAAAGCCAGTGGTGATCTGCAAAACTGGAAGCAGCTATTAGAACATTTTGTAATCTGACTTTCAGAACTCGTGCGCACATATCTGTTCCTAATGGTCCACGGCCTTCAAGTCACAACAGACAATCTCTGAACATTAGTTTATACGTCTCACTTCCAATAATCTATGAATGTATTTCTGTCCACATTCAGAGGAAGCTGAGTGCAGTGGCCCAGGGAAGACAGGGTTGCACGGCCCAGATGCTAAAGGTGAGCACCAACAATGGGAAAGACAAGAAAAGATGGACACTTCCCTGCTTTCTCACGATGCTCCTGCGTTCAGGAAAATGAAACGTCTGAGTGCAAGAGTTGTGGATTCAACAGCTTTTTAGCCACAGTGAAAACGGGGAAGAAGTTTTTCACCAGAAAAGTAGAAAATAGGTTTGTTTTTCTGCAAACACGCATTTGTATGTTTCCCCTTCTTTAACAGAAATGTGAAATTAAATCTTCTTCAGGATGTTGCCTGTCCATCAGACCCCTGCGCCACCCTCACCATCTTAACGCCATCATGACATATGAACAAATTCTCATTACCACGTGTGTTTCTCCTCTATCTCATACTCACTGCTTACGGGCTTGACCGCTTAGATGTTACCTTACTTTTGTGGAACAAAGTGAAATAATGCCTTTAACCCATAGAGGGCAGTGAAAATGAAAGCGTCACATAAAGAGACCAACTATATAACCAGTAGCTCATATTAATAAGTATATATAATCTTTTCTAATCTGTACATATGATTTAGAGTTTACCTAATAAAATATATTCATACACGAACCAACGGAAAACAAGGCTGAATGTGGTGCCTGGAGTGTTTGTCTACAGCTTCAAGGAAGACTTTCAGAGCCGTGGATGCTTTGTTGTTGTTGACCTAAGACAGCACATGTACTGAACAAATAAACACAACATATGTATAATATTTAAGCAGCAACCTAAATATTTACCACTGAGCCAAAAATACTAATACTAATTTGACCTAGAATTAACCCAAAATGCTAGTAATTAATTTTATATGCAGACAATATTAACTAAACCTTGTGAAGAGTAGATGCAGTGTTGGCTGTAGGCCAAGTCTGCCTGTAGGTGAATGGACGTAATAACTCCGCCCAGCTTTACCTGCAGGGACAACATGTACATTTACATGTTATTACTCAGCTCCGTTTGTGCAGGACAAACTCAGGATTTTGTTTGAGGCATTTAAACCATGGAGAGACTCATCCTGACATGGACCTGCTGCAGTTTGGCTACAGGCCGAACATCAGGGTGGACGACGCTGTCATCTACCTGCTGCATCGGGCGCTGAGGTGGTGGTTTCCAGCTCTGGGCTCCTCAGGGGACGGTTCTCTCACAGTTCCTCTTCACACTCTACACAAACAACACCAGCAGTTGTCACCTCTAGAAGTTCTCTGACGACTCGGATACAGGTCAGTCATCAGGGACTTTGTGACCTGGTGTGAGAGCAACAACCTGCTTAAACACCAGGAAGACAGAGATGGAGATGGTGACTGACTTCCAGAGGAAACCACATCACACCGGTGAGCATCCAGGGCTCAGACATGAAGACAGTTGACAGTTTTAGTACCTGGCTGTTCACCTCAACCATAAACTGGACTGGACTCACAACAGTGACGTCCTGAACTAGAAGGACCAACGTCTCCTCCACCTGCTGAGACTGACTCCTCTGCAGTGAGCAGCCTCTGTGAGGACACTCTGTGACTCTGTGGTCTCTGCTCTCACTACGCTGTGGTCTGTGGGGAGCAGGACACAAAGAGACTCAACCAGCTGGTCAGGAGGTTCTGTCCTGGCTCCACTGGACTCTGGAGGAGGACGTTGGCCAAGCTGACTTATTCTCACCCACTGCGTCAGACAGTGGAGACTCTGAGCAGCTCCTTCAGTGGAGACTGATCCAGAGTCAGTGTAGGAAGGAGCAGTAACACAGACCCTTCATTCCACTGTTGTTAGACTCTATAACTAATCAGTCTAACAGCCACTGTGCAGATTATCTGCTACAGTTGATTTGGTCATTTATGTATAGTGTCTTGTATTTGTGAAAATTGTAAATTTGTAAAATGGGTAATTTTCTTAGCTGTATTTCCCCACTGTGAGATCAATAAAGAATTATCTTATAATCAAATCTTTGTGCATCATGGCCACTGCAACCCTTATTTTCATTTGTCAGCTGACCCAGTTTTCCTGCTTCCCTCTCGTTTTACTCAGCGGTGCAGCCAATCCAATATAGCCTGAAAGCTTTAGCCTTCCTATATGTGAGAGTGTGTAGATGGCAGTTTTCAAGTCCTTGCATTGAAAATGAAACGTGGAACAGGAACTGAACAGCGACTGAAATCAGTTCTTACCACAGAACGCTCTCCCAGTCGTTCTCCGTCGTCTGGCACTAATGTAGGATTGCAGCAAACTTTACAGCATTCTGCTATTGAAACACTGAACTCCAAAAAGACTTGGCCGTCATAAGTGTATTTATAGTTATAGTTCCCAAATGAAAAACACTCCCCATTTAATTTCAGCCAAGCTACACAAAAACAAAACTAAGTACTTATTAATTTATTTACAGAATTTTAAAATACAGATACAGTGGCAATACAAATAAGAAAGAAAGTGTGGTGGGAGTAGACAGTTCCCATGAATTCAGTGATGAGATGTGTTGTGCGACCATCTCCACTGCACTGTTCAAAGCAGACCAGTTAACAAAAACAGGAACTGAGTAAAGACATAACGCACTGAAAACCACCCCAGTAATGTGTACGTTCATGTACCATCAGCGTGAAAACAAACCCACAGGTTAAGTGTATTTAAAACCGCACTCATCAGGAACTTGAATAGTGAGGAACGTCCTCCATACACTGCCATCATCCAAGACCAGACACCAGCTTGCATGGATGAGGCTCAGAGTAGGCACAACCAATACATGGCAGAACAAAGGTACAAATGATCACTACAATCTCCTCTTCTTTCAACTAGAGAAAGTGGTCTACAATACTTTGCAACCAGTCTACAACATTAAGAATCTTCTATTTTACTATCTGCACATCGGGCCAACATTGGTCAGGTCGCCCAGCTCCTCGAAAGACAAGTCAACAGCAGACTTGCAGCTCTAGCTCCTTTATTAAGACAACAGCAAATTAGTTCTCATGGCTTTTTGTTTAAGCACACAGTCCTCTGACCTTTCTAGAGTATGACAAGTTAGAAATCAGACGTGGAACTTCATCCAGTTGGTTACTTTAAGCCTGATTATTTTACGGTCTTCTGTTTCTCTCACTTTTGTGCTGCAGCTGTAATTGTCCTAACTGTGTGTGTGTAGACTAAATGTAATGGAAACATAATTATGTCTTTGAGGTTGAAACCGTTCAAGCTTTTTGCCGTTTATTCTGTGAAGGATGGTTTAGCTCATTGTGGCAAAGCTCCCACACAGACACAGAGAGCTCACACATTAGATCCCAGCTCAGTGCAGCTGCTTTACAGCTCAGCGTACGGAGGGAGGGAGACAGCCCTTAAGACCAGGAGCAGTGTAGTTCTGTCGTTTGTAAAGCTGAGAAACCACATGCCAGTGGTCAAGGGCATGTCACTCATACCGTTTATTAAAACCATTTTTATTTAACAGCGTTTAAATGTAATTAATTAGTGTAATGGCACATGATCAATATTAAATTATATGAATCACGTCAGGGCCGAAAGTTATGGATAAAGACGATGTGTCATCCAGCATTTAACGCGTCAAGAATCTGACCGGCCATGGATTTAGACCCCAACTTTAAAGTAGTACAGTGTAAATGGCCCCCGTTTGCTGAGCTAGTACTGGAGAACCACATACGGACAAGCAAGCTGGAATTTTGGTCCAAGTCAATGATAAGCGTTTCATTACGGGGGTCAAGGTCAGAGCAAACAGCACTGTGTGTCTCAATGAACTCAGAATGGACAGCTAGTCTAGAGTGAGGGCTAGGAGACAAATGTTCTAAACCGTATAACCCCTAGGACAGAAACACACAAAAACTAAATCCACGTCACTACGCAACAGGTGAACGTCTCATCCATTCAGCGTGGAACCGTTTCCAACTATCTCACTGTTCCAGTCACAGCTTTTTTCTAAGCAGCAATAACAAACATGCCGCATGGTTTTGGATTAACTACAACACCCACTGCTCCTACACACCTGAGGAGGACCAAACAGAACTATGGGAAAACCTTTGAAAAGAGAACATCAGAAGGCCTTTCGTCCCATTTTAAAAACGGTTTATCCTAGCTTCAGAATTAAACATCAAACATCTAAAACAAAAGAGAAAAATGTTTCATCTTGAATCTGTCAGGACACAAAACAGAATTGAGGCATTGTCCTTTTAACACTGCCGCAATTTATCATGTGTCTTCACTCACTTTCATAGTTACAAAAGTTCCACACGCTACGTTTTAATAATTAAAGACGTCTCCTTATTCAAACCCTTGTAAAGTCTGACCAGTGGAGCTGGTGTTGGAGAAAGTTTTAATGCTAACAAATAAAACCAAAGTTAAAAAAAAGCCGTCAGAAAAAAGTGAATCCATGGCTTCTTCAACAGGAAAGACGAGGGTGAGTGTTTCCACATCTTTCGTGGGAGAGGAGGAGAAGAAGTGAGGCTGTGGCTGCTCCTTTGCTGAGGTGGTTAACGCCACCACACTGCATTCCACCCACCACACACACACACAAGCACTCAGGGTTGTGCAACTCTGAACAAGAGCTCAGTCAGACATTGCACATTGCTTGGTAGTCTGTCGTGTCATTTAGGAGTCCAATGTATGTTTGTGTGTGTGCTGCAGGTGGTGCATGTTGAGGCCTCCATGGTGCACAGGTGGGAGGAAGGACTCATCGAGGAGCTGCAGACTGGAGGCCGCTGGGTGTCACTCGGGACAGAGCCTTAAAAGACAAACGAAACTGATTGGAGAGAACGAAAGAAACAGTTCGAGAAAAACAGACACTGCACTGAAAAAGGACCATTTCCTGCCTCATTTAACCTCACTTTGCTCCCCACACACATAACTCTTTGGCCTGTTTTGATCTAAACCACATCAGTAGTATCACTACTAAAAAGAAATCAAGGCAAATGTCAGGTACGCTATTATTGACAATATGCCATCAAAATGTTCGCGTTGGTGTCCACAGGGGATCATTGGTTTGTAGACTAGTATCCTGAACTGGGTGCTGCTCATACAGCTACGGGACTGTCAGCATAGAGTGATGGTTGCTGTGTGTGCAGCAGCTTCTGTTTTACCCCAGGCCTCTTTATTGTTTGCTTTCTCTTTTCCATAGTCTGAATAGACTGTTGTAGAACAGGCTGTGCTTCCATAAAATAATTCATGAGTAAGATGAGAAATTAAAATTAAG
This sequence comes from Macropodus opercularis, assembly GCA_030770545.1. Classification (NCBI taxonomy): domain Eukaryota; kingdom Metazoa; phylum Chordata; class Actinopteri; order Anabantiformes; family Osphronemidae; genus Macropodus; species Macropodus opercularis. The sequence continues at coordinate 2,548,658 of CM061096.1, read as the reverse complement.
AAACACCAAACTGAGGACAGTCCCTGTTTATAGAACACAGACTAAAACAGCTATTGGTTTTTCAGTGCTTACTGGCTCTGTACACAAAAAGGGGAACCAACCAAACAGTTAAATGAGTGAATAGGGAAGTTACCCTACAGATACACAGACTGTTCTTGATGATACAAGATATGCTTCCTGTTTTCAAGATGCGTTTGTGGAGCAATTAGGCACAGATGAGTCTTTCCAATGTGACTCTGCATATGTGTACCTGTGAGGTGGACATGCGGGATGTGTCCTGGCGCCCTGTCAGATCTGAGGAAGAGATGTTCACAGGTGCCCCGCGATGAAGACGCATACTCACTTTCCTCTCCTTCTCCAACCCTGAATTAGGGGAAAAAGAAGACAAAGACAGTTATTACAGGACGCTGATGAAGCAGCCAAAGCTCAGAAACGCTTTGTAAAGAAGAAGTGGTATGAAAACTAACCTGTGTGTGTATGCTCACCTGAGTGTGGGTTGGGATTGAGTGGGGAGGGGACAGCGACATCCTGAGCTGCTCTAGCTCTTCCAGAGGCAGAGGCCATGCCCCTGGGCCCCGGATTCCTACTGGGCCTCAGTCTTTCGTCCCGCTCCCGACGCTCCCTTTCTGCATCCTCCACGGCCCTGTTGGCCCCCTGAGACACACAGAAAAGGTTTAGACTTTGATGTATTCTTGAGATTCTGCAAAACATCAATCTCACAACGAACACCAATGTGTTGCAACGTATGTAGGAAGACTAAACACAGAGGTGCGTTCATGTGCTGCAGGTTGTTGACTTATGTGACAGCTTTTGTTTACAGTTTATTGAGGGTCAAACTGGTTTAGCTGAAAGTCAGCTTAAAGTATTTCTGTGTACCTAACCCTCAGTGCAGTTCTTGACGATGTGTCTGCTATGATGAGTGGTTTTTCATGAAACGTGTACAATGTCGCAGTCACACCAGTCTATAAATGAATTCCCAGATGTTCCATTATGCTTGCGTTCAGCAGTGGGACCAGCGGTTTAAGGGTATGTCAGCGTCCACTTTGAAGATGCTCAACTTTCCACAGGCCCATATTGCAACTAGTGGGTCTTCAATGTACGCAACGTATCTCTGTATGTGACTTTTTGCCAGGAGTCACATTTTGTTTGTGTGTGGGAAAAGCACCTAGACCATATGCTGATGCATCTGCTTCTTGTGTTTCAGTCTGCTGAGGTTCTTCCAGACCCGTTCTCTTTCACCAGGTCTTAGAGCCTGTACATCCACCACCCATGAGTAGCCCTTCTCGGCTGCATTGATGTCCTGTACCACACTACACAGAATAATCTGTGTAGTTCATAACCGAGGTGAGCTTTGAGAGACTGTTTTGGCTCTTTTTTTTTTATGTCTAATAAACGAGACGGGCCATTACCAAAGTAGCTTGTCCCAGAATCCCCTGTTCTTTGCATTATGGGAACTGAGTCTCTCCTGCAATAGTATATATAGTCATGTGCATGTTGAGCTTTTAGTTAGCTACGCTCTGCCACACAAATTAATTCTCCACCTGAGGCAATATAAAACTTACAAATTTGAGCATGTTCCAGTCAAAGACGTAGTCGTAAGAGAAGCCCTGTCTGTGAAATAGGTTCCTGAAGAGCTGGCGGAGGTAAGAGTAGTCAGGTTTGTCATCAAACCGCAGAGAACGGCAGAAGTTCAAGTATGTGGCAAATTCCGCTGTGGAAACCAAGAACACAAAAGCTGTCAGAGATATTGGGTCATGTTCCTTTTCATTTCTCTTAAAAGTGGCCAGAGCACTAACAAGAGGATTTGGTTTGGCTCAATATCAAGATGTTATGTTAGGGAACAGTCAAACATACATGGGTATCCTTTGCACAGAACCTCAATGGGCGTTGACATTTTCTTCTCACTGATGCGTTCATACTTCTGCCTCTTGGTCGCAGCTTTGAGACCCTGCCAGGGAAGAGAACCCAGGTTGAAGTACATGAGGACATACCCCAGCGACTCCAAATCATCCCGCCTGGACTGTTCTGTAGACAAAGACAAATAGAGAAAAATTAGAAAGGAGTCAAATCCATGACTTGAAAATTCCAATCTATGGCATCAGTTAGTTAGTGTTACCAATGCCCAGATGAGTGTTTATGGAGGCGTAGCGAGCTGTGCCGGTCAGGTTCTTGTTCTCGCGATAGGGGATGTGCTGGTGTGTGCGGGCATCGCGGTATTTCTTGGCCAAGCCGAAGTCAATGATGTAGACCAGGTTGCCCTTCTTACCCAAACCCATCAGGAAATTGTCTGGCTTCACATCTCTGTGAATGAAGTTCTTGGAGTGAATGTATTCAATACGGCTGATCTGGAAAAAACACATTAGAAAATTCCATCAGAACCAAAACAAATGTGGTCATTAGTAAGCTTTAACTTGCTATGCTAACCGGGTGCCCATTGTTGGGGCTTCTGCAGTAGCTTCATATTTACCCCCACAGCAACAACAGTGCTGTCAATCTTCCTATTATGTACATCTGAGCAAGAAACTGACAATATCCCATAAGGTGCTGCTCTTCTGACAGTTTCAGATCACGCACATTTTTACAACAGCAGAAAAGCCTCATGGCTTGTGCCACGTCCCCTCACCATCTGATCGGCCAGAAGCAGAACTGTCTTGAGGCTGAACTTCCGAGAACAAAAGTTGAACAAATCCTCCAGACTGGGCCCCAGCAGCTCCATCACCATCACATTGTAGTCACCCTCTGCCCCGCACCACTTTATTGTTGGGATACCCACTAAAAGACAGAAAGGGAAGTAACAGGTGAAACACAGTTACATAGAGTAATGCTGATTATTTTCAGCACTGGAAACAATTGTAAACTGCGCACACTGTCCTGCCTGTGTGAAGGCTGGTTGCTTTAGTAGTAGCTGTAACTGGCTGACAGAGCCAGAGTAAGGAAGCCATCTGGCATTTCCTTCCACATACAAAATGCTGCTGCTCAGCACCTACCACTGTACTCAGACACACACAGCATGTCCCAGCTATTTATATGCATCCAAAAGCCTGGGTCAGCCTTCGTGGTTCCATGAATCCAACATGCTGGAACAAAAACACTAAATACATATGTAGGCTTATGGAGTGTCTCTTGTACGCACATGCTCAGCCAGTTAAGACTATGACGCTTACTTAGTCAACTCCGTTTGAATCATTCCTCATTAAACTGTGTTTGGGCAGTGACAAGCTATTTTTGCCTCTCCCACACCTGACGTTTATGGCCATGCTTTTAGTCAATATAAACTGTTGGCACCTAGCTCAGAACAGGGAGGCACCTTCACACTGGTGCATGAAAACAAGTTCCAGCTAGTGTTTTGAGCCCTGCTGCTGGTGTAACAGCACAACTCAGTCCGTTTCAGTACTTGGTGACCGGCCATTTTGGTCTTGGCTGAAACACTATATGTTCCAAGCATTTGATGGACTGCGGTGACATTTTGTACAGACGAGTCTAGGGGAATACTGGGGTTTGTGACCAAACACTGATGTTTACTGCTAATTAACTTTGAATGGTTTTCATAAATACTTCCACGTGGTGTCAAACGGTTTTGGACATCTTGCTACATGTCTTCAGGTGTACTTCATTACTCTGCACAGACCTAAAAACTAAACTTCTGTTTTTACAATCTACAAAGTGTTTTCAGAATGTTAGGCTGCCAACATCAAACTGGCAAACATTTCCATTCCCGTAATCCCGTCGTGTCCTTTGTTTCTATGCATATGTCTGACTAGAGATTAAACCCAGCTCAGATGTGGGTTTCACCACCACTGACCGGTAGTAACATCAAAACCACCGTTTCACAGCCATATTACACATCATTTCTTGAGATCTCAACTCAGTATGCAGAGAGTTGCACCGAGGGAAACCAAACATGAATGGACTTACTTAGGCTTATGTCTCAAGTGCTTGTAAATATTGACAATGTCAGAGTTGTGGCAGTAAGCATGTGTGTGTGGTCCAGTGTAAAGTACCTCCACCCTGCATCATCTTGTAGATCTTGCTCTCTATGTGAAGCTGTGGGTGTTTTGTCTTCACACATTCCAATTTGATGGCTACTTCCTCACCGACCGAAATATCAGTACCTAGACAAAGAAACAAGAGATTTCAGCTGTTAAATTAAATTAAAACAATTTACAACAAACACCATTTTCTATCTGTAAAAACAGTTTGTACACGTTTAAACAAGGATACAGACAAGTCAGACAGTGATTACAGTGGAGCAGGTCTGCTTCATGTGTACACAAATATCACACTGCAGAGCCATCCAAAATGGAAGTAACACCATCACTCTCCAGTGCACAGCATGTACCATGCTCTTCTTTTATGCTCTTGCTTTATTCTGCAGCCTTCATAGCAGTCAAATATTTTAAACCAGAAGAATTTAGGGTATTGTCCCAATGGGAAAGCAGCTGACTTCAGCTGGTTTCTTCTTAAAAGTGGTTAACGGGTCCAGTTCCCCTCACAGCAACTGGACACCAGGTTACATAATCCCATTACACACAACCTCATATGGGCAGCAACACTAGTGGAGCATCATCGATTTCTCTGCATGATGTCATCTAGGTGGACTGAGCTACTGAGCACCCTATTCGTGCCATGGCAGCATTTAATGCTTTACTGGACTGGAAGAGTTTCACTTTTAAACATGTAGAGTGTCTGTGGTGGTAAAACATGTAAGAGGCAATGGTAACACTTTCTACTGATGCTTGCAGAGACTGATGCAAATACACTGATCGACCTGCCTCTGGACATCCATATTACCCAGCATCAGTTAACTTCTTCGCCTTAACGGGTCACGTCATCCAAACAAAATTCCACTGGCCAATACTGGACTGGGAACAACTCACTTTGTGCAGCCTCACTACAGCTTTATTGACCACTTTATTACTAGAGTCTAGAGTCTGAGGTCCAGTCAAACGCTGCGTCCAAAACAAAAGGGCGTCGGCCTGCGTCTCAACACAAAGACGTTCAGACACTGGCTCTGCAAAAAGAGGAGGTTTTACACTGACATGAACTTTACAGCGTCTGAGCAGTTAATAAAACTTCCCTTTTAATTTATTGTGTCAATAACCCTGCTAATGTTTCATAACACTGTTAATTAATACTGACTGATAGATCATTTACATATTAACTAACAGTACAAAAACCCTTGCTACATAACAATGACACTGGCTATTTGTATTCGTACTGTGGCCACTGTGCCGTCCTTGCTCGTGGACCTGCGTCACCTGTCAGTGTGCAGTGGGTGTGACTGACAGGGACTCAACCGCTACTGCTCACCTCATCATCTGTAGTTTCGGTACACACACCCAGAGACATTTCGAACTCGTACATACTTTATGTTCTTCGTCTCTAGTCAGTAAACCACTCGCTCAATCAGCAACAACACAGACTGTATCTATGAGGCCGCAGCAGCAGTGTGGTGCCTGCTGTCTTGTGTCATAGGAATGTGATCTGCCTGGACAGATTTTTCTGGGGAATGCAACTCCCTGCTCATCTTCTCAGAGCGAGGAACAGGGTGGTTGCGTGTGCTGGCATTATGTGGTGAATGTTCTTTCCTTAACATGCTGAGACATGTCCCTACAGACAGTCTTAATTATGCAATACATACATTGTAATGTGTAAAACTAAACAAGTTGTCATTAATATGACTGAAACCATATACGTCCATGATTATATATACGTCCACTACCTCATCACACAGGCACATCTGTACTTGCTTTTCATCAGGGCAGTAGATTGACAATAAATGTGAACCTACATTTATTTAAAGGTAACCTTTGTGTCACTCAGAAATCCATGACAGCCTGAGTGACAGCCTGAATAAATGGAGAAGCCAGTAAGACTCCACAGAATGTGGCCATCAGTAGCAGCATGTGGGGACAAGCGCATACTGAAAAGGAAGCGTCGGACCAAGCCTGTTGGACGACAATCATTATTTTTTCCAGATGCGTCAATTCATACAATATCACGCTAATGTTTGCGAACAGTTGGTCTGACATGACGTCAGCACAACCAGTAACGACACAACTTTTCACGCAATCTACAACACCCAAGCAGAGGAACAGGAAGGCAGCAGCAGACACGCCATTTGCATAACTGAGTCACGGGAAGCATTAGTCGGAGCATGTCTTCATGTCTTTGTTCCTGTTAGAACTCTAAAACCACCTGACTCTTCCATTTGCTTACACAACAAAGGCACGGCCCTTTTCGCATACACTACTGAAAGAGACTTTTTTCCCTCTGCTTGCCAGATTTAGCTAAATTGACATGTGGCAGAGGCAAAAACTAAAACTGACTACTTTGTTTCAGCTACTGATCAAAGACTATGGAAAATCACAAATGAGCAACACGTCTTGGAGCTTAAAGGACGGATTAAAAGAAACTGACTACAGGTCACGATTCCTTCCTATGCTACCTGCGGAACGTAAATGTAAAATATCTGACGTTTCCACTGGCCAGTTCATGCTCCTGTTTGTCCACAGCCCTTTTCAGGAGGGGAAACAAGGCCAAACACACGTAGAACCTGCGACTTATGCTGTTAGACCACTACACATAATCAGTCACCTTTGCTGAGTGTGGTCTTCTCTCGTTTATTTACCAAACTCTGTATCTGTGATAAAGCTATTTTCCATTGTGTCAGCGTATCCTGTCCAGGAACAGCTCAACATTCAGCCAAGAGGCAACAGGAGTAAACTGATTCAGGTCCGAGCTTTATCAACCAAGGCATTAACGTGATAAAACACAAGTATTAAATTGAGCCTCTTTAAGCCATAATGGCTGCAGGGTTCAACATTACATAACCTGAAACATTACATGAAACCAGCAACGTGATGCCAGATGTGGGTAGACCGGACTAACCACTTTCTGTTATATAGCCCATCATGTGTCCTTGCCAGCGTATGCATCTATTATCTAAAGGTAGCTGTCAGACCTGGTTATAGTCTCTCCTCTCTAGTTTTAAGATTAGGCCATTAGTAATAAAGAAGTTATTGAAGCTTCTACTACAAATGCACAGATATCAGAAGAGATGCACCAACATCACGGGCCACAGAAGCTAAAGTCAGCCTGTGGCAGCCATGTAAAGCCACTGATCTTAAACTACTACGTGTTCGAGCTTTACGGTCAGTGGATGTAAGAGCATAACATCCGCGGAGCTGCTGACTGGACAGGTTCCCTGTGTCAACCCAAGGCGCTTCATCACACGCATTACCCTTATTTAGCCAGTCGAGTCAAGCATCAACTGGCCAAGGCATCACACTACATAAACCACCGGGACAAAGCTCCAACCGGTGTAACAAGCTAACGCTGTGCTAAGGAGCTAACGCATAAAAACCACAGCATCTGGGTAGTTAGTCGTCAGGTCATCACTTCAGGCACAACATGAGCAGACGATCTGTGACATTTAGCCACATAGCAACCGCGACTTGCAGCTGTTCTCTAGCCAACAGCTGATTGTCCACCAGCTCGGTTGTGCTGTATGAACCACCGAGTAGCGGCTTCGAAGCCTTCTAACCTACCCAGATAGATGTCCCCAAATGATCCACTTCCAATTTTCCTGCCCAGTCGGTATCGGTTTCCCACTCTCAGCTCCATGGTGACTGTGATCGGCTAGCAAGCGAGCTCGCTAGCTCCAAAAAGGCTCAAGTTTAAAGCGCAGTCCGTCAAAAGCAAAACACGGAAAAACAAGCGTTTTTTTCTTGTTTTCTCCGGATGTAGGCGGCTCTCGTAATCTTTCGCCACTTCTTTTAAAACGCTATTATCCTCATATTGTGGCAATACTGTGCTCGTTGGAAAGGTTTAAACGTGCACTTTCTGCTCCTGCGGCTTTTGAAGCCTATAGACCTGAAATCTCCGCGGATGAAGACGGATGTTGAAGGGTAACCTTCACGGTTCCAGCCGCGTCCACTAGCTCTCGCTTCTATCTCGGCTCTCTGGTATGAGCTCCCGGAGGTGTCTGACGTCACTTCCGCCCTGGGCTGCGACAGTCGGCCATACCAGAGAGCCGCTCACGGCGAGATTATCCAGCAGACACCAGTACCAGCAACAGCCGCGACCTGCTCGGTGAGAAGCGAAGTAGCTGGATTTGCTATAATATAATAATAATACAACAAGTTCAAAATATGACCATGAAGAAAACGTGATTATAAGCATTTGTAATCGTTAATAGACTCTCCTCTGGCTGCAGGTTTATACAGGGATAACTGTTAATATTCATTGGAACAATGATCTATTTCCTCATGAATTCAGATTATGCAGGATACACTTGGTCTTGGTCGGGTAGTGTTTGCAGTGATTTGCAGTTTGTTTTACGTCTAAGCATGAGGACAAAACCCATCTTTACCTTCGTTTCTCACTGTTCTGTGGTTTACTGCCGGGGACTAGTCTCATCGAAATTAAAGTGTCTGGTTTTGCACAATAACAAAAGACTGGGTCCTTTGTCCAGCTGACCTCAGTCCTTCCCCTCGTGGAAACAAGGAAAACATCATCACTCCGTTACCTGCTACCTGCCGGACGTTTATTTTGACACCGTCCAACATTTAAAGCCAGTACAACTGAACTGAATGAGCAAGCACGTGTGGCTGAAGCACGTCTTGTACTAGTCATTTTTCAGGACATTATTGGAAATGTATCATGACCTAAAAATATATTTCCCCACTACAACGTGTTGTCTGTAAAACAAGGACAAAACAACCATGTCAGTAAGCAGGAGCTGTTATACTGTCGGTGTCCGTAAGGTGGCGGTAAACAGCTGTTGGTCAACAGTCTGACATGACAGCGCGAAGAAGAGACTTCACTCGCTTCTGCTTCCTCGTTTCAGCGGCTCTAGTTGACGTTTCGGCTAAAGTCAAGTAAATGGCTCAGACTGCGGATAGTGAAGCGGTTTCTCTGCGAAAGAAACAACAGGACGGAGATGAAAATGTTGACGTTGGTGGAAAGATGCGCAAAAAGGAGCCCAGTCGGTAACTTTACACTTTTTAAATTTGTTATATCAGTGACGTCAGCTCCAGGAAGTTCCGGTTGAAGTAACGACCTGTAAATGTAGAAGTCAGACAAATCAGACATCACTAGCTACCTGCGGCTGTTTGATTTCTACAAAAAGATAGATTTAAACCAATATGACTCCAGTCAGACTCTGGCTGCAGCGTTTGAATTAACTGGAGGCTTTGGGACAAACTATGAGCAGGGAGCTACAGTCGTCCAGCCTGGAGGAACTAATGCAGGGATTCACTCTGTGAGAGGATGCTCCTCATTTTAGCAGTATTGCTTTTGCCTGCTTTACGAAACACGCGTTTAGAATGGATGTACACAGCAACTGACGTTATCCAGCCATTCTTTAGGGGCGTAGATGCCGTTGTGAGGCTTGTCTATAACACTGTCTTGTTAAACGTTGTCTTGCTTGGAATGAAGTATCATCTTTGACTTCTAGGCTGGAGTCCTGTTTGGATCAGCCAATGGATTCAGGCAGTGTCCATGAAGTCATCACCTTTACACCCTCACCACTACCAGGTCATTACATCCATCACATCCACTACTGATGTCTTGATTTGTATTATGTGCATTCATCTACAAGAACCTTTTCATTCTTCTTTCCAAATTTCTCTTTCAGCCAGACATTATGATGCTGACACCACTGAGCCGATCAGTTGTGCTCTGCAGACTTTAGATCAGCTGTTGTCATGGAAATTAAGTGACTCTAACCCTTTTAATGTGGCGGCCGTCCCTCTGGCACCTCGGGAGACTCCTCTGACTAGCTGTTCATGTCGGACCTTGGTTTCTCATGACATGATGGGTGGCTACCTTGATGACAGGTAGTGTATGGATGCATATTAGTGGTAAATAGAAATATTAAACAGCCTGAGTCTTCATTATCGGCATTAGGTGGATATTAAACTTAAAGATTAAGATATTTTTTGTCCAAAGCAAACACAAAGAGCTGGTGTCATGGCCCTGTCATGCTTTCTTCTGCTCTTGAGGTTTCTCCAGGGGACAAGCTCAGAAGCTCCATATGCCTTCTACCACTGGCAATACATTGATATATTCAACTATTTTTCCCACAACCTGGTGACTATTCCTCCTGCTGTGTGGACCAATGCTGCACACAGACATGGAGTCAGTGTTATAGGTGAGTGTCAAGGCTCGAATCCAATATAAATGATGGATGTATTGACTAGACAATCCTGGCTTGTTTATCCCTGGTTATTATGCATATCTGTTAACTGTGTAGGCAGAGAGAAGATAATGATTAGGCCAGTGTGGGAAGTAGGAAAACTGCTCGCATTGGTCTGACATTGTCAAATTTTTTGACTTACAGAACTTCTCAGTGTTTACCTGATTATTAATATGGTGTAATGTCTTTCTTGTGACAGGGTCTCCTTCATTAGGGCCAGACGGAGATGAGAATGTAATTTGACTGTACTCAACTGCTCCAATAATATTTATCACTCTTCTGATTAATCCTTTAGTCTTTTGAGTGGAACTGTGGAGGAACCAATTGTAGTGATGTAGCTATTAATAAACACATCCAACTGTCAGTAGTCAAATTTAGATAAACACACAGATTTACATTTTCCCACAAATGACGAATATATTCCAGAAGCAATTTAGTAATTTGAGAGAACATTTAATTTATGTTATATCTATTTTCAATGTTTTTCCAGGGACATTTATTACGGAGTGGACTGATGGTGCAGTGGTATGCGAGTCCTTCTTGAAAGAGGAGGAGTCATACCGGCAGGTTGCTGATAAGCTGGTGCAGATCAGCCGCTGTTATGGATTTGATGGCTGGCTCATAAACATAGAGAACGCTCTCAGCGTAAGTAGAAAGCTTCTTAGAAAAAGTGCCATTACACGTTTTCCGATTTTTGCATAAATTGGTTATGTAATGTGAACTGATCAAGTCACAAATATAAATTCAATTCAATTTACAACAGCAGTTATCTCAAGGCACTAAGCAGCAGTAAGGTTTAAGAACTTACAGAACTAAACCCAACAAATCCCAACAATTTGTCATGGATTATAAAACATAGTCGTTTAGAATGTTTTATGTCAAAAGCGGGGGACGAAATAGTGTAATAGTAGTAGTAGTAGTTCTACTCTCCATGTAAGAAGAAGAAGGTAAGAAGATCAGTCTTCATTGATCCCACTGTGGGGAAATTCAGTTGTTACAAAATATTAAAGAGCAAAAGTGTGCAAAGAAAATTACAAAAAAAATTACAATACAAGATATCATACATAAATGTACAAATCAACTACATCAGATAATCTGCACGGTGGCTGTTAGACTGATTTGTTATAGAGTCTAACAACAGTGGGAATGAAGGGTCTGTGTTACTGCTCCTTCCTACACTGACTCTGGATCAGTCTCCACTGAAGGAGCTGCTCAGAGCCTCCACTGTCTGGTGTAGTAAGAAGCACTACAAGTCTGCACTGGAAGTCAGTCACCATCTCCTTCGTCTTCCTGGTGTTTAAGCAGGTTGTTGCTCTCACACCAGTTCACAAAGTCCCCGATGACTGACCTGTATCCAGCTCGTTACTAAGTTATATATACCAACAAGTGTGGTGTATAACAGCTAATATCACACTAGTGTCCATTCTTGTTCTTCCAAAACAACAACTGGCAACTTTACACAGTCTCACAGCCTGGACAGTTTGTTATTGGTTCAGTTATTACTGAAAGTTGTTTACTTCTAGAAGTTCTTGTTTGAAGGTAATGCTGTTATTTCCAAGGGCTTCCCTGCTTTATTGTCGGGCTTACAAATGGATTGTGTGTGATGTGCTTTGCTTGCAGGAGGCTGCGGTTAAGAACACACCTCTGTTTCTGCGTTACCTGACAGACCAGATGCACGCGCGGGTCCCTGGTAGCCTGGTTCTGTGGTACGACAGCGTGATCGAGGATGGACAGCTGAAGTGGCAGAATGAACTCAACCAGTCCAACAGGTAGTGAAATGTTGATCAGTTTGAAGAATTAAAAAGTGTCCTTTTAAAAACAATTGTGTCAACACTTAATACACTTTATCTGAATAACTCCATCACAGGATGTTTTTTGATGCCTGTGATGGGTTTTTTACCAACTACAACTGGACAGAGCAGAACCTGGAGAGTATGAGGGACTACGAGGAGATCCAAGGCCGCCAGGCTGATGTTTACGTTGGCGTTGACGTTTTTGCACGAGGCAAGGTTGTAGGAGGAATGTTCGAAACCAATAAGGTAGAGATGTTGATACTGTGTGTGTGTGTGTGTGTGTGTGAGAGAGTTGTGTTAGTCAGCAGAAGCAGACCAGTAACACTGTGGACGTATGGTTTGACTTCAGGCACTAGAGGTCATCAGAAAGCACAACTTCTCTGCAGCAATCTTTGCTCCAGGCTGGGTGTATGAGGCCCACAGCGATAAGACTGAATTCCGCAAGAATCAGGATAGGTGAGAAATGTTTGATGTTGGCTTTATGGCACTAACACATCATCAGTAAATTGAAGCAATGTGAAATTGGGAACAAACAGATTGAGGCTGTGAAATGTTCTACAGGTTCTGGGCTCTTCTGTCAGACTACATGTCCATCCACCGAGCAGCAGCGCCTCTCCCCTTCATCTCCACCTTCTGCCAAGGCTTTGGGAAGGCGATCTACTGGAGAGGACAGGTACTGAAAGAGGCGGAGAAGCACAAAAGCTATAAATAATGGCTATAATACTGTTGTTTACCAGTTTTCTCAAAGACACTAAAGATCAAAATGTGCTGAAGTACCTGCGAATGCTGCAACATCTAGGGTAACAGCTACATAAAGCGACTTTTAGTTGTGATTTTAGCAAAACTCTTTCAGAAGGTAAATTATTTGAGGAACGTTACCTGTCTAAACCCATGTTACTATTTTCACTGTTGCAGCTGACTTTAGAAATGCATTAATGTCATTTCTGGGCGGCAGTGACTGGGGGGTTGGCAGGAGAATCGGTGGACGACCTCCTGCCGGTTCCTCCGGTCACATGTCAAAGTGTCCCTGTGCCAGACACTGAAGCCCTGGTTGCCTCTGGTGAGTCAGGTGAATTAGAGAATGAGAAGTGAGTGCCTGTAAGGTAGAAATGAGTTCTGTTTGTGCTTGTGTATATGGGGGTGGATATGTGTAGATGCATATGGATCTGGATGTGTGTTATGTAAGAGATTGCGTGTCTGAATGAATGACCTCACGGGGCGAGCATGAGTATGCGTGAGGGAGAGGATGTGTATGTGAGACAGAGGAGGTGGGGAGGCCCTGACTGCGCTGCCTGTGGTTCCCTGGGCAGCACAACCGTGGCCCTCTGGTCAGGTCTGTCTGTCCCCCTCTGGGAGGGACTGGGGGTGGTGGGATAGGATGCTGAGCTAGTCTGGGACCTAGCTCGGCTGACCTTTGTACCTCATGCCACAGCTACATTTTACACCCATTCACCTAGGTCTATGAGGGGCCCTGTCCATATGGGGGGACTGGCTCGAATTGCAGCCTTAAACATCGTCCCTCCCAGAACGGAATGCCCCTCAGTTTTTAACTACATTACACACAACACCTAACAAGGCTTTGGAGACTGGTAGTCTTCCAATGTCCTTTATATTCACATACACATACATTTAGGGCCTAAGGGGGTGGTCTCCTACCGGGGTCCGAGAGGAGGGGCCAGGTGTGACCTCGGTAGTCGCATCCGGCAAGGATGACCACCACCCTGTTCTTAATTGCAAGTAGACACTTAGGGACGGGGGACACCCTCTGGGAGACACGTCCGTCAGCCAGCGGTTGTGCTCCTGGACACCTCCCCCACTTTTAATGCATCTTAGCCCCACACTTACAAACCAAGCTGGCTGGCAGGGTAACGGGGTCCTGTCTTGCTGCCCCTGGCTCCTCCTCGGATGGGGGCGGGGGAGGTGGCTTTAGAGGTGCCGCGGGTCCTGCCCGGGGCCCCGCGGGTACTGGGTCGGAGACCAACCCACCTCATGAATGGGACTTCGCGTATGGTGTGGGTGTGAGTGTGTATAGTATCACGTATGGATGGGTAGGTTCTGGGGGGAATGTATGTGGCAGTATGTGGGTATGTATGTTAGTGGTGTGGCTGATGTTTGGGTGGCCCGATCCTGGCGCAGGCTAGGGGATCTTGCTGCCTGGGCGGCCTCCTCTGCTGATTCCCACTAATGCCTACCTAGTGCTGCAAGCCCACCATGACGCTGGGGGTGGTGTCTGGCCGTGGGGGGGGGGCTCTTCTCCGTCCTTGCGGGGGACGCAAACTGGGGGTGGGTTCCCCTCGGGACGCCGGGGGTCATCGCCTATGGGTTCCTTGCAGACTGTGGGTGCCCGGGTTCTGCTCTCTGGGGCTGACCCCCCCGGTGGAGGGGGGGTCTGCTTCTGTTCTTCCCGGGGTGGGCTGGCGCTGGCTCATCGGTGGCCGGACCTGGCTCCTGGTGCTGTCCCTGTGGCTGCTGCAGCCCTGTCTGGGGGGCGTGGGCGGGCGCCCCGGTTCAGGGCATCTGCCCTTCCGGGCCTGAGAGGTATGTGGCGCACTGGTTACTGGGCCCTTTCTTGCTGCTTGTTGGAGCATTGGGACGGTAGGGACACATTCATCACCTTCCCCCATCACCCTGGTTTCTGCTAGTGGCACTGTGCACCAATGCTTGTATCACCACAAGCGGTGAATGATGTTGTTTCACTGTTTCGGGGTAATGGAACAAACTATGAGCAACAAAGTGCATACGTGTTATGTTATGATATACCTTCCTCTTATGTATCTATTTACTTATTTTAATTGGTTTTTGTGTTGTTGTTTTTTCTGTTTTGTTTTTTCACAAATGAAGTTATCATGGTGTTGGTAATGCTGCACTTGTACTTATAGTCGTTGTGTGGTTATTGTTGTTATTGCTGCTGTGGTTACTGTAGATGTCGCTGCTTGTCATTATCATCATACCTACCAGGACTGTTAACAAGCAATTTCATCACTATAACTTATTTACGTAATGTTAGCTATACCCTGTTGGTTGTACTATGTATCTTGTTGTCTGTGCTTCCTCTTCTCACCCCCCCCCCCCCTTTCCTCCTGTCCAATCCAGAGACTCTCATTTCGTCTTGATAGACCAATTAAAACAAAGATCTTCAAAGAGGGGTTCATAGTTCATGTATCCCTTTTGAAAAAGCAAAACTGCCCACCACAATACAGCATCCAGCACATACATGATGGATGCTAAACTGCTGGACAGGACAAAAAAAAAAAAAAAAAAAAAAAAAAAAAAAAAAGAAATGAGTTCTGTTTAGCGAAATACATGTGGCGTCTTGTGCGAACGCAGGTTGAGTCGAGGAGCAGCTGGTTCAACCTGACTGCTCAAGAGATCCAGCCCCTGTACTACCACACAAAGCTGGAGGACCACGGCTGGCTGGAAAGCAGGGGCTGCTCAGAGGAGGCCTGGAATGGAGGCTCTGCGCTGCTGCTGCACGGGCTCATCCCTGCCTCTGACACATCTCCTGTTCGCGCCAAGTGCGTTTGTTTGCCTTTTTAGACACCTTTTCATATAGAAAAATATAGGTATCACTACTCTTGTGTATCTCTCAGGATCTTCTCTGTCCACGTACCTCTGCCGGCCACGACCCTGGTAATCCTCATCTACCAACCATCTGCTGGGATCACAGTCTCCCTGGAGCTGAAGACAACGGACGCTGGTGTTTGTACCGGGATGGATGTTTCGGATGATGGATGTGAGTCACTTGCATCCATCCATCCGTCTTTTCGTTTTATCTGGAACCAGCTCAGTGTTGGCGCTACCTGGACTCCTTTCCTGATAGGCAGCCTAGTAACGTGTCGGTCAGTGTAGAGCTGTAGCTAGACATGTCACCTCATGGCCTACGTTGTGTGCCTGCTGATTATTATCCGACTTGAAAAGGTGCCTGAAGGTTTGTGAATTGTGTGTGAGTAGTGTGTTTAAGGGTGTTGTCCTGTTGCATGATCCACTTTTTTTTAACTGTTGCTTCTTGGATTCGTTCCTTGACAATTTACTGCAGAATTCTGTTCTTCTATGGTCGTTGTTGGTTGATGATGCCTGATTAAGTTCAGTAGGTGAGGTCTTGACTTTTTAGAAGTCGTTGCTCCAGAATGACAGACTTCTACAAATGTGACCTGTAGCAACCGATAAAACTCTGAAGGTTCAAGAACATTAACAGTGTCACTGCATCTTTACTAATACTGATTACTTCAGTTCGAGTTAAAAAGTTTGCTGATCCTCTATGTTAACTTAGTTATTTCCAGGTTTTAACGGGACGTGTTTTTGTGTCTGCAGTGAAGTGTGTGTCTCCTGAAGCACTGAATGACGGGCACCACTTAGTGAAGCAGTTCTCTCAGCTATGTGGAAGCTTAAATGGTTGGACTGTCAGGTGAGGCCTTTGGACTCGGTTTTATGTACGTCGTGTGTTGTACGGTGGCAAGAAAACGTATGTGAACCCTTTGGATTACATGGATAAAGTGGCCATTTACTCCTGGCTCCAATTAGCTCTTGGAGAAGTCATCAGGGCGTCACATACTTTTTCCACCCTGCACTGAGAATGTTTACATGTTGTGTTATGTCATTCTGCGCTTTATACGAGTTTAATCGATGCATCGATTGACGGCGGCGTTGTTTGCTGCTCATTTTCAATACGCCTATATTTACAGGTGCCAATTTTTGTATTTCCATGTACTCGCATGTTTTTTTTTTTGTTTTTTTATCGCTTTACTTCACCAAGTAGTGTTATCATGCAGGCTCATGCAGAGGAAGAAAGTGAATATGAAGCTAGAATATGTTTGACGAAGACGAACGTTCGTCAAATGCAAATAGTTTTTCAGCATTGATGTGATTGTGAGGAATTGGTTTCACATCCCTCCACCACTACTACGTTTTCTATTCACTGGAAATACTGGGATAAAATAACATTTATAAGGCTATTTTCATAATAAAATTTCAACCATAATAAAGAAAAACAAATGGAAACACAGGTTACATATGGAATCAGTATAAAAAGCACTATAATAAGAACAAACCCTCCAGAGTCATCTAAGTTCTGGCTGTTTGTGTCTTTGCAGGTTCTGGCAGTTGGAGCAGCCAGGCTGTGCTCTTAGAGAGATTAATTTGAGGATTCAGCGGAAGGAAGAGCTTCAGGACACCTCCTTCACCTGCAGAGTGGGAGAGCTCATGGTGAGATGCCCATTTTGTTCAGTTACTAGTAGGAATGAGTTTGTGAAAACACTAAATTCCCCGTTTCTCTGTTCAAGCTCCTGGATGCATCCAGTCTGCAGCATCCCTCTGAGGCGGTGCAGGGCTTCTGTGTTTATGATGTGGTGTGGCTGCGTGGCGCTGGCAGCTCAGCAGAGTCCAGCGCTTTCACACTGCACCTCAATGCCACTCTGCGCTGGGAATACCCGTCTGAGCTTGTTCGCCACTTCAAGGTTTACTCGCGACAGCTGAGAGGACCCGATCCACGAATCCCCCCAGGTCAGCTGGTGCTGGTGGGACGGGCGTATTCTAATCTGTTTAGAGTGACGGAGCTAAGCGTGCCGGAGCCTCCTGGCCTGCTGGAGCTGGTGGTGGAGCCAGTAATCAAGAAGGGTTTACCAGTCCCGGAGAGCCACTGGGGAAGAAGAAGCGTCAGCTACACAGCGGATCCTACACTGTGACTTTAGATAAAGGCCGCTGGGCGGCTCTGTCTTCCCCAAATGGTGCAACAAGCAAACATGCAGTGTTTGAATTTACTAGAAGACTTGGTCACATAGTGTTGCATCATTTAAATCTGCTTTCATTATTTGGTCTTGCTTTGTTTCATCTGCTTTTATTAGTGTTTTTGGTTAAATTCCAACTGCTTTCTCATCATATCTCTTCTCTGTTAAACATCTGCGTCTTATATTTCTAGCTTGCCCTTCTGCTAGTCTGCTCACTTTGTTTAGGTACAGGCCAAGAAAGAGGTGCACAGTAATAGTGGCTTAATGAGCCAACAGCAAGCAGTATAGTGGTGCAGTGGTTCGTAGTGTTGCCTCACAGCAAGAAGGTCGTGGGTTTGATCCCAGGGTGGCTCAGGCTTTCTTTCCTGTCTCCCCTCATACATATAATCCCATTTATTCTGTGTCTGTAATGTACAGTCCATGACAAAATTCTGTTTTTAGATGATTTACTTCTGTGGGTGAAGAAGTACCAGAAGAATAGTGAAACTGTTATGCTCTTAGGTGGCTAGTTGGACATGTGCATAACTGCACATACATACATGTTTGTTCAGTGGCCTCACCTCCAACTGATCTTTTTAATTTACTTCTTGGCTCAACATCAAGGTAGAAGTTGTTATATACTATTGTGAAAGACTTTAATAACTCATTTCTACAGAAGAAATATGAATATGATCATTACCTCTGTCTGATGACGCAGACCAGGACTGTAATACTGGATGATATCAATTTGTTTTACATAGTAGCATGTTTATACTCTGATGATGTGTACATTTACTCTGAGTACTTTACATGCTGAATTCTGCATCCACTTCAAATGGTGGCTCCCAGCAGGTGTCTTGAATAATGTATTAAATGCTTGTGCAATTTTTCTTTGATAATAAATTAGTTTTTTATAATTTAAGTATTGTTCACTGTGGAAAAAACATTTCTTTCTTTGTTCTTTGTATTTAATGAAACACAGAAGTAGCAAACAGTTTAAAAAGTTTATTGGCATCAGTGCTTTCATAGGTCATTTGGCAGAAAGTAAATTAATAAAAAAAGAGCATGTGATCATTGTGATTGTCGAAGGCCTTCCAGCTGGTGTTGGAGTAAAGGGTTTAGACGCGCTGAGTGATCATCTTCATCATCTGTAAAGCCATAGGACCCTGGTCTGAGGGAATCTGTCAAAGCAGAAAGAGAAACAGTTAAGTCATACTGTTCAGTCTTATGCTGTTTTAATGTTGCTGTGATACGAGTTCTATGATAATAGGTCATTACTTAAAATAATGGTGTTTTTTTTCTAATTGCTTTTTAGTTCACCTTAAGTCCCAGTTTAATAATTTATTGTGCAATGTCCCAAATAGAATGGAACACGGTGCTTGTTCTCCTTGGTCTGGCTGTGATAGAAACCAGCCCGTTTCAGTTTGTGACCTCTGCAGGTAATTGATGCACCTGAGGAAATGCGGTTCGTCAGACCAACTCCATCGCTTCATGGACCATTTCTGGCGCTCACATGCCTGTTGGTGCTGTGGATGGTGGACGTGTCCAAGCAGCCTCACGCACAGCAAACCACAGTGCGCTTTACCTGATTCAGCTCTGCTGGACTGGACCACACAGGCTAGCTGTCGCTCCCCATGGTCACATGAACTTCACTTTCACCTACCTGTGTGAGGTAGAGCTGCACCGCTTGTCAGGCTCTGAGCTCAGTCTTTAAATCCAGAGGAAGCATTGTACGTTTTTTCAGTGTAGGTTTAGTTGTTTCTAATAACATGCGGATGCATCTTGTATGGATTAAGACCTTCCTCACTACACAAGGTGTTTAAAATCAGTTTCTCATCTTTTGTTTTACATCTGTAGGTAATAACATATTTACCATAATATGTTACCTTAAACAGGTCAAACAAATAAAGACTTTTACATTTAGGTACAAGTACTTTAAAATTCAGAGCAAGTACCTTGCTATGGAATAAAGTGTACTTGTACTTTCTTGCTACTTTACTTGAGTGTGAACTTTGTCTTCCTCAAATACGTCAGATAACCACAGAGTAGATGACGATGCAACGCAGACCAGTAGCGTTTAACTTCTTATTGGTTGAGTTGACTAATAGTTTATAGTCTTATCTTTCCATGATTTTAACGTTTTAATTATAATAGAATTCCAAATACATCACTGCTCTTACCATGTGACCTGCTTTGAGAATCCAGTAGAAAGCAAAGTTCTTGTAGTTCTTGTAGAAAGCGCCGGTAACGCCCGCAGAGGAAGGATCGTCCAGAGGCGTCCACCTCAGCTTGTTAAACCCTGGTAAGCCCTCCCACTTCAGCCGCTTCAGCCACAGCTCCTGGCCTGTGACAGAAGCATCAAAGCAAAAACAAACCGAATCTGAACAACTGCTGCAAGGTCAGAAGCTCACTGCCTGTTCGTGGATTTCTCTTGTATGGCATTAGGGCTACATATGCTCACGAACACATTATGGCAGCTGCACACGCACAAAGCAGGCACAGGCTTCAGCTAGTTACCCAAGGTGTCCACTATGAGGTCCAGCTGTCCATTGTAGACAGTGACGTTTACTCCAGCAGCCAGCAGCTGGTCCACTACGTCCACCACTGGCTTCATGAAGTCTTGTGCCATGTAGCTGAAAACCTCCTCAGCCTGGCCTAGACACAGCAGACGCAGCAAATGAAGGAGATGAAAGAGAAGCAGTGGTGGAACAGAGTCACATCTTAAGTCCAGTACCTCCCCAGGTCACATTCTGGGGGATGATGCCCAGTTTCTTCCGGATCGCTCCATTCATCAGCTCGCTCAGCGACTGGCTGTGGAGGGGAACAACGTGGCGACGCACCTGCAGAGCTTGTCATGCGAAGAAACAGAACGGAAATGAGTGCGAAGCTAAAAATGTAGCCACTGTCTTGACAGAAAGGCGGATCAGCGCTTCTTACCAATGTAGCTCTCTCCTGCTGAAGAGAGGCGCCTCTCAGCGGGTTCCTGGGTCAGTATGTTGTAGAAGTTCACGCCATTGGTATTCTGATAAAAACCAAAACGAGACAAGCAGCTCATGACTGCTGCATCACTGTGAGGCAGACAAATCAATGCTGCAGCTACTGGAAGTACAAAGTCACTGTCTGAGCGGATGCAGCTTTGTAGGGGAACATGGTCCAAATCTGTCCCTCACCACGTTTCTGCTGCTGAAGGGAAATTCGTTACAAAACGTACATGAACCCTTGGATTTACTGTCACCATCATCAACGAAGAACACGTGAATTAGATTAATGTGTTTTCCTTGCCAGCCAAAAGCCTCGGTTCTGTTTGCTATTCAAGTGAATGATGGATGTATTAGAATGTCCTGATTTGGCGATGAGCACTACATCATGTGTAAGGGAGGTAAACAGTGTTTCTGTGCTGTACCTGCTCCACTACCGTCTCTGTCACAGACCACAGCTCAGTAGCTTCCTCAAACCGCTCTTGCTGCACAGCTTGCTTCACAGCCTCTGCTGCGGCTTTAACGTCTGCCAGGCCATAATCATCCAGCAGTGACTGCAGCAAAGACACGACAGCTGGATGAAAACACTGCTCCTAAACATCTGGCACACAAGCTTTCACCTGTTAGTTACTTACAGTAGTGTACAGGTACGGCCCCCATGTCATGACCGAGTCTGTGGAAGAAGCACGAGTCCGACAGTGAGTTTCTACAGATAAAGCCTGAGTAGCTATGTTATGTTGTGTATGTTGTAAGTGTGAAGGCTACAGAGATTTACAGTAACTTTTACACATTCTGATATTGTTTTGCTGAAAACATGCGGCACCATGTCTTTGATGAATGCACGGTGTATAGACTTATACCAACCCAGTGGGGAAATCCATGAGTCTCCTAGTGCCACCCCAGCAAAGTTGCATTTTACAGCCCCTTCTGCTACGGCCTGGGGACATAGCAGACATAGGAGTCACACCTCAGGGACAGGTTTTCCAACAGCACAAAGCACGGTGTACCAAAATATTTCACATAGTGGCATAAATGCCGCTCATGAGTTCAGACTCATCAACTCACCTTGGTGAGCTCCAGCGAGATGGCAGCTGCCATTTTTCCTCCATATGACTCAGAGAAGATGTAGAATGGGATGTTCTGTGGAGAACCAATCAACCATCACCTTTTACAGCAGCATCAACGTTAACATGTTGATGTATGTGCATTTCTAGAAGCAGCATCATTCATTCGGCACCTTTCTCTGGTTGAAATACCTGAAATTCAGATCTCTGTGTAAAGAAGTGTTTGAGCAGCACCAGCATGTCTGAGGCGACCGTGGCAACATTGGTGGCATAAGCATCAGGCCTGTCAGTGTAGCTAAAGCCAGTTCCCACAGGATTGTCCACAAATAAGACGCTGGCTGCCTGGACCTAGAAGAGCCAACACACACGCGTACATTCATTGTATTTCACACATTACTCCTCATAACAGCACCTTTAAAAGCTGCCACACAACCATCCTACCCAGTTGGTCTTTCTGGGCTCTAGGTTCCTGTTCAGAGGTCCAATCTCCTCAAAGTTCCCAAAGCCAGTTCCTGATCCTCCTGGTCCACCCTAAAAACAACAGCAGTCCTGCTATGTTAGATCGCAGATCGCACACAAACAGTCAGATCCAACCCAGGTTTTTCTTTAGCATTTGGATTTGTTGAAGGGAACCTGAGAAGCAGGGACTTTTTCTAAAATACAATAAAAGCTGAAGTCTGTAAATTATTAACTGCCTTTAGGGGAAGATCTGCCTTCAGACCATGATCCTGACATGTTTCAGCCAACAACTGTGCATCTAGATGCAGCAGAGCATCAACACTCTTGGGAAATGCTGGGTCACTTTCCATTCATTCCACAACGAGTCACTGGATCATAAGCGGCTGCTGCTGAGGCCGTAGTCACGGGAGGATGCAGTCACTAGGCGTTGGGCTCTGTGCTGCACTTTGGCTGCTATGATTCTAGCTGTGTCATCAGTTTATGATGGTTCAGATGGAGCAGAGCGACGCTGCAGTAACTGTGTTTTGAGCGGCATCACATCCTCTCGTGTTGTTGTGGCATATAAGAATGTTTTCTGAAGTGAACACTATTTTGTTTATGATGCAAGTTGATTCCCACACAGATTAAAAACTTGAGAAATGACAGACAGGTCAGAATGTGAGCTAAGGGCACGTACCTGCAGCCACATGACCAGAGGGAGGTCCTGGTATCCTGCAGACTGGCCGTCAGCGTAATACAGCCACCAGAACATGTGGGCCCCGTCTCTCACCTCC
This sequence comes from Macropodus opercularis, assembly GCA_030770545.1. Lineage (NCBI taxonomy): Eukaryota > Metazoa > Chordata > Actinopteri > Anabantiformes > Osphronemidae > Macropodus > Macropodus opercularis. The sequence continues at coordinate 2,525,688 of CM061096.1, read as the reverse complement.
ACATAGTCCCACTCCTCTCCGCCTCGCACGGGGGTGGAGAGGCCTGCGACGGACGCAGTCAGCAGAGATGCTTCAGGGACGTCCAGCCTCACACTCCGCAACTTGATCATTGTGTTTTTTAAATAGCAACCGAAAGCAGCGAACGATGTCTGAGTGAGCTGAGGAAACGTTTCTACTTCGTGTATTAGTTACTTACCACGTCTGTGACGTCGCTTCGCTAGTTACTGACTCTTAAAGTATCGAGTAGAATCAGTGCTTGTGAACCAGCTTTACTTTCGTTATCCGCCGAGGCAACGCGCTTCGCAACGCGACTCCTGCCCGGTCTGTCTATTAACGTCACACTTCAGCTGCTGCACACGATCAATCTTACCTTTACTGGCGAACACGGAGAATAAAACCAGCAAACTGGGGGCTGCTCCGCTCAGACGCATCGTGGAGGCGCGTACTCGCAGTCTGCGGCTCCGGCGGGTGCTTAACATCACATGACTCCAGCCTGTCAGCTGACGGAGCACGAGACTTCCGCTCCTTGCTATTCATAGAAAACCAGAGACAAGGATCTTATGTTGTGATTGAATTTCAGCCCTGAGAAGCATTAATAGTAAAGGGTTTAAATATCATCATCTTATGTTGTTTGATATACTAGAAATAATAACTAGGATTAGTTCATCCTGTCCTATTAATCCTATTAATGTCATTAATGACAAGAAGACAGCGCTGATGTGGGCTCCACATGTCCATCTCCAGGTAATGGATGGGTGGATAGAGTGGCTCAGACAAAGCAGAGAAGGGAAAGCATGGACTTGAGGAACACCAGGAGTGGAACAGGCAGAGTAAAGGCAGGAAGTAGCTCAGTGCTCAGGAGAAGCTGGGTCATTTTAAACAGTTTAAGACCAGGACACACTTTTTGTGTGGTTTTGTGGGAAGGTGGAGGGTGTGGAACATGTCATCAGGGAAAGAGAGCTTATGGTGAGGGACGTCAAACTAGCTATTAACTTGGGAAGTGTTTGGTGGCACAGACAGGTCTTGGTGCACAGTTTAAATACAGACACCATGGTTAGTTAACAGGCTTTGAGGCAGTGTGGGATATGATACTGGAGGTGGCGGTAGTGCACCATTAGGGATGCCAACCACCAATAAACACCAAAGAAGAAGAAGGAGAGAAACCCACAGCATGTATGCAGATGACTTCTTTGATGAATCTTTTGTCCACTCAGTGCTGGCCTTCAGCAGTAACTGAGGATTTGCTCAAAGTTTGGCTCATACTTTGATATTATGTACAACGCCACCAAGAACAATACCATTATGTCAGTAAGGAAGACAGAATATTAACATTTTGTCTTGTCTGGTGTGTAATGCAATTAAATACTTAGGTCACTACGTAACCGATGGCCTTTTTGATGATAAAGAAGTGTTGTGAGTTATATGCACAAGCAAATATGCTGGTCCGTAAATTTGGGATGTGCTGTGTAACTGTGAAGACCACTCCGCTCAAAGCCTTTTGTACACCCCTGTATACAGCCCAGCTGTAAAATGCAGGATGCAGAGACTCATTGTGGCTTTTAATGACAGTATGAGGCTGTTCCTTAAAGTCCCAAGAAGCTGTAGTGCTCGCCATGTGTTTGTGGATGTTGGCGTACTTACCTGTTCGGCTGTATTTGGTAATCTTGTGTATAAATTCATGTGGCTCCGATGTTTACTCAATAATCCCACATCCACATAGAATGTATACCCCTCTTTTCTTTTTTTAAATTAAGTGCTATGTAAATAGGGAAACATGGCCTGTACAATTAAAAAATGGAAAACATCTGCAACTGCATTAATAAGCAGTGGTCCAGATAAATCATCATATTCAAAATGCAGTTAGTTACTGAACCTTTCACTGCTGTAAATGTCTTAGATGTGATCATCAACAGTTCATTCAATTTGCTTCAAAACGGACTTCTTGTTTTTTGTTTTTATGATACGAGTTAATGTTTCCATTCAACCATGTCTATAATATTAATTTAATCAGTTTATATCAATTTATCTTATTGATATGTCCCCCATTAAGAGTCAAAGATAATGATATTTTGCAAGGCTGCTTAGTGACATAACTGTTTGTAATAAAATAAAACGTGTCATATATTGTATTGTTTTTAGCACCTGTCATGGGGGCGTGGCCACCAAGAGTGACGTATTACCTTCGCCTCGTCTCCTGACAAGAGAAACTTGACTGAACCTTTACAGGAGGCTGTAAAAACTGGACTGAATGGAGCCTCACATGGATTTGACTGAAACCGACTCGGCCGTTTCCAATAAAGCCAGCAATCGCAATAATGACTTACCTGTAATAAATAGTAAACCGTCAAAGATAAGTTCAACCAGGATATCTTGAAAATCCAGACTTAATCAGTCTTGGATTTGTGCAATATCCCACTAACCTAAAGCTAAAAAAAATAAATATACAAAAACTACACTAACTTAAAAAAAATCCTCAAAATATGTCGGACCACGCATGCGCGCGAACACGTTAAATAAAGCGTAAACCTAATGGTCCACAGTCCACGTTGGAGGCGGTAATGAGCCATCATGTTGTTTGCCTACCGCCAATAAACACAAAAGAAGAAGAAAACCTAAATGAAATATATGACGTTGCCAGTCATTTCAAACGAGCCTATTCATTGCATTCAATTAAATATCGTTGGCTTCACACCGCTGACGCTATAAATACCAAAATGCAAAAGCATCAACAAAAGTCTTAAAGCTATTTATATTGTTGCACAACCTTTCATTTTAAATAAGATTGCAGTCTTTAACACGTGTTGAGGTAAATAGCTGTATTAATCCTTTATTTCTGGGTGTTTTTTTTAAATTTCATATTCAGTATTTACGTAACATTTTGTTGAACTGGAAGAGCAACGGTCAATTAGCTACTGCCGCTCTTAGTTTGAAATCTCTAACCGGAAGCATTTGCGTGGTTTTCCAGGCTGTCATGGCGGCGCACAGTCACAGTGGCACTAACAGCACCATCCGCGTGCGCTTGTACTTTGACTATCCGCCGCCCGCTGTCGTCGATAGCCGCATGTGCTGGCTGCTCGTGGACCTGAACACATGTCGCGTGGTGGCGGATCTGGAGAGCATCATCAAGGAGAGGTTCGAGTTCAGCCGCGGCAGCATTCTGAACCTGTACGTGGAGGACTGCTACCTGCCGCACACGGAGAGCATCTACGTGGTGCGGGACAATGACGGCGTCAGGTGCGTCTCGAGTTTGCTTCCAGCCCCGAAGTCGAAGGAGAACACGGAGCTGTCGTTACCTTGTTTTACCTCTGCTGAAAAGAAGACCTGTGCAATGAAATGTGTTCTTTTCTGCCAGGGTGAAGGTGCTTTGTCTGCCGCAGGTGAATGGACACGACGGCTGTTCTGACACACCGAGGAAAAGCTGCAGAAAGCGCCAGAGACCCGCGGAGGAGGGTGAGCCGGGGGAAGATGGAGCAAGCACAGAAAGGAAGAAAAGCAAGCGTGAGAAGAGTGAGGTCCTGGAGGAGGATGCCGAGGAGGCTTCAGATGGTCAGAGGAAGGAGAAACAAAGGAAGAAGAAAAAGAAGCGTGAGAAGGCCGAGAGGGTTGCTGACAAACCCAAACCCGCTGCTCCCACACCCAAACCCGCTGGTTCCACCAAGAAGATCCTAACTAGTACGGAAAACCCAGTTAGACCTACAGCAATAAAAGCAACAACACAGAACGAGTCCTCTTCTGATTTCAGTAGCACTTTAAAAGTCCCACCAAAAAACAAACCTTTAACCTCCGCATCTCCCAAAGGAAGAACAAAAGGTGTTTCACAGTCACAGAAGGCTCCTCCACACTTGCAGTCCACAAACCACCTGCCAAGCCAGACGGTCATCACAGCCGCGACTCCTCGTGTGAAAAGCGGGCAGCCCTCCTCTTCCGACAGCGCAGAGGAAATGGAGCCGGTCAACCAAGCACAGAGCGCGCAGCCAGGATCTGGACCAGCTCCTCAGTGGTCTGGGAGCGGCTACGGTAGGAAAACTAGGCATGGTGGCGCTGAAGAGCGGCGCAGTGGAAGATGCAGCGAGTCCTTATTTGAGTTTAGCAGCAATGGAGCCAAGGAGCCGTCCTACCACACAGACTCACTGACCAACACGTCTGTGGTCCTCCAGGTCCGTGATGTTTTAATTTGACCTAAGCATTATCATAAAGTAACTTAAAGTTTCTAATCAGTATGCTGCCATATTTACCACTAAAATGAAAGGGTTTGGGTTAATGGGCCGTATGTCTTTTTGTGCAAAAAAAAAAAAAAGAAACCTTTTGCTGTTAAAGTTTAATTTTGACAGCACGTCACTCAAACAGCCAGCCTGGAATGAGTTAATAACAAGTGAAGTGAACCCTGGTCCACCTGCCTGGGACTCAATGCTCTGAACTTAATCTAAACACAAATGATTAGCAGTTCATGCAGTGGCGTCAGCCAGAGCTGAAACTGTTGTGTAAGAAGAAACGGGCTTAAATCCCCCCTGTACCAGTAGTTTACTTCAGGATTATGAACTGGAATTAATCATGTCCCTTGTATGTATCTGTGGATGTAGAATGGAGCACAAAGTGTCACCACGCAGGACTACAGCTCTATGCCCCTTCTAGCTGCTCCTCCACAGGTAGGGCAGAAGATTGCGTTTAAGGTAAGTCTATTGTTCTGCCAGCCCACAGCCACAGCCTGTTAAGCTACAACATAACATTATTGACTTAAGCAACACTGTTTTAATTATTACATTACAACTTAAAATATTAATTAATGGTCATGTCCTAGCACATGTGTGTTTGTGCATAGAATAGCCATAGTTTAGGGTGGTTGTACTAAAGAGCCTGTCAAAGACAGAAAGCTCGTAATGTGTCTTCATTCTCACAGGACAGAAAAATTCATTGCACAATCAAGAAACTGTCTTTTGTCTACCAAGTTTTGTTCCTGTGTGTTCACAGCTGCTGGAACTAACGGAGAACTACACACCAGAGGTATCGGAATACAAGGTGTGTGCAGTCATTGCTGCATCAGTGTAAAATGATGTCATGGACTTCATTACTACATTACTTGAATCTCCACTCAACCATGTTGCTTTGTTTTTCAGGAGGGAAGGATTTTGAGCTTTGACCCAACTACTAAACAGATTGAGCTGGAATTACTACATGTCTCTGAAGGTAGAAACCAGTTCATGGCTGACACTTTACTGTCCACCCACATAAAAGCAGTGGTTAAGGCCTAACGTTTGGCTTCTGCAGCCCCTACGGAGCCTGGGAAGTTTGATTTGGTCTATCAGAACGCAGATGGCACAGAAAGAGTGGAGTATGCTGTGTCCAGATGTGCTTGGGTAAGAACTGATACTTACTACATACTTAGTTAGATACATACATACATTATTAGTTCTTAATCTTTTTCGAGACATTCTTAAAATGTGAAAAGATCAGGCAAACTGAGGAAAGTTGCACTAGATTACCAAGCAATATAAGGAAGAATGAATTTCTTTGCCCACAAGATGGCAGCTGAGCATGTGATTCTGAGCTTATGGGGGACTGAAACAATGTCTGTATGAATATGACCTATAGTGTCAAACATACTCGTGTGTATATCGCTGCATGTGCAGATGTTGGACCTGTATAAATCCTGAACGTGTTCTGTAGAGAGCTCAGGGGGCCAGTACTCCACTCTTTTACTTATGAAATCAGAACAAGGCTGGAGGATTGACAGCAGCCCCACCATAAACGGCTTCATATGCTGGTTTTAGTCATTTATGTTTGTGTCATTGTTTATTGGAATATCTACATTGATGATTTCAATTAAATGAAAACAAAATGAGCGTATTTACTTTCCTCCCTCAGGTGACGGAACGGTGGGACTCCCTATTGGAACCAAGGCTAGTCCTCTAAATCTGCCAGGAAATGTGCTCATCCACTAGAATTTCCCCTTGCTCTGCTCACCTTATTGTTGGGAGCTCCCAGCATCACACACCGGAGCCCGGATTTCCTGTTCATATTGCATATGACAGCATAGATTTAGGATTATGATTTTGTGTGTGTGTGCTCTTCAGAATGAAGCTGTAAAGTAAAGTACAGGCTTAAGTATTACCATTTTTATATTTGTCGCTTTTAAATAGGCATTAGATAGGAGAAGCTTTTGTAATGATTTTTGACTGGGACATAATGTATTTGTTTTGTACAAAGCTGTGACCATTGCAACTGTTTTTTTGTTTGTTTGTTTTTTTAGCCTTTCATTGTGTATTACATTTATAGTGAAACACATCTGCAATAATCCGTTGTCAAATGTTTCTGCTTATTGGAAGCCTGTTTATATACAATAGTTTACAAGGTAGAACGTTTAAAGAAAGAGAATAAGCAGAGTATTTCACAACGATGAGTCAAGTCCAGTGTGAATACCTGTATCAAGTTACCAGAAAGAAAATAAAGCTTCCACGTTTTACAATGAGACATGAGCTTAATCACCATACTATAGAGAAACTAACATACCATATATATATATATATATATATATATATATATAAATAAATAAATAAATAAATGAGTGATGCAAATCACCTTTACAAACAAAAGATACTCCAGCACAGATTAGAATTAGCAGCAATATGTTATGTATTCAATTCAATTCAATGTACAATATTCCCTACGGGGAAAAGCGGTAGAACGTGAATGGACGCATGTTATATATTAGCAGTAATATGTTACTGTTCTCCTCTGTAGTCAAACCTGGCAGTACCGCGGGAATGTCAGCCCGCGCATGCGTCGTGTCGCTTTGTTTGTATCACACCTGGAAGGCTAATTTAGGAGTTGGCCTGTGGCGCAACATGCTTCGCTTCCAAATCGTAGATCATCGCGCGTTTCCGTAGCTTCCCTGACATCTGTATCAGGCGATGGAGCTGACGTCACAGTAGGTCCTGGAGCTGAGGAGGGAAGATGATGGCGACCGTCATCCCGAGCCTCCCACAGGCTGCTTGATTCTGGAGAAGAAGCCTCCCGCCAGCGGAGCCAGAGCCACAATGGACGGACGAGCTTCCCCCGAGCACGAACAGCTCGTCCAGTTTCTGCGGAGGCTCAAAGAGGTTTTCGACGTGTGTGATGAAGATGCCGACGGCTTCATCCGGGTGGAGCACTTGGTGGATCTTGGGCTTCAGTTCGGTCAAGGAGACGAGGTGGGTCGCTGGTACAGTTTCCCAGTAGCGAGACTACAGTGACAGGGTAATGTTGAAATGTTTGTAAGACGCAGTGGTTGAAATGAAACACTGGGGATTGATGAACCCAAACACGCCAGACGGGCAGAAACGACACAGGTGTGCGCTGAGGATTAGCATGTGTAGCCGCTAGACAGGTTAGCTAGCAGCGGGTCCTGCTGAGAACCTGTCGCTCTCCACATCCAGGCTGCTTCTCTAGACTCGGGGCTTTTTGTTTGCAGTGACCAAGAACCAGTACAACTGAGTGTTTCATAATAATGTTTGATGAGTTTTCATCAAATGTGTAAATAAAGCTGCAACATGCAAACAACAACTTAATATTTTTATTGTAGCTCCCAATATGTATTAAATCAAATCAAATGATATGTAGCTCCCTTGATGTTTTGACCACTGCCCCAAGACCACATAACTTTTATATTTCTTGACTTCTGTTCTGTTCATTAATTCACTAATAAAGTAGTAAAACAATTGGGTAAACACCCAATAATGGTCTTTTAAAGCAAGCGATGCTCCTGTAGTTTGTATTTACACACCTGTGGCAAGTAACAGGTCACACCTGCAACCAGTTACAATGGAGAAATGGACTCAACCTTTGTGTTGTGTGTCACACTGAGCATGGAGAAAAGAAAGAGGCGTCTGGGGATTTGAGAGGAAGAAAACGTGGAAAACGTGGACCATCTCAAGGCTACAAGTCCGTCTGCAGAGATTTTTATGTTCCTGTGTCCACTGTGCCAACATCACCCAGAGGTTTACAGCCTGTGGCTCTGTAGCTACTAACCTCCCTTGATGTGGACGCCAGAGCAGAATGAATGAAGGATTGTTGGAATGGTGGATCAAGAACCTGATTAACAAAACCATAATCCTTCTGGCAGAACGTGCTGTGGCCAGATGAGACAGAAGCAGAGCTTTCTGGTAAAGGACATTGTGGCACTACTGAAAAAGAAATGAGGCCTTCAAAGAGAAGAACACAGTCCCTGCAGTCACACATGGTGGAGGCTCAGAGATGTTCCAGTGCAAACCAAAACATTTACAACTGGAGCCATATTCTGACAGAATTGCAAGGGTGCCGATATTTTGGCCTTGACTGTATATGTATATATTCATAATTTCTACATTAACATCTACAAGTGTCCTCATTGCTTCTATTTGTTAGACAAAGGTGGAGGCTCACAGAGAGAAATTCAGCAGGCAGGCTCAGATAGGCCTGAGTAGTGCCAATTATATGTTGGCGTTAATTTACAAAAACATGCAGTGGCTGGGCTAGGTGCTTTTCATGATACAGAAACCAGAAAACCACTGCCAGTTCAGAGTGTTTCCATGCTACCGAACCTGCGGCTTGTAGGAGTGTCAGTGGTTACTCCATGATTCTGCAGCCTGCTGCTCCGTCATCTTCATCGGCCTGTTCGTTGTTTCGAGTAACGGCCTCTTTCTAATGGCATTTAGATGAATATATGGCAGACTTGTGGAAAGTAATTTAGCCTGTTTTGGACTAGGCCTGATTCACTGTGTTTTGTGATTCCCTGTGTCAGACAACGTTGCACGTTAGTTTCAGTCTGCTGCTTCATAAAGTTATTCACCTAAAGTACAGTTTCACATGAGGAACCGCTCACTTGCTTCAGATGCATGGACTGCTGTTTAATTCTGTTGGCAGGCCGTGTGAGCGTTAAAATAGCGCGTGGCGTTTGTCCCCGTTTTTAAAGGACTGCTGTGTTGGCACATGCATTGAAACTAGTGAATTAATGGCCATCAGTAGCATATGAGGCAGGTTCTTGATGCACTAATCAGTCATAAATGATGTCTGAAGCAGAGAGTGGATTATTCTTAAAACCGTCATAGTAGCTGAGCACCCAGTACACGTCTCTAAAAATAACACTGACATACTAAGTAGAAGCTACTTCCTCCTCCCTGCATGCGGCTTCTCAACTGACTTCTTATTGCTATGGCAACAAGGACTTCAGAGAAAATATATGGCTGGATTGGTTGACTATTTAGTAAGGGAATTATCTGCTTAACTGCTAAGTCTATGAAATGGTGCTCGGCAACATTCTTTCTTTGGAAAATATTTCTCCTTTTTATTTGTTTTTCCTGTTATTTGTTTCCTGCAGCATTGCAAAAAAAACATCTTTATATATAATACATAATGAAACCATCTTATGTGTACACAAGGTATTATTACTGTGCAAACTCCCTATTCATCAAAGCAAAATTTCAGACTGTAGAAGTGTCCTTTCTGTATTTGTTCAGTACAGTTTGTAGGAGAAAAGCACAGATTTTACGAGATCAAGTCTCATAAAATCTGTTAAACCTTCTCTATCAAATCTGTATCCTAACATTTAGGCAGGCTTTGGAATTTAAAACTGAAAATGGTGATATAGCCAGGGCCACAAATGTGTGGTTCAAAAACACAACTGTGTAGTACATGTACAACTGTCTGTGATGGAATTTGGAACATGTGGAACATGGTCATCAGTGATGATCTTTAGAGAGATACATTTTTATTGTTGTTGTCTCTCTTGATCGTCTAATCTCACTCCACCTCTGCTTCAATAAGATAGAAAATGAATGGAAAACAAAATCCAGACGTTGTTAATAGATGAGTTTTGTATGTTGTTTTTTTTATAATGAAACCTATATATAATTATATTTATATTATTATAATTATAGTTGAACGTAAATAAAATTATTATCTTTGCTTAACCGTTGTCTTCTCCAGGTGAAGAAGTTAACCAGATACTTGGATCCTAAAGCTCATGGGAGAATTAACTTCAAAGACTTCTGTCATGGAGTGTTTGCTATCAAAGGTAATGATACGTTCCACAGTTCGTCCACTGTGTAATGGCTGAGCTCCCATTCTTGTCACCCTCTGTCTGTAAACCTACCATATGACAGAGATACTCATACACGTTCTTCTTCAAGGTTGTGACGAGATACTGAAAATGGCAATGGAGCCTTACAGCACTGCTTCCAATCAATCCTCTGTTACTGACAACGGTTACATCTACCAGGTACAGTCCTTTCTCTTCTGGCACCATTTGCTAACCTCTCAAACTCTGGTGTCTGTTTACCTAAAGAGATTATTCCATAGAAACATCTGTTGTATTTTTCTACTGCCTTTTGATATGTTCATTAGCCATTAAACGTCATGAGGACAATTATTAGTCTAGAGTTGTGACTAATGTGTGTGATTATCTACAAGTAAACCATTTAATAGCTTGTGCCCAAGTAGAGGAAAACGAAATAATTAGCCCCCATCTGAAAGCCCTTAAATTTTCTATGGAAATTAAAAGTAAAAGTAAATGGTCTGCACTTGTATAGTGCTTTTCTACCTATTGGTACTTAAAGCGCTTTGACACTGCATCTCATTCACCAATTCACGCGCACAAACACACACACATTCACACACAGGTGGCAGACTGACACGCTGGGGGTTCAGTGTCTTGCCCAAGGACACTTTGACACATGGTTGGGGAAGCCAGGAATCGAACCACCGATCCTACAATTGGTGAGCGACAGCTCTGCCTCTGAGCCACTGCTGCCCCAATGCTGTACATTATGTAGAAGCCTGTGGCAGACTTAGGAATAATGAAGCAAGTGGAACTGAGATATTTGTTGTGACTCCGTCCCAGCTAAAGGGCCTGTCTGTTTTTCAAATGTGATTGACTGAACTACGCTGCTGACTGTGTGTATTTCTACAAACTACAGTGGAAGGAAATGCATAGTATTGCAAACTGTAATAAATGTAAGTTAGCTCGGCTGGAGAAGCCTGATGAGACTGTGATTTATTAATAGTCGTGTAGGAAAGTTATCATCCAAGTTGAGTCAAATCTCGATGTCCCACAGCCCTATGCTGACAGTTCTCGATGAGGTAAATGAAACCGCTGTAACCCTCTCTTAGTCAAGGCAGTACATGTCTATTGTTTTGAGATGCTAATGTTTAATTGTCTTTTTACTTCTAGAATGGCGTGGCCAAGCTGGGCCCGCCCATCATCATGTGCACCCAGTCCTACCCAGACTGTAATGTGTATGGTGAGGGCTGTGGTGCTGATAAGGAGTGTGCCATGGACAGCAGCGCTGAAAATGTGACTTTGGATTCCCTGGACCCAACACGGCAAGGCCGGTCAGTCACAACAATATCCGCTAGGGACAGGAGCTGGACTTGTATAATTATTCAAAGGTCATTCGTGGGCTTAACCCATTAGAACCCACGGTGACACAGGTGTCACAAAATAAAACCAGTTTGTTCAGAGATGAGCTGCACATGTTTAATTTTGATTGGTTCATATCCCACAAAATGTTCCTTTTAGTAGCAATGGTTGTGGGCTCTCATGGGTTAAAAGGTTATCACCAGTCATTGTTGCTTACCTTTAATGCAATCCTAGAAGCCAGAGTGGCACAACATCTGCGCCAGTTATCTCTGGAGAGGAGCAGTTTGAGGACTACGGTGAGGGGGAGGATGCGGAATTTACACCCAGTAGCCCTTGCCCTGAAGATGACACCCGAACAAATGGCTTCTCAGACCTAGGATCCTCACTGCCCTCTAGGTTGGTGGTCAGGGTCCAAACCCTATAAGGCCCTGAATTTCACTGTGATCTGACACCCAGATTACCCGTCTTTAATATGTTAGCACCGCCTACAGTTACAGAGTGTATTCCATGAACTGATGACACCTGAATGTAATTTGCCCTTCAAATCAACTCTCCATGGTATTTCAGCTGAACATGTTGCTATATCTTTAAAACTGCAGTGGGGGACAGACTCCCCAGAAGATGCAACACCTGTACAACAGTGAGCTGCTGGACATTTACTGTTCACAGTGCTGCAAAAAAGTGAATCTGCTAAATGACCTGGAGGCTCGACTGCGAAACCTTAAGGCCAATAGGTAAAGAACAGACAAACACAACACACAACACAAATCACGACAGTGAGGGCAGGGTGTAATGGATAACTAGGGAAGAGCTGCTGTATGAGCCTTAACAAACCATCCACCCAAATCCCTTACTCTTGTTCAGTTTTGGCACCAGCATCAAAAGGGATCCTTAGCTGTTGCTATAGTAACCAAATCCCAGTGTGGTGGTGTTACAGATTTGAGGTTTGTATGTGTCTTCCTGTGCGATTGCCACATTACAGCAACAAACAACACTGTAATATGAAAACAAGAATCTGATCATAAGCCTCGACGACAAAATTGACTGCAGCTCTGGTTGCACTAGCAATACAAAGGTACATCTTGTTGCAAGGTGGATTGGCAAACAAAGCCATATATCGAAGCTCTGTGTGACTCGCTTTCCCTCTTGTGTTTCAGCCCTAACAGAAAGATTTCCAGCACAGCGTTTGGCCGGTGAGTGGCATAACTTCCCCACTAGACTAATACTACCGCAGTAAGTCAGGACATGATGCATGATCATATTGATGCTCAGCGTTTAGCACCGTGCTGGGGTTGAAGAGCAGATAACACACACATCATCATTATTATTATTATTATTATTATACACATCATGAGCTTTTTGGTGGGAATATATCCTCTCTTTTGTTTCTGTCCTCTCCTCTGTGCAGTCAGCTGTTTCAGGCTAACCACACCGTCTTTGGGTCCAGTCAGGGCAGCAGCACAGAGGATCTGTTCACAGACAGCATCGACTCCTGTGACCTTGACATAACGGAGAAGGTATGAACCCAGCTGACAGGTTGCTGTGCTCTTTGTCCATATTACTGACATGAAATGTTTTTGTGGTTACAAAGTAAAAACTGTTCATGTTCGTTATTGAATTTTTCACTGTATTTGCAACAGTAGTTGATGATAACAAAAAGAGGTTTGATTGAAATTCAATAGTTATGAAAACACAAACAGAGATTAGTGAGACAGGGCAACCAGTATGTTTTCAAATGGATCAGTCCAACATAATGTCTCCTACACCAACGTAACATCAAGGACAAAGACTTGTCACAAAGTCGGAACTCTGAGGTTGCTATGCAGATTTATAATGCCTGAAGTTAGCCAGGTCCAGAGCAGGATAATCAGTAGACTGAAGCGAGTGGCCTATCTTTTAATTTAGCTGCCTGTTTAATCATCTTCCATCTTAATTTTAAGTAGGATTATGTTTGTTCACATTTTGTTCTAATTTGTCCTGTGCATATTTCATTTAATTTTATTTGTGCACTACTCTTAAATTCATAGTGGGCTGTCTAGAACTCAAAAAGAAGCCAGTGGGTCCTCATAATGGTTATACAGCCAGTTAAATGGTTTACTAGACTTGTCCTCTTCTGGACTTGATGATTCTGAGGAAACTATTGTGAGAGCTCCTCATCACGATGATTATACAAGAAAACCTCAACTGGCCAAAAAGTGGCACATCAAAGCCAGACTGTGTTTACCTGTGACAAACATGGAGAGATTCAAAAGTCTGCTGTCTGATGATGGTCAGATGAGACTGAAGTGATTCAGCCCCCATAGTTAAGGTGATTTCATTTTATAAAGCTGATAATTTAGTTTGACTTCAGGTTGTCTGTGTTACAGCCCCTTAATGGCTCTGCTAAAATCAAGAGTTCTAAAGCCGGCCGTGATTGTGCACTGTCAGAGTTACATGTGCAATAAAGGGCTCAGTTATTAGGAAGGTTGACATTACAGTGTGTACAAAACGAGCCGTGTTTGTGTGTCATGAGCTGAAAGTCGGGTTGTCTTTCAGGTTGGTTATCTGGAAAAGAAGGTGACTGAATTGGAGAGCGACAGTCGGGCCAACAATGACCTGAAGTCCAAACTCAAACAGGAAAATACACAACTTGTTCACAGGTAGGAAGACGAACACACATTGATTTACAAATGTTGGCTTAGCAGTGCGTAGTGTTACAAGTTAATTCAGTTCAATTCAACTTTATTTATATGGCGCCATTTCACAACAACAGTTATCTCAAGGCTCTTTACAGTGAGGTTTAAGACCTGACTCAACTAAACCCAACAGATCCCACATAGAGCAGCTTTGAATTGGACCCAATCAATCAAGTTTTACTCATAATAAATGAGTCAATGTACATTTGTGACTCCTGTGGTGCATTGTGCTAGATGCCACATGTACATTTATCAGAAATCCACCGCTCCTTTCCACTGCTCTCTATGGCGTCATGTACAGGTCTGGTTTACAACATGTACACTGTCCACAGAGTCCACGAGCTGGAAGAGCAGGTGAAGGATGCAGAGACGAGAGCAGATCAAAATCTGGAGGATGAAATGAAGAGACACCGGGAGACTTGCAGCAAGATGGAAAAGGACAGAAACATGCAGATAGACCTGCTCTCTAACAAGTAACCTCACCAAGTATTTCTTCTATAATCCAAATCCTGGAAGATGCTGCAGCAGGCAATGGTTCTTACTGTAGGGGAAACAAAAAACTAAACATGGTGGGATTCTGACTGAATGGAAGTTTAACAAAAAGGATTTTGTAGAATGTGCAGACTTTCTTTTGACAAGCCTGTGCCTCTGATCCTTCCTTTCTGTAACGTGGGATAATTATGGCACAGGACAAGTGTTTTTTTGACTTCAGACCTAAAACTGTGTTCACTGTGTGATTCAGTATGTTGGAGCACAAGACATGCACAGTAGCATCATGATGAAAATCTGCAGCTCCACTAAATAATGTTTCAAAGTGAAGCCAAACTTGAACCTACATTTTAATGTAATGATATTACACGTAAAGAGTTGCATTGTGTGTGTGTGTGTGTGTGTGTGTGTGTGTGTGTGTGTGTCCATACAGAATACAGCAGTTAGATGATGACAACAGAGAGATGAAGTCAAATGCGTGTAGACTCAAGTCCCAGACTGAGAAACTGGATCAGGTCAGTTTGACAAATGGAAAAGCTGTTTACTTGTTTGGAGTATTGGCTGCAATAAAACTATAAGAGGCTGTGAAAAAAGCTCATGGTTGAGCTGCAGAATGTAGTGATATAGTGAATTCACTTGTCAGCTACAAACAATAATTTCTTCTGCAGGAAAAACAGAGGATGACAGACAAACTGGAGGACACTAACCTGAGGCTGAAAGATGAGACAGACCTTTACAGGAAAATAATGGGCAAGCTCTGGCAAAATCGTCATGAGTACCAGAAGGAAAAAAATGCCATGCAGGAGGTAACTGGAGCACTGTGCTGTAGGTTGCAGAAGGGTTGACGAGAGAGCGTTCATTTAAGCCAGTCTCTAGGGTATGAACTAACACTGGCATTTATATGTAAATGCAACTAGTGGTTTATATTTGTGTGGTGAAGTTCAGAGCTTCGAATGTGTCGCTGCCTTTGAACAGTAATGTCCCTAACTAACTAAGGACTCCTCTATTCCCTGCAGCTGATTGATGATCTGCGCCGAGAGCTGGAGTATCTGCAGTTATTTAAAATGGAGATCGAGCATCCTGGAAAGGGCAAGGTTCTGTCTGAGTTTAGCGCCAAGACCAGGGAGTTTGAAATGGAACATGAAGTCAAGAGGCTAAAACAGGTTGGCATGCACACTACACGTTTCTACATTTGTTCCTGAAAGGCTTAGGTTGCGTTTCCTTACTTACAAACTAGCATCCAGGATCCTCAGTCAAAGAAAATGTTCTCCGTTTCCTCCCCAGGAGAACCATAAGCTGCGAGATCAGAATGACGACCTCAACGCACAGATTCTAACTTTAAGTTTGTATGAAGCAAAGAACCTGTTTTCTTGCCATACCAAGGCCCAGTGCCTGGCAGCCGAGATTGACAATGCGTCCAGAGATGAGGTCAGTGTGCTGCTGGTTAGTGAATCTACTGCTGTTTGTAATGTGACTGTCCCTCTAATACAGTTTTCTATTCAACTTCCTCAGCTGGTAGATGCTTTAAAGGAGCAGGAGGAGATCAATCTGCGTTTAAGGCAGTACATGGACAAAATCATTCTGGCCATTCTTGACCATAACCCCTCTATTCTGGAAATCAAGAATTAAGTGACACCTGTGTAATATTGAAGAGGTGAGGATGCTCTGTTGATAATAGCTTGTACACACACACACATTTCTCACATTTCATAGTTGTTGGGACACTCACTGCATTCCTCAGCCCCTAAGTCTGACCACCAATCAAGCCCAAAGGTCTTTGAGTCAAAATGTGCCAACAGTCCTAGTAAGGAGAAAGACAGGCACGTTCACGTCTGTTCAAAGGTACTGTCTCACCAAAGCAGCTACAGGTATTTATGAGGAAATCAGTCTGCAGCAATACCTGTGACGCCAGTCATGTGTTTTCTGATTAGACGTTTGAAAAAGCTGATATGTAGATTTGAAAACATTTGGGAACACAGAAATTTTTTTTTACTTTATTACTTGCTGGCACTAGCTCTAAAATTCTGGACTATAACTGGCCTGTCACTTACTGAGGATCAAGACAAACAAGAAAGGGAGGTGTTTAACATGACCATGTTTACAATTACATGTTTACTGAAAAGATGACTGAAGCACTTTTTTGTTTAGAATATTGAATGTTTTTCCATTTTCCAGATGTCCATTAGGTTCTTGTTTTAGAAGCATGAAATTCCAGTAGTTTTGTATTCAGAGTTTAGTGGTTAGCACTGTTGCCTCACTTCTAAAAGGACCTGTGACCAATCCTGTGTCCGTGTACATGACGCCCAACAGATTTTCATTTTGAAGGAAACCTGCCGTTTTCCCAAGAAGAACCAGAAGCTATGGAAATTGATGGAAAAGCTACTTATAAGCGAGCAATTCCAGGTATTTGTCAAGTAGCTATGGAGCCATGACAGGCGTTTTAAAGATCCTACCCCTTCTATTTGAAGCTAGAAGACTTAATTCAATGTTTTTTCAAGTATTTGGGCTTTCAGCCTTGGGTCACGGCAGTTATCTAGGCTGACAGTAATGCGCATGTCGCGCAGTAGACTCTTTGCCGCCTTGCTTCTGTGTGGAGATGTTCAGGAGAACTACTGCTCCTGATGATGGCTGCTGTCTCCCTGGCAACACCACACACCGTGGCATCTGTGGTGTAGTTGAGGGGCCAGTCATCTTCAGCTTCACCTAGTTTACTAAATTAAGCTTGGTTTCATCCTCCAGGATAAGAAGGAGCAACTAGGTAGGTGGAATAAGGGCACATTCATAGTGTTGGATCACAGAATCTGATTAAAAATGGACAAAACTTGTGCAGCATTATCTATCTATCTATCTATCTATCATAATTCTCACACAGAGCAGCCGCTTATTATGAATATATATGAAGAGGAAGAACATAATTTCCAAAAAGAAAAAATGGCTGCTATAATTAAAGACAGGAAAAAGCCTGGCTGTGCATGTAGTCCAGCAGGAAGTGATCAGCAGTGCTCCAGAGAAATAGTCAAAATGAATGTGGTCGCTTATAGATGCCTAAAATGGGACAATTGACAGCATATATGTTACTTAAGAAAATTCACAGAGAACATTTTAAGTAGTTTTACATACTGTAACGTAGTTTCAGTGGTTAATGTATTTATTTAACCAAATCTATAAAGTGATCATTGGTCTAGCTTATTAATGTATCCTTCCTTAAGGACAAAAGGTCAGCAGCCGGTCGTCCTAAAGGACAAGATCATTTTGCCTAAGGATGTGACACAGGCCTAATTGTTTCACAATGTACAAATGATGAAAGAGAGAATGTGTCTTGACATTTCATTGTATGTAGGCTACTGGTTGTAGCACTTATGGAAGACATGAGAGTTTAAAAATAATATCTAGGACAGATGATTGATTGAAACTGAATGTTTCTAATGCAGTTATTTGCATCAGATGCATCAAAACAACAAAATGCACAGCAATCTTCAAGACACCCATCATAAGGTCGGTGGTTTGCTTCCTGGTTAAACTGCAAAGCAGCGCTGCCTCCGTTGTGTGAATGAAAAGCAGTGTCAAACGTATTTTGAGTTCTTTTATGCGAGTCTGGGCTAAATAAACCCAGGATAAGTGGGTAATCCCAGAGTAAATCTCCAAGGTAACCAAATGGGTTCGGGTTTTGTTTTTGTGTAACCAAGTCAAGGATAACTTTGACCAAGGTGTCTGAAAGAACCCAAATTATTCTAAGTCCTTACCTTGGTTTTGTGCAACACGCCTCTGGCTTATGAAGGCTGAATGCATGCAGGGTAAGGTGTTATGTTGTTTCACTTAAATTAGCATTTTGTAGAACGCTGGCGCCCGCATGGTCCAGAATTCCATGTAGAAGTCAGCTCTGGGGCCTTTTAACGTGGCCTCTGCTGTAGAGCTTGATGAAGACACTGGTAATTTTAATTTTGAATATTTAGGAAATAATTTATGATTAAGATGGGTGGGTATATTTAGGGTGCATTTTTTTCCTCAAATAATTCAAATACAATTTATTTCTTGGAGAGGTGATGTTGCCTTTTCTTGGTTTTATAATAGATTGAAGTATTTACACTACATCTGTTAGTATAGTCCAAGTTTTCCTAAGAAATAGGAATATTTAGCAATGATGTGTTGCTAACCCATATATATATATATATATGGGAAAAGAGATGGTAAATTACTGTCATTGAACTTTCAAGGGACCATTCAGTGCAGTGTCAAAAACACAAATAGGTTCTGTCCTGAACAAGGCTGAAACAGCTAATCTTATGTGCCAAGTGTAACCTTCTCACCGTGTTTACGCAGTAAACAATTTGATGTCTTACTTATATCTCTCATTAACGTTTACCTTATAGCTACATGTAATTTCAAAAAGTAAAAGTAGCTACTTCAATAATTAAACCAATATCAAGCTTATTTTACTTATGTGTACAGTAATGTCTCTAGAAAAGCATTGTGTGAAACTCCAAAGCAATTCTATACGAAAAGCAACCTAACATTTAATCATTTAAATCGGGAAGCTCTGCTCATTGTTCAACGGGAGTTTGAACTGGGCTCACTGAGGTAAAACATTTTAACAGTGTTGTGAATTAGTCTCACATATTTTGATGTGATATCATATGATGTGACCTAGAGTAGCCACATATAGTAAGACGTTGCTCCACAGATGCGCCACTGTAATGACTAGCATTAACCATAGGAGGAACTATATCATGTTGCTAGTGAAACCATTTTCTTCTTTCTTCAGGTTTTGTGCACTTTCACATGTGTTTAAGCTCTTCAGCTTAGATTTAGTTTGAATTGCTGCCATTGTGCGCTTTCATATTCTTATCTTTACTTACAGATAAGATTTGTGCTATTAAACATTGTACATTTTGTACAGAATCTAGTTCCTGTTTACGTGCAGTTCATTCCACTCATCACAAAGTCTCTTTAGATAACACAAAATATGAAACTATGTGTTACGCACTTTCAATGTATAGCACACTTAGTGTCACAAATTAAGTATTGAGCTGGAATAATTATATTAAACGTGATAAACTATGTTGCACATGTTTATGATAATAGTGATTTTCCAATCTTGATTGTGTATAAAAAATAAAATGTTTTGCTTTGTGATAACTGTGTTGGCTGTGCTTGTTTCTTGTGATGAAGTTAAAGGCAGCTTTTAGTTTGTGGTGTTTACACTCACTTTATCGTGCACATGGAATTCTTGGTGTTTTTGCAGCTGTCAGAAGACCTACTTAAAGTCGGGTCTGTAAATAATGAAAGGCTGATATTTTTAAGAGGGCTTATACTGACACATACATTCTAAAGTAAATGTTTAAGGCGTGAGCTTTACAGTAGTTCAGTCTAGAAGTATCTGATACATGGACTAGTTGTTCCGTGTCATTTTGAGACTGGATGCCCCTAATTTTATCAGTCCGTTCTTGAGATTTCCTACTGACCTTTGTCTGCTTAGATTTGTATTTAAGATTTTGTTCTTTAATCCCCTGTAGTTAGAAATGTCTACAGGATTCTGCAAAGAAGGAACAAGGTCTCCTTGATTATGCAGATGCTCTCTGAAATGAAACAAAACATGAGGACTTGATTGTCTGAGCACCAGAGATATGGAGTCAGATTATGGAACTGATCACTGGAGCAACAGCTGCTGAGATGCCTGGTCTTTGAGATGGAGGCAGAGATAAACTACAACAGTGATCCCTCAAAACTGGACATGTCAACTTTCACGTCAATGGCATTTAAGCACTGATGTATCAAAGCTACTGCTGCTCGAGGAAATAACTAATTAAGTTAATATTCTGGTCTTCTTAACTGAGGAGTAGGCTGAAGAATTGTTCATAGCTAGATATAAATATTTATATCATGTTTAATGTAAGGTGTTAACTGCTGCTGGCTGGTTCTCACCCTCCAGTCCAGCAGGCGGCAGTAATAGCCTGTAATCTTTGCTTTGTCCGCCGCCAAAATGCTCATTTCACTGAAGAAGTATTTTTCTTTTCGGAAGAAGACCCCGACAAAGCGGCCCTGTTTCTTTTCAGCCTGAAAAAGTCGAAGAATCAGAAAAGCGACGATGTATGCCAGGACGAACACCGGCAACACACATGGAGACTTTCAAGACAGGAACGGGGTCAATTATGTGACATCAACAGAGTCGTTCGGCCACTGCTCTCAATTGTTCTGGAAGAAGGATCCCAACGACTCCGGGGTAAGAAAGCCAGCTGCCACCGCCGTTAGCACCGTCAGAGTCCAGCCGACAAGCACCTGTGTCAAACGGCTTGTGGGGTCTTCTCTCACTGCGTGAGCCCTGGACGGCGGGTCTGTCACACACATGGTTATTGGCTGAGTGTGCGCAGTCTGGTTCCACAACACCGGGCTACGACTGATGGCGCATAATAGCTCCGCTGCTGCTTGCTAATGTACGAAGCTAGTCCTGTTGAGCGGCCTAGCGTCAACTAATGTAAGTCTTAGCTTGGAGGCTAGTGGCTAATTCTGAGCTGTGCACACCAGCTTTCATTATATGTAATGGACATGGATTTAGATCCGCCACGAGGTCAACGGTGGAGTCTGGGGAACGTTGCACTCGTCGAGTTTGGTAAACAAGACATAATTGAGCAAAGAGGCGCAGCGCTAGCGGTAGCATCAGACAACAGTGGCTGTCTAAGCCAGCACTGCTGGGAGCAGCGGTCCGCCGTGTGCGGGGTTGTGAAGCCGAACCGCAGTACCGGGACACACAGCGACACTAAGGGAGCGTGTGCAGAAAACCCGCAAACACGAAATACTGTTAGCGAGCAGCGCAACGTAAATACGAGCAGGCTGCCCCGCAGGAAGCGGCGGCGGCGGAAGACGCCCCGGACCGAAAGCCGTCATTGTGGTGCCAGAGTCCGCGGGTCACTCGTGGTCACTCAGCCTAGAGACTTTCAAACAGAGACGCTGGTTCCACTGTTCAGTGACGTTGCCCTGTCGCACACTTACTATATTTACCTGAAGTGTGTCTTAGTTTTCTCTCCCAGCTCTGCTCATTTGTGTTGCTTAACTACTTCAACTGTTTAATTGTCATCTTAAACCAGTTGCTAAAATGGTTCTGATAAGCAGCACTATACACAAGCAAACTACCGACTGGATTCAAAATCTAACATCCGTTCTGGACTATGACATTAATGTGTCTTGGGAAATAATATTAGCTTTTCAGTGTTCTGATATTGAGACTGAATTTGACAGTGCAGTTTGAATGTACTGAAAGCACAGACTGCTGCATGTCAGCAGATGTTCTTATAGGGACAGTGAAGTCACTGCTTCCATTGCTGTTGATGAGCGAACGGTGCAGAAGAGTTAATAATCTGGAATAATCTTCTGATACCTGATACTGGTTTTTGGCTATTCCAGGGGATCAGGTATGGTTCTGTTACTTGGTTAAGGACCTGGCATTGTATTCATGTTGTAATACACTACTTTATTGTATTTCTTGTCCTCTTTTCCAGCCAAGTTCAACCATCAACTGGTGCAATCAGCTCCCTTCATCTTCAGCAGCTCTCTCCAGCTCCAGTCTCTCCTCAACATCACTCTCCAGCTCCAGTCTCTCCATGGAGTCACAAGCACCAGCGCCCACGACGACAGCATCAGATGACATGGAGTCAGATGAGAGGCCATACGTCTGCGACCTGTGCAACTGCGCTTACAAGCATGCTAGCTCCCTGCTCAACCATAAGCTTACCCACAAGACTGGGGACTTTAGGTAGGGACGCGAGTGATTTAAACTGATTCAGATAAATGGATTAAAATTTGTGCCTTCAAGGTGTCTGCTCAGTTCAGTTGGTGGCAATAAAGATGCCAAAATGTGTAGTAAAATTCAAAGTCTACTACACCTTGCCCGCTGTAAGTCACTCTAAATGGAGACGGTCAATTAAGTGCCCGCTGCGTCATAACCCATTTTCTCCGCTAATCTCAACTGTTTTTATCTCCAAAACCCAGATGTGACTTTTGCAGCAAACCTTACACCAACTACATGTCCCTTCGCAACCACATGCGAATTCACGGTCAGAAACGTTACATGTGCGACCTGTGTGGGAAGGCCTTCCGATTGGCCCGGTACCTCCGCAACCACCAGAGGATTCATGATGATGGGCCCAACCGCTTTGACTGTCCCTCCTGTTGCAAGAGCTATAGGACCATGCTTGAACTGGCCCAGCACCGGTGCACTGCCGCTGCATCCAACCAGGTGGGCTTGTTTTTTTTGTTTTGTTCTTACCATAGTACCATAGTTGTAGCATACATGTGAACTGTTCTATACATGGTGTAGTTCTCTGAAATTTGGGGGTTGTCTCCAGTATGTGGTCATTTATTTACTTTACTATTTTGCTGCAAATATAATGAACAGATGACAAATCAAAAATGAATATTTTTATAGAAATACTAACTAATACAAGAATTTGTTATACTGGTCATCTGTAGTGAAGGGGCTGCATCCTTTCTCAGCTGTTGAGTCTCCATCACTTAGGGAATATTGAGCAATGTAGAAAAAAAAATGTGTAGGGAATGTGATATTAGAATACTTGTGATAAAAGATTCTATATGTTGCCAGTCTGCCACCGGGTGTTACTGCTGCAGCTTTAGGAGCCACTGCATTCAATTTCTGTTAGTTAGAAAGTACCTGCAAGCCATCGTTTCATTTGAAAGAAAGATGTTTCAACGTTGAAATAGATGTAAGGAATCAGTCATTCAGATTGATGTGAAGAATCTGAACTGATAGGAATACTGTTCATACAATACCCAAGCCCAGGGGTGAGTGAGATATGCTAGACCCGTTTGAGGCTTTGCAGGGTGAAAGTTGCATGGTCGTAGGCAGAGGTCTGTCCTGCTGGTCAGCTTGGTGGTGTATCTGCAGCAGGGACAGCTTCAGCCTGATGTAGCACACAGAGCCAGCTGAAGGTAGCTCCTACACCCGGCACACACAGCAAGCCAGCCGAGATGTAGGAGTCATTAGAAGAAACACTGAAGAGTTGGGCAGCATTGGGCTGTTCTTTTTCAAATTCTGGTTGTTGATCTGGTTACGTCTGAGAAGGGTCCATTTCTTTGGACGCAGATTTCAAATATCACTGGTTTAAAAAAAACCCTTTTTCTGGAAGAAGAACAGTAAGCATATCTTCACCTCGTCTGAATTCTTGAATGCACGGTTGTGCAGCAACATATACAGACATTCTCTATGGTACCTAAGCCATATAAGTATTACGCATAATTCATTTTATTAGTCTCGTATCATCAAATTTATGGTGTGTATATATGGTCTTTGCTGTGACTGGTAATGTTCTGTTATGCTCTTTATTAAGATCATTCTAACTGTAAAACCTCACTAGGATAGTTTCTATTGAAGTCCATTGAACATTAGGTTTGACTGCATCACTAATGAGGTTTCCCATCCAAACACAAATGATAAATTACCACAGTGTAATTAGACCTGGTGCAAATGTGGTTGGCCTGAATAGACCCAGTGAGGGAGAGCACGTAAACGCTGGTGTCATTATTGTAAGTAACTAAAAAGCAACTGCGTCTGAAAAGAGCAGCAGTGAAGTGTTGCTACTTCCATGAGAACTAATTTAAAATCATAGAAACAAACCACTTCAAAAACAGTTGTGTACGTACAAGGTCCTGTTTTCACATAATGTACCAACAAGATGCTTTGTAACTATTTGGCTGATAGGTAACAACTGTGAATCAGACTCCCTCTGAATCGACACACAGTACCTCAGGCAGGTGTATTTGGTATTAGGCATAATGACAGAACTGAATGATTAGACCCAGGCTCAGCAGATTTTCAACCTGGCCAACCCGAGAGGCCCCTCAGTAATCTATGTATAATGGTGTCAGTTAATGCAAAGTAAATAACAACATTATTAAATCAGCAAATTCAGTTAGTCTTAAATGGCTATTCTAGCTGTTCTATAATCAATAATAATAATAAAGCAGAAGGACCTATAATGGACGAATTAAATAAAATGGATCAGATTCAGCTGTAGTGCAATGCTTCTTTTTTATACATACCATAATACTGCTTTGGCCCCTTTTTTGAAACAGTAGACCTACGTGCCTGTTTAATGCACTTCTGAGACTACAGTGTGTCTTTGCTTTCTGTAAATGAGCTCACCTATGGGAGGGCTCTGGCCTGTAGTTTAATTATGAATATCTGGACGTTATGCAGTCAGCTAGGACTTCTGATAATCCAGTTGAGTTTCAAATTTAGAACTGACATTTTTCAGTACACCCATAACATTACAATGCGGGTGAAAGAAATGGATAAATGTTATTTGCTCTTCATGAGTTGTGAGCTGGTTGTCCATTTGTGCATTAACAATTCAATTTAGTGTTCAACTTTATAATGAAATCACTGACCTTGTTTCTGTGGGAAACGTTGCACAGGTGGCCTACTCTGAGGAAGCACCCTGTATGCTCATACTCTTGGCAATGCATTTAAAATTTTGAACTATGCATGTAACACAATGTAGAATATTTTCCTCAACCTCGGTCTCTCTCCACCTACAGTTCAACCATCCTGTAGTGAAAGCAAGCTTCAGAGTTAGGGTTAGACCAGGATTTGGGTAAAGTTCATGGAAAGGGTCAGGGCTCAGCTTTCAGCCTTTGTCCTCAAGTATAGTAATCCAAATTTATATGTGTGTGTCTGTGTGTCTGTGTGTGCATGGGATCGGTTCATAAGAACCGGTTCAACTGCCCGTCCTGCTTTAAGAGCTACCGAACCATGCTGGACCTGGCCCAGCACCGCTGCAGCGCCGCGGCCAAAAACCAGGTTGGTGTGAGCGTAAGTGAGCGTGTGTGAGTCAGAGTCGACAGACTGATGGTCAGCCATGGGGAAGGACACTCACAGATTAGCTTTGTTATTGCTTACGATATAAATCCCATTAACTGTCTGTCTCTGGTTTTAAAAAAAGTTTACAACTGTGTGAAATCTGATTAAATACATAATGTAATAGAGCTCTGAAAAATATTTGCTCATTTTAAATTTGATAATAACACCAGGTAACAGGGACATGTTGCCCAGTGTTTGGTGTTAGCTATTCACTTACGACTCGGTTTGGGAGCTGAGGAGACCAGTTTAGTATTCTCATTGTTGCTTGTTACTTATGACTGGTCTGAACTGCATGCAGACAAGTTTACCACTGTAGCTACTAAATAATAATGAAATAACAAAACACTCCCTGAAGGAAGATGCCTGGATGGCAGCATCTCTGTTATCTTTTCCCTCTAGTCACTGAGTCAGTAATTTCCTAAATTAGTTTTCAGTTGTGACTTCTCAACAGCAGAGCAGGTCTGTGTCTTGTTTCCAGCTGCTCCTGCTCTGTTGTTATTTGCGTGGAGCATAGCAGCTTGCATTCGTTCATGCAGTGACGAGCCGCGCTCACTGACTGGTTGTTCTGAGCTGTTCCTTAGCAGCTACAAACGCTCTGATTTCATGTACCTTTGTCTGATGCTGCGCTTATCTGATCAAGTCAGTATTACTTTTTGACCGTGATGTGTCTGTGCACAATGCTGCCTGATTGAACAACGCGTACAGTGTCAGCCTGCTCGTGCAAGCGTGACTGCGATACTGTATATCCAGGAATATATCCAGGACTATCCCTAAAGCCAATGTGGGCTTTCTCTTATCCAGCTAGTTTGATTGGGTCATTTAAAGGACTTGCAGTGGGTCACAAAAAGTACAGATGTGCTTAATGTTTGTAAATGTTATACATAGACATTTAGGTTTAGCTGCCACAGGGGACTTTTTACCGTGTTGAGTATGTTTCCTTTATAACCAAAGCACGTTATCATAATCCTTCCATATGTTTAAATTCCAAGCATGTACATGTTATTAGAGTAGTCTGCGCTTAATCATAATAGCTTGACCAGATCCGTTTTAAACCCGTCTCTCTTTGTTTTACTCGCCTCATGGTTGAGCAGAAGTTCGAAGATAAGGCTTAAATTGCTTTCAGAATGTTTGATGGTCCCTTTTTAATTTTGCATAGTTATTGTGAAGTTAAAACGGGATAGTTGAAATCCGCAGCATTTAAACTATTCACACCCCCGTGGACAAATTGTTGGACCCTGTGAAGCTCTTGTTGTATGAAGTGCTGGGAATATACACACGATTGTTGGGGTTTATCTTTTTATTTTCTTCATCCAGTGACTTGCGTTTCATAACATACTAAACAGTTAGAAGGTTGACAGAGCAAAATGCTTTCTCTGCATGTAGCTGTAAACTGCCCTTCTGCTCTGTTGTCCTCTGTAATCTAGATTCTACCAATGGTGGATGTAGAAGAATGATCTATTATAAATCAAATTTTTGTTGCTTTGCAGCCTGAAATTAAGACCATTGTCAAGCTTTCTGTACTCAGTGAAAGTTATAACATTCAAGAGTTGGAAAAATGACCAACCCCCTACAAAAATGACTTTTAAACTCAATGAGCTGTAGCTGACGACCTCTCAGTGGTACACAAGGTCGTGTTTATTAGCTGCTAGTAGTGCAACTGTGACTGGCAAGGCTTCATCAAAAGCTCTCCAGGATAGTGTTGTGGAGTCAGGACATGGATACATCATCTAATATATACAACATATTGATGCTTAGAAGCACAGTGACGTCTGTCAAGAACTGGAAGACTTTTGTTACACAGCGATCCTCCCTGGATCAGGCAGTTGCGCCAAGAGATGCCATGACTCACCTTCTAGACTGAGAATGTTCAACATCAGACAGACGAAGGAGTTTGCTGGAGGTTCTTGTGGGGAAATCTCAGAGGTTCTCATTCCCCCGTACAGTTCACCTGTTCAATGTTCAGTACTCCAGTACATGTCTGAAAGGTTCTCTGTTTCTATTTCCTGATATGTTTGTGTGATGTCTTGGATGTTATAAAGTACACTGGCTGCAGACAGTTACTTAAAAGCCTGCTGCAAAGCAACAACATGAGTATTTTATTAGTGATTTTGTATACACACTGTAAGCCACAGCAGTGATTTGTTACTGAGTCCTAATATAACGCTAAACTCGCAGGACTGTACTTGAACTTAACAGGCTATAACTACATAACAAATCCCACATAGCGCAAGCCTTGAATTAAAGCCAATCTAAATAGAGGCTCAAAAATGTATATTCATATATATATTATATTAACAATAATAGGATTTCTTAACTTTGAGTAAATTGTGATAGCAACAGTGGAGGAAAAACTCCCTCTATAGAGGAAGAAACCTCAACTACAACAGCAGCAACAGACACAGGCAGGATGGTTGGACATGTTAGTGGATAGAATAGATAGAAAACCAGAGGAGCTCAGTGAATGAAGGAGGTTCCAGCATCTAAGCCTGTAGCAGCTGAACTAAGAGATGGATCAGAGAAACCAGAACCATCTGGAACCATCAGCTTTGTCAGAAAGGAAGGTTTCAGCCTAGTTTTAAAGCAGAGAGGGCGTCTGCTGCTAGAACCTGAACTGGAAGCTGGTTCCACATAGAGGAGCTTGGAGCTAAAGGCTCTGCCTCCCGTTCTACAGGTAGAAACTCTAGGAACCACCAGTAGACCAGCTCTGAGAAGCAAGGTTCTGTTGGAGCAGAAGGAGCCATGAGGTCTAAGATAAGATGGAGCTTCTGTTTTGTGCCCTCTACAGTTGTGTTCAAAATAATAGCAGTCCAACATAACTAAGCAGATAAATAACAGTTTTTGATTGATGAAAATTGATGCAAATACATTTCTAGTAGATGCAGTAGAGGGTAATTGTATCATTCATTGTTCAGAATAATAGCAGCGTGGAGTTCAGTTAGTGAGGTGGTTCTGTGAGAACAGGTGGCCTTTATTTAAGCCAGAAGGCAGGAAACGTTGTAGATGTTGGTGGTTGTTCGTTTGAGAAAATGGGAAGAAAATTAAAATGGGACGTTCCAGACATTGTTCAGCGTATTTTGATTAAAACGTTGATTGGAGAGGAGAAAACATACAAAGAACTGCAAAAAAACTAATGGCGGCTCAGCCAAAATGATCTCAAATGCCTTCAAATGGAAACCAAAACCTGACAGACGTGGAAGAAAACAGAAAACTACCATTGGAATGGATCGAAGAATAGCCAGAATGGTGAAGACTCAGTCAATGATCAGCTCCAAGGAGATCAAACAAACAACATTCTGTGGACTGATGAAAGCGAGATTGTTCTTTTTGGGACAGTTGTCAGACGACCCCCAAACACTGAATTCAAGCCACCGTGAAGCTCTGTGGCGCAGGCTTCATGACATGGGGACGTGTCTCCTACTATGGTGGTATATGGTAGTGGCCTATTTACCGATTCCAAGCATGATGGATCAGTTTGAATACATCTGAATCCTTGATGAGGGAAAAGCCTTTGAAATGGCTGATTCAACAAGACAATGACCCCAAACACACCAGTAAGTGAGCAGCATCTTGGTTCCAGACCATTCCATTAATGTTATGGAGCGTCCAGCCCAGTCCCCAGACCTTAAACCAGTAGAAAACCTGTGGGTGACATCAAAAATGCTGTTGCTGAAGCAAACCAAGAGATGTAGAGGAACTGTGGAATCTAGTCCAACCACCTGGGCTGGAACACCCGACCACAGGTGCCAGAGGTTGGTCGACTCCAAGCAACGCAGATGTGAAGCAGTTCTCAAAAGCCATGGTTACACAACCAAATATTAGTTCAGTGACCCACAGAAATGCTAAACCTTTAAGCATTTCTCAGTTCACACGGTAAACGCTGGGTTTGTAAAGAAAAACGCAGACACTGCTTTTTTTAAACAGTCTTATAATACTTGTTCTTCACTTTCTGTAGACTAGTAACACATCTGATGCTTTTTTCTTCATGAATAGATTGTACAGTGTTCCTAATGTCTTTCTGTGTAAGAAAGTTAAAGCTATTATATACGTTTTGAGCTTTAATATGTTTTAAGCACAATGTTATTATTCTGAACACAACTGTACACCTCGCTATAAGAAACACTAATTAGCTCCAAATGACCAGTTTGGGGGTTTGAACTGAAAGGACTGAGTTCTTGTCTTCATTCAAATAAAGGGCATCACCAATACAACATTTTAGAATCTTAAACTAAGCAAACCACTGGTGAATCATGCTTTTTACTGGTCAGCCAAGGAAGAGAACAGTTGATGGCAGAAGCTTTGTGAGCGCTATGAAAAAAACGTTGTTACAGAAGATAGGGCTTGATTAATTGTCATTGTGTGTGTGTGTGTGTGTGTTTTTAAAGATAGACTGAAATCTTGTGTGTGTATGTGTCAACGCGATCACGCCATCCCTTCATATTGGTAGGTTTAGAGAGTCGTCTAGGGAAAGCTAGTGATTGCTGTTTGACACAGTTGAAGGTTCACCATAGGAGAAACAGTGCATCACATCCATCCGTCACCCCTCCTCTGCTCTTAGTCTAAATCTCTCCGATCACTGTGTAACTTCTGACATGAATGTGGCGTAAGCGTTGTGTGTAACGGGACCCTTTTCCACCTGTCTGTCTTGCTCCACCCCCTTCGTTTCAGTCTGGTGGTCGACGTTCCAATTTCTCCGCCACTCCCCGACGTCAGCAGCAGCAGCAGCAGCAGCAGCAACAGCAGCAGAACAATGCTAACTCCATGATGCAACCGCAGCATGGGGGACATGGCCAGGAACCTCTGCCCTCTCACTGTGTGTCACCAATGTCTCAGGGAGGGCAGGGCGGTGGCGTGGCCAGCCAGTCTGTGCCTGACCCCCACCAGGTAGGGCTGAGGTAGCCGGTCTCACGGGCAGGAGAACCACTGGGGAGTCATTACAAATGTGCTTAGACTCTTGTGATCTTGTTTGTGTTCCAGCAGGGCCGTCCCAGCTCTGTGTCCTCCCAGAGCAGCCAGCAGAGCATGAGGAGCTCATCCTCCAGCAAACATGTGTCCACATCCAGTGCCACCCCATCCTCCTCGTACTCTCTGCTTCAGCCTCTTGTTCCTGAGGTAAAGGAGATGAGTTCGGGATACACTAGACTGAGCGCCAACCCCATGGTAGGAGAGAGAACCGCCACACACCCATTGTCCCCTATCTGCTGGCTACCCTCCCTGTCCCTGTCTGCCAACTAACCTCAGGAGATAGGGACTCGTTTGAATGCTCTGTGTTTCCACTAGCATTGTTTGCTCACTGTCAGTCTTTCCTTCTCTGGACTGTAGGTTAAAAAACAACCACAACAACAGTTCAAACTTTCTCTGTGCTCTGCAGAGAAATCTTGAGTTGATGAGGACGTGTTTTTTAGTTCGGGCTCTGATCTGTGGCTCCTCTTTGGCGGTGGGAATCTCTTTAGCACTACTAACCTGGGGCTGTGCTCTTATCTTAGTCTTCATGTCTTTCTCTCCTTCCACGTTGATCTTTCATTTACAGCAGCTGATATTGCACATCTTAATATTGTAGTTTGGGCTGCACATTATTTTAATCTCAAATGTTTTGATTAAAGATTCAACGAACAATTGGCTGGAAGTAAGAACGGGCCACTTTTAAGGTTGCATCTCAGTCAGACACATGCAAAGTTCAACCCCTGATGGTTCGCATTGCAGTCCACAGCATATGGCCAGAGTGACGCGTGACTTTATCACCTGGTCCACCTCTCTGATGTACTGACTGCACCCTGTTCCACTTGAATCACACCCACCCAGAAGGGTTGTTGTAGCTTCACTGGAGAGGTGGTAACTGTTTTTCTTCATCCACTCTGGTTACACAGACAAGTGATCACAGCTGTACACACACCCACCATGTCATTGGCGTGGAAGCTGTTGACTGTAAGTAGGAAATTTAAATTTACGTTCAAATTCTTCATTAAACAACTGTTACAAAAAATGTTTGTATGCTTTAGGTTGCTGCGGGTTCATCCCAGCTTCTGTAATGGAGCAATTCAACCCTAGTAAATGTCAAGTAAGGAAAAGTCTGAGACTTAGAAACTAGCAAGGAGCCACTTGGTACGACAATATATAACCCAGCAAACGAGTACAGTGCAGTTCTTGGTTCAACGCCATCAGAGAATTAGTGGCTCAGTTCTGTCAGACTGTCAAAAAGCAAAAATCTGATCAGTTACTCAGACCTGTGCAGCCCAAATGTACATGTTCTGCCAACGTGTCACTCAGTAATTACACATGGACATAATTGTTGGTACCCTTCCATTGAAGAGGAAAAACTCACAATGGTCCCAGAAAAAACTGAAATCCAAAACGTTCACAAGAACTAATGAAACTCAGACTTTACTTTTGAACTGTAAATTAAGAGAAGCATTTTTAAAAAACAACCCAATGAAACTGGCCTGGACGGAGGTGATGGTGCCCCTAGAAAAAATGACGGTGGTCAGACAGACGTGTGTCCTGTAATTAGCATCAAAGGTGATTTCAAGCTTGTAATCAGTCTGCTTATTTAAAGCACACAACGCGTCACTGTGCTGTTGAGCACGGAGCTCAGGACGTCAAAGTCGTATTTCAGACAAACATGGTAAAGGCCGTGTGACAGCAACATGAACGTGTGACATAAAGCAACATGAAGCTTAAGCTCAACCTCCCTGAGAACAAGACAGGTGACAAACTGAACCAAAGCGCCTAAACACCTTCCAGAGAGAGAAGAGGTGAAGCCCAACGTGAAGGTACATCAGTGTCAGGTCATCCGTTGCTGTTTGAGCTACAGTAGCTGAATGGAAGGTACTGACGGACTCCAAAGCTTCTGCAGAGCGTCCGTTGGGAGGGTCGGGTTATGTTCTGGGGCTGCTTTGCGTCTGTGCAGGCTACGTTGAAACGGTAAAACTGTGGAGACATTCTGGAGTGAAATGCACGATACAGGTGAGAAACCATAATGACCACAACACACGCTAAGAACAGTTAAGAGAAGAACATGGGACGGTTCTGAAGCTGCCCTCTGTGAGCCCTGAGCTAAACCTCAGTCTGAAACATTCCATGTGGAACCAGAGACGACTGGTGCAGCTTGTGCTTGAGGAGTAAATAAGTATTTAACACAAATGGCTTAGACTGGTCACAGAATCACTCCAGTGCTGTTTGTGCTAAGTATTCAGTTCTGTCCAGGCCAGGTCTTAGTCTTTAAAAAGGCTCATTTGAACCACACTTTGCATTCAGTGTCTGACTTGCATTAGTTAATTTCCAGTGGCCATTGCAGGTTTTTCTTTCCAGCAGTACTGTTTTGTCCATGTGTTCCTGTGTGCACTCCATGTTTTTCCAGTCTTGCTTCCTGTTCTCTAACTGTCCTTTTGTTTTTTTCTCGTTTCACTCCCTCACCTAACCCCTACAGCCAAAGCACCAGGACACTTTCTCTTTGGCCCCCCAGCAGCAGCTCACCACCATCAACCCCATTGGCCACGCTCTCCATCCGAACAGAGCTCCCACGCTCAAACCTTCCCCCGTTCCACGCACCATCCAGGCCATGCCCTGGGAGCAGCGCTCCCTCTACAATCAATGAGACATCTGAAGAGCAACTGCCCCCCTTAACATTGCTACCACCGCCACTCTCCTGACACCCCTGTCCTCTCGCCCACCCTTTTTGGACATCAAGGATGGAGGACTCTGGACGCCCATCCAACACCTCAATCATCGTTTGCAACATTGTGTTTGGGAATGAGAAAGGGCATCGTTGAGAACTAGTTGAGATTGATTACTGAGTAGTTAGGTTTAAAATGTGTTGCCTTGACCCTTATGTATGATCTATGCCATGTACTGGATATAAGTTAAAATGTCTGTCCTCTCACTAAGAATTGTTATTCCTATCCTCTCCCTCTCTAGTTATCAAAATATCTATCCTTTATAAATAGTGTCCCTCACCAGCCCCCTTTTCGATATATAAAAAGACAAATGATTTTTTAACAGGACTGTATTCCAAACTCGGAATGATTAGGGATTCAAGGGCACCATAAAAAATATTGACAGTCGGATACAACAGAGGTGCAGAGGTTACTGGAAAGTAAAGGGAAAGCGGAACCGTAAACATTTCTTTTTTCCACCAACCTCGTCAATGTGCTCCAGATGGAACATTGTGTATATTCTGCGTCAGGAGTGGCAGGACACCTCGCCTGTTCTCTCTGACCTGACAGCGCCGACGCCTTTCGTCGCCAAGCGCAAACACCAAGGACCGTGACGGGGATAAGTGGGCCGGCGGTTGAACTTGCCAGTGGCTTTGTGGTGGAAAAGGACCTCTTTGTTACCCACTGCACACACCCAGTAACTGACAGTTTGGTGTGATGTTGCTTCTGACACTCAACTGAAAGCTCACTCTTTCCTAAACTTGCATCTGATTGGTGGCTCGTTGTTACTGTAGTTTTACTGATCTGTTGGCTGGGAATCAAATCTAGATTAGTCTCCATACCTTCTGTTCCAAACCGACTGTTACCATGTTTGTTCCTTTCACTTTAAAGCACTTTATGACAAGTGCTGTGTTCTTATTACCGTCTCTGCCACCCTCCTCCACCCTCTAGTCTATAGCTGTGTCAGCTGTGAAGATGTAACATGGCCTTACATCAACCCCTCATCACAACACTGCATCACCACTAACACCAGCAGCAGAACGGGGTTTGGGCCCATTATATTACGGCTGTACTGGAAGACACAGTGGCCAAATTGCAGCATGTCTGCAGCCCTGGACCCCCACCCACCCTCTCCTTGGCTCTCACACACCCTCCAGTGTTGATTTACCTGTAGACACAAGAAAACCTCCGACCTGCATTTCACTGCACCAAGGATAGATGTAGTTAACGCCTAGCGACAGGGTGTTTCAATAAGCAGTCAGTCAGTGGTTGGCTGGATAAATCAGACATCAGTAAAGGCAGACAAGGCTTTTAATGAATGACCTTAAGTCTAATCTTGGTTCTAGTATGTTAGGTTGTCTTGCTAACATGGTGCTCATTGAAATACCCCCGGTTCTACTGACATTGTATTTTCTCTTATTAAAATTTTTTATTTTTGTTCATGATGTTTTTCATTATTGCTTTCTCTCCTTGTAAAGTGTCTTTGAGTATTTAGAAAAGTGCTATACAAATAAAATGTTTTATTATTATCACCATCTGTGCTATTTTCCTTTATGGTGCTCGCAACAGGCAGGTGTGTGGATCCTCAGCGACATGTGATGATGGTTTGAACATTGTGAAAATCTTAACTGATATCTTCTTATCCTGTCGTTGTTCTATATGCTTCACTGAGTCAAAGAATGTTTATAAAATATGTCGCTTCTCTGCAGAGTGATAGAAAAACCATGGAGAGAAATGATGTAGGTAACACGTAACTAAGGACACACAACCACACACACAGGACGTCCAGTCTGAGTCTGTTTCAGGAGGTGCCTTCCTCAGGTAAAGGTGAGTGTGAAAGACAAAATAAAAGCCTGCACCCAAAACGTGCTTCACCCGTAATGAGACAGAGCTTTGTTCTTCCTGCAACATTTCCATAATCATTGTTTAAAAAGTTTGACTCATGATCACAACGAGTGTCCTACTTCACAACGCAGCAATTAAAGTCCGTAAACAAAACGTAGTTTGTAAAGCCGACATGTGAACAAGCAGAGAGGAGTCGCAGCCGGCTGAGAATGGAGCCGTCACTTCTGACCGCACGTTACTGTTTGTATGCGACAGTTAGAAAGACATTAGCGTCTTCTGAGACCCAGCAAACCTCTGAGATGTTAAATCAGCTGATCTACAAGTTGAAAATGTTAAACCTACAGGTTTCACCAACCTACTGTAAAGAAGAGTAATGATGATGATAATTTAATGGTTCATTTGGTCGCAGTCTGCCGATAAACCTCATTAGACGGTGCGCGTGTGGCGGGGACGCGCATCCTGATTCAGCCCGTCCAGAAATGAATGAGCCGCGAAGCGCGCGTTTCCGGGCCCGTTTCGGACCTTTGCGCTTCCTCCGCCGCATCTCTCCGATGCAGATGGCAGTGAATTAATATCCATGTATCGGAGCTCGGAGCCTTTGCTCGGCAGCGGCGGCGAATATGCATAGAAAACCGTTTGCCTTTTCGATGGCCGGGCACATTTCGGGAGTTTCCGGGGCCTCGGCGGATGCGGTGTCGGTGTCGGTCCGGCTCCAACTCGGCCGCACCGACCGACCCGTGTTCTGTAAACCACCTGTACGCACTTATCCATTATTATAAGCATTAATTAATAACAGCTCTAGCGTTTGTTATGGTCAACTGGAAACGTTGTTTTCGTTTAATTTACCTGACTCGTCTTTCAACAGAATCCGCGAAATAAATCACATTTTTTAAACGGAATAAATTCTTTATATGTGTTTTTTCATTCATTTTCGTGAACTTATTTTAATAGCAGCCTAAATGACCTGGGTAACCTACAAGAGTCTGGACGCCTAAACATCGAGAGGAATGCAGAAATATTTTGTGCAGCATTAGCTTCAAACAAAAAGTCTACGTTTTGTAAGGTGGCGCTTATTTGCGTGTTTGTCCGTCGGTTTGCGCCTCAGCGGGGCCTCCCCGGCGGAAGGCCCCGCTTCAGGGCGCGCTGCGGCGCAGCGCAGGCCGGACACAGTGACCCGTCCCGGCCGCGTGGTGGCGGTAGTGGCTCAGAGTCGAGGCGCTGCGGGCTGTTTACGCCGCTGAACCGCATCCAGCAGCTCATTAACGAAGGCTGCGCTCAAAGTTAGACTTAGAAAACAAATACACGATTTACAAGTTGAATTGAAACCATTTAAACCTTTGAAGCCTCCACTTGTTTTTGAAGGACGCCGTGGCACAGATGGGGCTGTTCTTGGTGGGGGTGGGGGTCGTGGCTCGTCCCTCCCCGGAGACGCTGTTTTCTCAGCTTCTTCTCTCCTGCCTTGTTTTTACAGCCAACAAATGGCGCATTCACGCCCCTCACCCCGCTCGCGTCTCCATTTTGCACCGTCCGTCACATTTGGGATAAATATCAGTTTGCTCCTATTCAGTGAGTTCGATTCACAAATGGTTCAAGTCTCATAAACGTGTTTTCATTTTTTTCCAGTCACAACACGCTGGAATGAAAACATCAAACGAACCCACAGAAGGAGCTTCACGCGGACCCTGGACCTGGACCTGGACCTGCAGCTGGGAGTCACACCTCACGGTTCACTGGGGAGTCTCCACTTCACACACTGCCAATAAGCAAAAACCGTAGTAACGACGCTGTTTTCTTGTTGCTTGATACTTTGATAATTATAAGACAGTCAATAAAATATTGATACTTTCGTCGACATGTGTGTCATTAAGTGACAATAAGCTACTTTCCAGTGAGTCGAATAAAATCTAATGAAAAATGTCGCATTACAGCATTAATGAGGTTATGGACATTGTTTCCATGGGAATGTTGTTGACAAGTAACATGGACGATGAGTTTGTTGTGATCGTCTTCGACTTCTGATTAAGTATTGTTTAAATATTCTACAATTCTGTATTATTTCACTATGTCTTTTAATTAATCAAATTTTTTATACTTATTATTATTATTATTAGCACTACATTTATTTAGTTCACTGGTAGTGGACTGCACAAATTCACATTTTTACAAACAAAATGATGTAAAAACAGTGAACAAAGTTCAAAGCAGCTCCAGACAGATCTGACAGTTAAACCTCAAGCTGGTTCTTGGAAATGATTCAGTGCTGACAACAGTGGGTCACAACAACCTGTTGGTCAATTTCATGTATTTATCTCCACCGAAACAACAACAACTTGTTGCTCTGTGACATTAGTGTGAAGTGAAGCTGCCTCACTTGTTGTCCACGGCACAACATGTTTGTATATATGCCATAAAGTGTTTATTATAATTTGCTCCATGTCCAAGCTGAAGAAGGTTCAAACATTAAGTGCGGTTCTTTAAACCTTTCCCACATTTTAGAACCGTTTTTATTACTGTTGTTGCTTTCTTTGCACATTGTGGTCAAATTGAAATAGTCTCCATATTCCTGCAGCCTTCAACTCAACCAAAACATGAGGTTTGATAGTTTGCTCATGTTGTCTGTACATGTTTTCAGTGCATGAAATCTTAAACCATAACCACCATTAACTGTCCAGTTAAACGTGAATGAACATCTTTTCATGAAGGCGTGGACAATACAGTTTCACTTACCAGTTCAGCTTTTCACTCAGTTCTTCTTACACATAGAAAGATGTTAAATATATGATTAGACTTCCTAAAACTCTGAACTGTGACAGAGCCCAGTGAAGGCGGAACGTGTGTTTTTACATACGTTCACAATATTTTGTTCTGATTTCCTGCAAACGAAGCGAAGACAAGCGTATAGTGGAGTATTTTGTTAGTCTTCTGTTAATTACAGCAAACAAACTCTTAATCTGGAGCCTGAAGCCAAACACTCCTTTCTGCTATTGTCACGGATCCGCGTCTCTCATCTGAGTGAAAGCTTTCCTGCAGGGAGCAGGTCTGCCACTTCGTTTTAGGTTTTCTAATGCACATGTGCAACAGATGCACAGTGTATCTACAAGTTAGTGGCTGACTCATCACAGACTGTTACTGGAACAACAAGTCCAACAACTTTATTTGACTTCACTCTAAGCATCGTGAGCCACCGAGAGCAGGGGACCAGAGGTACAGCAGCCAACGGGAAGTCAGGGAAGGAAATAATGACGTGAGCACAGGTAGCAGGTCTCCCCACAAAGCACGCGTTGCATCTTACTAGAAAGGTTCAGTCTTTGTACAGTTATGTGCGGCCTTTGTCCAATTACCAAAAACACACCATGATGCAAATGTAATGCTTCAAAAATCCCATGAAACAGTAGGTGAGTCTGTCTCTCAGAACTGGTCTGATTCTCAGCTTATTCTACCCAGTGAAGACGATTCAAACCCAAAATAAACGAATCAGTTCCTCAAAGGCAGCTGTTGTAGTTTAAAGCTACAATTAGTGGATTTGTTGGGGATTATTATCATGAAATAATTTGCATTTGATCTCCAGTGAGAATTCACTCCAAAAAGGATACTTTGAATAAAACAATACACTCTGAGCTAGTTTTTGGTATAATTGGATGTGTTTCTATGAAATCTATGTATTAAATATATTAGTAATGTAAGATTACCTGTACATGTGTCTCTACATTTTCACAGCAGTGAATTGGTGATTTGAAGATTCGTTTTCCTGAGGTTTTGTGGGAGGCCAGCATGCGTTTAAGAGGCTCGTGGGGGCGAGTCCAGGGGCGTGGCCATAGAGGACACGCCCCACCCCCAAACGCTGATTGGCCCTCTCTGGTGGCAGCCCCGCCCAGGTCAGTAGGTAGGAGACACAGGCAGACTGCTGAGTGTGGAGTTAATCATTATCATTACATGTCAATTAGAAACCATTTCATTTGGCAAATGTGGGGTCTATTGATTATTTTGTAACATTTGAATTTTATAGCAGTTGATTATCCCGAAAGCGTTGATTTTTATCACTGTTACGGTTTCTATGTCGTGTATTTTGGATTTCTTTCTCATTTCTAAAGTTAATGTGAGGTTTTGTCTTTTCTCTCCTGCCCACCCTCAGTCTTTCCACTCCACTGTTGCCTGGTGCTGCTCAGTGGGGATTTGCTGGGATCTCACATTGTTTGTTGCATAACCAGTAAATCATTTTTCAGTATGATTAGAATTTGGGAAAAGTTAAGGAAGAGCTTTTTCTCTCGATCTTTCATGGGTTCCTGGTAATTTGCTTTTAAAATTCAACAGTCACCTGCTTCTCTCCATCCCATCAGCTCACTGGGCTCATACCAAGGCCCAGATTGCCTGGTTCCTGGTTCCTGGGTTTTCCGTTTCATCCAGGACCATCTTATGTATCCTCACTGACCTTTACTTCTCTGTGTACACGCAATAAATGTGTTTATCCAACCTGGATGTCTCCTTGTTTAAGCGTAGACTGGCACAGTAGTGACACAGTGATACACACGTCCCGTGAATGATTTGATATCACTTTTACTTCACTTAGCTTCATTTTCAGCTACAGAACTTCAAGTGTTTAGAGTTTAATAATATACTTTTCTCTCATTTCACTGAGCTTCAGATGTGGAATAAAGGAATCTGTACTTGTAATGTATTTAGTGACCTAATACTTAATACTGAGCAGACAAGACAAGTGAAAAATAAAGTGTTTCTACAGTTTTAATATGAATACATTAATACTAACATTTCTGTTCATATATGTACTTATAACTACAACTGCTTTGTATTTACATATAAGAGAGGATAAATAATGATATTACAGACTCAGCCAACAACAAATGAACTAAATTATGTCTGATGACACAAACTGATAAGATCACTCTGACATTTTTAATGATTGCTTGGAGATCAAAAGATGAATCTGTTGTAATCACTTCTTATCTTCTACTTAAAAGTCATTTTCAGCTGCAGTGATTGCATTACACCAGTGATCACAGTACATATTACAGTCAACAGGAGACATTGTTCTGCATTATATTGTAGATGGCAATGACATTTTTATTGTATTCATTTGGATTTGCAGTATTTGACAGTTACCTTCCAGCTTTTAAGCTTAAAACGAAACAGTTTTAGATGGATTAGTAAGTTTTACAACATGACCATGGGTAGAGCCCGTGTGGCAGAGTCTCACACTAGCATAAGCTTTAAAGAAATGCTCAGACCAGTTCCATGACTATCTAGATGAAGTGATGCAGACTTGTGAACATTATTCAGTTGCAATGAACCAGCAATGAATCCACAAAGGCCAAATTTAACATCACGTCTTCAAGCTGCTGCAACTGATGCAATTTCCATGAAGCAGGTGAACTATGAACTATTGTTGCTGGATGCTTTCCTCAGAAACTGACATAAAAGCTCAAGAACAAAAGGACAAAGTAGGGAATTAGAGCACACAGGTTTCATCGCGAGCGATACTTGGGTTGGGGTTTAAAGGAAACATAGGAGGAGAAGGAATCACTGGTACCATCAACTGAGATCTTTTGGGATCTCAGTTCATATAATGGAAGACTTCCTCATACCTTACTAGCTTTGATCAACAGTGAGAATTAATGTCCAGTGTCTGAGTCCAAGAAAACAAACGTCTTAAAACTGTGGTTCAGGGGGATGACAACTGTCAGGCCACCAGTGTGGTCACGGAACAGTTCAGTGTGGAAAATGATCCAAACAGTTTGATTTGATTATCAACTTCAATATTTCTATTAAAAATGTAGCCATTAAATGCTGACAAATGCTTTACCGAAACTTACAGAACAATTTAACATGATGTGACGCTCCTCACTCACACTGCGTTTATTCTTCAGCATCATCAACATTTTTCTTTGACCTCTAGAAAACCAGCTCCCTTGTGACCCATCTCAGAGTGTGAGTGTGTGTTTCAAAGGAAAGAAGAGGAGGTGGGGGATGGGGAGGACGTCCAGGCTATGCAGGCTATGCCAGAACGGGAAAAGTAAACACAGAGCCCTCACTCCATTGTCTTCCAGACCTGGGAAACACTGAAAGAAGGGTTTCAATGATTGGCCAAAATAAGTGTAGCGCTCATTTAATAATCTGTATAATTAAATAGGACTATACTTAATATATAATAATTACACAAATAAGAGAAGATCTTTTCTTGTCCAAATCATACTTTACAAGCTACGTTACTCATATTGCTTAATTATTATGATGGAATGTGTGTGTTTTCATACACTGTCCTAGTCGAGTTCAACAGTTGCTGCACGAGCACTTGGGATCCATTTTGTACGTACAGGAGCCATTTTCTGGCCAAAGGAGCAGTAGAGCCTCTGCCTCTACACTGGCTACGCGGCGTGATAGCCTTTCACTAGAGGAAGCTTCTTCGCAACTTAGTTTCAGACTTGACGAAATTTGTACTTGAGCACCGGAAAGCGCGAGCTACGGATACACTGGGCGCATTATGCGCCAGGGTGAACCGCAGCCAGTGGGATGAGTGTTGAGTGGAATCAGGCCTGTGCGTCAGTCACTGCCTCCATTTTGAGAAGCCTCAATCCTCGCAGAGAGGCGCTCAGTGCGCGCGCGCTGTAGCGCTGCGACTGCGCCAGACTCACCACCTCCTCCCAGAACCGCGATCTAACGGATGAAACGTAGCCTAAGCAGCGCGTGCTGCCGACGTCGTCCTTACACCCCGAGTTCCACAGCACAGATTCCCGCCCGCGTCGCCTGTGTGTAGTTGTGTTGCCTGTGTGTAGTTGTGTTGCCTGTGTGTAGTTGTGTTGCCTGTGCTGTAGTGGTGTTGCTTGTGTTGTAATTGTGTTGCCTGTATGTAGTTGTGCTGTGTTGTTGCCTGTGATGTAATTGTGTTGCCTGTGCTGTAGTTGTGTTGCCTGTGTGTAGTTGTGTTGCCTGTGCTGTAGTTGTGTTGCCTGTGTGTAGTTGTGTTGCCTGTGTCGTAATTGTGTTGCCTGTGTGTAGTTGTGTTGCCTGTTTTGTAATTGTGTTGCCTGTGCTGTGTTGTTGCCTGTGTTGTAATTGTGTTGCCTGTGTGTAGTTTTGTTGCCTGTGTGTAGTTGTGTTGCCTGTGCTGTAATTGTTTTGCCTGTGTGTAGTTGTGTTGCTTGTGCTGTAATTGTTTTGCCTGTGTGTAGTTGTGTTGCCTGTGCTGTAATTGTGTTGCCTGTGTGTAGTTGTGTTGCTTGTGCTGTAATTGTTTTGCCTGTGTGTAGTTGTGTTGCCTGTGCTGTAATTGTGTTGCCTGTGTGTAGTTGTGTTGCCTGTGCTGTAATTGTGTTGCCTGTGTGTAGTTGTGTTGCTTGTGCTGTAATTGTTTTGCCTGTGTGTAGTTGTGTTGCCTGTGCTGTAATTGTTTTGCCTGTGTGTAGTTGTGTTGCCTGTGCTGTAATTGTGTTGCCTGTGTGTAGTTGTGTTGCTTGTGCTGTAATTGTTTTGCCTGTGTGTAGTTGTGTTGCCTGTGCTGTAATTGTGTTGCCTGTGTGTAGTTGTGTTGCCTGTGCTGTAATTGTGTTGCCTGTGTGTAGTTGTGTTGCTTGTGCTGTAATTGTTTTGCCTGTGTGTAGTTGTGTTGCCTGTGCTGTAATTGTGTTGCCTGTGTGTAGTTGTGTTGCCTGTGCTGTTATTGTGTTGCCTGTGTGTAGTGACTCAGGCTGAGGGGGCTTCCTCCCGGGGACGCGCCCTTGTGTCCCCTGGAGCAAATCAAGGCCTTTCCACCTTTTGTTGCCATGTTGGCCATGTACCATCGCTGTGACATCTCTGCATCCAGCGTCTGTACCAGCACTGCCTTCAAGGGGCGGGGCCAGAGGTCACAGGACTAGGCTATAGAGGAGCAGGCGGCGACTTGTGATTCAAATGGGAAGTGTCTCCGATCACCTTCGAGGCCTGGGGTGTTGAGCGAACTGAGTTATTGCGGCATTAAAGGTGGATCGTTGTCTGATCTTCGCTCACAGAACCGTGATCTGAAGGTTTTACTTGTGCGTTTTCGCGCGTATGTACCAGCGCGGGCGCGTAGTGGAATTCGGGTTCTCCGGTTGTCCTGTGTCCGTGCGCGCGCACGTGCACAACACGGCTATCTGGCGAGTACCCTGGGTTAAGAGGCGCGCCCCTCCCCTTTCTATCTCTCCAGCACAGGCTACTCCGGGAGACCACGTGGTTCCTCTTTCTAAACAAAAAAAGAAAAAAGCATGAATTGGAGCCGACGGAGGGGCGGCGTCACCCTTCCGCCGGCAGATCGGTAGAAAGCTAGAGAGAGAGGCGGCGAGAGAGGAAAACACTTCTCCCGATCCCGCCATAGTTTCCCCACTCGTCCACCACAGACCCATCATCAAACCCACCCACTCCACAGAGCGATAGAGAGGCTTTGAGCTGCTGCTTGCTCGTCTGCTGGGGCGGCTACAGGTCAAAGGATTTCATCTGTTCTCCCGCTGCACCCGTTCAGCTGGATTTACTACAATCAGCGCCACGTCTGTTTTTACACTTCAGCGACAATTAATATTCGCTATAGTTTTGCATTCCCGCTGTTTTGCTTTATTTTTTATTTCAGGTGTCTCTCCTCAAATTTCCATTCAGGTCGCGGTGGCAAGTGTGGCAGTAATTTGTTGCGCTATTAGCACGCAGCGGAGAGAAACTTTTTGCCGGCTTAATTTGAGTTTTCTGGGCTTTGTTCGTTCGTTTTTGGACTTGGAGAAACTATTTCCACCATGCACAAGCTGTACATTGGGAATCTAGGCGACGGCGTGACGGCTGAGGACTTGGGCAAAACCTTCGACGAGCATAAGATCCTTTACTCCGGACAGTTCCTCATGAAAAATGGCTATGCGTTCGTGGACTGTCCAGACGACCACTGGGCCATGAAGGCAATCGAGACGTTTTCTGGTGAGTTGAGGCGGACCCCTCCACCTTTTCATTCATTCGAGCCGGTGATCCCCAGCTGTGTGCCCCAGTTTCTCTCTCCGCGCACCGCCGATGCGCCCATGCGAGCGTGTGATAACGTCCATTCGTGGCTGTATTTGCGCGTCGCCAGCGTTAACCGTGGCGTGTGGGGCTGCAGACCCACGGGAGCCATTCAACTTTTGCAGGGGGGAGGGACACACTTGGTGTAAACGCAAAGCTGCGAGCTAAAGTCCACTTCACGGCGTTTTACTAGCCCGTGAGAGCCGCTGCGTGGGGCCGCGCTTCGGTGTGTTGCACCCTCACACCGGATTGAATGGTATAGAACGAACCCTCGCTCGCTCCCCTCCCCCTTTGAGCCGGTGGCTCCCTATGACAAAGATAGGAGAAATCTGAGCCCGTGTAGGTTCCACGACAGGCCCGAGCAGCCGCGACCCGCGGTTATCACTGGAGCCTCCCTGCCCATCGTAAGCCC
Organism: Macropodus opercularis; assembly: GCA_030770545.1. Lineage (NCBI taxonomy): Eukaryota > Metazoa > Chordata > Actinopteri > Anabantiformes > Osphronemidae > Macropodus > Macropodus opercularis. Next base: position 2,481,374 of record CM061096.1, on the reverse strand, counting down.
GGTGTCGTGCAGCATATTACTATGATTTCCTGCATATGTGACGTGAGAAAGCGATGTCGCCATACTAGTCAGCTGCCTCTGCTTCTTCCAGGCTGCACGAAACACTCAAACTCCCACTGGTTTCCTTTCAAACGCCACGAGAATGTGCTCAACACACACACACACACACACACACGTTCTCCTGGTTGTTAACTGCTGGAGTTGAAACGAGCAGCCACAAAGTGACTGCGCTCCAGTCACTTGTTCCATGACTTGTCCTGAGCTCTTTGGACGTGGCTGCTTCTCCTAGTTCCTCTCAGCTACAGATCGGGCTGTAGTGATGTTCAGAAAGACACGTGTTTCACAAAGTTGCACACAAGAGGCCGATCTCTCCAGCTACCAGCCCTCAGCGCAGTGCTTCCCCAAACAGGCCCGCATTAGCTGCCAAGCAGTTAGCATGTAGCCAGTTTCCCATCTGATTCATTGATGTTTGTGATTTCAGGTAAAGTGGAACTTCAAGGGAAACGCATTGAGGTCGAACACTCCGTCCCCAAGAAGCAAAGGTACCAAGCAGTGTTCAGCGTGGTCTTTCCTCTGTATCCCTTCCATGTGTTGCATCACCACGGCCACATCTTCACACCATGACAATCTCTGCTTTCACACATCTGCACACTGCAATAAGCAGCCGAGCCGTCCTCGTACGTCTCCTTGTGCTTGGAGCTGCTTGACCTGTGCTCCGTGCCGTAGTAGCGAGTCTGCCTGCGTTTGCGTGGGTTGCTGTGGCTGCGTGGGGCTTCAACTTTGTCGGCCATAGCTCGGAAACGGAGCTGTAGCAACTTCAAGCAGCTGCCTGTGTGTTAGCAGTAGCTGCAGTTGTGTGTCGTCTGAAAACGCTGCTGGTGCTGGTTGAGGCTGTATTACGCATGTGGAGGACAACCACCACGATGCGCGTTGAGCTGCTTCCGTAGCTTTTCTTGTATGAAGTGTAATTTATTCAGATTCAAAAATGCCCTGGCTGAGAACTACGGACTAGTCAAACGCACACTTTGAATCGTTACGTTGTTTCTATTTTGATAAGTTGAAGGGTGGTTTCAAATGCGCAGGCAATTAAAAGTATTTACGTAATTACTTTCGTGCCTGTCGTTCTCAATATAACTTACGTGTAAATGTTTAGTTCGTTCATCTTATTCAGTCACACTTCTCCTTAAGACCAATTCACGTAATATAACGTGTGTTGTAAAGTCTAAAATTATGCACAGAGTCTCAGTAAAATATAAACAATGTTCTGTACAAAACGAACGTGTACATGGAGTTTTTATACATACTTAGAATATTTTTGGCATTTAAGCCAATTTAAAAAATAGAACGCAATTACGCGTTTTGTAATAGTTACGCATTCAAATGTATATAATGTAGCTATACAATATTTACATGCTTAATTCCTAGGTCCAGCTCTGACCCAGGCCTGGTTACCAGTATTTGCCTGTAACCCTTGGCACACATACGCAGTGAGCACAGTCCTCCATGTTCGCTAGTTGGCCACATCATATGATCAGAGGGCTCAAATTTTACTAGATTGGTTTCACTGTTTGCTAATGATAAATGTTAACACGTGAACGTAGTTTTGTGTGGTTTTTTTTTTTTTATCTTATTGTGAGTCAATGTGGCAAGATCTGGGAATATTTGGCGCACGGTCTGCGCCACGACAGCAAACCACAAATGTTGCAACATGGCTGTGGCGCAAACGGCGGAGCAGCGTAGGCTCCCAGTAGCTGCGCCTCACGGTTAGAAGCAAACCTACAGACTCATGTCACGCTTCAGGCAGCCAACATGGCAGCGGGCGCCTCCGGCTGTCCGTAAATACGTTGTGTGGCGGTGTGTCCAGATCTTTCGCCGCCATAACCTCGAGGATCCGTTATGATAAAGGTGATCAGGGCGATGAGGGGCCACTATGAGCCGAGGCCTCGCTTGACTCCACAACACGTGGTGCCTCCATGCAGAGAAGAGTCACTCCACATCAGGCATGAGTGCAAAATGGCGAAGCCCTGCGTGAGGCAGGAGCAATGTACAGAGCGCAGTTTCTCCCCCACTCCGCGCGTCGCCCGTGGTCTCCTCTGTGCCTGGCTCACCTTGCGTGAGCAAGTGGAGCGTTTCACGTTTTAAAATAACTTACGAAAGCACCACTGGAAATATTTTGGATGGCACATTTTAAAGGAACGAGCCAAATGACCGCGTCCTTAGCATTTAGTCTATATCAAACATCTGTTGACGCAAATGGACTCAGTTATTTAGTAAATGTGTCGCAGCAACGTTGGTTGGTTAACGCGCGTTAATTGTAGAAACGGGCGACTTTTCGCTGCTTTACGCATACGATGAAGCTTAATTAACGTTTAAACGTAAACAACCACATCAATTTATGTGCTTTAATCTTCTTAGTGTTGTTACATTCGGACGTGGCGGGGCTGCTATTTGTTTAAGACTTTATGAAGGAACCCTGGTAGGACGCAGACCCCACTGTGGGAAGCAAACCATTTAAATGTATGTAAATAAAATCTTGATAATCCCAACAGCAAAACAAAATGGCGAGGAGGGCTCCTGCCCGGAACTACAAGTTCTACGGCTGCCTCTGCCAGTGCGTGGGGGCTGCTGGGGGCGCCGCCCCCTCGCCGCGTTATGGAGACGTGCGCTGTGTGCGCGCAGATGTGACGGATGCAAAATGGACATGGAAGGGCTTTAAATCTGTAATATTCATCACAAGTTGACTGGAATGTGTGTCAGGCTGCAGGGGTTTGTGGGAGGTCAGCAAGGAGTCGAGGAACACAGAAAAGGGTGCAGCAGGAGCGGGGGTGGGGAGGTGTGTGTGGGGGGGTGAGCGCATCAGAGTAGGGGGCTGTGGACGAGCGCACAAGCCGCCCTCACTGGAGAGAAGTGTATAGAATGCTGTGTGTACAGACACCGTACACAGGAATTCCTTTTAAACCTGAACTCAAACACACACGTTTCTATTTAATGCAACAGCAGTAGCAGCAATTGCACAAAATTGTAATTTGTATCAGAATTGTTTTTGAAAGCATAGTTACACATGTGAAATTATTTTGAGAATTCTTTCAAACAGAATCCCTTTTTTTATTAGACACTGTCTTTAGTTAAACTGATTCCAGTTTGTCCGTTGACTGGGTCACTTTGGAATTTGGTTAATTAGGATTTTTGACTGTTTGGGGTTTGTGCCTGATTGATGAACTCTATGCGACCTGGACCGAAATCAACCTAAACACACAGGGATGCAGTTCACCGTACAGTAGCTCGAGCCACAGTCTTGTGCATGTGCCTAATTTAATTGCAGTTAATCTGTTGTGCACCTTTTGCGTAGTGGGGTCAGGATTGCTACCATATGACCTGATTGACTTTGGCTGATCCCATTCTCTCACACTCACCGGATGTCTGGGACCCTTTTTTACATACAGCTTTGGTCTTAATTTGCACATGTGAGAGATTTAAGTGGTCTTGAATGTAGAATTTTCTGTAATGGCGTAGTGATTGGATTGTTGTCACCACATCCTTAGTCATGAAGCTCTTTGCTGTTAGAAACACATTTCTAGCAGCTGACTTTGTGCAGTCAGAAGCACTTTCCATATTTTTCTGTTGATGACACATTACTGTTATGATTTGAACATTCTTCTGGGTATGATGCATCAGTTATCAGCCACAGATAACTGCTTTCAGGGCTGCAGAATTCTTTTTAGACATTTTTGGAATGAAATTGTCCTGTTGAGGTGGACCGTGAGCCACTCGTGTCTTGCTATCCTCCCTTGCTGTAGTAGAAAAGAGGAATATCTCGGTCTATATACGTTTACTTTGGTTGTTCTACAGTTGTTCCTGATGTGCATGTTTCTCCCAGTTTCCGTATTTTGTGTTTTTCAGTGTGGGTGTCATTGTAAGCATTTCTTAACATCACAACTCAGCAACACAACTGCTTTTTGCTGACGGTGGGCACATTTCCACTCATCATAAACCATAGATAGTATATAGAAAATCAGGAAGTGATGCTGACTCTAATTTTATTATTTTTTTTTTTTTAAATGTAGCTTTCACTTCTGGTACCCACAGTGTGTCCCTAATTATTTTAGTCAGTGTTGGATTCATGCTTTTCGTGGTCTAATCTGTAGATTTGAGCAAAAATCTAAAAAAATATAATTTATTTTGTGGTTTAGGATCTGATGCACAGGATGTTATGTGTGATGGTACAGAATCATGGCGGACAAGTGGTTACACACTGATTTCCACAACTCTTGCTGTACCCTGATGTGTATTTCCCTTAGACGTGTAGCCACACGTTGTGTCGACACAGTGACAACGGTGATTGGTCCCTTCTTTATTTTGTGTTTCACTGTAAGTAACTGCTGTTCAGTATCTATTGGCTTCACATCACTTCACATCACTTTCAGTCCCCAAAAACTCGCCACAGTCTGGTCGAGTTGCAGAGCAGGAAGACGGAACCCAGTGCACAACCATTTATTCTCACACACCTACGACAGAGGCTCAGCTTCAGTCCAGAGCAGAAGCACGAAGCTCCGTCATTCTAATGAGTAGTGTAGCTGCAGTGTGTGCTGTTATTACGTACTACTAGGCATTCAGCAGTAGAGGGAAGCTGCTCTACATCTGCACCGCGTGAGAGCGAGGTATTGAAAGTGTTTTTCGGCTTCTGGTTCCATCTTGGCGCTTCGTTATCACAAATGTCTGCCTTTTTATTGTAAGTTCCACACCACCCGTTTGAACTGATGAGTCTGTCTTTGTTTGGCGTCTTAGGCCCGAGATGGACCTTAACTAGCGTTTTTTCAGAGATTTCAGCATCGTCGCATGGTTCACTCCATTCAGATAATGACGCTGGCTCAGATGCATCTCTACAAATGCAAGAATGAACGTTAACGTTGTGTTTTTCTGGTGTCAAGGGCTTGAGGCTTGTTATTCAATTAGCTGAAATTGAGACATATTAAACACATGTCATCGACCCTAAATATATAAATATATATGAGTGTAGATGGACTGAGTGTGGAAGTCATCACTTACCAGTGGTCATTTTGTTCCAGTGGCTAAACATTTAGCAGCAGAAACAAATTCCCAAACATTGCATTAGTAGTTGTATGTTTGTACTTTAAGCACATTTTAAATCATGTGTTGAGTAATGCAGAGAATCCATGCATGTAATTCTGACTGAACACTTTGTGGACTAATAAGAAGTTGTGCTACCATTTATAATCCTGTGAGCGGAGTCAGACATTATTCACGCCCATTTCTCGTTTTAATAGAAACTATTAAACATGGTCACAGTCTCATTCAGGCCTCATGTGATGGACACTGTTGCTACTGTGCCGATTGAAGCGGGAAGGTGGTGTCCACATGGAGCCGGTGGGGGTTCACTGCAGGACGTGTTAAAATCTTCTTTCAAACTCAGCAGAAGTCCTGAAGCGTGTGGCGATTGGTGGACGTTATCTGCATTCTGGCTAAACTTAAAGGTATAAGGATGAAACCCAGATGAGGGTCATAAATGCCATCTGCATGCTTTCATAATCGCATTGTATCGTATTCAGGGACGTCTCCCTCATGCCACCATCTGTGCTGAACACTTGTCATTTTTAGCAGTGGAATAATCCATGTTTAGTTTTTAGTTTAGCGCATTTAAAGCAGCCGGTCAGGCTTCAGCAAAAATCCCAGAATGTCTTTGTATGTTCTGTTTGCCATCACTTGACTTTGCTTGAGGTTTTGTTCAGATTTCAGGCCGTATTCTGCAGCGTTCAGAACATTTAGTGTTTTTAGTCTCTAGTTGCTCTTTTGGGCTAAGCTCCTTCTTTCCGCGTTCTGCTCGCTGTGCTTCATGCATGTGCAGAAATCTGTGTGTTGCCTTTCACAAAGCAGCACACAGAGATGGGGGTGGGGTGGGGGAGCAGCATGCCTCCGTCTCCTGTCATGGCTGGCCAGGAGAGAGAAGAAGGGGAGTGGATGGTGGGCGGAGAGAGCAAGGGGGGTGCGACCAATCGTCTGGCAGCGGGACCAGAGCGGCGCCGCAGCCGGGGTGGTTCGCCGGGCGCTGATAGGTCCCTTCTCCCTCTGGCTCACTCGCCCACACACACGCTCTGTCTGTGTAGTAGCTTATATTCATTTCTCCGTTGTGCAGCTTTTGTTTTTGCTCTTCCTGTCTCCCCTCTCCCTCGGTGTGTTGCCACGCTCTCCAGACAGACTGCATGTGTTTGAAATGTGATGTGGGCTCATCCTCGAGCGCCTTGGATGGGTTGAGGTTAGCCGAGCCCTACTGTGAGCGGACAGTCGTCTGCTGCTCCACATACAGAACAGTCAGTCGCGTTAACCCAGCAGAGACTAGTAACTGTTTGTAAGCGGACGTATGGGACTGACTCAAAAAGCAGGTGTGTCTGTTTCCAGCTGGGTCTCATTTCTCATTTTCTCCAGACAGATCTGAATATTTTTAATTTCCACACATTTTTACTCCACTAAATGTCTTTTTTTAAATGTTATCTGTAGCTGCCATTACTCTACAGATGTATATTTCGTTTACTGGTTAATAAGGTGCTTAAAGTCTCTTATTTAAATGTGACAAACAGGAAGTCAACCCACACACTGTTCTCGCTTTAAGTACGCTGGGATCTTTACTCCAGTTGAAGGTTTCAGTGCATCTTGGTAATGTATATTATATTAAATTGAATTTAGTGCTGCTGATGACATCAATATCATCCAGATACATTGGACATATTTTCTAAGGTTAAAATTATGGCACAATTGTTGGACAGAGTTTCTAGTAAAGGCCAAATATCTGCAACTTGGTGTGGAACAAAACCACATCTGGTACGTTGGAGCTGATTTAACTCAGCTCTAATGTTGATTAATCTAATGATTTTGGTGTGTTTAAACACTGTGGTAAAGTCAGTACCTCAACCACTATTATGCATATTCCTATGAATTTATTTTGAGTATTTGACGGGTCTTGTTTTTGCGTGAGTTAACGTTTCCTTGGCTCCCGTCCTGTGTCGTGTGCGTGTTACCACAAAGGGCAGTTTTGCGTATGTTTGGTGTGACGTGTCTTATTTTGCCTCTGGATCTGAAATTGGTTTTCTACTAATTGATCCTCTGCTGCTGTAACATGTCACATGATGTTTGAGGTGATGTAGACGTATGATGCATGTGGTGCAGGTAGATTCCTCTGGACGCACATGCCACCGATCTTTCCATAACTGTAAAATTCTTAAGGACCTATGCACCTGGTGTAATATTTATGCGGGCTTGTTACATGTGTGTCAACAGATCTACTGTTAGAATAGGTCAGGTCTGGTCTAATTTGATGACTAGGTCTCAAAAATGAATTCAAATGTGCTTATGTAACATTACAAGAAAGGGGGTTTTGAGCTCGCAGGCCAGCACATACTTCCATGTGGCCTGGGACAGAGTTCCTGTGTTCTGAGCCTCTGCTTTCCTGAGCTGCCGTCATATTTTTGTGTGTGTGGAGCAGAAGCATGTTCGTACTGTGAGCGTGCATCTGTTGGAGGGCAAATGGAAATCACGTCACGGTCTTTATCCTCTAGTCTGCATACGTTGGCCTGCAATGGGTGCAGTGAGTCCTTGAACTAGCGACTGGCTTATGAATAGCAGGGAACATCTAGGTTCACTGTACAAGATCATAAAAATGAAGAAGCAGCTAAAGACGTACAGAAAAAAGGCTCGACTCAAAGAAACATTGGATAATTTCCAAAGTATTATCCAAACTGCAAAGGAGAAGGAGAAGGTGACAGGATAGAGAATACAGCGAAGGGGAGGCCTCCGGTATGTAGGTGAAGGGGTAAAGGAGTCCTGTCTCTTTAAGAAGACTCCCTCCTCTGCCCCATCTTTCTGATTGTTTCTTCTCTGTGGATTAAACCTTCTCTCGCTCTGTATCTACTCCTTTTTTCTTCCCGTGCTTGTTCTTGCTGTCTCCCAAGCTTTTGCTCACTGAAAATAAATTGGGCACATGCACACGTCTGTGCACACGCATGTTGCAGCGGCACATACGTCCGCGTTGAACAGCGAGGAGGAAAGATTAGGGCGAGAGGAGTGGGTGGGGGAGGGTGGATGGAGCTGGGGCCTAGGGGTCAGGTCTGTGCTGGATGGGGCCCCGCTGCATGTGTGTGTTCGTATACATAGGGAGCGTAGCCATGTGTGTAGGGGGAGTCTCTCAGTCTCAGTCATGCCATGAACTCCTGAAAAATGAAATGTTTTTGTTTGAACAACAGTTTTTTCATACCTATAAAATAGCTTGTGTCTTTATCATAGAGGGGATTGTGCGATTCAGGACTCAGCTGGTGCTTTTTGTCAATGAAGTCTAGATTTAAGTAAGAACGCTTTGCGATTTGCCAACTGCTTCCTACCAACGATCTTAAGCGTCAAGTGTCACTTCATAGTTATATTATTTTTTACAGAGAAATGTGTGATGAGCAGTGTAACCACCTAATTAAAAAAACTAAAACCATTTATTTAATTGTTCCACCATCGCTTTGCATGTTTAAGTAGGATCATAACTGTTTCTGGTGGCTGGTGAAGAGCGGATCACATTTTGCGACCCGTTTATTCAGAAAACCGGTAAATGCTTTAAGCTCAGATTTTACTTGCTGTCCAGTGTATTTCTATTTTGTAGAATATAACTAGCACATTATCCCCTGCAGATTTATTCAGGATTTCTCAACCGTTCTTTCGCAAAACGTTTTAGCCTGCAATACCTGTTCACAGCTTTCTCCATACCGTGACATGTTCATATCATTGTGTACATGTGCATATATTACACTAACTGTTTGTTGCTGTGTAGGATTAGATGAGAGAAGGTTCGGCTGCAAGTCTAAACCAGGCTGATTTAAGGTGGGGTTGTTCTCCTGCTGCGTTGATTGGCTGCTCTTAAGTTTTCAAAATGTGGGATACAATAGGTTTCTAGGACATAAAGGAAATGTATTTTGTGTGCATAAGTATAACTGAGCCATCAAAATGACCAAGTAGATTTAGATTTTGTGGTAGCTGGGCTCATTGTTTTAGTGGCACTGCTCATTTTACCCAATCCCTCCCTTCTTTGTCAGAGCTTACAGCAGGAGACTTTCTTCTGAAATCACACGTCCACAAAAGAGATTTAAAAAAACAAAACTACTTTTGAGGTACAGATAAATTGTTCAAATGTTACTGAACAGGATGTATCACATTTGTTTGTGGTGAAAACCAAATGTTTTCATCAAAGGGCAAAAAAAATATTTTGTCTGACGGACTGAAAGTACATTTAAAAACATACAAGCTTTTGGGATTTGTTAGGTTATAGACCTTCATGTGTTAAGTGCCTTGAGATGACTTTTATTGTGAATGCAAATAAAACTGAATTCAATGAAAAACTACGGGTAGAACCGGCCTAAAAAAACAATGAATCCTGCTTCAACATTTGAAATTACTTGTAACTTGAAAGCTCAGGGATCAGTAATGTGTGAATGTGTAAAATTGTGCTAATTTTAGAAAGGTCAGCGCAAATAACGGTTTTCTTCCTTTGTTTTCATGTACATTTTAACTTCACAGTGAGCTAGTTTCTCTTTAGAAAAGTAAACTTGAGCTGAAAGGATCATTAATTAAATAATTATTTGCTGAATATAAACATGTACCACTAAACTTATGTCAAAACTAAAAATAGAATATTGTCCAAACTCTTGAAGTCTTAATTCAATTTATTTAAATGCAACTAAAATGTACTTTAGTGGCAGCAGCCACATCATGTTTGATTTGTGGTCAGTCTGATCTAAATTGGCTTTAACAGGATCTAGTTCAAGTCCAATGAAGACCTGAAAAGAAAATGTTTTGGGGCTTAGGTTTGCTTTATTAAATGTTGGGTAAAATGATAGAACTTAGTGAAACACGCCGTTCAATTAATTAAATTGGACACAGGTGTTTCAACACCATGTAATATTTCATGTAGGGGTAAAATTGTAGAATTGTATTTGGTCGTGTAGAGTCTTGGGGCATTTGAGTTCCCTGGTTAGAGCTCAACTGAAAGTCTGTTCTTTACGTTTGGATGAGTGTGTGTGTGTTTCTTTACAGTTTTTAGTCTTTAGTGTTCTTTTACTCATCACCTTTCACCCATTACTTCTCTTTCCATCAAACCACCACAGCACTTTCCCCACGGGCCTGCAGAGAATAGGTGTGTTTGTGTGTGTAGGAGGGAGTGGGTGGGCAGGGCATTGCCCCTTGGACCTAAATTCTTGACATTTTTTTTTAGTAGTAATGAGAAAGAAACTGGAGATTAAGGAGCCTATAGAGCAGCCGTGCTCCTGATTGGATGGAAATCATTTCTCTCTGGGCTGTGATTGGCTAACAGAAATTTCTATAGTCGCTCTTTCACATATGGGGCTTCCTGTGCGTCCCACTCCCCCCATGTGTGTGTGTGTGTGTGTGTGTGTTCGTTCCCTTAGTTAGTTCGTACCTTTTTAAAATATATAAACGTTGCAAATGTTCTAAGAAAATTCTGGATTGTAGGTCAGTAAATCTGTACAAACACTTAAACACAATAAACATTTAGTTTGGTCAAGCTACAATATGAGACTAGTATTTGAGCCTCAGTACTCTGCCCTTCACCTCTCTCTCCCTCTGCTGCCCTTTTATTTATTTATTAATACCAATGCAATAAATAGGAAGCCTAACAAGACTTAAAATAGTAAATTGATTCTGGTTTGTTATAATACCAAGCTGATCTAAGGTCAATATATCTGCTCTGCTGCCAGTGACACTGAGTGAATCTGACTTACACACACGTTGACAGCACCACTCAATAAGACAATAAAACACGCTTCTACTAAAATAAAATAGAAAAAGTCACATAGTGTAGCTTCACCTTGAGATGCTCACATGGAACAAATGTTGGATGCTTCAGTGTTTGTCAGAGCCTCTCTGCCAAACCTCCAATGGTTTCCCTTCATAGCCTCTTGTACTGAAGTGAAGTATTCTATAAAATGTGTTAAATGCTGTTTAGTAATGTCATTTGTCCAACCCTCAGAGGAGACATACTTTACACTAGGTAGACTGTCTGGATGGGGTGGAAGCAGGATCAAAATGTTACAGAACTGCAGCATTAGGGCAAACAGGGACTCGTTAGGACGCTGGATTACAAGACATCTACTCAATGACGGCTTTGTTTGGATCACAGCGCGGGAGTGTGTTACGTGGACCTTTTCTTTAAACGTCTTACCACGCTGAGCTATCTACAAACAAGCAGCGTCGCAACTGACACAAGCATGTGGCTCTGTGGCTTTTGTATGTCAATAGCCTGCTCTTCTGTCTGAGTTATCTTATCAACACATTCCAACTGTTCCCTCGTTGCTCTGTATTCTTTTGTGACCACATGTTCTCCGTAAGCAACAAAGCACTTACACACACCTACCTCATAACTTTGGGTTGTGACGTAAAGACTAGCGGCTGATTTCACTTGTGGCAGGAGAATAGCTCTGTAACGTGCCTTCATTATGAAAAGCTGAGCGTGAGAGTAAAGGGCGTTGTGTGAATTCTATGGGACAGCTGTGGCTCAGCTGGTGGGACTGTGGACCTTGTTTCCGAAGCTCTCATCTATCCAGCTTCATGTCTGGTGTGGAGCTAGAACCTAGGTCCTCACCAGTTCTTCTGGACTGAACAAGCAGAGAACCGTCTCTCGGAGAAGCTGATTGGCTCTGGACTGGCGCCGGCGTCACTGTTTAAGTTACCGTTGCTGTAGTAGCGACATCTATGTGTAGTTCTGATAAGCACTTCTTTCTTAACCAAAATGGTCTCTCATCTGACCAATCGCTATGGAAACTGAGAATAAATCAGATGTTGCACATAACGAGGATTTCATTTAAAGTATAGTCTGTGCTTCTTTTCCTTTTTCTCCCTCTGCAAGTTTGGAAAATACATTTTTCAATCGTTTCAATTCTCATTAAAGGTTGTTCCCCTTTTACGGTGACTGTAGGTGAAGCTGATCCCTGGCCTCCGGTCTGCACATTAGTGAGACAATGAACCTAATATCTTCGGTGTGTGAAGAAGAAAATGCCTTTTTGACAGACGTAATGTCACAGTAGGTACCTCGTGTCCTTGCTCAACAAAGGGCCTTGACAGACTGCAGGCTGTATTTTTGGATCATTTTTAAATTTAAATTAAATGGAGTAATGGTGTAGTGTTTGGTTTCATGGTTTCAGCACAGAGGTTGGTGCTTTCAGATGACTCGCTCAACACGACTGTGTCTGTCTGCAGCTCCTCGTTTCCACTGCTCAGTCTGTGAACATTCATCAGTTATATATTTACCAGAAGGGAGACATGATTTATTTGCTTTTTTATTCAGTAGAGATTACAATTGAGAATGAACACAGTTTACAGAGTTTATAATGGATTATCTTCTAGAAAATGATAAACGTAGAATATTGAGCTGTAAAATCTTTTCTAAAACTCAAGTGAATCAAGATTGAAAGTTGGAATGTTGAATTGAATGAACAGCCACGTACTCGATCCAACCAGCAGCACACAGGAATGAAGAGACTGAGACTTTCAAGAAAACAAACTTCAGAAACACTTAAGGAATTTAACCCCAGTTTAAGCTTTGTGTTTCTGTTAGTTTTCCATATTTAAAGGCACCTCATTTAATCTTTAAGCTTGAGCGTAATTTTGACTTCTGAGTTCACTTAATGTCTTTCTAGTTAACATTCATCAAATATGAATAAAATGTTATAAAGCAGTAGAAGAATAAAAGTAGACCATTTGTTTTCTTGTATGTAATAATATCATTTAATCATTCAGATTGAGGGCTTTTGTTTAAAGTTTGAGGTCTCAGCTGCCTGTTAAGAGAATATTAATTATGAAAAAGTCATTCAACATGAATAACAGAAATACGAGCACATTTTAAAGTACATCAGCTTGTTGTTACTAAGTCAAACCATATAAACTATTCATAACTAAATTAATGAATATCTGCTGCTGCTGTGCCGTCTTTGACTCCCTGATATTAGCAGAGCTGGATCCTTTCCCATAATGCAACTGTTCACACAAAACACCACTATTATTGCATTTGCATTGCTGTTTTATGTTGCACTTTGTAAACAGTGGGGTTAAGGTCATACAGTGCTATGATCATATGAATCTACTATTTAAATTTTGATTATGGAAGTACTGCTGCTTCTACATCCAGTTCTCAAAAGAATCTTGTGTTTTTTTGTGTGTTGGCTGAAGGAACTGTACATAAACTGCTTTGTGTGTATTTAGATAGTCAGCAAATCATTCATAAGGATAAATCAGAATGCGCACACAAAAAAATATGTATTTGTGTGTGTTGGACCAATCAGAGCCAAGAGAAGGAGAAGAAGGGGCAAGAGACAGCTCTCCTCCCCTTCCCTTCCAGCGCTAGTTTGATTCACTCCCATCCCTCCCCCTCCACAATGGGTGTGTGCCTGCCAGGGTTGTGCAGCCTCTGCACGGTCTCACGTGGTTGGAAAGGGGAGCGTGTGTGCGGAGGGAGGTGTCACAGTAGTTGCACATTGTGATGTTGGGTGGGAGCCTTCCAGAAAATGCTCTGTGACAGCTTGATGGGTTTACTTAGGAGAGTTGAAAATGAGCGGCACACTTCCCTGAGCTGGGACAATATGAGACGACGTTTCCTGTTACGTGACGAGTGACCAAAGTTTATTTCAACTGTATGGCTGGATAATACCATATTTACAGAGCCAGTAGTTTTATCAGTGCTCAGTCGGGATTTACAATCACTTCATTTTCAGCTGTTGCCTTGAGCGAGTGAAAGAGAATAGTTTGAACGACTTCATGACCTCAGACCTGCTGAGCTGAAAGCAGCCGTGTCTCTCGCAGGTCACTGATGATGACGTTTGATGTGAAGTCAACGATTATGAATAGGAGTTTAATATGAGATACGCAGCAGCAGATTCAATTTGAATTGTATTTAGCTAGTTGTGAAAACATTTGTGTGGAGATAAAATGAAAATGTAGATGCATTTATTTTGGAAATATTTAAATTTATGCAAGAACCCTGAACTTTCAAGAAATGCCATAAAAAGAAAAAACAGAATAAGCAACAATGTTTATGTAAAGATGAAAGTAAGGAGAAAATTTACAAATGGGGAAACAAACACAAAAATACAGAATGTTTTTGACATTCAGAAGCAAGCTCTGATAAGATAAGATCATTCTTTATTGATCCCACAGTGGAGAAATGCAATTGTTACAACAGCCACAAACAATCAGCAGGTGCAAAAGAATGAAATCCATCCAGCGTGTGCAAAGAATAAGATCCATTATACAAATGTATAATTCTATCTCTGATAGTTTGATCAGACATGAATTATTATGTTTTGGGACATGTCACTTTTTATATTGTCATATTCCATATGAATAGTAGTTGTGTAGCAGTAGTAGATGTTGGTGCTGTGTCCTCTCCGTCAACATTTCCTCTGTAGTACTGCAGCAACTTGGTCTCAGAGAATAGGAGCCGGACTCAGTCAGCCCTCTGCCGTTCAGAGCTGCAAGGGAGTGAAATCCAATGAGGCTCCAGTGTGTGTGTGTGTGTGTGTGTGTGTGGAGACGGGCCCCTTTTCTTGCTGCTTCTCCATAGGCTGCTGCTGGTCCCACCCCGTTTCTTGGTGATTCAAAACATAGTGAGCGCTGACGTCACACACACACACACACACACACACACACCATCATTTAGACAAAGCAGGAACTCCCTCCTTCCCTCTCATCTTCCTCTTTTCTCCCCCATTTTGTTTTTGAAGAGGGGACGATGGAGGCTGGGCCCCGTCCACTTGCCATCCACTCAGTCCGGGAAATAAACTGTCTTGAAAAACTAAAATAGCCTGTGTTGTCATTAAGCCCTGAATGTCACTATTTACCTTTTAATGTCTGCTCAACATGTACTCACTAATTTAATTACTTTAATCATCATTATCAAGTTTATGGAGACGCTGTTCAAACACAATGTGGAATCCTTAAAATTCAAAACCTGAATAACAAAATCTGAAATTGTAATAAATTCATTAATAAAAATTCAATTATATATTTATGGTATTATGATTTTAAAATAAAATCAACGTTGTTCTGCTGTACTCATTACATTTCAGATAGTTCAAGCAGAACATGATTATAACACTGTTACAGCTGAGGGCCTTTCATGGTCTGTAATAGTTCTGTACATGCAGGTTAGAGACTGAGGATTTAAACCAATGAACATCAAAATAACACAAAATAGAATCTCAGTTGATGTTCATGCACAACGGCTGTAGTGTGTTTTGTTTCATCTGGAACTCAATCACAGGGCATCTAAATTAAAAATAGACTATCCGATAATAAAAGTCAGAATATCAGAAAATATGAATGTCATGAAATGTATGAAAAGTGTAGGAATTAAAGTTTGTTAAAATCTGAACATCATTTCCAAGGTATGACACTTGAACCAAAACTACTTTATTGTTAAGGGATTGGACTACGTGTCAGATTGTCATTTATGAAACCTGTTGGATGTGCATATGAGGAACGTGATTTAAGCTCCACTGTTCGTTACAATTCAAATGTCCTGAAATTGCTTATTTATTAAAATAATCTTATTTGGAAGATTTAAGTAAAATAATTTTTTAACTTGATAGTTAAATATTACAATATCATGTCCTTATTTCTTTTCAGTCCTGTAACGTGTAAACCATTGCTTTTATTGTTTTGTAATTTATCAAAAACATTATTTTTATTAACAAGGTTTTAAAATGCAATGTAAATCACTTTAAAATGGAATCAATAGCTTAAATGAAGTGCATTGCTTAGTGAATATGCAATTCTGATTTTGTCACACCAGATTTCCTCCAAATGAATCAAATTATTTTTTATAAAAACTGTTTCTTCTGTAACATGTTCTCTGGAACAAAGGAATATATTTAATTGTGTGCAAGACGTTAAAAATGTTCTAAATAGTCTCCCTTTCAAACAACGCAGGGTTTAGACAGATGGATATAATAAGACTAAATGGATACAGTGTAGTCAGTCAAAGACATCTGATGTGTTACCAGTTCTAGGCTTCATGTCACAGGATGCACTGCGTCCGTAGAGGATTCTGCTGATGGGCTACACTCTGGTAATATACCATGTTGTGCCAGATCAACGCTGTTGGTTCCGTTCGTTTTGTCCGTTTCTGTTTTATAACCTCGACTCTTCTGGCGAGCTGGACTTCAGAACCAGAGCGTCCAGAGCACCGCGTAGGAAAAGATCAAGCCTCTTCCTTCACTGGAAGTGGAGGCGAACTGATCAAGCTCTCAACCGGAGTCTGGGTGATACCACGTAGATTATCTGACAGCATGGACGGACCCGGTTTCTGTTTGACCGTAAGACGATTGAAACAAAGTAGAGATGAGCGATCAAACATGAGTATAATGCTGTGAATATTAGCAGACGCCTTAACCATTAACTCTGTTGTTAAACGGCAATGCTCACAGCTGTGACTATGTAGTGGGAACCGGTCCGGTGTCGGTTCTGCTCGCCGCGGAGGGAGTGCGACGCAAAGACAAAGACTGAGAACGTGGCACCGCACTGTGCTCCTGCTTTCTCGGCACTTGTCAGTCGAAATGTTACATGTTACAAACGCGCAGCCCGTTGGTTTGATGGCTTGTTGCTTTAAACCGTAAGAAAACGTTAATGTATACATTTATTCTGCATGTTCCGAGCCCGGAACGTGTCTTTGGGCAGAGCGTTGCTACTAGACGCCTGGAGCTTCCAGTCCAGTAGAAGGGAAGTCGTGTGTTTCTCTGCCTTCGCTGCCATATACCAGCAAAGCCCGCATGACGTATGTGGGGCTCGAGCCTACATTCTGAGCCCTCAGCCCCTCCTCCTCTGGTTTTCCGCCGCAGGCAGCGCGCAGCCCCTCCCCCTCCCACCGCTGTAGTAGCGTTTACGCGATTTATGAATGAAGAGACGGACGCGCGCGCGCCTCTCTACACAGGCGGCAGAAGGAGATTCCCGTGCGCGCGGGCGGTGTCGGTGTCCAGTTAATTACAGAGCAGCTGGAACGCGAGCTGAGCTCACGTGCATTTCTGTACCATATTTACTCTGCCTGGACTGTTTGAAGCTGTGGACGTTTTCAGGCTGTACATGGTTGCGCGCGCGCACAAAGGGGGAGTGTCTGTGTTTGTCCCGCGCATTTAACTATTCTTGGGTTAAAATGATACCTGTGGCCATCCTGTCCCGAGCCAAATACTTGTGTGTAAAGAATATTTATAATTATTAATACTACGGTGGCATCTCCCAGAAACACAGGCACAATGCGCACAGCCTATGTCCTGCTCATGTAATGGCGCATGTCCTCGTATTCTGGTGGGTTCTCCGCTGTCATGTGATCGCGCGCTCATTGTAGTAAATGGGCGTTGTCTGGCCAAGATGGCAGCTCACTGGCTCTCACGTG
Organism: Macropodus opercularis; assembly: GCA_030770545.1. Taxonomy (NCBI): domain Eukaryota; kingdom Metazoa; phylum Chordata; class Actinopteri; order Anabantiformes; family Osphronemidae; genus Macropodus; species Macropodus opercularis. The sequence goes on along the minus strand of CM061096.1, from coordinate 2,463,931 downwards.
GACGTATGTAGTGTACGTGCATGTGCGTAGGAGAGAACGAGGCAGAGACGGCGGCTCTACCAGCCCCCAAAGGCTCGGTGCGCGAGAAGCTCTGCCGCAACTTTAAGAGGGTCAACCGCCCTTGGAGGCGTCTAAGGCCGGTTGTGGCCATGTCACGTCCACGTAATGTGGGAGCTCACCGGCCACAACCCATGTCATCAATAACTTATTAGAAGACATCATCGCGTTGCTGTAGCCTCTCTACGCGGTTTCATTCCGCCATGACCGAACATCTCAACTCAACGCTTCGTATTGTAACAGTGTAGCTTAGTTTTGTGCGGGAGTTCAACGTCCAGACTTCTTCCACCGAAAGTCATTTAAAATGTACATCGATTTTGTCGTGATTCCACATTCATTACACCGGCAGCGGGCCCGTCTCCCTCGCCTTCATATAAAATGGCTATAGGCGCCTCAAAATGGCGAATAGACGGGAGGGCGGAGGCTGGAAGTGTCGAGCACCACGTCGATCGCGCTCCTCGGTTAACGAGCTAAACCAAGCGGGATCCCATTGTTTTACGGGGACGGTGTCAACAGTCGACCCCCGTGACCGAGGCGTCGCGTCGACACCCGGGTTTAACCTGTGGCGTTTTGACAACGTTATAGGCGAGGTGTGTACTGCATATATTTTAAGTTAACCCTGTTTTTACAAAACGAACGAATTCGCTCTAACCAGACTGAACCAGTCCCATACGGCGCCTCAAAATGGAGTGCGGTGCTTCTCCAAAATGGAGGCCCGCCGAACCAGCTGCAGGCGGGGTCAGAGTGGAGAGCACAGCGTGAACTTTGACCCAGTGTGCGGCTCCCACTCCTCTCAGAGAAATGGAAGACGAGCGTCTCCAACAAGTCGCCCACTTGTAACCTCCCCCACGCCGAGGAAAATACAAGTTCTAACGCCTCAGTGCGTGTTAATAATAATTAACAGCATTGTCCTTTAATAAGAGGCTGCATTGTATGAATCACATCAATGGAAACGTGGATTATGGCTGAAACAAGTTGCTGGAAATCAGGAGATGCGTCCATTTCACACGGTCCAATCATCTGCTTTTCTCTCTGTATTTTAAAATCTAAGTCAGGGCAGCGCAGTGGAAATGTAGCTACATGCAAGTAGGTTAAAAAACAGACCCACAAGCAGAATACATAGAGGTGTATAAATATTGTATATGCCGCCGTCTTTGCTCTGTGCAGTGAGAGTCATGCTATCTGCAAACCGGCACCATTAGGATGTTTGGATGGGAGCGAAGCCGTAATTAACCCTTAAGGGTTCACTGAAGCAGGTTAGCGAACTGACCTTTCCCCTACAAATCTGGGCCGATCATGGGTAATGTTAACGAGGCAGCTTTCTGCTCGTCTGTCTTTGCACCTTCTGCAGAATAATGTTAGGAGTCTGAAAAATATACCAACGCACCTGCAGTGTTTTCCTGGCGTAGTGGCCGATTTGACATTTGCAGCCTGTGATGTCAGCTTCCCACTGAAACACACAGATTACACTCTGTGTAATTCAGTGGGAATTTACACTTTTTCATCACAATTCGTCTTTTCACACATATTTCACACGTTCCCAGAAGGCAGCTGGCCCGCTCTCCACTGAAAGATGTGCTCCTCTCAGGTTAGCCAGTGGAATCTCGTCTTCACCAATAGTGCTCCCTCCTCCCTCTTCTTCCCTCTCCTTCTACTGTCTGTGCCATCTATTTAAAGCGCTCCTATAGTGTTACTTCACTGGACCAGCTTCCTCTAGGCCTGATTGATAAAACTCCGTTCACGCGTACCTTTCATCTTTGGTAAAGCTGCATGTGCCTGCTTCTGTCGTATTATGGAACTGAACAGGCCTAATTTTCCCTCAGTTTGCCACAAACTGATGCCCTTCAGCAACAGTTTAAGCCGTTCAGCAAGGTTTCTAGCAGCATTAGGTTTTTACGACTTGTGACTACTCCTGGGTGTGGTTATCTCTAATAGCTGTATATCATATGTAACTGATAATTAAGTTATCATAGTTTACATAACAGTATAAGGAAAACTGGAGGAAGCATATTTTTAAGCTTCTATTCTCAGTTTGTATTATAATATACAGCTCCTGAGGTATATGCACATTCTTCTTTTATAAATACAGCTTTAAGTGCATTTCCTTGGTTTTTACACGTGTACACGCATGCGTGCACCAGGCTACTCCGGGATGATGGAGAAAGGCAGAGAAGGAGCCAAATGTTACTGCGTCCAGTTCGGCTTACAAACGAGGTGTTGTGATAACCAGGGTTGTGTTTTCTACCCAAAGGTTCAGTGAAGCCTTTAGTTCTTGAGGATGTTTCACCTGTGATCAGAAAGACCTTTCAGTCTGCAGCTGTTCTTCCATTATCTGATCTCTGTCCTCCCTGCACCAAGAACTCGTGCAGTTTCTAGTCTCCGCCGTCCCAAGCAGCTATGAAAGCAACGTGGGGTAACCGGGTAGAGCTGAAGAGCAGGTTGGTGGGTAGGTAGGAAGCTGCAGCATTGATCGTAATGAGGTTAGTGTGAATGCTGGTTTGTGGTGTTTGGTTACTTCTTGCCATTAGCAATAAAAAATTCATCCTTGATTTTCTGCTGGCGAGAGAGCTCTTATAAAATATTAAGCCCCCTCACTTCTGTGCTTCTCTGGCTTGAAGCCAAGAGGTAAAAAAATACAGTCACAGAAGTGTTTTAACTGCTTCTTTAGGGGCCAGTTTTCATCACGATAACGTACATGAATAACAAACTGTTCATTAAAAATACATTAACATGATAATTTCCTGTTGAAATCTAGGTGAAAAGATTGGGCACTTTTTAAAATGTGTCCGTTCAACACAAGGCTGTAACCAGCGGCTGGTTAGCCTGCTTATCTTAGCAGCGTTAACCAGGCTGCCACTCATCAATCAGCATAGGTTTATGAAGTGTAGACTTCCAAACTGAAAGAATCAGTTGGTCTTTTAACCCACATTTATGCTCAACTAGCTTCAGCTACACTATTTCAATAACCCGTATTCACTGAACAGATACTGGTCATTACTTTTTTTTAGAGTAATGACCAGTATAAGTGAAAATCAAGTTTTCCCCACCTTTCCTTTACAGCTTTTCTATTTGACATTTCAATTTGGGATAGAGGCTATAAAAACTTAGTGCTGGAGTGAAATCATGTAACATATTCAACAGTTATAGGGGAAAAAGCTGTGAGGAAAAAACATTGTATGCATTTCTTCATATTGACTTCACTTGCAACTGCTATCTGGGTTGCAGGAAAACGTGTCAGTCAGATAAGTCATACATTTGATTTGTTATTTTAATTTCACCTGATTCTGTGTGACTCTGGTTCGAGATCAGCATGTGTGGCTGGAACTGTTCAACTCTTCAGATAATTAGTCACTATTGCCCTCTCTCACTCACACGGTTAAGCTGTGCTCATTACGCTGCACAACACAGAGGGGATGACTGTAGATGTTTAGACGTCCCTGTAGATGCTAAAATGTGCAATGAAACTGCAGAGGACGGCTCCGTTAAAAGTGTAATGACCGTAGAAGACGGGTCCCGGCAGAATGTCTTCCTCACCGACATCCCATGCTTTGAAACTGCATTTTAACAGAGTTTGAAGCTGCTTTAACCAGGCTCACCCGTTTAAGCCTTAGTGGTCTTTTATACAACACGCTAGTAAAGCTCCAGACCTCAGTCAGGCCACAGTTTCGTTCTGGGAACGGGGACCTGTTTGTTAGTGTGGTGTTTCTACTTAAGGGCAAATTATGTGCGATCTGAACCAAACAAAATGCACCTAGTGGAGCACTGAACAAATGTGTTGCCTTTGTCCTAGTTCTGGTCCTTTGGCATTAAACTGCCTTTTCTGGCCGTAAGAGGACAGGACAGCAGCCCTCCATGCGAGGACACACCTCACTAAAGAGCTGTGAACCTTAGCCTCTGACCCTCCTCTGTCCCTGCTCTTTGAGGACCACACTATTCTATTCTCTTAGCTTCTGTTCTTTCTTCTCCTCTTTCTTTCTGTCGCTTTGTTCTGCCACAGCTTGGAGGTTTTATGTCTTTGCAGCTCAGGGAACCTCAACAGCTTCTGGTTTTACGTTTAACTTCAGAAAGTTATATTCATGATGAGTTTTTGCATATCAATGAAAAGCCAAGACATCGGCAGTTTGCATTTGTGTTTGCAGTAACGTCTGTTTCTTATTTCACTGGTGTGTTGTAATGTGTATTGTAGCATTTCCAGGCATGTATATAATTACCAACAAGCTGTGCTATTTAAATACATTGATCAGAAAAGCACTGTTTCACTGAAGGTTATATACAGCTAATGATCTTGTGAGTTTGTTTTAGTTGAGCATTAAATGAAAATGGTGCAGAGGCTACTGGATATTGTTTTTCTTGCTGATACATCTTCGTAGACCTTAACCTGTTGCCATGGTTTCAATCATTTAGGCTGGGTGGGGTTGGTTGGCTGGCGATGGTAGGGGTCAAGTAAGTTTGCTGCTGGGGCCTTGATGGGGGTTGGGAGTGTGAAAGGTGAAAGCGTGGAATCATCTGGACTGGGGCCTCCCAGTTGACTGGAGGAGATGGAGAATGCTGGTTGGTTTTTGTAGTTGGGGTGAGGCTGAAACCGTAATGGATGTTAAAGATCTTCATAAATCTACATTTACGTTATTTGGGTTCCTGAGGTCAATAGCAGCTCCAATAAGACAGTTAGGGATTAAAGGTGCAACAGATGGTACCAGATGCTAACATAGCCAACTGTTAAAGGGCTTTAAGGAAGCAAGGCATGTTTTCTGATTCAAAAGAATAATTAAGCTTCGATTTAGTTCCGCACTAAGACGCTTTTCTAGAGTTTATATTTGATGTGGGACCTACATCTTGTGTAGGTAATGATGATAAAGTGGTGGTGAGCCATAACATGCATGTGCAACAGTGGAGCTGCTGGGAATGAGGTCTCAGTAAAAGCCACGTTACCAATCCTGCCCACGCACTGAAGCCAAAACTGATAGGATGCGTTTCCTGGCAAACCCGCACCCGTACACGCTTTGGTCCCCTGGTGTGTGGGTGGTTGAACAGGATGCCCTCTGCCAGCTGTCGAGCCATCACCAAGACCTGGAGCTCAAGCCTCATGACCACACTGTAGCAGTTGAGTGGGGTGCGTTTACATGCCTCCATACACGAGGCTCCAACCCCCCCACCAACCAAAATCAGCAGCCAAGAACACGATGTGTGTCTCTGTTTATGTGGGTTCAAATAGACAGCGGTACAGATGGTAGAGAAATGTTAGGACATTACGGGCGAGGATACGAGACGCATCTTACTGAGGAGGACGCGGATTCCATGTGTGAGTTTGTGAAAAGACTGTGAAAAAGTTTTCACAGTCGCACAAAATATCTATAGAATGTGAGAATTTCTCCCTTGTGTGTCCTCATAGCCAGGTCAGGGCTCCGGTGCCGCTTGTATTGTCTTTCAACGTTTGAGTCACGAGGATGCTCATCAGTCTCCATCCTTCTCCATCGTTGTCCTTCTTGGTGAATGACCCTTTCTGGCACGTAGAGCCAGTAGAAGGCTGTGAGATCCTGAATTAGTTCTATTCGACTGCTGTTTTGTCTGTGCTAATGTTTGCTCTTTCTTGATCTTGTCTCCACAGAACCAGGAAGCTGCAGATCAGAAACATCCCACCTCACCTGCAGTGGGAGGTCAGTTCAATTTGTTTAATGCAACACTTAGACAAAATCTGACTTTCCAGATGGGGCTAATGAGATTCAGTCAACTGAGTTATCAGTTAGGTTTAGATGTAGTGTAATGTCAATAACAACAACACAGTATTATAATAGTGAAGATAACAAAAAGGCTTCATACTTATCATCACCCATATCATGATCTCGTCACATGTTTTCAGTTAATTCTATAAATCCTGCAGAACAGTGTTAGTTATTTTTGTATATTGCCTCTGTCCAAACAAGCTTTTATTGCAATTTAGGTATTTAAGTGTATATTTGCTAATTTTCATACAATTATATCACATTGCTCAGTAGAAGCACAAACAATCTGTTCTATGAAGTGTTTCTCTGTTTTGAGTGAATTAACAAATCCTATATTTTATTTGCGATTGCATTTCAGGAGCCAGGCTTCTCTATATATGGGTTTAGTATCAAATGTTTAATTTCAAAGTGAACAAAACAATTAAAACCACTCTCATACTGTTCAAAGCAAGGGTTTTAATGATTTTACTGCAGATGTGTTTGTATGTGGTTTTAGAATGCAGAAAGCTTCATGACCCTCCAGCTTCACTGCTGAATGAAACACAGTCTGAATCTCCTCACTAGTTTTTAGCAGTGTACAAATTGCTGCTAAGCAAATTAGTCCTTAATATAGTACAAGAACAAAGTTGAACCACAAAACATCTGAAGCCTCAGTCATGTTTTTGTTCTGTAATGTTCTTCTCTGGTTTAACCTGCAGATTAAAGCAGGACTTACAGCAGTGCCACAGTTAGACAGATGTGCAAACATGTGATAGACACTTGCTGAGTTGTTTGTTTGCTGTGATGTTTGTGAGGCACATTTGCCTTTACTACAGTCAGATGACTATAAATAATGGATTTGCAACTACACATGAACAATTCATTTTATTTAAATGGCACCATTTCACGACTAAATTCCTCTCAAGGCACAAAGTAAGGTTTACGACCTTACAGAGAACTATATAGAAACCCAACAAATGCCAGTTGAGCAAGGTTTTTATTTCAACAATAACCCACACATTTAAATGAATACATAGAAATTTAAAGAGAGGAAAAACTCCCTCATTAGAGGATGAAACCTCCAGCAGAACCAGGCTGAAGGAGGGCAGCCAGTTTTAGAGTGACTGGAGGAAGGCACAGTGCTCGGGGTGGCCTTGTGTAGTCAGGGCCCTGAGGAGGCCCCCTGCACAACATCACAACGTATTCGCTGCGTAGAATAAAACAGAAGAGACACAAACATCAAAGCGTTCAAACGTTCAGTCAGAACATATGGACACGGCATGAAGGCCTGCAAGGACCAACTCCATTTATTCATTTCTTGAAGTGGGGCCAGTGAGGCCCTAGCTCGACTCATTAGTACTTTTCTTTACAGATACTCCAGACTTGTCGTATTGTAGTTCCATCACTACAACAAAGGCAGACTGAGCTTGACTGATATGTAATTCTAGTGACTTTTAAGGAGGCTGTTTGGAGTAACTAAAAATAGATCCTTTTTAAATACTGAGTTGAATGTGACCCTCTTTGTTTGGAGGTGTGTCTCTGCCTGCATACATCCCTAACAGCATCCACCCAGGAGTGTACATTAATAATTTAATTCTGACCTAAACTATAGAGTAAAATAAAAAACATGTATAATTAAATTAGCTTGAACCTACCACAGAAATAGATGCTATTTGTAATACTAGTAAAATGATACTGGACTCATCTTTTGCATGACGCTGGCTTAAAAAGAAGAAACAGTTCTCCAGCTGAGAAAAATGCCTGATGCACCTGGATTTAATTAACCACATCATTTCTGTTATAGCTGGAGATTTATACTATATCAGATCAGACAGATACACATCATCAATTCATTACACATTTTAGTAACAACACTAAAACATTGCACAGACATTTAGTGGAATCAACTGTAATTTGATGTAAATGTGTAGGTTTTACTTGATTCGTTCTGAAAAGCTTTTTTCAAACCACATTAAGATGAATTAATATTGTACTAGTTTAATTCATTTTTAGACTTTACCAACACGGACTGTTAAAATGTTCCGTTTTTAAATAAAAATATCAAATAATGTAAAATATATTTTTTATTTAATACATATTAAATACTTTCTTTTCATGATACAAATAATTAGCTGAATTATTAATCAGCAATCATGATGAAAACCGTGAAAGTCACTGAGAGGTTTGGTTGACACTGAAGGAACAGGCTGCTGGTGAAAGTTTGTTATGAGTTGGATGCGTTTGGAACAACTAACAATGAGCCGAGTTCAAAAGCAGCTTTTTATGTTACTTAAACATAAAGTGATTATAGTCTAAGGTCCTTAATTATCCTTCTATATCCATAGTCAAATTATATCAACACCTGTAAATGTTTTGGTCTTCAAATAATATACAATGAAAATGTTTTTATTTCTACTGAAATGTGGGGGGAAAAAACTAAAAATGATTGAGACTATTGTGGTTTCTGACACTTCACAAGGCTGGAGAACCAAATGATTTACAGACAGAACATAAATACAAGAGAAGGAATATCTCGACTTCACTTGAACCTGCTGACAGCAACACCTTTGAATGCATGACACAGGAATCAAATGCAGGATCAGTTTGCTGCTCAAACGCTCTGAGCGTGGGACACGGTTACGCGTGTGGGAGATCTCTGCTCCACACGAGGGCGACGTCTCTCCGCAGAGCTGCAGGCGTGGGTCGGTTCTAGAGCCCTGCCAAGAATGAGCAAACAATAATGTCATGTCATTAAAAACAAGATACTGACTGAGAATAATCGCGTAAAAACAGGGCAACCCTGAACTGAACAAAAACTAACTTCAGCTGTGCTCAGTGTATAAACATCTATACACACATGATACTTTAACCTGTACTGACAAAATGATTTGATGCACAGAATTAGAGAAGAAGATGCTTAAACTATTATATATGGCTGCTATTAACAGACGGCGCTGGTGCCTGAACCTGTGGCAGCCTGTGATGTCACCCTTTCTCTGCACAGTAGCCTCCTCTCGCTCTCTTTTTGCCTCTCTCTCCAAATTCAAACTCAGGAACTGAAAATATGTATTTCTGTCACATCTCTTCGTCATTAATCTCGAACTGACAGTGATCCTTTCTCTTGTCTTAGGTGTTGGATGGTCTGTTGGCCCAGTGTGGAACTGTAGAGAACTGTGAACAAGGTACGACCTCTGCTGTTCGTATGTCTGGTCTTTGCTGTTGTGGGAATGTGCTTGAATATTAAGGTTACTGAGGTTGGAAGTGTGCAAAGCGCCACACTTGTCTTAACTCTTGCAAACAGACGTCTCACTCACGGTTTGGAGCGATCTTGTTTCTCAGCTGACTGCTGTGTACAGATGCTCAGCAAATGACGTTGCATTTAAACGCGTGTCCTTCTCTCAGTGAACACAGACAGTGAGACCGCTGTGGTTAATGTCACGTATGCATCGCGGGAACATGCCAGGCAGTAAGTTCAGTCTGTTTTCTCCTTTTATACTACATTACTCCATCTGTCCTGAAGGTCTGTCTTTTCAGTTCTTTGATGTCTTGACCCTTATATTAACGACATATATGAAAACGTGTTGGAAGCTGCTACATTTAGGGATTTATCAGGTTTTCTAGTAGCTGCTGTAAAATCGCTTTCAGGTTGTGTGTTCTGTGCTCCACGTGTGGCACCTAGTGGCTATTTATGGGAACTACAATTTGAAACGTGGGAAATCATTTGAATCCACTCAACTACATCAGTTATAATCATGTCACCAGGCAACCCACAAACAGACAGATGATAGATTTCAGTATTTATTTAGTAGTAGTTTATTGTGGAGCAGTAGTAAACACAACAAGGCTGTTTTTCTTTGATCATATTCCAGTGTCATACTTACTGTTGATAATAATGAAGACTGCATTATTTTCAGAGCCATTCAGAAGCTGAACGGATACCAGTTTGAGAACAACACCTTGCACGTCTCCTACATTCCTGATGATACGGTGGAGCTGGATGGAGGCCAGCGCGGGCCTGACAACGGCCGGCGACCCGGGTATGGACCTCGTGGTGGGCCCCGTGGCAGCTCCCCCAGCTCTGGGATGCCACCCAAACCTCCTCACGCCGACATCCCTCTGAGACTGTTGGTACCCACGCAGTACGTAGGTGCCATCATTGGCAAAGAGGGAGCCACCATTCGCAACATCACCAAGCAGACACAGAGCAAGTGGGTACAGAGTTGGTGACTATGCTGATCATCACAGCTCAGACTCAGTAAACCAGTGGAAGAAGGTGACTGATTAGAAACTTTCCTGTTACTGCAGGATTGATGTTCACCGCAAAGAGAACGCAGGAGCTGCTGAGAAGCCAATCAGCATCCATTCCACCCCTGAGGGTTGCTCAGCTGCTTGCCGCATGATCCTGGACATCATGCACCAGGAGGCTAAAGACACCAAGACGTAGGTTCCACACAATGTTCCACACAGTATGTTCGCATGGTCAGCCACTGTAATGAAAGCTTACTCTGACAGTGTAATAAATGGATCGCTTTTTGCTTGCAGTGCTGATGAGGTCCCTCTGAAGATTCTGGCTCACAACAACTTTGTTGGCCGCCTGATTGGGAAGGAGGGACGCAATCTCAAAAAAATTGAGCAGGACACGGACACCAAGATCACCATCTCTCCGTAAGACGCGCTCACACACAGACTAACCTGAAAGTGTTTCGTTTGAGTCCATCCAGTACAGGCTTTTTGTCCGCTGGTTCAGTTGCAGAAGCAAACCAGCACGTTGTCGACAGCTAGTTTAATCCGTGCAATCATGACATCAGTGTCGCACAGTTCCAGTGTTCTCCTGTCGTCTGGTTCTCGCTGGGAGCCAGAACTGTAGCTTAGCAAAATGCTCAAATCATGAAAACTGAACTGGCTCGGTTTTGGTTGATAAGCCAAGGTAACCACTTCCCTGTGAAACCTGTCCAGTCTGCAGGACCTGACGCTGTACAATCCTGAGAGAACCATTACAGTTAAAGGCGCCATTGAAGCCTGCTGTCTGGCTGAGGTGGAGGTCATGAAGAAGGTCAGAGAGGCCTACGAGAACGACATCGCTGCCATGAATGTGAGTCGATACACACACGCTAACATACATTACGTCTTCCAAAGCATCTTTTGTATTAAATATGTACAATAGCATATGTGTAGAATGAGGGAAGAAATGTCAAACAAGTTCAAAACAAAAACGAGTAAACCTAGTAAAGATCAGGACCAGTAACAAAGGTTTGAATTTAAAAGCTCATCTAAGTGGTTGTGTAATAAAATAACTTCCAACAAATGGGAAGGCTCTTACTCACACTTCCTTTGAAACACAAAACACTAGTGAAGGGAAAATCAACGTGACCATAGAGAAGAAACGAAAACTGCACATTTCCTCATTAACTGACACAAACTATGACGACTATGATGAGACCAGCACAAACTAAGTGAGGTAAGAAAGGCAGAGCACAAACGTTCATGCATGAACACAAGCAAACAAACCAACAGGCTGTACGCGAGTAGTCCACGTGTAGATGATTGAGGAGGAACCAGGAAGTAAACCAGGCTCAAATGAAACTGTGACATGGTCATTTAAACAGGGCATCAGCTGAAATGTCACATTTTCCCACATGCAGTTGTGGCGAAACTCTGCCATGGTCTCTAACCTGCAGTCTTCTCCACAGCAACAGACCCACCTGATCCCTGGGCTCAACCTCGGTGCTCTGGGCCTCTTCCCCTCTTCCTCCAATATGCCTCCACCTCCATCTGGAAATGCTGTTGGTGGCGCCCCCTATGGCTGCTTTGGGGTAAGAATACCTTTCACCTGCTATGCCAAGCTCCACTGAACAGGACCACTAAGAACTGCATGTTCAACCAACCATGTGTTTGGATAAAATATTGAATTAAAAAGTTTTCTATTTCTGTTTTTCAGGCTCCAGAGCAGGAGACCGTCCATGTGTACATCCCAGCACAAGCAGTGGGAGCCATCATTGGAAAGAAGGGACAGCACATCAAGCAACTCAGCCGCTTCGCCGGTGCCTCCATCAAGGTCTGTACTTTACTAGAAACTTGAGCATCTCTCATAAAGGACCAAATGCTGCTGAGCCTGGAAGCTGTGAGAGGTTAATTAGTCCCGTTGGTTTTGTCTCTGCTGGTCTCTTTCAGATTGCTCCAGCTGAAAGTCCAGATTCCAAAATGAGGATGGTGATCGTGACAGGGCCACCTGAGGCTCAGTTTAAAGTAAACACAGACGTCTGATTTATTGTTGTAGCTGTGCCCCTGCTTATACTGATACACAAGGACATGCTCCACACAGACTACGCAGTTGGCCTTGAATATTAACATTACTGTCTCAACAAACAGGCTCAGGGCAGAATCTATGGCAAACTGAAGGAGGAGAACTTCTTTGGGCCAAAGGAGGAGGTCAAACTGGAGACACACATCAAGATGGCTGCAGCTGCTGCAGGAAGAGTCATTGGAAAGGGAGGCAAAACTGTAAGTGAGCAGAAGCCAGCATCTCGGTCACACTTTTATTCCTACTGCAAGAATGTACCAAAGGGTGACTTCATGGCCTCCCACCTTTCTGACAAGAAATGCCTCGCTAACCGCCAGCCGCTTACCCAAATCTGTGTGTCCAGGTGAATGAGCTGCAGAACCTGACAGCAGCTGAAGTGGTGGTTCCCAGAGAACAGACGCCCGATGAAAATGACCAGGTCATCGTCAAGATCAATGGACACTTCTATGCCAGCCAGGTAATCCTCTTCGCCGTTCCCTCAACCAGCTTGAAGGTGGGAGGAGGGAAGAGCATAGACCCGACCTGATGAAGCCTGCGGCCAAAATTTAGGATTGTTTTACTGTCAATAGCTTGCTCATTTTTCTAATTAATTACATGATTAATGACTAGCTACCAGTTATATTCATTGATTTATTATAATCAGTTCCCGCTAATCTATAGTTCTAGTCAGGACGTTGTGGACTGGGGTGGTCGCCTTCTGTGGCTCTCTTTGTGACATTTGGTAGTTTAATTTATTAATCTCATCCGTGGCATCGCTCGGTGGACCCAATAGTTTTATTTATTTACTATCACATACTTAAACGTGTGTTCCGTACCATCGGCATGAATCTGAAACATCACGTGGTTCAGAGCTCATATTTAATACAGCGTCTGTAGCATCTTTGTGTTTAGAGTCTGTGGTTGTGACAAGAGAATGTCTGTCGTTCGGTCACTGTGTAGCTTTCATGTTGCATCTTTATCTCTCGTCTTCAGTTGGCTCAGAGGAAGATCCGGGACATTCTGACCCAGGTCAAACAGCCACAGAAAGGCGGGATGGGCCCTGGCCCTGGCCCTCACCCGCAAGGCTTCTCGGAGATGGGCAGTCCTACGCAGGGACTGACTCAGGATCACCAGCCACGCAGGAAGTGAGGGTGCCCATACTCTCCTCCGCCACGGGGCACCCTGGCCTGACGGACAGACGGACAGACAGACAGACGGACAGACAGACATATGCATGGACAGATAGATGGACGGACATAGGAGAGCGATACATGGACCCAGCGATAGACAGGGAGAGATATAAAGAGGGAGGGACTACGCCCGATAGAGAGAAAGATAGGTATTTCAAGAGAGAGAGTTATAATCAGAAGATGAATTGAATAAAAATTATGACTAACATGATTAAGATGAAATAAAACTGAGAGAACTGAGACCAGATGCCAGGCCAGAAGAGAAACTGATTGAGGACAGAGAGACAGAGGGAAGGAGGGACTGAGAGAGGAGTGGTGGCATCTTGTAGTGTGCCTTTGGTTGGGCTGTAGCCAGCGCCTTGAGTGATGCTTAAGACTCTGCATCAAATGAGTTTAACAACATAGGCAGCGTTCTTCATCGTGCAAGGATGGAGCCTTACTGTCCACCGTGCTGGCCTATCACACCTGGAGACACACTAGCAGGTGTCTGTTTTTCCCTCAGTCAGCTTCTACAGACCTCCCCACTCGTCTGCAATCAGTCCTATATTTTAAGGGTGGTTTTTTTTAAAAACTAATAGAGATATATGTATAGAAATGTTTTATTCAGAGCTATTATTGATAGAATACAGTGAGGCAGACCTGGGAGAGGGAGCAGGGAAACTGCTGCAGCGGCAGCTGGGGGATAGGTCACGAGTGTGGTGCTATTCCACCAAGCCTTTAACCCAGCGCCAGTGAGTTTAGAAGAGGGGCCGCAGATGTTAACACTGCTCTTTAAAGACCTTTTTCTAATAGTGGAAAGATTAGAAAAAAGAAGAAATGATGAGGTTGTAAATATATAATCTTCATGTAAATGTTAAAAAATGCTGTGTCTGGCCGTCTTGCATTTTTAAAGGGGTCTTCTGAAGATTTCCAAGTCCCCTCTCTGTGATATGTAGCATATTGAAGCCTAGCACAAGGCCAGGGGCTGGTCAGGCACTGTGCACCCCTTCTATGCTTAGGCGGAGGCACAGCAAGAGACAGTACAGGGAGCAGAGGTCGCAGCTGGTCCTGCAGTTCTATTGCAGTGGCTTAGCTCACGTATGTGAAACCGTTATGAAGACCTTATGGGAACAGCCAGTCAGCTATGCTAGCTGGCTCGCGACCTGCACCTTAAATGGCATATTTTATATATATTATATATATATGATATGTGAGTTAGCCCGGCCCCTCGGGTGAATGTATTGAAGGCAGGCAGCCAGTCAGGTGTGAGTCCTGCAGTGACGGACAAGGCGCGTCTGAGACTTCCTGCTGGTTGTCTACGTCAAGCGGTAGATGGTCGAGGTCAGTCTCCTCAGTAGAGCCGGCTCCTAAAGACGGTAACACCTGTAGCGGCACGAAGCAGGTCTAGGACTGGCCTCGGCCCAGCGCAGGCACGTGAGCAGTCTTCCAAGCTCGGTGCCTTGAGCTCAGACACGGTTCAAACAGACGGAGGGGGAGCGGCTTCCTAGTTCTCTCTCCCAATCTGCTGAAGGCCTGTGGGCGACGCCTCCACGCCCTGCCTGCATATGATAATGAGGGGCGGGGTCTATGTCTGGACGCTCGCCAAGATTAGATCAGATTAGAGAAGAAATGAGAGAAAAAAACCTACCTCAGGGTAAAGTTACCTCAGTATTCCTAACTTTTTTTTGCTTGCTGGTGTTTTATATAAGATTAAGAAAAAAAAAAGAAAAGAGCTGATAGTCCTGAATATTTTTTATTTTTTTAAAGAAAAAGTATTGTTTTTTAGGTATTGTCTTGTTGCTTTGGTTATTTTTTTCTGTTTTTTGGGCGTGTTGATGGTTGAATGAGTTCAGGATGATGAAGGGGCAGTTTCTGTTCTTGAACAGCAGCAGAGCGCTGGAGATGCTGTTCTAGAGAGGAAGTGGAACCAGTGCCATTCGGCCGTTTTTAGGTTAGAAAGCGTGCTCCGGGTCTTCCTGAAGTGTGATTGCAGCAGCTGTCTGAAATGAGAGAAGGATGCCAATGGGGAGTAGTATTAACTTGAGAGAGGGTCTGAAGTGCACACGGTGACCGAGCAGACGGGGCCAGTTATTACTGAGTGATGTCATCAGAGGGGTCGATCAGGTCGCGTTAGGCTGTGACCCCTCTTCATTGCCTCTACTGGGCCGCCCTGTGCCCTGAAGGACCCTCCTCTCCTGCCTTATTGTGATGACGTCATCATGATGCGCCAAACATTATGAGAGGGCTTCAGTATTTGAAAAAAAGTTTTTAGTCCCTTAAAGAGTTGAGTGGAAGTGAGCTTTCTAGCCACGTTTCACTCTGTCTCTTTTACGTTTTACACCTGGAGGATGGAAACACGTCAGATCAGAGCTGGTCACAGCAGTAGTGGTCCATCTGCAGCCAGAACTCTACCTACACACACCCACACCTGAACTAGCTCTGACTTCTCTGAATGTGAATATTTATTATCTGTGCACTGACCGTAACACCTCAGATGCTCCCTGTTGGCTACACGTGTGTTTGCTGTGTGTGTGTGGAACAATGAACGCAGGTGTGCTTGCGTTGACTGGTTTTAAATGTACATTTTTTTGTCGGGGGATGTGGTTGGGTGAAAAAGCAGAAAAAAGTAGGACAAGAACCTATGGCCTCCATCTGTGTTCCAACTGAGCAAGGAGGGAGAAAGCGAAGACCCTTAGAAAAAATGGGAGCACACCAACGAGCAGCAGCAGTAGAACAGCTGAGGCAGTGATTTACAACCTGTAAATAAGATGCTAAGAAGTGATCAGCATTAGTTTTGTATTTTTGGAGAAAACCCAGGGGAATAGGAGAAAGACTGAGCTAAGCCAAGTCTCTTAAGGTCACTGCCAGAAAACTCTTTTTAATGTCTTACCTGCGCTCGGCAACATGCTGTACACTGAAAAGTCTCTTCTGCTGTGTCAATGCTTCCATTTTTTTCAAGCGGCGATTACGTCACAGCTCAACGTGGTTGTCCTGTGTCAAATCCCACCTTTTTGAAACCATAGAGCTCTGTTCACAACCACCAAGACACTCTATATTTAGGATTCAATATTCAGCCTGTAGGCATTTGGATTGGTTAAGATAAATGTCATTATTTAGTTTGGACAAAACAGCAAGCTTTACTTAGACAAAACATGCTGGGACATAACGTTGTACCAATTGATATAATGTGTCAACAACTATTGGAATAATCGAAAACCTCCTGTAACACCTGATGCAGTTCTTTAAGAAAAACCTTGAAGTGTGAAGGGAAGAGAAGAAGGAAGGACGGGAAGAGGGGGAGAACAGAAAGGTTTCCATCCCAATCCTTCAGCAGTTAGGTGTCATCACATTCTTGTTTTCCCTCCTCTATCCTGCCACAAATGTCTCTTTGTGTCCTTTTCCCCCTTCATAACTTCAGGAAAAGCATGAGATGTTTGTGTTTACTTTTATTTGGAAGAACTAAGAATCACGAGTGGGCGGGAACGTCAGGGTCCCTCGCCCTCTCTTGCGCTGGCCTCCATCGTGTTCGTTTTGCTCACTTCTGTTCAAGACCGTTCGATTTCTTACTTTAACCACCTTTCTATTTTCTTTACTGATGTTCTGACTTTTCTCGGAAAAGTGAAAATAGTCAAATTGATCTTTTTTTTTTTAAAATCAGTTTTGAATGCACACATTTATTAACAAGTCAGCTACTAAATACGACAAGCTACTGTACTAACGTAGGTCAGTAACTGTGCCAAACACACAGGAAGGGGGAAAGTCCAAAATGCAGTATTAAGCCATTTTGAGCAAATGACTTGCAGTACTGGCCGATATCTGTAGTATTTCAGAGTAAAGTTATTCCATTCATATGGTTGTATCTCATGTTGGAACTGAACTCCTCACATGTTGGTTTTGTATGTGTAGTAGTGGCAGAAGAGTCGAATTATTTTAACGTTGGTGTATCTCCACAAATGAAAGGAAACCGAATCACAAACCGTTCGACATATGGCAGCAAGAACAGCTCACGTAGACCTAAAGCTGCATCACGACAGGGCCCGAAACCAGTCGCTCCTTCTCACACTGTGCTAGTTCTGTGAGAAGACCAGGTCTGGAGCCCTCGTGTGATCTTTGTGCAAGCTGACAGATGTACTGATCAGTTGCATCAGCAGTTGGACACAATTGTGTAGTGCAAGGCACCACAGTTTGGTCCATGATCTCCTTGCCGTGCACCAAAATGTAAGCGTCAAACTGACTTTGGTGTGTCCATCTTATTGAAAGACTGTTTTATGGACCATACCAGCTCGTTTTACCCCTACAACCACTTCAAACACATCAGAGTCCAGACAAAGCGGCAGATTTAGATCAGCTTCACTGTCAAAATCAACCCCACTCGAAATGTACTGGACTTTACTCATGGGTCACAGTGAACATGGGGTCCAGGAGCAGAACCGACCCATGGTGCAGCCTTTCCACAGGTCCTTTCTGGGTGAAGGTGTTAATATTTAGTGGTGGTTCACGTTCTCTTTCTATTTGAATTGACAAACAAAATTCTGTTTACTGTAATTGTTTCTCACTAAAGACTTTTTTTTTTTATTTACATAGTCACGCGATCCATTGCTAAAAAAAGGAAAAGCTGGTATTGTCATTGGAAATGTATAGACGCAACATGTGGCTCAGACCGGCTGGCGGAGAAAACGGCCTCGTTGTTCAGTGCCTGCTTGTTGCATGTTGTGCATCTCTTGTCCCTCGAAGTCCGGACAAATTCGAATCGCAATGCGTACCAATAGCACAGGGACACACTACCGAGACAAAACGCGAACACCTCCTCACACATAACTAGGAACGCTACCTCAGACAAGGAGCAAGCTCCACCAGAGCATTGCGTCTTTGTTTCCATTATCGCAAGCAGACGAGCGAACAGTCAGTCGGACAGGACAGACAGGAAGCACCGACAGCCTTCGTTATAGTCACAGGTTTTTTTTTTCCACTCTGAGTTTAATTTATTTTTCGGTATTAGAATGCAACTGTAAAATAATTGCAGAAATAGAAAAAAGACAAAAAAAAAATCTAACCCATTATGGACACGTTGTGGTGAAGGGTGATCTGGAGTGAGAGCAGCTAGGATGAGGATTTTCAGTAACCATAAGAAGATCATCAATCAGGCCAATCATTTTTACAACATATGTCAAGTATTATGTTCGAAAACAATTGGCATGTTTCTTCTTCCATTGTGACACCAGTGCATGGTTTACACTGAGATCACGGACCTTGTGCTTTAGGATTCTAGCGAGTCACCGCGTACCAGTACCATCAGCATCCGACCGCTCAAACGACGCACACGTCCCCTCGGCTCCACTCTGAAGCTCCATTCCCCTCCCTGTACTTTCACCTCCTGAATCAAGGGGCACGACACCTGTAACCATGTAATTGTTTTGTTGATCTACCTCTTAGGAATGAAATAGGTAAATGGTAAATTTTGTCTTGAAAAAGACACAAAAATTGCAAAAAAATTTGCTTGAAAGAAATCTAGTGAAGTAAATTGGGTAGCAGCATCTCCATATACTGTAGTGGATAGTCTAAAGGAAAATGTTTTACTTCTTCCAAAGATGATTTTGTTTTCTTTCTCCATTCTTAGTTGTTTTGAAAGGGTTATGAAATGGGATAATAAATTGAAAGAGGAATACAAAAACACACCACCTGTTTGTAATGATCTTCTTTTAAACAACCCAACGTACATGAGACTTGTTTTGTTCATTACATTAAACTTACACTTTTTTAACTTCAAAATACTCCTTACGTTTAATTTTTGGTTGACTTAATGTTTCTCTCTTTTCATGACAGCAGATTGTATCTCTTGTGTTTGGGTGCATTTAGCCTTTTGTTTCTCTGTTCAAAGCCCTGCGAGGACCTTCTACACTGATCTATATTGATTTCAAATGAGTTGTTAGAAAAAGCAAAAGGACCTGTCGTTTAACAAAGCGTGCTGCTGCACGTGGAAGGAAGAAGAGCTTGTCTTCCTCATGCTGCTCTAGACGGGACTGTGCTAGAGGAGTCGGAGCTGATCTCAGCCACCAAACTAAACCCAGATTTCACCACATCAGCCGTGAGGCCTTTGCTAATGTCCCAGTTGCTGTGATGCAGTGTGAGAAAGCTCGAGCTTCCCTCCTTCCACCAGATGGCACCTGTGGTCTTCACAGTGTACGGACTTTCACCCTCTGCCTACTTGATTCCTTTAGTCCTCATCAACACTCGTTTAAACTCCTTGTAAACAAAACAGAGCATAGATATGAATGTGTTAATAAAAGATGAGAAAATGGACCCTGTTCTTCTCTGGTCTGTGTTTGAGAGCTTGTTTTTATTATGTGCTGGTCTGTTGGTCAGTAAGACAAATGTCCAGTCAGTCAAACTGCTGCCAAGCTGCATTTCTCCGTTAAGCTCACAACTTCTAAAGTAGCATGTGATGAAAGATCTGTTTGATGTATTCTGGTTTATGGAATCTACTCTGAAACAACAAGACAAGTACATACAGCGTAGATGTGTGAAAACATAGCTGGGAGCTTGGTGTAATCTAGCCTATGGCCACAGGAGGGCGCTGTGTTACCAAACAGCATCAGGTTGATAATGTGGAAATTAGGGTGGTTCTTACATGGAGAAACTCAAAAATGCACTGGACACAATTACTGGCACCCTAAACTTCTTGCCTGTTATCCACTAATATTTGGTAACAGCCCCTGAAATCGATGGCTTTCTGTAACCATGCTCATCTTTGAACCTCTTCTTTTCTTAGAAGCCCTCATCTCTTTTTCTGTAAACAGTGACATGATGCCCTTTTCCAAAAAGCTCAACCTTTTCTCATCTGTTCACAGCACGTCCTCCCAGAAGGACTGTGCCTTTCATTCAGACCGTGACGGGATGTGCAAGGGTTCAGGTTCAGGCTTCTTTATACAACGTTTGTTAGCTACAGAGCCGTAGGCAGTAAAGCTCTGGATGATATTCTGCACAGTGGACACAGGAGCAGTAAGATCTCTGGAGATGGACTTGTCGCCTTGAGATGTTCAGACAGCCCCTTAAGCTTCAGTCTTTTCTCCACGCTCAGTACGACACACAACACAGAGGTTGAGTCACTTGTCTCCGTTTTACCTGGTTGCCCGGGTGACAGAGGCGGTGGGGGAGAGATGTTCAGCATGTCTGGATTCTCTTCCAGATGTCTTTCTGTGTGGCGTTTGCACGTTCTCCCTGTGTCTGCGTGGGTTCTAGGTTCTCCAGCTTCCTCCCACGCTAGAGACTTGCTGTCAGGTTAACTGGAGACTCTAAATGGCCTGTAGGTGTGACTGGCGTTGAGTGGTTGTCTGTCTGTATATGTGGCCTCGCTCAAATGACACGCACTTCACATGACAGCTGTTATATTAAGTTTACAAAAACCAAGATCACTGAAACCTTCCTTTTTTAATAACGGTGACAACATCCTTGCAAACAAGCAGCTTTGCCTTGACAACCCATGAATTTAAAATGCGTGAGCTTTATTAATTATGCAGAGCACTGGTTGTTGAAAGGCGCCGCGGTGGTGGAGTGGTGACGGGCCGTTGACCTGTCCAGCGCGAACCCTGCTTTTCGCACAGTGAAGATAACACGTGGACACGTTTGTGGAGCTGTTAGACTTGTTGATGGCTCACACATTAAAATAACGGATCATAAACAGCAAACTCGTGGTATATTGACACGTCTGTACTGCACTGTTGTTGTCATGGAAACAACCATAAACACATTGTAAAAGTTATGGAATAAGCATATTTACACAAGAGACCTAAGTACTTCCTTCATTTGACACCGTCGCCACCTTTCTACACATGGACACAATAACAAGCCGGTTGTGGAACACGTGGAACTGGCCCAGCCTCAAACACAGACATTCTTTCTGAATGGCTCCAGACGTAATGTTCTAGCATGTGGACACACACAGAAGCGCTAAACAAGATAAGCTATAGAGCTATTGCACAATATGTGGTTTCCATTCTCTGCTTGTGGGGTTAGTGAACTACTGTATGAAGGTTGGTGGATCTGAGCTCGGCTCAAACTCTGGATGCTTCCTGATTTAACATGAATAGAATTAATACAGCCACCAGAAAGAAAGACATACAAACGAAACCGTAAACATGTTCACATGTTGGCTTTGACAGTGATTCTCTTCTTTAGAAGGTATTTCAGATAGATTTCCTCCTTGGGACAAATGTTCCAAAATGTTTGAAGGCATTTGTTTCCGTGTCTGTGTTTTGTGTGTTTTGAGCCCTGTTCTCTAGTTTTCATCTCTTCTGGGATCACCTCCTGGAAACATGTCTGGATTCTCTGCCAACGTGGCTCGAACCTTCTTCTTCTCCTTAAACCTCCCAGAGTGAGACACCTTAACGTGGCGTCCTTTGTTGGCTGCGGTTTTATCTACTATCCTCTCCAGTCGAGCGTCCAGCTGCGCGTCCTCTGTGTGAGCAGCGGCTCCGCTGGGGGCCCCTGCGCTTTGCTGGCCGGTGGCAGTGTTGGAAACAGCCTCGGCTGGGATTTCGTACAGAACCTTTGGCTGGGATTTCTTTCTCCTGAGGAAAGTCAGCTTCCACCAGTTTGACTCTGCCATTATGGTTGAAGATCTAAGGAGAGAGCAAACCCAGACAACCGGGGTCAAACATGCACGTCACCCACTCCACTGCTCGACTGGCTCTTTGGTTTCTGCTTTCAGGCTCCACCCTGCTCTGCAGAGGAACTTTCACAGCTCAACAGATGTTTTCCTCCTAAACCCACTCTACACTGTGCTTTCTTTCATTTCTTCTCCCTCTGTTCTCACAATCCAAACAGCTTATTAGCTTCTTCACAGGTAAAACTCGAGACTAGGCTTCTGTGCTATGTTGTGACATATTGAAAATATAAATGAAAACAGAGAATTAAACCCTAATAAATAAACCCCAACGTATTCAGTGTGTCGCAAATCAGCAATGATCAAGGTGCTGAGCTCTATGTACCTGAACCTTGTTCTCATTTACAGCATCAACTGAATCGTCTTATCTGCTGGTGTTGGAACCTGTATCTGTAAAGGGAGCGAGGACCTTCCCAAGCCTGCCAGTGGCTACACTGCTGTTTAGAAACACAACATAAACTGTATTTGTCAGTTATTGTGTTATGTGGCATAGGGACCAGTGTCTTTTTAGAAAACTAGACACTGTCTGGTTCCTTGCTGGGTGTAGGACTCTACCACCAACCTTTCGGGTTAATTCCCTAACGTGTTTGGAACAACATAAGACAACATGGAGAAATGATCCACCAGCACCAACGCAGACTTTTGATGAGATCAACTTTCTTTTCATTTGGCCTTTATAAAGATCAGCATGTGATGACTAGGCCTGCTGGCGTCCAGGCCTGCTACACGTCTCCTGATTGCCTCCTGGCCCTTAGGCAAGTTTTTACAGCAGCTGAGCAAACACAAACGAGACCATATTGTTTTATTGTTTCTTTTCTCTCCCTCCCTGCTTCATCAAGGCACAATACACTTGACTCTCTGGCTGCTGTGGACGTCCCTTTGTCTCGTTTGATATAGGTTCTATACAACTCTGAAGCCACGGTGAGTATCAGCTTCCGAGCTGCCCTGGAGTCTGTGTCACGCCATCCGGTGGGTGTTATCAGTTGTCAGCTGTACCTGTTAGAAAACACACAGCACTGAAACTGTCCCCTGCAGATTAACACCAGTAACCTGTTGCTGGCTGAAGTCCACTGGGCGGATGTTGGGGTGATTATGATAAATATGTGTGTGCGTGACACATGAGAAATCAGCCTGATCCTCAGCCTCCAGCCTTTTCAAATGCACGTTTAGTTTTAAAATCAAATCTGATCGCCGCAGTATTTTAATGAGCGATCGCTGGAACAGGTTACGTGAAAGAGTAAAATTCTCTCAAAAAAACCCACACAGCTCATCTGCAGAGTCCGGAGCTCAGCTCAATTACTTGAACTATCTGCTACCTAGTACATATCTTTAGGTTATAGGAGGAATTACTCAGCAAATTATTGGCTCGTACACTGTGTGGTTTGTATAACTTGATTCCCAGTATCGTTTAAAAGATTTTAAACTATGTCCTGCTAAAGCACTGAAATATACTTTTCAATATCTTATAAGTCCCTTCTAGCTAATATTATAATGAATAAATAAAATGATAAATGATAAACTGATTCTTTCTGATGTGTAAACAACATTTTACTATTTTCATCTTGTCTTATTTAGTACTGCTAAATAAAGTCAGCGAACCTTTGACTGAGAGCAGAGACTGACAGTACTAACCTGTTCACAGCAGGCGTCTCCTTCCACAGATTACACAGGATCACTTTCCAACCTTTTCAGTCCAGAGTGGCAGGAAGAGTGAAAGTGATAGTTTTTAATCCCCCTTTGAAAGAAGAAAGTCCACAATCCATGTTACTGCCGTAGAACCTGTGAAGCTGAAGCTGGGAGGTTGGGAGCACAGTGAACCAACGTGAAGCACATGTCAACAGATGGACGAACGCTTTCTATGCAGCATAGAGACAGAACCCGTCCAAACTCTGTTGTTAGTCCACAGCACATTTCCCAACACAGTGTTTGTCCTGCTGCAGGTACTGAGTTACAGGTGCTGTGCTTGGCCCCGCCCACTGACACACACACACGCGCGCTTCCCTTTATACTTGAGGGCAGTGATTGTCATAATTCCTCATGTAGCCCTGTCTCCCTCTTCAGCCCCAGCAACCTTCTTAAACCCAACACAAACCCTCAATTCAGTTCAATTCAACTTTATTTCTGTGGTGTCAGTTCAGCAGTTATCTCAGAGCACTTTACAAGTAAGGTTTAAGACCTGACACAACTAAAGCCAACAGATCCCACATAGAGAAACGCTCATGCAAACGGTTCACGTCTTAGCCTTAACCAGTAATTCTTAATAACCTGTGACCTGTCACTCACAGTTCAGATTCACACATGCCTCTACCCCTTTGTGTCGTAAAGCAAATCATCCACACAAGTAGGAAAACTACAAAGAAAGTAAAGCCTTCAAGGGCTCAGAATGAAAACAGGGGGCGCTAAGCTCAAAAACCACACAAGGGTTGGATAAAACAGACGATAAATCACAACACGCTTCATCCAGATGAACGGCTGGATGAACTTGTTCATCATAGACCCACACGTGTTCATTGCTTGGATGTATCACCCACGAAGGCTGTTTGATCCAACCCTGGTGTGTGTTTCTCAGCCTTGAGCTCCTCCTAGTTATCAGTGGGGTCGTTTGACCGCTCGAAGGCCCCAGAGGGTTAAGCGCCAAACTGACTCCACCCCCTGGTGGGACTGAGGTGCTGTGCTGGGCAGCCCTCAGAGGTGGGGGTAGACAGTTGGATGCTTCAGGTTGCTGTATGAAGCAGTTTCAATCTATAGCAGCTTAACCAAGAGATGGGTCACAGTCACCATCATATTAACTGCTCCAGAACCTGAACAAGTAGCTGCTCTGACACCAGCTGGGTGTCTACAGATGGTGGACCCTGGAATGAAAGCAGAGCCAGCACCAACAGACCTGCTTTACAGCCGTCGCGATGCCTTGGGTGAAATCCCAGAAAAGCAGACCTCCTCTAGCGAAAGGTGGGAGAGAGGAGAAGAGAGGAGCCACGACATTGACCTGCAGGGAGGATGAGGGTCATCTCTCTGTGCTGACAGAAAGCGGGGAGAAGAGAGAGGCGGGCCCAGGTCTGTATGCTGCAGGCTGGTACCGCTGTCTGCCAACTGTCTCTCCCTGTGATCCTTTCACACTCCAAGTGAGCCACGCTGACAACTGAGCCGCGTCCTCCCATCATGCTCCAGGGTCTAGAGCCACGTGTGCTGACACCTTCTGCTGGTTTCTGGCTGTAAATGAATGACATTGCTGCTGTCTGTCCATATCTGCTCCAGAAAATAGGACAGATGTTAATGTGTAACTACGTCCTAATCTTCAGCCTGTTAATGGAAGCGAAATCAGACGTGCACATACACAATACACACCTCTACACACACACACACACTGACCTTCTCTCCTTAAATCTGGGTCTGTTTACTCTGCCTCGTTTTATCTGAATGCTTCACATATTCACTTGACTTCATTCATTTGCTGTTGTTTCTAATTGAATGTATCTAGACATCTGCTAATGTCAGGGCACATGTGTTGATTGTGGACAGTTCCTGTTATGAACTGAAGCCGTGGCTGAAGCAGAGCAGCTGAAAGTGATGTTGATCTGCTGCTTTGGGGAGCGTTTGCAGGATGCAGGGACCTGTTTCCTGCTTACTGGTTAAATACATGATGTTAAATACCATGGACGCGATGCTATTCAGAATGTTTTTGCAGTTTCCTGAAATAATAATGTCACTAATAATCTAATCTCACTCACTATTAAACACATGTAGGTGGACTTTTCTCTCTCAACAGAATCACTGATACCTTTTCATTGGGTAAGTTTCTCTAAGCACTAAATCACTAATACTATGTACATACTTGTACAGTGTGTGGTGATATTATCATCATATCATATCATTTAATTCTTTGATCCTTCTGATGTAATGTCTTTGTCTCTGAGCGTCTTCTGGGAGCAGTGGGAACCGAAGCTGTTGAATACGCAGTCACAGTGACACTGAGGCTTGGGACTGATGGGTGTCACCTTGTGGGCTACACCCAAACCCACAGGAGATTTCCTTCACATCGCCTCTGAACTAATCCGGTGACACACAGCAAGGAGCTGTTCCAAGTTTCAAGTTTCAAGTTTCAAGTTTAGTTTATTGTCAATTCTGCCGCATGTACATACATACAGAGAAGTGAAGTTCCCCTCAGGCCCTGGTGCAGACATACAACAGTCCTTCTAAAATGTATATGACTATAAAAATATATAATGCAGATATATACACATAAAATAAAAATAAAATTCTGCATACACGAAG
Source organism: Macropodus opercularis (assembly GCA_030770545.1). Lineage (NCBI taxonomy): Eukaryota > Metazoa > Chordata > Actinopteri > Anabantiformes > Osphronemidae > Macropodus > Macropodus opercularis. The sequence continues at coordinate 2,437,792 of CM061096.1, read as the reverse complement.
TGTGCAACAAGTGTTGTGGTGCAGCGCAAGTAGCTTTTTTCATAAAGTGACTAAACAGGTAGCTAAGTGAGGTAGCGAGATGTCCAAAGCTTTATAAAGTGACTGGTGCTGGTCACAGTGTGTGGTTGGAGGAGAGTTAGACCTGGGATGGAGGACGTCGTAGGGTCAGGATGGGGGGCAGAGCTGGGAGGGAGTTCAGCTTCCTGACAGCCTGATGTATGGAGCGGTCCTTCAGTCTGGTGCTGGCCTGATGGAAGCAGGCTCAGGAAGCTGTGTGATGGGTGGGGTCACCTGCGATACAGAGGCCTTTGCGGGTGAGACGGGTGCTGTAAATGTCCAGGAGGGAGGGGAGAGAGACACCAACCATCTTCTCAGCTGCTCTCACTATGCGTTGTAGTGTCTTGTTGCAGGCTCCTACCACACGGTGATGCAGCTGGACAGAACGCTCTCTATGGTGCCTCTGTAGAAGGTGCATGATGAGGGCGGGGGCTCCAGCTCTTCTCAGTTTGCGCTGTTGTCCTTTCTTGGCCAGTGCTGTGGTGTAGTTGGTCCAGGAGAGGGTCTCTGTGATGTGAACACCCAGGAACTCGGTGCTGTTCACTCTCTCCACAGTTGCCCCGTTGATGCTGAGAGGAGCATGTGGAGTCTGCAGGCTCCTGAAGCCCACAACAAGTTTGTCTCACCTGTAGTTTGTCTCATCCCTGCTACTGATGAGACCTGAAGAGGTTGGAGCTGTGTGAGGTGAGCAGTCGTGGGTCAGCAGAGTGAAGAGGAGGGGGCTCAGCACATCCTTGAGGCCCCAGTGTTCAGATTAATAATGCTGGATGTGTTGCTGCCGACCCGAACTGCCTGAGGTCAGCAAGTCTAACATCCAGTTGCACAGTGATGAGCCCCAGCTGGACCGTTTGTAGATGAGCTATTGGGGAATGATCGTGTTGAATGCTGAACTAACGTCTGAACAGTTTTGTCCAGGTGAGTGAGAGCTGAGTGCAGGGCAGTGTGACGGCGTCATCGGTTGAGCGTCTGGGCCCATATGCAAACTGGAAGAGGTCCAGGGAGGAGGGAGGACGGATTGTATGTGCTGCCTGACCAGCCGTTCGAAGCTTCATGATGACAGGGGTGAGTGCAACTGGACGGCAGTCAGAGAAACAGGATGGAGACGACTTCTTCGCACTGGGATGATGGTTGTAGCTTTGAAGCACGTGGAACAGCTGCCTGGCTTAGCGAGTTGTTGAAGATGTCTGGTCGGTAGGAGGAGGTGGCGTCTTCTGTGCAGTGGTGGTGTTTAGTGCTTCACAGCGAGTAAAGAAGCCGTTCAGCTCGTTCAGCAGGGAGGTGGTGGTGCCGCAGGTCTGAGGCGGGGGCTTGTAGGCTGTAAGTGACTTTATCCCCTGCCAGAGGCTGCGGGTGTCTCTGCTGTCGCTGAAGCGCTGGGCCGTCCTCCTGGAGAACTGCCTCTTAGCCTGTTTGATGCCACGGGACAGGGTGGCTCTAGCTGTTTTCAGGCCCTGCTCGTCTCCAGCCCGGGAGGCAGCGTCCCGAGCTTTCAGGAGTTTGTAGTCTTCCCCTGTTAGCCACGGCTTCTGATTGGCCCGGACAGTGATGGTCTTTGTTACTGTTACATCATCAATGCATTTGCTGATGTAGGCAGTGACGGTTTCCTTGTATCCTGGAGGCCTGTGGTGTTGTCATAGGTGGCAGCCTGTTACATATCCCAGTCTGTGGCGTTAAAACAGTCCTGAAGAACAGTCCTCTAACAACTCTTCAGGCTGGATCTGTTGGCTGGTTGGACCTTGACGAGTGGCCTGTATGGGGGAGGGGAAGAGGCCATTATTTTCACAACCACCCGTGTGATAATCATGGTCACTTACTTATTTTTATAACACTGGTTTTGAAAAGTTTACCGTTCATATGGTTGAAGTTAGACGTTTGAAGTGTATTGTGATTGTTGAGTTTACTGGTCACATGGTCTGTTTCAGTTAACTTCACAACAAGAGCATCCTGCCGTCCAGCATATAGGATATTTGAAAACCAATAGATGCCCAATGGTTTGATTTCTGTAAGCCACCATTAAACAGTGTTTGTGGACATTGAAAACACTATGCTGTGTATCAGAGTGTCTGGATACAGGATGGTTTCATTAGCACCTAATGCACCAATATGTAGCATTAAACCTGAGATACCTCAGGCCTTCTGGAAGCTAATGGCAGGCGCTTGCATCCAGCAGATGAGGCCTCCTCTCACAGGACATTTCAACCTGGACTTTAATACTCACTGAGTCCCAGACACTGGAAATGAGATCAGTCAGACAGTCCACATGACAAAGGATACAACTGGATTTTGGTCCATGTTAGAAACTCTTGTCTGTTCTGGTCAGTAGCTGGGCCTCCACTTATTCAGATCCAGGCCCAGCTCCTCCACGGGGGTGAAGTCCTGGGTTGGTTTTTTTATGGTTAAACGCAGTACAGACATTAATACATGTGTGCACTGCCAGTGATCACATCAAAGGCATTGATCGTGGAGGCTACAAGCGTTTAGTGCAAATGTTCAGTAACCGTGTGTTTCTCTCTTCCACGTTCAGCCGATTCTCTATGTCTGCCAGGCCTTTCCCTGCTGATCTGTGGGTGAAAGGAAGCTGCACGAGTTGTGTCAATGTTTAATCGGTAATTCTGTGAGCGATGCAAGCACAGCAAGGATTCAACACACACGAGAAGAAGCGGTCGTCGTCCTAGCAATGGACCGGAAATCATGTGGAGGCTGACGAGGCTGGATGCTGCGCGAATGAGCAGACAAAAGTGGTTAAGTACACTGAGGCTGGGAGCAGGTGAGAACGATCAGGCTCGGTCAGGAAACTCACAGGAAGCACAAGGGACTTAACAGGAAGTGAGCCTTTCAAAATCCAGCTGCCAACTGAACTAAACGTAGATACAGCAGACATGCATATGTGGAGGACCAGCCTGCGATTTATTTGTCTGATAGGTTGATTTCTACTGTGTGAGCTGTGACGTCTCCTGGCTCAGTCCCGGCTGATCACATTTAATACCGTCTATTACCAGATCTTACATGTCAACAGGACAATGTGTCTGTTACTGACAGTGGTGTCTTTTTCAGTGAAGCGAAGAAGAGAACCGTGGCATTAAAAGGCCTCCCAGGAGAGTTTGTGTTTTAAAAACCTGAGCTTGATGGGTGTGTTTGTCTGGCCCACACCTCACATCTATGGTTCCCTGAAATGAGACATTGCTACAAAGGGACATGCAAATACAGATGAGATAATAAAAGTTCATTTCATCATGAACTACAGCTCAGTAATGTTGTGACGACAAACACGCAACCACACTGTTGAACATGAAAATGATTTCAACCTCAGTGTAGCCGAAGTTAACCAGAGGTCAGGTGACAGCTGCCATGTCCAGGTAATGCTGACACATCGACTCAGTGATAAACATGAAAGTATCAATCAATAACTATATTTATAACAATGGGATGATGGTAAACAGCTAAAATGAAGAAACACTTACTGGCTTGTGATGTGCGCATGCTTCGGACATGCAGTGCCACCGTGTGGTGCAGTTTATGAACTGCAGCCACATCTGACCGACCTTTGCAGCCTTTCCAGCCTTTCTGGCTTCTGCCACACAGAGATGCTAGATTCAGTCAAACACGGCACCAGGCTGGATGGATAATGAGCCTTAAGGAATAATGAAGTGACACCATTGAACCTCTGCTGAACAACGACCCTAGAAAGGTGTTAAATGTATCCATGTTTAGTGCTTAATGTTAGTTCGATCACATCTGTTACATTAGCACTGACAGAAGCTGACAGTAAAACATCGACCATAACATTATGACCAGACGCCTGCTGAGACCTGAGCTCCGTGAGACCCTGGCAGCCCTGCACGTTGGGCCTCCATGGACTTAAACGTCCAGCGGAACCCACACATGCTCACTTGCGACGACTGTGAAATTTGGAGGCTGATCTTCAAGTCGTCCCTGAACCCTTTTGCCATGTGCAGGGCCCATTTATCCAGGCCACCCTCCATTGCTCTGTGGTCCAGTCGTCGTGCTGACACCTTTCTATCAGAACCATCATGAACGTAGCTTGTCTGTTGGATTCGCTCCCCACCTGCATCACTGAGCCTTGACTGGCCACGACCTCGGTCTCTTCTTTAGACCACTATTGACTGACACTGGCCGCTGCAGACCCGACTCATCAGTGTCTCGTGCTGGGTTATAAACAGCGTTGACTAAGCGTGTGGGTCAGAGGAGAGATCTGAGGAACGAATGAGGGAAAAGGCCACAGAGTGAGCCACCGATCTTTACATGAAGTTCTATTATGGGCCTATTATGCTAAATGATCTGTTATCATAATCATCATCCATAAAACTTCGGTGTAAATTCATTTTAATTTATCACTTGCATGTCCCGCATGCGTGGGTTTTCTCCTCCCTCAGCTCAAAGACATAGCTTGTTGGCGATTCCAGATTGTCTGTAGGTGTGAGAGTGTCTGTCTGTGAGCGTGGTGCTGTGGTGGACTGGTGACCTGTCCAGGGTGAGAGAGACTGGCTGCATAGCTCCCTTCAGCCTATGATAAATTAGTATCTATTCCCACAATGATGTGATGATGTGGTTTTCTGCATAAATTGGTCATAAACGTTCTGATCTTTACCTAAGTCACAACAACAGAAAAACACAGTTTAAACTAATACTGCACAAACATTATACGTTTTCATGTTTTTATTGAACATAACATGGTAAAGTATGTAAACCTTGGGCTTAATAACTGGTCGACTCTCCTTTAGCAACAACCTCAACCAAACGTTTCCTGTAGCTGCAGATCAGACCTGCTCAACGGTCTGGAGGAATTAAGGACCTTTGCTCTGTACTGAGCTGTTTCAGGGCATCAACGTTCTTCAGTAGCTACAGAGCTGAGCTTCCTCCATTTGTAGTCAGTCTGTTTCACCGTGGACACGTGGACATGAAGGCTTTTACAGATGCTGTTGTGAACCTTTCCAGCTTCATGTCAACAACACAAACGTTTTCCTCCCTGCACTGAGAATGTTCACATGTTCAATAAACACGTGAAAACATATCATGTTTGTGTAGCGTTAGTTTAAGCAAACTGTGTTTTTCTATTGTTGTGACTTTGATGAAGATCAGAAAACATTTATGAGCAATTTATGCAGAAATCCATGTGATCCCAGAGGTTCACAGACTGTTTCTTGCAACTGTCCTTTTCATTCCCTGCTTTCATGTTGTTTCCTTATCTGCACAACGTGAAGTAAAATATGTTTTTCTGTTTGCTCTTCTTTTCTGCACTTTTCTTTGTGTGTCTTTCTAACGTTTGCTCTTTTTCTTTATCAGCACGACGGTGTAGCTGTAGGTTAACACACCTCACCGTTAAGGTCCTGGCCACCGGCCTGTCCTGCCCATGTCTGCGTGGGCTTTCTCCAGCGACATGCACGTTAGTTTGCTGGAGGCCTGAGTGTCTCTGTCTCTACACATTTTCCTGTGATGGACTGGTGACCCATCGCTCTTATGACAGCTGGGAAATGCTCCAGCATGGCCGCGACCCTTACGAGGACAAAGCAGTAGAAGATAAAGAACATCTACATCTTCTTTGGTCTGTGTCATATTTCCCCATTAGGCAGGTTTCTGTTTCATTAAAAGAACATTTTCCTTGATTTTTCACGACTATCTGTCTCTGTCACAGAGCCACAGCCCCCTGTGCTCACATATGTACTCACTGCTTCAAGAGGGAGAGAAAAGCTACTGCAGCGGCAGTAGGGAGAAGGTGAGTGGGCTGAGGGGAGGTGTGTATCTGGAGAAAGTGATGGAGGGAGGAGGACAGAAATCATTAGTCTACTTTAGCTTCTGGTATTAGGATGAAGTGGAGACGGCTGCTCATCTTAACCCTCTCCTCACTGTGCTGCTCACTGAGTGACTGAGCATTTTAATTGTTCTGGTCCAGGACTAATGTTCCTCAGTTAGCAACGGGACACTAAACAAACCAACTCACAAAATACGGAGGTGAATGGTTCTGGAATGTGATGAAGCTACTCAGAATCGATACTTCCTGAACTTCCCTGGACTTATTGATAATTATCTCTTGATATTTCTAGTGATATAATATATATAAATGATATATGATAAATTATACTATGCTCCAGAACAGGGACGAGCTACAGGCGCAGATGCTGGACACAGAAGTCTCAGGGCCAGAAACGTATATGCAAACCTAAATGAGCAAAAACTAACGACATAGAAAAACACTGATTAAGTGATCAGTTTAATAAATCTAAATCAGGTGACGTGATAATTACTGAATGGATTTAAAATACAGCAAAGCATTAAATGATTAGTGTTTAATAGGAAATAAACTGGTAGAACTAGTGGTGAAGTTCATTAATGTGACCGGCAGAGGGCGTAGTTGGACATTGAATGTAAATAACGTTTTTACACTTGGGAGTCTGGTGTTATTTTACGTGAACATTTGCAACTTCGCAAAAAAACCAAAAAGAAAAACATCTCTGATCTTATTCTAGGAGTTGTTGTAATTAACAGAAAAAGCAGTGGATGGATGTGAAAATATAAAAAGGCTGCATAGAGTGAGGATGAGGAAGGAGAAGCTGGAGGCTCTGAACAGAGAGAGGGCAGTTCATCAACACATGGACAACCAGGAGGAGGATGCGTTGCCCCACACTAGCCGAGCCTGCATCCAAACACTGCCCAGAGTTCTCAGGTCCAGACTCTAGCAAAGCTTGGTGCACGTCATGAAAGCAGGCGCTATCAGAGGCAGGTGTGTCTATAATACAGGGTCCAGAGGGGACAAGACGGGGGAGCAGGTTACAGAGGACAAGCTGAGGGGTGTAGCTGGGCCTCCTCCACCCTCTCTAGTTTTAAAACTAGGCTTAAAACCTTTCTTTTTGACAAAGCGTATAGTTAGAGATGGTTCTGGTCACCCTGAACCATCTCTTAGTTAAGCTGCTATAGACTTAGATGCTGGGGGACGTCCTTCATTGACTGAGCTCTTTTTTCTCTTTTTCTTCTATCCACTAACATGCCTCCATTTCCACATGTGACTAACTTTGTCCCTTTTCTCTCCTAGTTGTGCTTCTCCCCTTCTGTCTCTCTCTATCCTCATCTACAGGTATCATCAGACTCAGAGTCGTGTGTCTCCAGTGTTCAGTTGCTGGTCCAACCATCCTGCCTGAGTCTGTTGCTGCTTGTTTTGTTGTTGTTGTTGTGTTCTTTTCTCTCTTCTCTATCCCCTCACCCCAACCGGTCAAGGCAGATGGCCGCCCACACTGAGCCTGGGTCTGCTGGAGGTTTCTTCCTCGTTAGAGAGGGAGTTTTTCCGCTGCCGCTATTTAACTGTACAATTTATCGATTGGCTACAATTAAAAGCTGCTCTATGTGGGAATTGTTGGGTTTAGTTGTGTAAGGTCTTAAACCTTACTTGTAAAGTGCCTTGAGATAACTGATGGTGTGAATTGGCGCTATATAAATAAAGTTGAATTGAATTGAATTGAATTGAATCCTGTGGAACAATGTGGAGGCGAGTGAAGATGAGCAGCATTAGCTACTGAGGAGGAGGAGGAGGAGGAAGATCAGGAGGAGGAGTAGGAGGAAGAGGAGTTGCAGAAAGAGTAGGAGGAGCAGGAGGAGGAGGAAGATCAGGAGGAGGAAGAGGAGGAGGAGCAGAAAGAGTAGTATGTCCAGGAGGAGGAGGAGGGGGAAGAGGAGGAGCAGAAAGAGTAGGAGGAGCAGGAAGAGGAGGAGCATTATGATGATGAGGAGGACCAGGAGGAGGAGTAGGAGGAAGAGGAGGAGCAGAAAGAGTAGGAGGAGCAGGAGGAGTAGGAGGAGGAGCAGGAGGAGGGGGAAGAGGAGACACACACACGGATGAAAGGAGGATCTCTAACTGTAACTCTGTAAAGCCTGGATACGTCCAGACCTAATCAACACACACCTGCCCCTTTGTTAAAATCGGAGAATGTCACGTTGCACTGATGAAACTGGCTTTTAGAGGTGCGTTAAAACTGTTGTGGACTGTTTTGTTGAACTCTGAGCTGTAGAATCTGATGACGTTGACCTTTAGATGATGCTGGTGCTGTAGTAAGACCAATGTGTGTGTGCGCTGGGGGCATGTGCTTGTTTCTGAGTGTGGTCATTCACGTTTTCATTTTGTCTCAGGTCAGTGAGGTGCGTATAAAATAATAATCGACCCTGTTGTATCCCTGCATTTTGTTTTCAGTTGGATGTATTTACACCAATCACAGTCGTTTCATTCAGATCAATGTTTAATTAAGATTTTGGAAAGTTTGTTTAAGACTTCTCCTTATTTAAGTGTCTGATTCATGTCGTGATGACAATACGACTGCAATTTAAATGAAAAAATGCTTTTAGTCAAGTTTGTCTTTGAGTATTTTGTCTATTGTTTGCATTATTGTCTATAATCTAGAGTGTTATCATATGTAAAACTATGAACCTTTTCAGTGTTGTGTTTTGGTTGTATAATCTAAATTGCTGGTTGAGAAGCTTTATTTGTTGCCTTGACAACGTTGTACATGTAAACGTAGGGAGGACATCTTCTCCATGGTGCAGTAATAAACCAGAATTCTTCACACTGTGAAGTAAACGTGTACTGACCTGACTTACAGTCAACATACGAAAAGATTTTACTGGAAACCAGATGATCTTTGTTATTACAGTAATGAGACATGTTTCTAATGACATGTTTGCCAACATTGACAGACCTGGACTGATGTGAACAGGTGACAGCAAACATCGCCTGTTAATAAATGGCGGTTAATCAGTTTAACTAACCTTAATCGTTGCTCCAGGATCAGCTGCTCGTGCTACTTTCAGACATGGTTGGGACAGTTCGCTGTGGCTCCCTGGCTTCTTACTGGTTTTGTACGTCCTCGTTCCTGTCTGTGTCATCATAGTTTGCACCTGTTTGTTATTTCCTATCCTGCTTGTATTGAAGTTGCTCCTAGCGTCTCCAGTTTTCTGGCTTGTTTGCACTGTTCTAACTTTTGTAACTTTTGTCTCTTTGGTCTCTTTGGTCTTGATCCCTGTTTTGTTCACCGTCCTGCTATAGACATTAATGGTCAGGTCTGTGTTTGACTCTTTTTTTGTTTGACCTTTGTGTTTGAACTTGAATCTCAAAAGTGTGTTAGATCTTGTTAGACTTCGTTAGACTCTGCTACACCCTGTTAGACTGAGTTAGACTTTGTTAGACTACCTCCTGTAGTTTCTCCCAGCTTGTATCCGTGTTCCTCATTACAATCAGCTAATTGCATGTGTGTTTGTGGGTCGTGCATTTGGCTCCTCCTCCTCGGTTTGTTAGTCGGCCTTGCGGTTAAGTTAAGCAGCCCCTCAGGTTTCTCCCTGAGTAGGGAGGCGGATTCAATTTGGCGTCACCAAGTGGCGACTAACAGTATTACCCGTAGGTTGTGGATTACCTTGCCCCCAGACTTCGAGTTTTGTAACAGTGGTGAGTAACGGTGCTAACGCATGTCTTCATCCAAAGCACAATCTGCGAGTCACACAAAGCACGAGTGGAGCCGAGTGGTATTACATGACAGACGTTCTACAGCTGCAGCGCGTGAAGCGTCTGCCGGACACACAGCGAAGTGACTGGACGGCCCAGTGTAATTAGGAAGCAGACTATTCATACAGGCTGCATGTGGGCTTGTTGTTATCAGATGAGACTTGCAGCGGCACAAAGCTGGGGAACGTTTTCAAAAGCTCTGTTGCTTTCAGGAGTGACAGATGGATGTGCCTCTCTCACACACACACACACACACACACTGAAGTTAAACAGTGCTCGGTGTACGACACCACCATCCATTACACAGGAAAGAAAGAGTGTGTGTGCCAAAACCTGACACTGCACAGACCCTGCATGCTCGGCCCTCTCCAGTACCACAAACATTTTCAGTGATGACATCATAACATCATAATCTATATTTTATCTTAACTGAAGGGTTTTTGCAGTGCTGAACAGAAGTAAATACAGAATGATGACAATAAAACATATGTTGAGATGAATTCAACCTATTTAGCTTGAAAGAACCTCCAGCACATGCGACTGGTGCATCCCTAATAATTACACGCATGAAATGGCTGATATGTAGGTAAATGAATAAGTGTGACCTGACAAATTCATCCTCCCTGCAAGCAACTGTATACGCAGGGACTCTTTGCATTACTTTGAATTATGAACGTGTGGTAATTTATTTCTTTAATTCATGTTTTTGTTTCAAACCGCACACATACATGAAACAAAGCAGCTCCTGCTGTGTATGATTAGCATTTAATGAACGCTGTGAGTGATGGGGCAGTGTAGAGACCAGATAGCAGCCACCTCATGTTTCTCCCTCAGTTACCATCAACATCACGTAGTGATAATGAAATAATATTTAAACCCTAGCTCAAAAGACAAAAGACAAAAAGAAGCCGGTGTGTGTGTGTGTGTGTGTGTGTGGTGCGGGCTGTGGGGGGTGCAGGGCTGTTAATGCTGCAGAGCCACTGAATGAAACAGCATGGGGAGTCGGTGAGTGCAGATAAAGCCTCCTCATGTATCAGCCTGCTCACCTGTCTGCAGCCACACCACTGTAATGGATAGACACGAGCTGCAACCATCACTCATACTCACACTCCCTGCCCTGTGTGTGTGTGTGTGTGTGGTAGACAGCGCTACAATGAGGGAGTGTGCGTGTTTTGTGTCGGTTTCTGGTGGTGAGGTGATTATATGTCTGCATGAGTGCATGACAGACAGAGACAGAGACAGAGTGTGTGACTGTGTACAAAGTCTGCGTATGTGTGTGTGTGCTCGGTTGCGTAACTTATGTCGCTTGCTCTATCATTTAGATTGATACGTCCAACGCTGACACCATTTTAGTAAAAGTCTCTCTTTGCAGCTCTCCCTCCATTTCCTCTCTTTCTGTGTGTGTGTGTGCATTTTGGGAAAGGGTCACTGCAGGAAGCAGATGTGATGGACAGCTGGCAGGACACACACGGTGCTGCAGTACTGAAAGGAAGAGGTTGGTCTTTATATGTCTTACCTGAAGAAAACAGTTTCAGGTCTATGTATGTCCAACCCCACATTCATACTCATGTAAATAGAATAAGGAGAACACATCACTACACTCCAAACAAGCGCGTTTTCTGCCTAAGGCTGTTCAACCACTTGTTAAAGCTGTTGTCATCCCTCTTCCACCATCACGCTTCATGTTTATATGTTTAATGTATGTTGAGCACATGGCCAGGTCACACTGGCGGAGATCAAATCACATCTGCATGTGCAGAAAGCAGTGAATTCCAGATATATATGTACGTTCATCTGTCCATGAATAACTAGGAATGTGCACAGACTATGCCTGTTTCAAACCAGATGCCCGCATGTCTTCCCATTCAAACTACAGGGATTGTTGCCATGCTGACCCCTGGGACCTGACCCAAGGGGTCAAAGGTCAGCCTCACAGCTTGCCACAGTTACCACGGTGATGAATGGCATCCTGAGTGTGTGTGTAGCATTGTGTGTGTGTGGAACAGAGCGCGAGAGAGAAAGGAGGAGACTGAGAGAAAAAAGAAAGCATTTATGCATCTGCTGCAGCCCTTGGACGTGTATTTGTGTGTTTGACAGTATGTAGATTTAAGAGAGACAGAAAGAGAAAATGAGACAGAGAATCCCATTGTGTGTCTGTGTGTGCATTGGTGTATGAGAGACTGACTCTGTACTTCTGCAGTAATAATGTGGGCTAGAATTCAGATAATTTCATCAGCACAGTTCCAATCTGATTATGTCAAGCTGTGCACCGGGCCCCACACGGAGCTTCGCCTCGGCCCCTGTCACACAGAGAAGGAAGCAGCTTGATGTTAGGTCGACTTCTCTTAAGGCGGAAACATTTTACACAGAACATTAAAATGTTCCATCATGGTTCTAACAGCATCATGACAAGATTAGTGTTTCTTTCCAATTTGGGATCCAGCTCCTTCAAAACACAAGCAAATGGTCCAGTTGGTGTTTTTTTTGTAATATTGCACCTACGTGTTATAACTTAGTGAGTTTGTCTCTTTTCCATTATTTTTCTGGATGATGCTCAAGTTCTTCAGTGTAGAGGACAGACTACAAAGCCAACAGATAATAGAAATGTTAATAGAAATATACTGAGTAAAAAGACAACTTGTGAGGTTCCCATTCCAGGGTGAATGTTTATGGTAATGAACGTTCCACCGTGTGTTTGCGTGTGTGGAGCAGCGAGCTAATCTATTTTCTTAGTGAGCGAACTATGTATGTCTGCAGAGGCTACTGCTGCTTCCCATGTCTCCTGCTGACTGCACACACACACACACACACACACACACGCAGTGGTCATTAGCTAATTGTTTAGTATTCATACCATGCGCTTCACCTCACACACACACACACGCGTTCGGATTGAAATTAGCCAGCAGCACCTGACACTCCATCATGATGTCAATGCAAGATTTGTATGTGTGTGTGTGTGTGTGTGTGTGTGTGTGTGTATGTGTGTATACACCACATTAGAGACTGGTTGGAGTAAAATGCCTCCAGCCATTAGCTACCTAACATACCCTCTGCTTCCTGGGGGAAGAGACATGGACATAAAGAGACAAGAAGACACAAAATGACTGGATATGTACAGTATATATATGTAATATTATATATATTTATATATTTGAAATAAAACCTGCTGGACATAAAAGGTCTCTGCCATCACTTCTGTTGTGTTTCAATGAGAATGACAATACTACATACTCACAATAATAAGCACATTTTTAAAGCAGGGTAAAAATATTTAGTGTAAAGGACAATTTTGTTAGAATCTGCTCCAGACCATTTAGCTTGTCCAGTGTTTGAGTAGGCACAACCCTCTGCTGGACTGAGTCATTATTTATTATAGTTATATATTATTTATTTCTATAGCGCCAATTCACAACAAATGTTTTCTCAAGGTTTAAGACCATCCACAACTAAAAACCCAACAAATTCCATGAGCAAGCTTTTCATTTTTTAATTGAAAAGGAAGCCATATATATATATATATATACTGAAGTCCTATGTATAAGTACTATATATATATATATATATATATATATATATATATATATATATATATATATATATATATATAGTACTTATACATAGGACTTCAGTACAGTATATAACGACCTTTCAGGCCATAGACAAACTCTCATGATCTGACTCTGCTCAAAACTGTATCTCTGCCATTGCTGCCATTGCTGGCACAGCTACCAAACTCAGTGCTCAGTTGTGGGATGTTCCAACACACAGACAGAGGGACCTTGTGGCTTCCTTTTATTGCAAATGTTAATGCTAAGGTTCAGCTATATATTTATGCATAAATACATAAGACTCTAGGTGTATTATTTCAGTAGTAGTAAGGGAGTAACTGCGATTTCTGGTGGGGGCGATCCGTCACACTGAGTGAGACGGGTGGTGATCCCTGACATTCCTAAAAGCTCAGTTAATGAGGATGGTTAACGACGCCTGGCGGTGAGTCGGCACAACAGGAAACTGACATGGACTGAAACTGGTGGAAAAACAACCCTGAGTTTAGCAGCCAAATGTTAATGGTTTAAGACTGCGTCTCATTCACTCATTCGTGAACCATAGGCCCAAGGACACTTCGACGCATGACTGTGGAAGCCAGGACTTGAACCACCGATCCTACGATTGGTGGACGACATCTCTGAGCCACTGTCGCTACAGTGCTCCTGAACTCTGGGAGCAGTATCCCAAAGAAAACACACCCTCTAGAAATACTTAATGAGAATTGTTCAACCAAAGGCTACCGTGCAGCAGTTAATTCATTAATACACTCAGTGTAACAGTTCAATCAATCCTTACTTCACTAACACAAAATCCTCAAAATGTCTCCTTTGAAACATACATCATCCTGCAAACTGAGCTGGTTGAAAGCACAGAGGACAATGACGCACAGATGAATGTAATCAGAAAAGGCTTGCAACAGCCAGAGCAGAGGAGAGAAAGTGAACAGGAAGCAATTTCAAAATGAAAGCGTACTATTATCCCAAAAATATAAAAAGTACATTCTATTACAGATGGAACGGTTTAAAAACACTGACTGTTGCTTTTCACTACTTTCTACCGCCCTTCTTTTGGGGGTGTGGCCAATCCAATGTAGCCACACCCATTTTTAGCACCAATAACGTGGTTCCAGGGCATCTGTGGGGATTCTCAAACAGAGGGTGGAGGAGCACAAGGTCTCTAACATCCACCAGCTCCGTGATGTTGTCATGGAGGAGTGGAAGAGGATTCCAGTGGCAACCTGTGAAGCTCTGGTGAACTCCATGCCCAAGAGGGTTAAGGCGGTGCTGGAAAGTAATGAAGGCCACACAAAGTATTGACACTTTGGGCCTAATTTTCACTTAACCCCTGTGGGGCCTTCGAGGGGTCAAAACAACCCCTCTGTAAACTAGAAGGCTCTCAGCTAAAAACCACACACAGGGTTGGATCAAACAGCCTTCCTGGGTGATACATCCAAGCAATGAACACGTGTGGGTCTATCATGAACAAGTTCATCCAACCGTTCATCTAGATGAAGCGTGTTCTGATTTATCATCTGTCTGCGGCTGTTTTATCCAACCCTTGTGTGGTTTTGGGCCTAGAGCCCCTGTTTTCATTTAGACTCCCTGAAGGCTGACTAGGGTTAAGGGTCTACTCACTTTTGTTGACAGGGGTTTAGACATTAATGACTGTGTTTGGAGTTGTTATACAAACTGTACATTCACTACTTTACTGTAGCAAAGTCTCATTTCTTCAGTGTTGTCACATGAAAAGATGGGGGGGGACTCACCTGAACATGTTATGTTCAATAAAAATATATAAAGTTTTGTGCAGTATTAGTTTAAGCAGTGTTATTTTATTGCTGTGACTTAGATGAAGATCAGAAAACATTTCATGGCCAATTTATGCAGAAATCCATGTCATCCCAAAGGTTCACAGACGTTTTCTTGCAACTGTGTGTTTAGCCTGTCTCGCGTTAATTCTGCTCATCTAGTACAATACAGTAGCTAATTACTAGCAAGTAGCTTTTATCCATCTCAAACGTAACAATAATTATTGAAGGTGTTTTGTATTTGTGTCTGTTGAAGCCTATAGGTATGTGAGCCGTGGAGTAGTCGTGGTAATAGGATGGAGGAAATAAGAACAGGCACACATCCAACTCCTGTCTCTAAATGGTAACAGGGCAACAGCAGCTGCTATCTCTTATTATATACAAGAAAACTTGTACAATCATCCAAAGATCGTATATTAATACAAGAGCACACACTCTGACACTTTTAGTCTTAACAGTGTCACATTTTTCTGGATGTGTTAATAAAAACATGAACTGTACAGATGTAATAAGAAATGTTTGGACATAAGTGTTTTTTCAACATGCTTTATATTTTAAAACCTCCCAGCCTGACTCGACCTGAAGCCATCCATAAGTGACCTAATGATCTATGTGTTCCTGATCGATGATCTTCTTCTCAGAGTCATCCAGGTTTGGAGGAGAAATTGACAAGTAGGTGGACAACTAATGACATAAATGTATTAGTATTGTAAATCAGAGTGAGAGAAGAAGAGCTGCTCAGTAAAATGGGAAAGGAATTGACAGATGGCCACTGATGCCTTCCACAATAAATGTCATTAATATAGAAGTAACAATGTTACATATTAGGAATAGGAATAGGGACGAGTGGTATCGCAAGACCTGCAGGTAACCCAAGAAGGTCTTTAATGAGTCAGGAGGAGGGACAGGCTGAGACCCAGGGGCAGGAACAACCTGGTTATTCTGTAAATTTTTTTCTTTTTGCAACCAGAGGAGAAATGTGTACTGCAGTTAGGAATCAGGTCAGTTGTTCTCTATACGCCTGGCTATGCATCAAATACATGTGAAAAAATTAGGACATCCTATGAGAGCCTGGGTATTTTGTAACATTTTTAATATATGAATATTAAACCCTTCATCAACAATACATTCTAGAAAAACACTTCATTTTCAACCGGTTTTTAAATTATATAGTAAATATACAAGTATTATAGTAAGTAAAGTGATAAAAAACATGTGAGTATAATACTGAGAGATTAAAGTAATATAACTAAACATTTACATTGTAACACTAAGTCTAAAAAGAAACACCTGTACAAGTGGCCAATCCAGATTCATGCATTCAGATTGTTGGTTGCATCCAGACAGACTTATTGTGAGGCAAATATTATGTACAAAGCTTTTTTGTCAAAAAAAAAAAAATCCTTGTCCAGTGTCCTAAACACCGATTCCATGGCGGAATGGAATTTATGAACTTTGTGAATGACTGGTTGTCAATAATTCAATATCTGTTCAAGAGAGAAGAGAGAAAACAACAACAACAACAAGCAGCAACAGACTCAGGCAGGATGGTTGGACCAGCAGCTGAACACTGAGACACACGGCTCTGAGTCTGACGATACCTGGAGATGAGAATAGAGACAGAAAGAGAGAAACACAACTAGGAGAGAACAGAGACAAAGTTAGTCACATGTGGACATGGAGGCATGTTAGTGGATGGAATAGATAGAAAACCAGAGGAGCTCAGTGAATGAAGGAGGTTCCAGCATCTAAGCCTGTAGCAGCTGAACTAAGAGATGGATCAGAGAAACCAGAACCATCTGGAACCATCAGCTTTGTCAGAAAGGAAGGTTTCAGCCTAGTTTTAAAGCAGAGAGGGCGTCTGCTGCTAGAACCTGAACTGGAAGCTGGTTCCACATAGAGGAGCTTGGAGCTAAAGGCTCTGCCTCCCGTTCTACAGGTAGAAACTCTAGGAACCACCAGTAGACCAGCTCTGAGAAGCAAGGTTCTGTTGGAGCAGAAGGAGCCATGAGGTCTTTAAGACAAGTCACCATCTGCTTCGTCTTCCTGATCTTTAAGCAGGTTGTTGCTCTCACACCAGGTCACAAAGTCCCTGATGACTGATCTGTATCCAGCTCGTTTCTCTCAGACTCACAGCCAACAATGGCTGAGTCGTCACAGAACTTCTGGAGGTGACAACTGCTGGTGTTGTATGTATAGTGTGTAGAGTGTGTAGGAACGGTGAGAGAACCGTCCCCTGAGGAGCCCAGAGCTGGAAACCACCACCTCAGACACACAGTTGGTAGCTTCACGTACTGTGGCCTGTTGGTGAGGTAGTCGGTCGTCCATGCCACCAGCTGTCCATCCTCTCCTGCTCCTTCCAGCTTCTCTCTCTGAAGTGCCAGCCGGATGGTGATGAAGGTGCTGGAGAGGTCAAAGAACATGACCCTCACAGCGGTTGCAGCCTCCAGGTGAGTCAGCGCCAGATGCAGCAGGTAGATGACGGCGTCATCCACCCCGATGTTTGGCCTGTAGGTAAACTGCAGCTGGTCCATCACCGTGCTCACCACAGAGCAAAGGTGGCTGAAGATGAGCCTCTCCATGGTCTTCATCAGATGGGAGGTCAGGGGAACTGGTCTATAGTGGTTTGGCTCCTTAGCGTGCGCTGTCTTAGGAACTGGAACCACACAGGAAGTCTTACACAGGACAGGGATGGTCTCCAGACTCAGGCTCAAGTTAAAGATGTACGTGACCACTTCACAGAGCTGGTCAGCACAGTTCCTGAGCAGGCTGGGACTGATGCTGTCTGGACCTGCGGCTTTCCTGATATTTAGCCACCTCAGTTCTCTCCTCACCTGGTCTGATGTTAGGGAGACAGGGGTGGTGGTGGTGGGGGGCAACGGTGGGCTGTTAATGTTGGAGCAGGTTCGCTCGTGGGCTAACCTTGCAAGAAATGTAAAGAATTTCTTAGTTGTGTAAAAGAGGCTTGAGTCTGATTCTACTGACACCAAAACAAAGCTTTTTGAGGAGCTGAAAACACTCACCTGTTACTTCTTATGGAACATAGTGTCTCATCCTGTCCATGAGACGTGATTGTCATTTTATTAACACACTAACAGCATGATACTATTCTCTCTTCTTCTTTAGCACATTGCCATACACCAGCTCCTCTCTCACTCTGTCGCTCCATGCTTCTTGTTATTTCACTCTTCACTGTCCTCTCATCCTAAGCACTAGAGGCTGATGGCTGCCCATCCAGAGCCCGATAGTGCTGCAGGAAATTTCCCCCTCTAAGGATCCGAAGTAGGACACAGAACAGGGGGTAGATTGGCAAACAACAAATGAAGCCAGGAGACCAACACAAGAACAGAAGATTGGGGGAATGGCTGGAGACAGGAGAATAACGGCTAGGATAGGATATTGGATGGAAACAGATGCCAGGACTAGAGAATCTAAAACAGGACCAGAGATTGGAACAAAGAAACAAGAGACTGACCAGACAAGCTGGGCTAAAGACAAGGGACTGGAATCTGGAGATCTGGCAATAAAATCAACAACCCAGGATCAGACAGGCAGAGAAGTAGTCTTCTTAGATCTCTAGATCTCTTCTGGACTACAGGAGTAAAGCAGAATGGTTCCCTTTGGACCACCGAGAACAGAATCACGGGACAGGATTAGTCCTCACAGAGTTGCAGGCTTGATCTGAGTTTGTTGTCACTGGACCACAGGACTCAGGATCGGTCCCCACAGGAATGAAGGAAACAAGACTGTTCCTCGCTGAAAAAGGCAGGAAATAGATCCATGAACCCTGCAAATGCAACCATCCACTGAGGTGCATTAACTGGCGCGGTGATGGCAAAGTCTGGTCACCAGGGCCACAGAACAGGAACTTTAGGTACTGCTAAGGCAGGCTGCACTTGCTGGGAGGGAATTAAAACAGTGGTGTCCAACTGCTGACACTCAGGGTCTGCAGGAAGCAGACACCAGAGAACAGGGGTCAGGAGTAGTGGAAGGCTGCAGCGGCTTCATATGTCTGTGTGTCATTGTACGGCCTTTCAAATTAATGCTGGCTTTGTAATGACAAAGTAATGAACGTCATTCAAGTTCAGCTGCTACTGAACAGTGTCGTTGGGAAAACTATTACCTGCATCACTCTCCCCAGATGGACGAATGGTATAATGAGTCAAAAGGCCACCAAAAGTCCACAAAAGACACATTTACAACAACACACAGCAGACAATAAATCAGATGACTACGCCTTGCATGACTTCCATGTTGTGCTTGAATTACAGATTTGACTGTAGGAGAATATATTGTACACAGTTGAAGCACTGGGTTCAGTCTCTTAAACATTCTCCAGCCTTGTTTTTATCCAGGCCGTAATGTGATATTCTTCATCAAATCTGGTTAAATAAGTCAAACAGACAGAAGTGAACCACAATGTCGGCTTTGTCCTGTGTTTGTGCTGTGATGAGTGGGAGTTTTCCAACACGTCAGGATATTCATTCATTTGGCAATAATTGGCCATCGACGTGTAACGTGTAACATTCACACAGTCTCATATATTTACAGCATTTCCCCAGCAAAATAAGCACAGGAGAGCACTCAATACATCAGGCCACATGAAACACACAGGCACGTTTTATATACGGAACATGACAGGTATGACACGGTTCGCTTTCTGGGAACAGGTCAACCAGGGAAAGTGACCTAATGGAAACAACTTCTTTCTAAGCAAACGAATTTAACTCTTCATTACAAGTTCACTGTGTCATCCATCAAAGCTTTATTGCTATTCAGTACGCTAGTCGCTACATGGATGAACAAACTCTATGATAAGCTTTTACTGTTGTGTTTCAGTTGCATTGGTTAATATAGAAACTACTTTCAAAAGTAGGGTCTCACTCTGTCTGAACCACTGAACCACAAAACAACAGTGAACGTTACTCAAGGTTCAATGTTTTGTTGCCCAAACATTCTCACTATTGCAATAGCGTCTCCATAATTGTCAATATTTTTCATATTGTTGGCTGCAATGATTATTTTTTCGAGTCACTGATGACTCTATAGGTTGTTTAAGCTCTCGTATCTTTTTATTTTTACTACAAATTGCATTGTCAATCCATCAATCATTCTTATTTCAGTGCTTTAATCAATCATCTGCTCTTTAATCAAACAAATATGGCAAAGCCTTATTCCCAACCAGAACTATGCCAGTCTAAACCGATACATGCTCTTTTAGAGACTGCCACAATAAAATTAAAAGCATGAGGTTCATCCAGACTAATTGAAATACATTTTAAAAGTTCATGTTTCTCGGTACTACTTCCAGGGATCAACAGCAACCAACCACCTCTTCACTTTCTAGCGCTGACGTCCATTCATTTAGTGGTTTGTGAGACGATTCTCTCACTATTTTGTTTTGTAGTATCTGAATTTTGTGGGAATTTGTGTGTTGTTGTTGTTGTTGTTGTTGTTGCTGTTGCTGTTATGTGCTTTCCTTATTGTCCTCAACCTGCTGCTTCTATTGGACCGTGTCGTCTAATAGGCTCTGGTCTTACTCATGTCTAACCCCTGCTCTGTTTCTCCCAGATTACATTAACTGAACAACAGCAACTCAATTTGCCTTGCGTGTGTGTTTGTGTCTATGCATAAAATGTGTCTTCATTTGTGTTTGTGTATAATTCAACATGTGTAGGGCAGGGAAGCAGAGTGTGTGTGTGGAACGGAGTGAGGAGAGACAAAAGGCAGCACGGCGTCCTCCCCTCAGCAGGCCCCTGTGCATATGTTCCCTTTCTGCCTCAGTTAGAAAGCACATTGGGGAAATTGTGAACTGTGACAGTGGAAGAATTTCGTGTGTTCTGAAACCGGAAGAGTTGCCAATAAACTGATAAATACGGCTCAGCATGTAAAACATAAACTTTGCTGACAGATGTTATAAATGTAATTTTATCATCTTTTAACATCTCTCCTTTAAAGTCCAGCTAAACTTAAAAATAATGATTGAATAAATTCATTTAGTAATTTCTTAAATTCTTACATATTTATGTTAAATTGTGGTCTGGTTCCATTTAATATTAACATTTAAAAGTGTAATAAGTACCATAAATTAGTGGTAATGTGCTGATTAATTCCATTTTTCTATTTGTTAGGACATGAATTGCTGTAATGTAAATTATTTTATCTATGTTATCTATTGTTAGAAACAATAAATTGTATTTCAAAGTAATTAGCTAATATTTTTGCTGTTAACAATGTGATAGTTGGTGGCAAACGTGATGCTTTGATTCAGTTTCAGGTTGTTTGAATTTGTCCCCACAAAGTCATTATGCAAACTGGAAACACACACACTCACAATTATGCAACGTAACACAGTGAGTGAGATTTAGTGGTTTTGGATCAACGTGACAAGCTCAATAACAGCAGACTCTCCATCCTCCCGATCGAGCCCAGCCTGGCTTCTTGCTTCTCTTGCCTGATTGGTGAGCTCCATCGCTCTGTCCCTGTCTCTCTGTTCGCCCTCACCTTGTCTCCACCCCTCCTCTCTCTCTCTCTCTCTTTCTGTCCACCCCTTTCCTTTGCTCTCCAGCTTGCTCTATATATCGTGGACCAATCAGTGTCCTGGCTATCAATCAGCTCTGACAGAATGTGGGGCCCACATGAAAAGAAGAGGGGGAGGAGAGAGAGGAAAGGGGGGTTGTGGCTCTGCCTCACTTTTTCTGTGTGTTTTTCCATTCAGAGAGACAGTGATGGTGAGATGGGCATTAATCAAACAGCCACACACACAGACTTGTCTAGTGATGATAGTGGGGACACGGTGACAGCATATGATGTTAAGCCCCAGCCCCGAACTAAACCTATACTAAAGCCAATCCTCCAAATCTCAGCCCTTTAACTGTGAGTTTAAAAGCAGTCATGGTCGTTTTTACACATATATGCAGAAACACGATAACAGTTTGTCTGTTCAGGGACAGATGCTTGCTCTTTCTTTCTGGACTCAGCTGGTGGTGTGAGTGCTTTCAATTCCCTGTAGGAGAGGAGAGCAGCTGGCAGAGCTCTGTTTGAGTGTGTGTGTCGCTGTGTGCACCGGGGGACTTGGACCTATTGGGGTCTAGTCTGGCTAGGTACCACCTGACACATACACACAGACAAAGATAGATAAATGTGACACTAAAGTGACGCGTGGAGCTGTGAAAGTGCTGCACCGCAGGTGTCGCGCCTCCCTGCGATGCTCAGCGTTGTGGGAAATAGACAACATGAGTGGGGTCGGAGGGAGGAGGAGAAGAAAGAAGATCACTAAATAAAGGAGACGAACAGGAAAAGGAAAAGAAGTGAAATAAAGCTGCAGTGATATTATCGAAGCGCCGCCTTCTGACTGCAGAGGGTTTCAGCCTTTTCAAGTCTTTCTCTGAACAGTTACGTGTTTATCGTCGCTGTGGACGTTGGCAGCGCAGATATGCATTTCTTGTTTCATTGTACCAACATGACAAACATTGCATGAAGGGCGATGAGTTACTTTAATCAGTGCCAATTATTAGTTCAAAATAGTTGAACAAAATAAATCAAAGTAGTTACAAGCTAAGTAATTACCCTGATGATCAGTCAGCTGACGTTACGCACATTTAGGGAGGGGAGAAAACTGACTGGCTGGCAAAGCAACACTGGGAAGATTAATATAGAAAATATAAACATGAGTTAACGAGTTTCTGTGTCTGTTAGTTTTGTCCAGATAATTTCATTTTCGTTGTGTCCTAACATATTGGTGGCGTCCACTGTAGATCCCAGCGCTGTGTGTTGGACAGCTCATCACTTGTGCAGCTTATTTGTGCATGATGTGTCGGCTCACAGGTTCTGTTGTGTATTGACTAAGCCCACATTATAAACACATTGTTCCTAACCACCACTCTCCAGGTCACAGCATATGAGGAGGTAATTGTTGCCAATCTGCAGGTCACACACACACACAAACTTATCAGTCGTGCTACTGACAAGTTAATGGATTAGGCTCATGTAACAGTGACAATGAAAGGCTCGCGTGGGTGTGTGCGCATGTGATAAGCAGATTCAATGGATGTATTGATTCTGTAGCACTGTGAAATATCACAACATCAATGGGAGTCTTGTAGTACTTCACACAAATAAATACACATACTTTCTGAAGAGCCAAATCACATCTTTTCATGCCTGCAAACTCTGGCCTCTAACAAATGAAGTAGCTTGAAGAGGATTTACTCTACATAAACATCAAGTTCAGTTCAGACAGGAGACATTTTGTAGAATATAATAATGAAGTCGCTGAATCAGGTACACATACAGTAATGAAACTAACTAAACACACGGATCTTTCTTCAGCTTCGGCTTCACTGTCTGCTCTGGCTAGATGTGGAGTGATTGCAGTTATGGTGTATTTGCACGCAAAGTAAGATGCAAGGATATGTTGCATTCCGTTAGATATATCTCTGGTCCCTGTGGGGTGGTCCAGTTTATGCTGTGATAAACACCCACCCACACAAATAAAGTTACACTAATGCTCAGACAAACAGGATGTGACCTTAACAGACACGGTGAGGCAGCACAGTCATCTACATGTGAGCGTACACCAACAAATAAAATCACAGCACATACACAGACAGAACGCCGCCAGTTTAATTAGCTGTTTATTCCCCGACTGCAGAACAGTTTAGACGCATCCTCCAAGGGAAACGGGCTGATGTGAACCCGGACTCACTGTTACTGGGCCGAACGAAGGGCAACGTTGGTGACAGCGAACACATGTGTAGTTAAACTCCTACTGAAACACACATTTAACATCGGTACCATACAACTGGTTTGCTACAACACAAACGTTCTGTGATAATCTGTGATGGAAAAAGCATATTGGATTTTTGTCGAAGGGGATCTTGTGATGTAACCACGATGTGTTGGGCTAAGATACACAGTATATTATAGAAATAGTGAGGACAGTGTGTGGATTCTTAAAGACAGCAACAGAGCTGAAAATGTGGGGATTTCACATGTCATGTAAAAATGGAGATGATTTATTAGCATCTACTGTCTGTGTTACTAGTTGAACTTCTGTCCCCAACTTCTTCAAGCTTTTATATAAGACTCAGGGTTGTTACCGAAACACTTATGGGTACATACACACTATGCAGGAATTAAGACACACACATATGCACAGTGACTTTTAATAACAGTGTCAACAGAAGCAGAGCTGACAGTGATGTATGGGGGTGGAATCTACAGAGGCCAAGAGAATAACTCCTCTACCAATCAGAAGCCAGCTGTGTGACCTTTGGACCAATCACAGCACTTCCAGGTCAAACGTGCCCTGAGGGCAAACACAGGGCTCGTAGGTCCATCTGGGAAGGAATGAATAGAGCAGAAATGGGAGACACTGTGAAAGAGAACAACTGAGAGGGAGAGAAAACACTCATTCACTCTTGTGTTTGAAATGAAATGATATATATATATTGAAGTAGTAGACACTGAAAAATAAATACGAACAACACAGTGCTTCAAATAAATGAGAATAAATGGAGATTAGTGTAGCATTGAGTAGCTACTTCATTTGGACCTGCCGTGATCCTGTTGATGTAAATGAACGTCAGCTTTATTAACTGTAACACTCGACTCACTTCATATGACACCAGAGTTCTCACATTTCCCTCAGTCTTCACGACACAAACCAGTAAAGTGCAGAAGCAAAGCGATCAACTTATCCACTAACTGTGGTTTCTGGGCTTTTAGGTCGTAGTTGGTTCAATCTGACAAAGGGGTCAGAATTCACACCAAGCAGGTTACCTGTATAACACCACACAAATATCTGGTCGGCCATTTTGTACACAATTAGTGTGGATTTAGCTTTTGTACTGTAACGTCGCAAGTTTCAATAATAATGATTAATGTTTGCTTTGGTTAATAAGTCAGGCTACTGGTCATGCATGATGGTTCCTGCTACGTTTCCTTCTTTAACGAAAAGCTAAGGCATGTGTTAAACATTACAACCAATCACACGCACACACACACAGATGGAGGAGGCAAATCATGGCATGTGGACTGCAGCGCGATCAAAGTGATGGATAGATGCAGGGACTACCTTCCTGCAAATGTGACACACACACACACACACACACACACACACACACACACACACACACTGTTTATTTACAACTATTGTCAAGCATTGAAGATGGATTATAAATTAACACTGGCCCATGATTAGCCTGAACATGATGGTGTGTTGGTGCTTGTGTGTAAGTGAGAGCCTCTGTGTGGGATGTGTTTCAGTTGTGTGGGAACAACGGGCGTTGCATTCACCAGGGGAGTGAAAACTGGTAAATGAGTGTGTATCTAATTGCGATCACACATTTTTATGTCATACACCACAAACACACACGTAAACATGTAGTTTCTAATATTCTTATGCGACGTTTTGCTGTTTGTAACTGTTTAGGAACATACAGTGTAAAGACAATCACAACCACACAGAACTAAGCTCATCTCATATGATGATGTTCATAGTGTTTGTCATTTTCTGGGACGTGCTTCCTGCAGTCAGAGGCACAGGCTCGTCTGGGGGAACCTAAAAAAACAAACCTCCACAATGTTCATACCAATCAAATGGGGCTTTTCCAAAGTTTTCTGTGTAAAATTCTCTTTCTACTGCATTAAGTTGCAGCAGAGGAAAAGTAGCACAAATAGACTAAAGGTTAAGGCAAATGTTACTGCTCAGAAAATCTGAAATTATAACATAAACTCGTCTTTTACTTCAGCTTTAAAACAATGATTTAATAATTGTGTGTCCTAAATGAAAGTAGCTAAACCTTTGTAAGAAAGGTGTCAGATGTGAAAGTAGAGGAGGCCTTTGATGAAGAAATGAAATGAAATGACGCAGCGTGGTCCCACCCTCCCTGCTGCCATCACACGCCACTCAAAGCCTGCCATGACCAATCAGAGCGGCCTGTCACTCCGTCTTTGTCCTCAACAGCCTTTGGTCATTTTAGACAAGCGGAACCATTCAGGCGCCTGCGTGTCGACGTCTGTGACGAACATGTGAAAGCACATGTGTGTGAAAATAAAATTGTGTTGAGTTTGATGAAATACACAATGTGAATGTATTTACGTATAAATCCAGTGACTTGCTTATTCTTGGGGAATTAGAAGCTCAGAGCAGCCAAACACATTGGCCTGGTGGCACCTGGTGACACTGACATTACTAGAGGACTAACGGTACCATGTGTATCTTCTTTACGCTGAGGACATGAGACATGACACAAAGCTCGCAGCAGCGGAGGAAATGAACGTGTTCATGCTCCACCAGGTTTTGTTCATTGTGTGTTTTTACTCCACTACTAAATCTACCACACAAACCAATGAATGACATAATTTCCACTTTTAGCACCTGCAGCATTAATACACTAATGAAACAGAACATTCTCTTTAATAGTTCTTGGCTTTTTGCACTAACGTCCAGTTGATGAGCGTCATTTGCAACAGTGACGCGTTCGTCTGCACTGAGGCCCTGGTCTGACTGCTGGCGTCTGGCGGCACCTAGTGGTCGCAAAGCAAAACTGCACAACCGACAAGACAATGAAGGACATTTTCAAATGATTAGTGTCTAAAACAATTCAAAATAAACATCATAAATTGACTTCAACTATACTATCACTGCATATGTCCTGGATTCAAAACAACAACAAACACAAGAATAAACAGAAGAAAGCTGAGCTCAGGATTTCTCCTTTGGTCCGAACCGTGTTTGAAGCCGTTAGACATGATTCTACCTTTAGATAATAATGCTCTGAATATCCAAAACCTTACTAGCAAAGGTCAGCCACAGTATGGACATTTGGTTTAGTGCTGGTAGTGAAAGAACGTGAAAAGCCTCCGAGTTAATCAGAAGCACTCGGCTGCTCTCTGGCTTCACCCAACCTCTATTTTTATGAACTTGTCTCTGTGTGTTTACCTTCACACTGGGATAAATGGCTTTTCTTCTGCTAATTGTGGCAGTGTGTTTTTCTGCTGGCTGTGTTTGTGTTTCTCCAATCAGAGGGTTGAGATCCTGCATGGAGCTCGTTTGTTTTTTCAAGCACTGGGGCATAATTCATAATGTGTATGTGGGTCATTTCTGCAGCCAATTATAAAGAATGATGTCAAACTGCCATGTACATTTTCAGGCTCAAACTTTCATTTGGGATTAAGGTGAAAGTTCTGGTTTGAGGGATAAGGTAACATTTCAACTCCTGAACCCTAATTTTAGGTTTAACTTCATCATAAGCACTGCAAATACACTGAGTTCTGTACAGTAGAGTGTGGGTTGAGGAGAGATGGAAAGGTCAGATGTCTTTTTAATACTGAGTGATTCATCTTGTAAAACACAAATGATCTTTGCCCAGATGCTGGTACAGGAGGCCCCTCAGTTTGCTCCAGCCAGACACAGGTTATATTTATTCAGTTTCCATTTATTTGAAATAGAGGCATGTGGCCAAGCAGCAGAAAGGCCATGTGTTGTGTTTCTGTTGAGGAGGCCCCGTTTTGACCCTTATGGGGACACCAGCAAGGCCCCATCGCTACAGACTGCACAGATGCAAAGGTTCCCGTGCATCCGTTAGCGGTGCTAAAGTCAGCTTTCACTGAGAGGCAGAGGCACGATCACAGAACCAACCCACAGCGTAGGGAACAAATGCACAAACATGGGAAAACGTAGAAATCTATTTGCATTCTGTCCTATTCTAACCATCACCACTGTGCTGCCTGTTGTCTGCGTTTCTGGATTCGGGGCTGAAGAAAAGTTAGACGTTCGACAGAGATACGTTAAAAGAAAGTCACCGAGCCTGGATCCTGCTTCCCGTTTCCCATACGAGCATGACAACGTGATCAATCTTGTCCCTGAACTCCCAGCATTTGCCAGAATGTTTTAGAGGGTCCCTCTGGAGGTCTCTGGGGGTTGTCAGATTCTCCCGGGTCTCTGAATATTTCTGGCGCATGGATGCCAGCTGTTGTTGGCAGCAACTTGTCTGCTGTCACTTCTCTCTTTACGGTGTCAGTGGCTCCTTTTTTAAGGAGCTAATTAATTTTTAGAGCCAGGCATCCAGCTGGAGCCTGCTGCAAAAACATAACTTAGCAACAATTAAATTTCCACATCAGATGAAAGGTGAAGGTTTGCAGGCAGAGACGAGCTTAATGGACAGCTGAACTCTTTAATGTTGCTTCTCTGGGAACAAAACCTGTGTAATTGTTCAGGACATTATGACATCACAGCGCCAGGATTCGAAACATTACGTCATCCTTCTCTCACATATAGCTCAGCCAGAATGTTTGTCTGAGGCCAAAT
This sequence comes from Macropodus opercularis, assembly GCA_030770545.1. Lineage (NCBI taxonomy): Eukaryota > Metazoa > Chordata > Actinopteri > Anabantiformes > Osphronemidae > Macropodus > Macropodus opercularis. The sequence goes on along the minus strand of CM061096.1, from coordinate 2,409,562 downwards.
GGAAAGGTAAAATGCTAGAGCACTAAAATTAAAACGTTAAAAAGTGTAGCTCGAATAAGTTTTATCCTTTGTAAGACGTCCAATAAAAGTTTTAAAGTCACACAAATCATGACAGAGCAAACTCTCTCTCTCTCTCCTTTGTTAGTGCTGGGTCTCTTTATCACTTTTATCCCACCCACCCTCTCTCTCTCCCTCAGTGTTGTCTCTATGTCGCTCTCTCCTTCTGTTGCCCGACCCACTCACTTTGACGTCACGTCTTTAATTACCCAATCAGTGATGGGCTAATCTGTCACTGTCAATTCCCTGGCCAATCAAGCACTGCATGCTAATTCCTTCCAGCCAATGGCAGCAGGTGTGGCTCTGCGTGGAACATATAAACTGGAGAAACACCGTAGCAGAGACGTCCACGCGTCAGGAGGAGGGTCTGGCAGCGTTATGTGTGAGTGAGACTTGATCGGCGTCGAGTTGCCAGGTTCCGTCTGGAGAGTGTAGGACAAGGCGGATGAGGCAGAGGAAGATGGAGGCTGATGATAATGATGGTTTAGTTCTTTTTGTGGAGACAAGCCAACACTCATACCCTGTGACTGCACTACAGCACCCAGCCCCTGCTCATGTCCTCTCATGTCTGATGTCTTTCAATACAAAGACTTGTAAGGACCAACAGGTCCTTTAAAGGAGCTGGATCATAAATCAAATGTTTTGTGGTCATCAGAACAAACTTGCTTAGATGAGCAGTTTTATTGGCTGATATAATAATATGGATGGTTTATTAGTCTCCAGACATTCGTTAGCTTCACTTGGAAATAGTAAAATGTAACAGCACTGGATACGGTAGGACAGCGGGAAGCCTGTGGCAAAAGAGCTCGTCATTAGTTTGATCTGTGGAAATTAGATGCTTCCGTCGGTTATTCATACATTAATGCCTTTTACCATTTCTCTGTAAAGACACTTATAACCAATAAATAAATTATAATCTAACAATCTAACAACAACAAAAACAACAACAGACTCAGGCAGGATGGTTGGACCAGCAGCTGAACACTGAGACACACGGCTCTGAGTCTGATGATACCTGTAGATGAGGATAGAGAGAGACAGAAAGAGAGAAACACAACTAGGAGAGAACAGAGACAAAGTTAGTCACATGTGGACATGGAGGCATGTTAGTGGATGGAATAGATAGAAAACCAGAGGAGCTCAGTGAATGAAGGAGGTTCCAGCATCTAAGCCTGTAGCAGCTGAACTAAGAGATGGATCAGAGGAACCAGAACCATCTGGAACCATCAGCTTTGTCAGAAAGGAAGGTTTCAGCCTAGTTTTAAAGCAGAGAGGGCGTCTGCTGCTAGAACCTGAACTGGAAGCTGGTTCCACATAGAGGAGCTTGGAGCTAAAGGCTCTGCCTCCCGTTCTACAGGTACAAACTCTAGGAACCACATTCTTTTTGCACCACCAGCCCACATCGCTGGAAGTGTACAGAAAATAAATTGAAAGCAACTATTATCTATTATATTAATTATTATATTGTCTATCATCTATCAATATTCTCTGAACAAAGTAATTCATATACATTTCTGCACTATTGCTGACACATGAAAGACAAATTGAGAGTCTGCGTTCATCTTCATAGTCAAACATTAAGGTCATTTCCTTTTTGGGTCTTATATCTGTGGTATTCTTTCCAATGATCCAACATAAATCTTCAATGAGCAGAAATTTAGATGAGCAACAACCTCGACCTCGACTAAATGTCTGGAAGCCAGACAACCTGACCTGAATGAGAACCTTCACGTAACTACGCTGCCAAGTAGGTTATAAGCAGAATAGGCAACACATGGAGCTATAATCACTTCCTAGTGAACCCAGAACAGTCGAGGGGAGTTTGGGCCACTTTCCTCCTGCTCAGAAAAACACCCAGGACGTGTGGATGGATAAACCGCTTACGCTGTGTTGCATCAGGAGCCTGGTTCCACAGTCAGAGAGCTGCACTCACTCACCCACTCACTCACTCACTCACTCACTCACTCACTCACTCACTCACTCACTCACTCACTCACTCACCCACTCACTCACTCACTCACTCACTCAACCACCCACTCACTCACCCACTCAACCACCCACTCACTCACTCACTCAACCACCCACTCACTCACCCGCTCACCCGCTCACTCACTCACTCACTCACTCACTCACTCACTCACTCACTCAACCACCCACTCATTCACTCACTCAACCACCCACTCACTCACCCGCTCACTCAATCACTCACTCACTCACCCACTCACTCGCTCAACCACCCACTCACTCACTCACCCAATCATCCACTCACTCACTCAATTACCCACCCACCCAGTCACTCACTCACCCACCCACTCATTCACTCACTCAACCACCCACCCGCTCACTCACTCACTCATTCACTCACTCAACCACCCACCCGCTCACTCACTCACTCACCCACCCACTCATTCACTCACTCAACCACCCACCCGCTCACTCACTCACTCCCTCACTCAACCACCCACTCACTCACTCACTCACCCACTCACTCACTCACTCAACCACCCACCCACTCACTCACTCACTCACTCACTCACTCACTCACTCACTCACCCAACCACCCACCCACTCACTCACTCAACTACCCACCCACCCACCCGCTCACTCACTCACTCACTCACTCACTCACTCAACCACCCACTCACTCACTCACCCAATCATCCACTCACTCACTCAATTACCCACCCACCCGCTCACTCACTCACTCACTCACCCACCCACTCACTTACTCACTCACTCACCCACCCACTCACTCACTCACTCAACCACCCACCCACTCACTCACCCACTCAACCACCCACTCACTCACTCACTCATCCACTCACTCACTCATTTACCCACCCACCCACTGGCTCACTCACTCACTCACCCAATCATCCACTCACTCACTCAATTACCCACCCACCCAGTCACTCACCCACCCACCCGCTCACTCACTCACTCACCCACCCACCCGCTCACTCACTCACCCACCCACCCACCCACCCGCTCACTCACTCACTCACCTACCCACTCACTCACTCACTCACTCACTCACTCACTCACTCACTCACTCACTCACTCACTCACTCACTCATCCCCTCACTCAACCACCCACTCACTCACTCACTAGAATTCTATGGTCTGTAATGTAATTGTCACCTGTTAAAGTCCAGTCCACAGGTAACTAACTCTGCTCATCATCAAAGCATTAATTATTAATTCATTAATAACCGCATTGTTACTACAGTGAACCATTATAAAGTCTGACACAGTCACTTCTGTTTTCTTCGGTCCTTTACCGTAAACATGTTACAAGTCGTCTGTAGAATTTCGTCATGTGCGTTTTCGTCTTCACGAGATGAATCCGAAAACCAATCACATTACAGGCTTTTATGAGCGGAACGAACCATTGGCTGAAGGAGTCCTCTGACGTCGCCTGGTTTTAACCAGTAAACTACTTGGCCACACCCACACTAAGAACGTCATCGACGTCATGCTCATTAATATTCATGCGACCGTGACCATAAACCATTCACAGTTCATCACGCTTTGAGATCCAGGGTTAAACATGAGAAGAAAACGAAAGCTGAAGATTTTGCATTTTTATTAATCTCACAAATAGTAGTAAACAACTGTTTAACTCTATGACATAAATATGTAAACAAAATAAATGTTTTCGCTAGTTTTTCTTTGGACGTTTTTCTTTTCCAATAAAAATATTCCATATCTTTTGAAGACTCATGTATAGAGTAATTTTCTTTGTAAAAAGCTTTTCCATTTAGCGTTTTATAGTCTTTGAGGCGCCTCTGTTTATAAAAATGAATTATATCTTAGTGTGTGTTTCCATTTGAAGGAAGTTACAGTAACACACCGCTGCACTCTGCTTAGTGTCATGTGATCGTTACAGTTGTGCTTAATTAAACTTACAACGCCTGTGTCTGGAAGGCACCTCCACAGAACAACACAACACACACGACAGCAGAGCGCAGAATTCAACACGCATGTCCAGTCAGTTGTCACATGCTTGTGCAGATTTAGGTAAAACTTTCATTTTATGTTTCGTGTAACAACATGATTATGATGTACTTCCTGGGAAGTTTATTTATAAAGGTGTCTCATTTTCAATATCTAAAACAGAGCAAATACTGGTGAAAAGATCCTGCTCCACCAAAATAAAAATAATAGAAAAAGAAAATGTCACCAAGTATGATTTCACTATTTTTACTGACTGTCCAGTCGTACACAGACGCTGGAGGCTTTGCTGTTCATCTTTCAATCCCCTGTTCTAAACATCACTCAAGCAAATAAATTAAAATGTCACACGCAATGTAAATATATGTCACTGGCTGCTTAATTCTATGTAAAGCTGTGTACAGGCTTGTAACCATCTTCCCTTTATAGCGTGTTCCTATAAAAATAACTCTGGGACTAGAAACTGTTGCTGCTTTGTGTCACTTCAGTATGGACCATTTGATCTGCTCCTTCGCTGACTGTAGAACCTGGTGAACATAGAGACAAAACACATGAACGTGTCACATTGTGGCAGTAGGAGAATCCAACAATCCAACTCCATGAAGATGTTTAAACCAAAAAACAATACAATCGTAGTAAAATAAAAGTAGAAGCTTTGCTGAAGAAAATGTGTGATTGCTGTGCTTGTTAAAACTGATGGTCGCGAGACTATTACACACGTCACAGACTCCATGTTCAGGTCACTATGGTTTATTATATGTTGTATAAACTCATATCTTAGTATGGTTGATTTCAATTTAGCTTATTGAATAAGCAGGTTGTTTGAACATAAACTTCTGGCTTGTTTGATTTGTACTGATGTACTGAACAGAAGCAACTGAAAAATGCCTTTTGCAAAAAGTGAATAACCTGCAGAGACTGAACTCTACATCAGTGCATGCTGCTAAGTTTCCTGACACGATTTGTTTAACAATTTCCCCTAAATTTTCTAATTCAGCATCTTTTTAAGTTTCTTAAAGTTTGAACAACTATAAGTTCCTGAAATAAAAACTAGAAACCTCATATTTGGTGTATTTGGTTTAAACATTGTAGACATGTTGCTTTAACTGCTGAATGTAAATTATTTTCATACAGCACTAAGATTCACATCACAACGGGACTTAAATGCAATATAACCGTTAATATAGATAATTAGTTGTTAAAACTTTAACGGTAAATATTACTATTGTTTTCATGGCAAACAGATAACGTGTGTGCAGTTATTTCTGTTGCAGTACCATGACAAACCACTAGAGGTCAGACCGAACCACGATGCTGCGAGAGCGCAACCCGGACACGAACAGCAACGTTGTACCTCAATCAGAGGAGAGGTTTCAAACGTGAATCCATTGTCAGCACAACGCTGGACTCTCTTAGCATGAAATATGTATGTAACTATGAATATTACAACTACTTTGTTGTCAGCAGTTCGAGGAATCCCACCGTTGTTTGCGATGTATTTTTATAGCATCTTGTCCTTTCCAGATGATTCCTACAGTGTCTGGATCCACCTGATTCGTGGTGTTACTAAGGTCTTCCTCAAACAACAGTCATCACATTTTATACATAGCCACAAAGCTGATGTGCACATGATTCCACATTTATCCTGTCACGTCGGAGTGTCGTCACTGTAGCGTTTGCGTCACTGAGCGCTTCCTCATCCTGACAGCAGGTGGCACGTGGAGCTCACACAGACTAAGACGCTTTCATCCGTTTTGTTCTTCTTAGTATGTCACAGACTCAGACTTTGTTTCTTACAATAACTATACAGATTGTTGGTGTATTTATTAGGCATTAAGTATTAGATGACTCTGTGCAATATGTTACGTTCAAATAACCTTGTACTTCAGTCCCCATTTATCAATACATGAGCCTACTGGTTTAACGTCTCCCTACATGATGTTGTGTCTTACAGAAGAAGCAACTAACTACTACGAATGACTACTAATACCCTATACGCAGCATATAGCATGTAGCAGATGATGGATCTGTGTAGGCTGTTAGTATGAGACTTACGTTAGAGGTCAGTGCCAGTTTCTCTGTTATGTGCTGTGAGGGTTAAAGCAACAGTAGAGAAGAGCAGCATGTTAGCAGAATAAAGCATATGAGTAAATAACTTCAGTTTCAGACTTACAACAACGACTGGTTAGTGCTCTACAGTGTTGGGCATTACACATGAACGGTGAGTTGGCAGGTTGTCGCATGCAGCCTAAAGCCACTGGTGCCTTTGTGTAATCTATTGAGCTGTGTTACACTATTAAGCAGCAACACCACAGGGAAGAAATGTGTTAATAATGGCACAGAACCTGCAGTGCATGAAATGTGGGGTATGAGTACGGTGGCGGGAGCGTCTGGACCTCACACATCCACTCTGTTCATTCCACTTCTCCTTTTGTATTTTAACATCCGATCCACTCCATCAGCAACGGTAAGCATTGAATGTGACTGACACCCACCGTGGAAACGTCGCTACAAACTGAATTTACTACACTAACAGGCAGCCTCCCATCTTTTAATACACGGTGTAAATAATGACCAGTAATTAGTAGATGGCTAAATGTGTCCAGGCTTGATCTGATCCCCGTCATTTTGTACAGCAGCTTGAAGTTAACTCCATATTCTTACATTGCTGTATCAGTACCTTGTACCTTAGGCATCAGTGTGTAACCAGAGTCGTGTGTGTGCACGTGTGTTACCTGGGCCACAGTTTGTTCAGACAATGGGTTGTCGTCCGCCTGTAAAACAAAACAGCATCACTGCATGTATGACAAAGTCATGCAAAGTCATGCAAAGGACACACACACACACACACACAGGTGCAAACAGTGTGAAACGTGCGGATGCCATTGGTTGCCAGTGGTTAACAGCTGAGCCAATCACACACGATGATTTTACACATCATCACTGGTGCAACTTCCACAACTGCAGTATTGTTCTGTCAGTCCACAGAATCTATTGGATTTTTCTTTGAGGTTTGTCAAACATCTGCTGGCTTCGGTCTTCCTCTGACTTTTCCTCCAGCACCACCAGCTGGCAACGTGTTCAAGCGGTAGGACACTGCAGCCGGCTGTTAGTCAGCATGCTGTGGTTTACCTCATCTGTTGCTCATCCCTCCTTTGTCCCTCCTTTATCGCTACCTCACTCTGAGTGCTTCATTCATTCATTCTCTTTTTTTGGCTCTGTTCCTCACCCTCTGTCTGTCTGTCTACAGCCGCTGGCTCTTGTCTGCCTGTCCCTCTAGGTTACCGGTGATGTAATCAAACAGGACGAAGCCATAGGCTTGATCTGACATTAGCTGACACCAATCAGAAGAGGCGACGCAGGGAGAAGGAGAGAGAGAAAGGTAAAACATTTAAGAGGAGCCGAGGAGCCAAGGAGCCAAGGAGCCCATGAGAAAAAGCTGAAGGATGCTACAGTATGACTTATTGTGTTACCTGAACACAATATAACACTGACGTTTACTTTTATTTGATTTTGAAGTTGAGGTGCCTGGTAGCTGGAAATGAGTGACAGTGGTCTTACCCTGTAGCTGATCTTCTGTAGTACCTGCTGGGGGTCACTCTCCAGAATCACCCTGGCAACACAGTAGAGCCACAAATCAGACCCAGGTACAGCAAGAAGACACCGAGAGTAAAGGCTCCATCCAGTAATGGTCAGCACACTGATCAACGCTGAAAGACATTCTGGCTCTAAAAACGTTTCTCCGTGTGACTTCAAAATATTCTGTTTTGCATCTGTATCTGTGTACAAAAGAGGTTCTGGTTTACCCTCCATCAATAATTTCATCCACAACCAGGAACACGCCTTCCATGTTCTCCAGCAAACACCTCCGCTCCACATTTTTCCTGCAAAACAAAACAAGAACAAACCTTTTTGTGAAATGTGGTAACTCTCAAGACTGACGTCAGCGACTATGAAGCTGGAGGCAGGTGACGGTTAGTCAGGCTAGAAATGAGCATCATCCAAATAACAAAACTTTTCTACCTTAATGGCGTTTGCAGCTCTGCTCGGTGTATGTTCTAACTTGGTTAAACATCCCTGAAGAATCGAACCCAGGACCTTGTTGTGAGGCAACGGTGCGAACCACTACACCACCACTGAGTACTTACATACTTCAAAAGGCAACTTGGAGCAGCCAGTAATCTTTCATACTGTATAATGATATAATGCCTTCATATGTCTATGCCCACACCCTGCATTACTACTGCATTGGTTCCTATAGCAACCACGACAGCCGTTGTTTGGTTGTTAATGATGCAGCGAACACTGAGGGAACCTGTTGTGCCACACACACAGTCACACATACAGAAGGACTGAGGCAAACACAGACAGGTCTTTCAGGTTAAATGAGCATCATCTTACCATCGTTCTGCTTTCAGATTTGATCTATAATCTTTTATTTATATTATTAAGTTTTTAAACATGCATCCTATTGTATATGATGTGATTCCCATTTTCACTCATTTAATACTTTGTGTCTTGTGAGTGACTGTACCTGAGGATCTGACTGAGGGAGTCAAACAGGCAGTTGAGTACTGACATCAGCATCAGCTGGAGAGAGAAAACAAATTGTAGTTTGTGCATTCAACCATTTTGGCCAATTAACAGGCAGAACAAACGTCAAAAGCATCATCTCTGAACTTCTTATAGCTAAAACAACGTGCAGACACCTTCAGTCACCTGCAGTGCTTTTGCATTGAGAACAGAAAAGCCACACTACCACGGCTTTTCCCTTTTAGTTATATTTAGCGTCAGACTACTTAAAGTCCTTTTCAGTCATGATAATCTCTTGTAGCAAGAGCTAAATTTTTGCTCCACCAGAGGTAAAAAGAACGAGAGTGTGCTCAGAATCCTCAGGCTGCATGGTGACTGCTTACTAGTTTATAAATGCTCAACCTTTTCCTGGCCTGCACATGGAAATGCACATAATAAAAATAATTAACTAATTTAAATCACAGTGTTTTAAAGTTGTCAGTACTTGAGAAATGTTTGAAATGTCACAACTGAAACTGTTATTCGTTGCACTGACGCTGTCTCCAAACCTCACATCCATGGTCATCACACCGATGCATGAGGCAGGAAGGTTGTGATGCATAGAATTTGACTTTTGAATGGTTGGAAGAGACTGATCCAGTCAAAAGCTGGCAGTAACGTTTAAAGAGCGGGAGAGAAGTGCTTTTAAGTAGCAAAGGCTCTGGTTTGAGGCAGTGGGAGGAAAGTCAACTACTCAAACCTGTTTTCTGGGACATTATGGATTCAGTCAATGAAAACCCATGGGTACATATCAATATTACACTTTAGATCTTTTCTACCTGTTAGGAAAGCCACAGTGTCTGTGTTTAGACTAAGACATATTGTACATTTCACATCTTAGCTGGTGCTGGTGTTCGTTTGCACATTGCTAAAGGTTTGTGGAGTAAACCTGTCAACTATGGGTGGGACTGATTTACAGCACATCATCTTAGCTCCCTGCTTTGTCACAGAGAGCTACATTCCCTCTACCTCATTCTCTTGAGCACTTCCCACCACATAGAAAAAGAGATCTATGCTGCTCTTGTACACGATGGTCATCCCCTCCAGGAAAGCGATTTCATCTAGAAAATGAGAAAGACACGTCAGAGACAAGATGTAAAGCAGACAAACCTCTTGTTGATATGTGACGGAGAAGAACTGAGTGTGACAGGCAAGGTTGCATGAAAGAAATTCATTAAGAAAGGACAAAACATGAGGTGTGAGCGGAAGTGGGATAAAGCATCACAGGTGAAGCAGAATCAAAAGAGGGAGGAGCTTAGCACAAAGGAGGAAAACACTGGATGGGTGATAAAGACACCAGTGATGGGTCAGCTAAGTGAAATCTATTCTGCAGGGTCAGAAAAATGAATTGAAACTTTACAGGGTCACACACACACCAAGGCCCTAAACCATGGAGCCTGTAGGAGCCGTAGGGGACCAGGCTTCTATTAAACGCTAAACCGTGTGAGATGTGACATGATGTGTCCAGCTTCTAGATGGTGGAATGTGCAACAGAAGATGTGTTCAGTGTAATAATACACACACACACTGTGGCGCTTACTGTCTGCTTTGTGTGTCTTGTTGAAGACATTCTTCTCAAAGTTCTTCTGCTCCTTCATGGACGGGTACAGCTCAGGGTCATAGTACTGAAATATTAGAAACACAACTGAAACACTCACTTCATCGTCACACAGCTACAACCAGTGCTTTTATTTCATGGGGATTGTTGAAACGTCTCATAGTTACAAAGGTTTTGACTTGTACTAGTTTAAAACAGTCAATAGTGAGTAAAGAAATCACAAGGAACACCCATCGTTTTCTGCAGAGCTTGGGATTGCAACTCAGCCTGGGTCAGTCCAGACAGAAGGTCTATGGCTCGATAAAATCATTTATATTTGAAGCGAAGCAGGGTGGGTTTAGCTGCTGCTGTATGTAAATGTTCGCTTCTTTCTTACTTTTGACAGAAGTCTGTTGCCATCATTATCGAGAATGAACACAGCCTTCACTGTGTAGAGGGAAGGTTCCTGCAACACAAACAAGACAGGACATATTTAAATATTTCAGCTGTGCTGAGTCACCTCAGGAAGACATTTAGGACAGAACCCCAGAGTCAACGGAAACCCTCTCCCACCTGCTCACGTCAGGTTCAACACTTGTCTTGAGGCTACATTCCCAGTTTTCGTTGCCATGATTTGACTCCACGTTGCGTTCATACCATCCCTCATCTTTCATTCTCTAGCTAACCTTTCGTCCATCTGTCCTTGTGAAGAGTTTTCAGACCCGGGTCAAAGTTCTGTTATGCACTGACTAGCATTCATTCACAGTCAGAGTGTATCACAGAACTTAAGCCAGGACCTTGTCAGAGCAGTTGTTGTTCCCAGCTCTTGTTGCCATAAACCATTTCTGACCGAGAAATACTTTGATGAAAGCTGTTAATTAACATGACCGACGTTAAAACTTCCGTTTGAAGAGACTAAATAAATGGTTGGGACTCCACTAAGTTGCAGTGACTTGACATGGCTCTTGTTCTTGGGTCCAGGATTTCAAGCCCCACCTACATTAGCACCAAATACTCACCAGTAAATAAAAGTGCTAGTATTTAACCAGCTGAGCCCTGGTCCTGTCTTTCAGCAGAGCAGCTCTTGATATGTTATATACGTGTAACTCTTACTGTATAACTAGAATGAAAGCAGGTGATTATCTCAGCAACTGTAGGAAATGATTTATTCATTTACGATAAAACCAGTCCTGCACATAAACACTCAAACTTTTGTTATTGTGGAAAATAATTGAACTTGTTTTCCAGTCTGATGTTGATGTTGATCTAAATTTTCATGGATCCTGCTTTGTTGGTATTAGACTGTGTTTTCCTATTGTTGTGACTTAGATGAAGATCAGAACATATGTTATGACCAATCTAAGCACAAATCTAAGCAGGACTGATGATGTGTTTTCACCTTCACATAAATATAGACATGGAAGTGAATAGATCAATGACCAACCAAACTATTTAGCAGCAACAAGTGTGGAAAATATATTTTCAGTAGAAATTCGACAAAGCAGGAGAAGAAAATGTTGCTTAGAATGAGAAAGATGAAAAAGAAAATTAGATTACATTAAAAAGTGGGGAAAGGATGGAGAATAAAGAGCGACGCGGTAACAGACAGGCTGAATAACCGGTGCGCAAGGCGAGCGAGGAAGGAGAGAGAGAGAGAGAGAGAGAGAGAGAGAACGGTGGACGTGGCACCTACTCCGCTCTACGTCAGCTGAACACATATGCTGAGCACAAGCAGACATTTAAACACTGACACGCGGTTCAAGTACAGCTCAAAGGCGCCGAGCAGTGCGTCTCCGTGTGTGGCTCAGACACCGTCACCGTCGCTACCAAGTGATCCCCGCGGAGCCGAAGCTGGAGGCTGCTGTGCGGTCCTGTTGCGCTCCGCACTGGGCTCAGTAAGTGGATAAGCGCCGTGGCTCAATCGCTCCTTTGTAATGGAGTAAAGCCTAACACCCCGATAAGTTGCACACGCTGTCTGCACTATTTTTAAACGCACACAATAAAAAGTGGGGCTTTTCAACGCGCGCTGCTGCCTGTGGGACATTGAGCAGATCAGGCCTGCGCGTCCACAGCCAAGTGACACGAAGGCCACGTCTAGGATCAGTGTGGGAAAATATCAGTTAAGCCCGTTTCTGGTTGTGAAGACTGTCCGGCCAAGCCCCGTCCTCCCCCGGTGCTGTCCACCACCTGAACAGACGGACCAGAAAACTGCAACAATATTCTACATAAACTACCGAGCTCACAACGAACAACCTGCACCCTCCAAAACTGTGGCTCTGGCTTCCAGGACCACAGACACAGCAGCTCACCAGAGACGTGGAGTCCATCGCTGCCGCCGTCCTCGCTCGCTGTGTTGACGTGGACAGCTCTGAGCTGTCACACAGATCACTGATTCTTCTTTTTTTACGGAGCCGCCCGGGCGCGCTCCCGCAGCAGGAGCGTCTAGAGCCACGCACGCTTCCCTTTCACAATAAAAGGCTTGGGCGCTTCAGCGGTGTGCCAGGATGTTATGATGTTATGAAAGGACGAGGTTGCAACAGTCTGCGTTTCATATTTTGCTAATCAACAAATTTTGTACAAATTCAGTTTAAAAAACCGAATAGCTTATCGAGCCGTTATTAAATAAACACACCATTGAACCACACTATTGTAGTGACTGTTACGGTCTTCACATTATTACATTATTATTATAATAATTAAAATATAATTAAGGGACTAGCAAAAGATTAATTAAAAAGAAACAATGATTAGAATAAGCAAGAATAGCAGGAACGGAAACTAACTAAGCAGAAACTAACCCTCTAAATAGCGTTACAATAGCTGGTAATAACAGAGGAGTTTTTATTTCAGTGGTTGCCTTTTATTTTTGCAGGACTGAGGACTTCCGGTTTTTTCAGGGACGCGCACGAACACGAGCGACGGATATTCTCCCCACCTTTTCCGGGCTTACGCCCTGCCCATGTCCTCCGCGTTGCATCTTGGGTAACCGAGTTTAATGAGGGTAGGAAAAATGGCAGGCGTGCGGCCGCCACCCCTCCGTAGCCTGGATGATTTTCTGCTCAATTCGGCCCGGTTCGCTGTGCCTGACGTGCGCGACCTGGACCGCTGGAACAACCGCATCATTAACAACCTGCTGTACTACCAGAGCAATTATTTCCTGTCCGCGCTGGGCTTCCTGCTGCTTGTGGGGTGAGTTCCATCGTTCTGACGTGGCTCCCTGTCAAAGCGACCCAGGGAGACTAGAAACAAAGTGAACTGAGTTTTTGTTGCTTTGCTGCAAGATGTCCTGCAGCAGCGACGACGGACAGGCTCCATCACCCTGTACGACAGGTGGGACAGCAGGAGACGTCTCTTTGGGACAAAGCATGTTTCTCTCGTCTCTGCTTTTAATATCGCCTGTCTCTCCCTGTACGCAAAAGCTGCCATCTGACCTCAATCTGTCACCATGGAAACCATAGGGGGAGGATGTCTTTTAAGGACATGACACCTATTTCATATGTGACATAACTGCTTTGTCTTCTTACTATTAGAATATGGAGCTATGACCTAATTAAAATGTCACTATCAGGGGACATTACAATTTACACATGACTGTCAAAGTTTGGAGTCTCAGGGGAGAGAAAGCTGGATCATGAACATGATGCGAATTTAAGGGGCTAGCGTGAGAAGAAATTATTCTCCACACCAGCAGATGTCTTTAGGCCTGGCCAGTCAAGGTGCCGCTGTACCACAGTAGCCTAGCATGGCCTGAATGTTTCTGTCTGGACAGTCACAGCTGATTCAGGTGCAGTGATGGAAGGGAAATGGACGGAGATGAGCCCTGATGGCGTGTCCACCTGCATGGAGCAGTGCTGTGACTAGCGTCATACACGCCAGCGTTCGGGTGCTTAGTTCTTGTTAGCAAGGACAGTGTTGGTTGGTTTTCATGAAAATAATGACTAAATAAAAACTATAGGACAAATCAAATGAAACAAAGTCTTTTATCTTACTTTTGTCTGTACTGTGGCCTTGAACGTCATGAAAGTTGTTATTATTATTATATTCCTTGCTTCCTGTCTGTTTGCAGGTATTTCCATCCATTGCAGCTGTGTGTCGGGGCCGTGGTTGTGACATTATTGTTCCTGGGCTTTGTCTGGGCTGCAGAGAACCAAGCTCCCATTCGTCGTTTCCGTAGAAACCACCCATCAGCTTGTCTGCTGGTCATTCTTCTGGCCAGTTACTTTTTTATATCGGTACTGGGGGATGTGGCTGTGTTCCTGTTTGGAATCGCCTTCCCGGTCTTGAGTAAGACAGAAGCACACACACAAAGAGATTTACACCAGAGCCTGAAATGAAAGGACACAGCACTTATGAACCTTTTAATAGCTCTACTTAAATAATAACACAAATAATAACAAATAACAATAATAACATGGTACCAGAACTTGGTTCCAATTTGGAATCAAAATTCCAGATTACTTCTATGCAGGTCATTTGTTTTGATACCAGGTGGCACACACATCTTACCGCACCATGTTTTGGCATACGATGAATTTGTACCTACAGTAAGACTGGCAGCGGATTAGAAATGAGGAAAATCCAACTGGAGTAATAACGTACAACATTATTAGAGATGTGCCACTATTTCAAGTATTTGATGTTCAAGTACAGTTTTGATTCACTAAATACAGAAATATTTCCAGTCATTTACTTTGAAGTTAACTTCAGTAACTTCCTGGTGTTTATATAATTAGAAGCCTATGAGGAACGTGGCTGGAACTGTTTATTCACAGAGCCATATTTGAATTGTATTTATATTTTTAGTTGTAGTTGTCTCAGTTCAGGTTATCTGTTAGATTGCTAATAAGCACTGAGCATTTGTCTGTATCCCACCTTCTCAGTGATTCTGGTCCATGCATCGGTGAGACTGCGCAACCTGAAGAACAAGCTGGAGAATAAACTGGAGAGCATTGGTTTGAAAAGGACACCCATGGGACTCCTCCTGGAGGCCCTGGGACAGGAACAGGAAGCTGGATCCTAAGGATGAGGAGTGGGATGAGTAGGACTGACTGAGTGGCGGCTACGCTGCGTCCAGTCAGGGGGAACCAGTGTCAGATAATGCTTTTGAAATCTCCTCCATTCCAAATTAGAGGCTAGTGTTTACATGGTTGGCTCCCTGCGTTGTGGATCTGACAATGGACAATGTTGTTTGGACACGTATGGAAAATGCTCCTTTATTGTGTTCAATATGAAGAAGAGCTGTTATGTCAGCACAGAGCACTAATTACAGAGGAATGAATTTCCACTAGCTGCCTGCTGTGGGGATCGTGTTTGTCTCCATCCATTCAAAACTAATCTAACTGCTGATATTTTCATTAATATTCCTTTGATGGTTTCACACATACATCATTTCTGACCACTGTTTTCATTATCATATTGTTTAATATGAAATGTATGCAGTACTGTGCTAAAGTTTTAGGCAAGTGTGAAAAACTACGTCAGTACGTCAGTGCTGGAAGTGATGCTTGGCCCCACAGAGCCCTGATCTCAGCATCATGTGAGTCTGGGATGATGCAGAGACAGAAGGATGTAGAAACCCTACATCCACAGAAGATCTGTGGTTAGTTCTCTAGATGTTGGAACAACCTACAGCCCAGTTCCTTCAAACAACCTGGAAGAACTGCTGCTGTTTGAAGAAAAGGGTGGACACAGCAAATACTGATGGGATTTAGATTCTCTGCTGTTCATTCACTGCATTTAGTTCATTTATGAAAATAAATGTTTAACACTTCCATTCAAAGCTTTCTGTGTATACAGCATGTTTTCACACCAGCCTAAAATGTTTGCACAGGACTGGATATCAAATACCTTGTGTCCCTTGATCATATTTGCCTTATTAAGTTGTCATCCATGTGTATGTGCCCCTCTGGGGGCATTCATTCATGTGTCTAACGGCCTTACTGGGGTTTGTCTTGGAGCAACCGCTGAATTTTAGAAGCTGAGTAAGTCATAAGAACCTGCTCAATTACAAACTGGATCAGGAAACAGAAGATTTTTTTTTAAAGAAGATTGATTTTTAATATTTGATTCGCCATTGTGTGTCTTGTTCTCAATTTATTTAAAACAGTTTTTTTAATTAAAAAGATTTCTGTACTTTAAAAATGTGTATTTGTACTGTGAAAGCATGTGAAGCTTTGCATGTATATTATGGGCTGAGTTGTTATGTGAAAGCTGGTTATGACTAACCTGTGCACGCACCATCACACCGTCATAGATGACTGATAGACAGCCGGATGTCAGTTTTACTCCCCTTCATCTCAACTACATTACGCTCAGCAATAAAAAAGATGCTGGCAGCGGGTCTGGGTCTTGTTGTGGACCCTTTCAGTGATTTGCACTTGCTCACCTTCCCAGCCTTATTTGATATGCTATGCTGTCAATATCAATATCATAGTATTTATATATATATATATGTTGAGGCTGTGTTGAGCCTAGTGTCCCTTTAAATCTCAGCAATGACTTTGCAGATCCAACAGCCTTAGATTTGCTGGTTAAACTCTGTCTGACTTACACGCTTTTCCTCCATAGATCAGATTGAGTTAACTTCAATAATTAACTCTGCTAAATCAGCTACTTGTCTCTTAAGTCTCAAGACTACGCTCATCTGTTGTCTCATCTGTTCAACAGATGAGACTTAAACCATCAATCTTCCATCCGCACAAGAATTAGCTTTGGAGTCCACAGGGTTCTGTGCTTGGTCCAATACTTTTCAGACTTTACATGTCTCCTCTCTGTAGTATTATGAGGAAACATTCTATAAATTTTCACTGCTATGCAGATGATACTCAGTTATATTTGTCTATGAAACCACAGGAAACAAACCAATGAGTCAAACTCAAATTTTGGTGGTAAATTCTTTGGAAAACCTAAACTCTTAGGTCAAGCGATATATGTGTGTATGTGTATATGTATATGTATATGTGTGTGAAGCCTAAAAGCCCTCAAAGTGCGGTGAGGTGGTGGGGAAAGTCCAGGTTTCCTACTGGACCCTGAACACAGCAGCTGCCGCCGTCGTGTAAACACAGATCAGCTGTGCGCTGGACAGATGTGTGTGGCAACTCTTCCTCCGGCTCCGGGCTCAGTGTTTCGCCGTCCAGGGAGGAGTTGGCTTACGTCACCACAGGGAGCCGCTTTAAAAGGTCCCACCCTCCGGTCCAGACCACAACAGACACGGAAACCTGGACTGACTTACAGAAACCGGCAGTGAAACGGCAGAGACGCTGGTAAGACGCGATCCGGTGACGCCGCTACATACTGTAATATACGGTTATCAGCTCATTTAAGCTCAGATGAGATTTACATGCAAAGGGTCTGCACTTGTATAGACACATGTGACCAGTCTCCCGTGTTCTGTAGTTATTCTGTAGTGATTTCATTTTTGTCACCAGTGGAAATATCACAAAATGTCTCTTTAATCACTCATCTTTGTTATTCTTCGCGTTTTGATGCGTCGTTTTCACAGATTTTCTGGTTTCTGTTCGAGTAACGTTGTGTCATAAATGTGTTCACGTGTCGACTGATGACAACATTGTGTAACTTGTTGCTCTGGTTGATCTGCAGCGAGATTTCCCCCTTTACACGACGCTCCACTAGAGGAAGGAAGGATCCAGCAGCTCATTACTGCCGTTTACTCATTAATGACTAGTTTAAGACTGTGGTGAAAGAGTCTATATGTCCTAAAGTCGTACAATTAGTACTGACACTATTAAAACAGTTGATAAAATGCTGTTAATCAGAGGAAGTAGACGCACTGCAACACTAGTACTACAACTATTTATAGCATTCCATACCTTATTTCTTAGTTCATGGTGTCATTGTTCCATATGGGTACAGGTCACGTGATTAGATCCTGCCAAACCAGATTTCACTCCTGTGTAGCTATGAGATCACAATATCCTCCAGATAATGGGTGAGTGACACAGTCAGCTTCCCCTCACTTACCAGTGCATGAGGAGTAAACCCTGGGTGTGGGAGGGGACAGACAGGAGGTTTTTTCCAGGCCAACACAGGCAGTTACATCATCCAGGCTGCAGGGACAGGCAGGTGGTTACCAACCGCTTTCTAGAAGTAGGTTCATGTTTCTGCCAGTGGTGCTACAAACAGGCTCTGCCCTGTGTGTGTGCTGCTCGGAGATTTATTGGTTTTCTGTGATACTCATTCATAGGAAGAAGCAACTGGAGTCTCTGTGAAGTCCATTGTCTTCTGGAAGAGAAGTTTCACAGTGAATCGAAGCCTCACAGTCCGTCAGACTCAGTCTTTGTGGAGATTTAACACCACCCCAGACGAGACCTTTTGTCGGAACCCTACACTGGCACAGCTGCTCACTTCTAAAGCACCATGTTGCACCTGAAGAAGTATTTCACGGAGGGTCTCATCCAGATTGCCATCCTGCTGAGTCTCTGTGGAGTGAGGGTTGACGTGGGGCTGGGGCCCTACCTCCCTCTCTCCTGGCAGGACATGATCCTGGGTCCTGCTTCAGCTCTGACCCAGACCCAGTTCCACAACCTCCGCAACAGCCTAGAGGACGGCCATCACCTGCATCCCAAGAGTGTGGACCTGGACAATTTCTTCACGGCTCGAAGGTTACTAGGCTGGGTCAACTCTCTGGACAGACTACAGGTAGGAAACGCACGTGTCTCAGTTAGCGTAATGACTCTGAGTGCATGTGAGCTATTTTAGCCCCACAGTGAGTGACTCTTTTCTCTACAGGTTCCTCATGCAGAGCTGGAGACGTGGCTGGTCCAGAGGGAACCAGATCCTTTCCCCATGGGATGTCCAGACCAGCCTTCCCCACTGGAGAGAGACCCGGCCAGTCAAGAGAGAGAGCAGATGGGTTCAGCTGTGGAGCCCGGAGGTGGAGCCAGTGCTCGGCAGGAAGAGGAGGTACAGCCTTCTGGCATTTTATAGTAGTCTGATGTAGTCCGTTCAAATGATTTGTATTATCACGCTGCTGAAATGCAACAACAATTATATGTTAAGGCCACTATTTTCTAGTTCTATTTAAAACCACTAAAACACTACCAAAACATTCTAGAAATTAAATGCAGAATGTGAGCTAAGAATGCATTCCAGAAATACTGCAAAAGTTTTATTAGGTAGCAAAGTAATGGTGACATCGTAATAATAATCGTATTCTTCTATTATTATAATGATACCAGAGTTGTACAGTAGATATATTTAACAGAAATCCACAGAGTCACACAGAAGACTTATCACAGAGGATGACGTTAATTGAGCTATTGATTCCTTTTAGAAAGGCTAAAGTCCAGAAGCTTTTTATGATCATAGCAAGACTCTTGGCACTTTCATTTAGTCATATACGGAATCACACTTCATTGATCTTCTGAATCATACCCTCATTGTATTGTCTTTCTGTGTGTATGTTGGCATGTTGCGCCCAGACACAGCAGGAGTCTGAGCTGAGGAAGCAGCAAGTTTATGAGCATCTTGCCTTTGTTTTTGACTCCTACCAAAACTAAGTGTAACAACTGCTGCGTAATGTGACATGATGGCTCAGAAATAGCTGAGTCGCCGTAGAGTTGAACTAAAGCTCGCGGTGCAGTGTGACCTCGGCAGGCGCATGAAGCAGTCCAGGCAGAAGAGATGAAACTGTGCTGGAGAGGCTACACCTGCTAAATAAACACACCACAAGGTTCTTTGTTCTCACACCGTTGTCAACGGCAACCACATCCGTGAAAACAACAATGACCTCACACAGTGGAAAAGACACATCACATGTGAGTGTGAATGTGGTTTATTACAAGGCTGTAGGATTTTAAAGTGCCAATAATTAATAATGGATCTGAATATGAAACTGTTCATAGTGATGTAAAGACTGTAGAGCAAACAAAGCGCTGTTCCATTAATCTATGGTAAGATTCCAAAGCGTCATTAGAACAGAGCCAGACTTCAAAGCACGTAACGGATGTGTGCTGATGATGAGGCTGGCACCAGATTCATGCTCTTGTCTGTTGTGAGCTTCATAAATGAGTGGAAGCGCCTCAGACATGCCCGGTCAAGCCTGGGCCCATAGCACAGACTTGGTTCCATAAAGACACATAAAATGTCTCTCTGGCTTTCCAGAATGAGCAAATATTACATAGCTGTTAACTTTATGACATTACAGTGTAATGAATGACAATACCTGTGACAAAACAGGCCCCTTAACACACAGCAGTAGCAACAGACTGTGCCCCATATAAATAGACCCAGTCTGGACATGTGCTGTACGCAGACACACACTGTGTAAGACAGTCATGTGCAGCATGGATCCGGTTTCCAGTGTCAACAACATCATATAGAGCATCAGACGTCCTCCGCGCGGAGCTCTTACTCTGCTGTCCTTGGTCTGATTTCACAGCCGCTGGTCAACACTTTGCCTCAGGCTTAACTGTAATTACAAACTCATTCTACAGATTAACCAACTTTTGCTTATTTTGATTATTCTAATGCGACTTCACCGCTTTTCTATGTCTGTGATTAAAATAGCTGAACATTGTATATTTCAGACCAAACAGGCAGCTTGTGATTTGCGGCTGTTTTTTCTCTACCTTTATTCATTTATTTTGCGGTTGCTCCCCTTCATGGTTTGCAAATTTAACAATGTTGGGAAGAGATGGGCTTGAGCATCCAAAGCTTTAAATGAACTTTGACTAAAATACTTGAACCAGTGGTTCATAAACAGACAGTAAGACAGAAGCGCTCGGAGCCTTGTGACCTTGTGACTTACTGGCTTGTTTTGAAATGTGATCGCTGGCCCATCGCGTCCTGACACATTTCCCTCCCTCAGTCTTGCATTCCCTCCTGTTTACTGCATCAAGCTCTTCCACGCGAAGACACACCAGCATGTGTGTAAACAAATGTCACACATGCATGAATTAGACAGTGGGGAAAAAAGAATGTGAACCAATAGGAACAACCTGGTTTTCCGCTTTAATTGGTCACATATATGTGCCAACACAGTGTGCTGTAGTGAATAATGCAGCGTTTGCTACATTTAATGCCTGGGCACCCTCACCCTGCCTTTATGTGCCATAGCTACGTGATGTTGGTGCTACAAGGGCGGACCTGGAACCTCATCAGTTAGGTAGAGAGCCCGAGTTGTGCCCCACACTCCCTAATGAGAGCCCCTGCTTGGACCTGGAAATCCACTGGCAGGACTTATTCGCCATCATGCAGCCTGAGGTGAAGTGTATGCATTTAGCAATCAAACAACGGTGACTACACTAAGATAAACGAAGTCGAGATTCATCTTGCATTCTCTCACTCCAGAATACGGACTTTGACATGACGTCATCACCTGAACACACCCTCTATTCGAGACCATACAAGGCCCCTCTAGATGCTGGGTCTGGAGCTCTGCACCACCTCTGTCCCAACCTTGAGGCTAATCAAGAAGTGCGTCTGATGGAGACTCCCCAGCAGCACGGTACTTTAAATGTGTTCTAAGAACCATGACCAGCACCTAAACCCTTCTTGGGGTGGAGAGAGGAGGCCTGAACCGAGAATAACCAGCAGATTGAAAGCTGCAACTTTAACTGGTGCAACTTTCACCTGTGGTTGAAAGGGTCAGAAAGAATTCATTTGTGTCTTTTATACTATCTGCTATACTTTTGTAGTACATGCTTTGTTTTTTCTAAATAAGGACATTGCAGGTGCTATGATTCATTTGGCCTGTTTGTATCTCTAGGTTTGTTGGGTTCTGTGAGACAGTCAGAGCTAGAGCATGTCCTGCTCCCACTCACCCCTAGTGCTCAGCTGGATGACCAAAGTCCGGCCTTCATCAGCTCAAACGTCAACAGCCTGCACCGTCCCCCAGATCACACGGGCCTCTTGGCAGAAAATACCAGCATGGGAGAACGTGCAGACGATAACTGGAATGCCTTCAACATGAACCTCCTAGCGCCAGATTATGCCGATGACATGGAAGATAGTCCCTCATCACAATGTGCGAATTACTCTGAAAACTTTACTGACTCTGACGCCAACTATCATCCATGTGACTTAACAGCTTCTAGTTCTGCCAGCTCTCAGGAGGGAAATGATGAGACCCAGGACTTTCTGAAATCTCCCTCCAGAACCTTTACGGAAGACAAGGATCTGGACGTTGGGGATGAAGATGATCTGCATAGTCTCTTAGAAGATATTGTGATGTTGGATGATATTAGACTGTTGGACTTAGCTCTAGATGAGGCATTCAGTCCTGAGTTGGCAGCGAGGCTGGAACAGGAGGACTGCTTGGACTGTGACAGAGTCCAAACAGAACGGAAAACTGATGAACATTCTGTTTGCAGTGTGGCAGACAGAGAGGATCAAAGTCAACCAAGACTTCAGCAAGGTAATTTAACAAGAACACACGAGACCTAATGTAGCGTCAATTTTATGACAAAACCCTGTGACCTCTTACTGTATCTTGTCTTTTCTTTCTTTCCTCCTAGAGGGTGAAGATGAGGCAGAAACTGACTCTGGTCTTTCTCTGGACTTTAGACACAGCCCAACTTCTCCATGTGATTCTGAGGCCTCCTCGTATTCCTCGTCCTCATCCTCTCTGTCACAGTCCTCCTTGTCTAGTTTGTCAGTGGTGGAAAGTCTCTCATCCAAAGACAGTGATGATGATGCTGAGGAAGCGTTTGCTGACTCAGATATGGAAGTGGAGGTGACCATAAAGCAGGAGGAAGAGGAGGGGGAGATGGGGGCAGTAGGAGGATGGTGTCCTGAAAGCGTAAGGAAAGTCTTCCCTGTGAAGTACGAGGATCACGAGCTGTTTAATGGCTTTGACTGGCAGGAGCACATTGACCACGATCACACGTACAACCAGCGTTGGTCCCAGGCCTCCTCTCCTCCATCTACTAAACACATCATATCCTCCCCACAACAGCCAGACCACTACTCCTCTTACAGACAAATCACCAAGACGAGCGTGTGGGGCCGTGATGCACAGCGTGCACAAGCACTGAAGATCCCTTTCTCCAGTGAGCTGATTATTAACCTGCCAGTGGACGATTTTAATAATCTACTGACAGATTATCACCTCAGTGAGGAGCAGGTTACTCTTATCAAAGACATACGACGCCGTGGAAAGAACAAGATTGCTGCCCAGAACTGCAGGAAGAGGAAACTGGGTGTTCTGCTGGGACTGGAGGATGAAGTGTCTTGTTTGACCAGTCGCCGTTTGTGGCTGCTACGAGAGAAACGAGAAGCACTAAAGAAACTGCAGGAAATGAAGCGTCAGCTTGGCACGTTGTACCAGGAAGTGTTTTCCAGGCTCAGAGACGAGGACGGAAGGCCTCTGAGTACCTCAGAGTACCTGCTTCATTTTGGGCCCAATGGCAGCGTTACTGTGGCTACGCACCAACATGAAGCACTGCTGCACACCAGAAGAAAAAAAAATGGCAGGAAACAGGACAAGAAAAAGTGAGACGTTCACCCTGGATGTGAGGGGTTTTGGTCATGTAAACCACTAAGTGGTGCAGCGATGATTGACAGATAAAGAAGAAATACTCACACTCAATAATCCTCACAGCCACAGAAATATCCTTGACAGTGACATTTTAGGATGTTGGGTGGCTGGAGGAAGAGAGTTCTTTAAGACAGAAGAGCTCTTTGAACAGATAATAATGATACTGACGATGGCACGGATTTAACTCCAGGTAGTTTTCATCTTCACTCTCATCATACAAAGGTTTTACACTGGGAGATGATTTGAATTAAGACTGACTGCTATTAGCAGCTAAATAACATCAGATGTGCTAACACGAACGGTCTTCATGGGTCCAATCTTACCGCTGCTTTTTATTGACAGACCATCACTATTGTCGTCATCTGTTGTCAGGTCTGGCTGTATCCCTTTGGCCCAGGTCAACTGTAGTAGAGTTGTTGACATGTCTGCCTTTTATAAAACGTGTGTTGGCTGTACACAGTCCTGCTTGACTGGGTCCTGGCTGCCAAATGATTTCAACAATCGCACTACACTTGATCCAAAAATGTGACTGGTTCTGCACCTCAGGGCCACTCATGTCAGAAATAAGGTATAGTTGTTGGATTATTGTTCATTATTGTTCATCATTAAATACTGAAATGTGCCAATTTGAAAGTCAGTGGATTTAGATACCGGCTTTCTGACGGTTTCCTTACATAGCGTTATGTAGCCTTCGCTTTGTCAAACAACAGGGTTTATCTGCACCTTTAACTGATGCATGATTTCATTTCAACATAGCTATAAATCTGTGAATCCTGTCATTCATGCCGGTTTCCAACAAGTGTTGTTCATCATATAGGCAGCACCTGTAATTCAAAAGTCAAGTCTTAATTCATGGGCTAAGTAAACAGTTAATTTGCTAAGCTATTAAATAAATGACGTTGCTCGTTGAATTGCTAGCATGCGCACAGTAAGACAGTGCATAGAGACTGAGATGGAATAATTAATATAAGGAAGACTGGCAGGACCGATGTTCACTAACGGTACCTAAACGTGCAGCGATCCAGTTTTAAAATAGGGATGTAGGCGCAGTGATGCCTTTAGTAAGTTCATGTGTACATCTAGAATTTCTCATGAATGAAGCAGCATAAGTTACACCATACATCTTTTAAAGGCAGATATAGGAGACTGAAGTTCTTTTAAATTCAAGTGTGAGCTTTGGTAAATCTGCATGAGTATCACTACTGCTGCTAAAACCAGCTTTTATTAGTTGTTTTTAGGCGTAAGCCTTTTAAGGGTAACCATGTGCTTGCTAGTATTCAAGAATTTGGAATCCCATCTTCTCTTTGGAAAGAGAACAATTCAAATAAAGTCATGTTTTTGGAATCGGCTAAGTTTTCTCTTTACTTACATAGTCAACAGAGCAGACACCAGCCCAAAAGGATTAGAATATTCAAATGTTGTTGCTAATCAAAATGCTTAATGGAGATTGTGATAAGCAGTCAGTCAAACTAGCCTAAATGACAAGAGCACACATTACAAAAACAAAAACTTTATTGTTCAAACTAGACAAGTAAAAGCAGATCAAATATGACTGGGACATTTCAAGGGAAACCAAAATACATGCAACAGGACAACACAAGCTAAACCAATCACAGAGAAAAGAGATGGAGACAAGACAAAAGAAGCAACGTAGCAAACCCAGGTGCAGCTAATTCAATCCCCACTCCCTCCTGGGTTGACGTTAGCAGGAAGGAAGTCAGTGTGCGTAACAGTTCATAATATGATGTCTGCTATGGAAAAAAGGAACATTAACAGCTAAAACATAGTAAAACTAGCTGAACTGAACTGTAAAAAAGGTAGGATGAAACCCAGCAGATACAGTCAAAGGTCCCAAACAGCTGAGCTGCGTCACCTTAAAAGAAGTGGTCTCTCCAGAAATGCAGCTTACTGGTTGAAGTTTGATATCACTGAGGCTAGTTAGGATGAGGAAACCAGGTTCAGCTTCAAGGATCATGATGTGAAGGAAAGAAAAGGGTCAATAATGAGCGGTGTTACTACAGAAACACATTTTCACACTTACAAAGGAATTTGTTCAGAAAACAGGGATTTCAAGTAGCTAACCCAGGTCTGCTCGCAGAGGGAGCTGCTAATCTAGCTTTAATACAGCATACATGTTGGCACTGCCGAGGTACATTCAACACCTAAACTGAACAGGCTGCACAGACTTTAGATTCAGTGACTCTCATGCCCATTCTTACAGCCATCACCTTTTATTTTTGCAAATATTGTAAAATAGGGACGTCTGAAGGCAAGAACATTCAAAAACAGCGCACAGTGTGGTCAGTCATTATGTCTTGAGTGTCACCCGGTCAGTGCATGCTAAAATACAGCCTACGAAACACAGCTGCATGTGTGCGAGTGTTAAAAACAACGAGGTGGGAAGAGGTCGACGTACTTCTAACCATCTGCTGGGTTCATTATGTTCCGTGGAGCTTAGTGACGGAGCTTCACACCAGGTCATGGAGCTCATCCAAACAAGCCTGTCTGAGAACCTCTAGCAGGAAAAAGCCTTCACCTACAGATTATTCAGGCACAAGTCTGCTAATGCTAACAGGTAGCCTGAACCACTGTAACAACAGATGACAGATATTCCTGCCCATCGCACAATGAAGATCACAACCAGCCACATACTGATCTTTGTGTGCTCTTACCAGATGCCCAGACTGACAAAAATGTCAGTGAAGTAGTGAAAATGGCCACTGAAAACACTTAGTCTAGAACTAAATGACTGGAAAGATATTTTATACCTTAGCATCAGCACAATGGGATACAGCACAGAACGTAAGCTACATGCTAGTTTCTGAAACCTTAAATCGGTTTGATCAGACACAGACATGGTGATTATCACTTTAACTTCACGTTAAACATGAAGCTGAGTTAAGGATGGATCATGGCTGGAATGAAGCTATTTTTGATACGGTTTCTGGTTCGCTAGCTGGTACGACATCTGAAAGGCTATGTCATGGTCGTTAATGTACAATAACACGTTCTCATACATCTGTTTATGTGGGCTGTCATCAAAGGTATTAAACCTGTCCGTTTGATGAGAGACTGGTGGCACAGAGAATAACTGATTCTGAAACAGATCCACGCCACCGTCTTTCCCCTTCAAAAGACATTCCCTATGGTGCATCCTGACAAAACAGGAAGAGGTTTATTCTCTTCGTGGTGCCGCAATTCATCAGCCACACGAGTGGGTACATTGTAAAATCACCGCGTCTTTAAATGATGGCCCGTGATTGGGAGGAGAGACACTGTTTGGTTGTCACATGATGGCTCACTTAAAGGGGTACGTTGACAGCTTGAAATAAATTCCTGCATTTCACCAGGCACCTGTCACAACATGCAGGAGACAAACACTTTCAGCGTAATCAGTTCAATATCCACCTTGTGATAACTAGGGCAGAATACTGGGAGTACAAAGGCACCAGCTGCCATCAAGTGACAAGTTCTTGGTGAAAGAAATAAATGAAAATCAGAGGCACCAAGTGTCAACATACCATTAAAAACAAAGTGAACCTAAATAAGAGGACATTCTCAGTTGAGACACAGGTGGGATAATCTTTTGGGGAAAGGAAAGTGCACCATCTCCTTCCAGGGCAGGAAAACAAACCTTCCTCCCCTCCGTCAGCTACACTGGCATCCCAACAACCTGGGATGTTCTTCTCCACCACTTTTGCTGCCAAAGTGGCTTTTAGACGGATCCTGGACAACAGTTCACCAGTACGTAGTTGATTTCCTGCCCTACACATGAACACTTTCTTTCTCTTCACACCTGTCTGCTGCTCTACTCATCTAGTCTTTCTTCTCCTCTTCTTTCTTCTCCTCTTCCTCTGTGGGGTAAGAATGCCATGTCAGGCGCTCCTCGTAGAAAGAGATAACCACCTGTGGGCATTTGACATTAGCCTCTTTGGCTGGGACGAGGTCAGCTTCATCAGAGTTCTTCCTGTTAACATAAAGTGAAGAAACGTTTGCTCTTACTGGAATGTGAACCAACATACTCTACTAAACTCTACAGGAAGAATGAATGTGTTAACCTTAAGGGCCAGTGAGCTTTGGTTTATTTCATTGAAAGGGCTGTTGATTAAAATGTGTGTGCTGCCATAATAACACTGCCTCCAGTGATGGATTGGACACTTTTCTGAATCAAACGATCTTTCAGCGGCGATTGCCAGGAAGTTGAATTTAGAGATGACTGGCAACTGTTCATTTTCCACTGGTGAATAACAGGATGCATTTGCCTACAACTATGACTTGCAGCGATCAGATGATTTTTATATAGACAGCAGAATTAAATGAGGAGGTACTAGCTTTTGACACATCTCCAGCCTGAACTATGAAATAGAACAAAGGACCACTGTTACCTAGTCACTTGAGTGTATTTAGTGTCAGTCAGAACTGAAGAAGAGCCATAAACTCAGTGATTCAAAGGAGCTGACAAAGTCTTGCTATATAATAACTGAATGCACACGTGCTGTTCAGCTCCTGTCAGGACCAGATATTGGCCAGCTGTGTTTCCCGTGCTGTAAAATACTTTCTCTTGCGTGTAGAATATTGTGATGTTTCATTTCGTCACCATGTAGATATTTTCACGTCTGTATGATGATGTTTGTCCAACTTGCTGTTGAGACCAACAACAAATGTAATTCCATCAGTACTACTCACCACTTCATGAGGAACATTAGTTCTCCACTGGAGTCTGTCGCTCCAATAATCCTCTCTGGCTGTAGACCTCTGCCAAAACCTCTGACCTTCTCACCCTGGAGACAGGAAGTACAGGAGGAAACTACATGACTGAAGCATTTACTGTTCCACTGATGAACAGTTACTGAAGTTCCAAATGAGTAAATATAAGACAGGTTTGCTGACTAAATCATTTTCAATCAATCAGTAGCAAAGGAGATCCCCCACCCATCTACACGGTGCAGTAGCTTTACTGCTATTTTCAATATGTCTTTTTCCTTCCCTTTGGCTGGGAAATATTCCCCCATGTTCAATAATTATAAACACTAGTTGAACTTTATCTCCAAACACATAAACAATTGTATAACACACAGAATGGTGTTAAACAACCTGGAATACATTTGATATTTTCTCTTTTATATGTCTTATCAAATACACAATATAGTCACCTGGAATGGTTTCAGTTCACAGTCCCTCTTGGTAAGAGGTAACTCGTGATATGTCTTGCCTTCTTAATGTGCTTTAGACCATCAGTTATCTTGTGCAGAGGAGAGGAGTTCTATTAGTGCTACTGCAGCTAATGTACAAGTCCGTAATATGCCAAGAAACACTCAGTTAAGTAAACAGAATAGACAGTCAATTATTGCTTAAGGAAAATCTCAAGCACATTAAATCTAAAGTTGCATTTTACTGAGACCATGCCTGAAAAGGCAAAAAACTAGATCTGTTGCAGAGCATAATCTATTTATTTATTTATTATTACCAGTCTCAAAAAGGCTGATGTACAGCAGCCGAAACTAAAACCTACATGAATGCATCTCAGAGTTAAAACACTGGGTGAGTTCCCATTACTTCAAGAACAATAAGCAGAGACAACCTGCTCGTCAAATGAGGTTTCGGTTCTCACTACAGTTAGAAAAAAAAACACACAATAAAAGTTGTCTAACATATTTTGTGGATTAATACTGTATTTGTTATTTCATATGTAATTTAAGTTTAACGGAAAACATTCTAAAGCCAAAAAGGTACAATTTTGTCAAATCTTTTAAAATCGTACGTATTATAAATATTTGTCCCAAAGATGCTCAGCACAAGTAGTTTAAATAAAGACATATACTGTGGACTTTGATAAAGCAGGACGACGCAGTGCGCTTATTTTAACGCACCTTATTTTCCAACAGGAACTTGCATAAAAGTATAAAGGCCCTGATGCGGAAGTTGCTCTGGATTTCCTCATATTATCACTAAAGCAATATGATAGAAGATCAACTGGTGATTTTTACTACTACTTGGTCCATTGATTGTTGATCTTCTCAGATCATATACAATGGCAGTGTTGCTAGCAATTAAACCACGTAACTAGCATTATTTAGCAAACTGCAAAAAAAGCACAGTGTTTAATGGCGTGAGCCTCAGCTCATGAACCATCTACTGCTGATGACTGAACTTGACTTGTTTGGCCTGTTATTCATGTACGAAAGCTGATGTAATGTTTGTAGCAATGATGACATATCACTCACAATTGTTCGTGTAGTACATTAGACATGCATATACATCTTGTTGTTTGTGTATGTTTGTGTGGTCTTGCTGACTGTTGGATGCAGACTTTAGTTTCTTATTTGCTTACTTCCTCCTTCTTCCTTTTGCTCCCACGTTCTTCTGACTCTCCCGAGGCCTCACTGGCAGCTTTCCTCTTGCTCTCTTTCTTTTTCTCCTCCTTCTCTTTGTGCTTCTGCATGTACTCTGCAATAAGGTCAGGACAGTCCAGGTTCTCCTCTGGCTCCCAAGTGTTATCCTCACTGGACAGGTTAGGGTGCAGACAAAACACAAATGAAAGGTATAGGTTTGTCTTCTGGGCAGCAGCTGAAGACAAATGCTGAACGGTACATTACAGGCATAATCTGTGGTTGATCGATCATTAATTGCTAAAGGAAATATGCACCAAACATGTCACCACAGTGGAGACTGAATAGTACTCACTCTGAAAACCCTTTCCATTTCAGCAGATACTCCACTTTTCCCTTCACCAGTCGCCGATCTAAAACCTTCTCCACCACATACTCCTCCTCTTCTTCCTCTTCCGCTGCTGGCGCCGCAGCCGCTGGTGCTGGAGCGGCTGCTGCTGTAGCACCAGCGGCTGGCTGTGGCTGTGATGGCTGCGGCGGCGGCTGCTGTTCCTCCTCCTCCTCAGCCTTTTTGCCCTTCTTTCCCGCTACGGTTGCCAGCTTGACGTCTGCCAGGGCTGCCACTGATGGAACCAAAAGGATGCAGAGATAATGTTTACACAGTTCTTGTGTTTAAAAACATCTTCTAATGTTATCCAAGTTGTATTTCTGCTTTGTTGCAGCACGTGACTAAAGCTAATGCAACTTGAACACGTCAATCTACCAAAACCACAGATAAGATTTGATCTCAGTTTTGCAGCCACTGCGACTCAGAATGTAAGTAAGGTTTTTAATGTGCCAAGTCAAATGGTAGATAAATATTTTAAGACTTCCTGTTTCCCAGTTTCACAAGTACCCTTCTGCACACAAAGTTTAAAACCATCATGCACAGTTGATTTCAACAGCATCAGACTATTAATACTGATTGAAATGTATCATGTCTAAATTTGGCCCTGTGTAATATCAGAGAGAGGGTGACTAACAAAATATAGAGGTTTAGGAACTTTAGGATCTGCTGTGTGCTAAAATAAAATATGGTTAGTTCAACTTGGGAGTCAGCTGACAAACAAGCTATTTCTACATTTGTTTGGAGCAGAACAACATCAGAGATGTGTGGAGAGGCCTGAAGACCATCTCTGGCCACTGACAGAGCAGAGACGGATGGTGAGGACCAGAACCTGGCCAACGGGTTAAACCTGTTTATGATTTGACTCTTCACACATCTCCAGCCCAGCGGCTACACCCACCCCCACACGTAGACTACTGTTGCCCTCACCAAGCCCACAACTTCCATGTCTGAGGGGGAACAAGATGGATACAGATCAGTCATCGTGGACTTTGTGGACTGGTGTGAGAGCAACCACATCACACTGGTGAGCATCCAGGGCTCAGACATGGAGACAGTGCACAGTTTTAGTACCTGGGTGTTCACCTGAACCGTGAACTGGACTGGACTCACAACAGTGACGTCCTGAACTAGAAGGACCAACGTGGCTCCACCTGCTGAGACTGACTCCTCTGCAGTGAGCAGCCTCTGTGAGGACACTCTGTGACTCTGTGGTCTCTGCTCTCACTACGCTGTGGTCTGTGGGGAGCAGGACACAAAGAGACTCAACCAGCTGGTCAGGAGGTTCTGTCCTGGCTCCACTGGACTCTGGAGGAGGACGTTGGCCAAGCTGACTTATTCTCACCCACTGCGTCAGACAGTGGAGACTCTGAGCAGCTCCTTCAGTGGAGACTGATCCAGAGTCAGTGTAGGAAGGAGCAGTAACACAGACCCTTCATTCCACTGTTGTTAGACTCTATAACTAATCAGTCTAACAGCCACTGTGCAGATTATCTGCTACAGTTGATTTGGTCATTTATGTATAGTGTCTTGTATTTGTGAAAATTGTAAATTTGTATACTGATAATTTTTTGACTCCACTTTTATTCTGTTAATGATTGTTTGTAGCTGTTGAGTTTCACAATTGAGTATTTGCTCATCACTTTATGTTCCACTACTACATACTACTACACACTACAACTAATCCTTTCACATTAGTTAGTAAAAAATAAAAAATAAATAGATAATATAAAACAATGAATTGATGACATGTATGTCAAGTTCCCCCGGCAACCTGTGGTACATTCCAGCAGAAGACAACACAAAGTGTGTAGCAGCCATTCAGGCAAACAATCCACTGGAACAAAGGAGAGCCAGCAGCACAAACGTCCCTTCAGCTCATTACTCAGAGTCACTGGCCTCAACACACAAAACAACGACATAATATTAGTAGAAATGTTGTATTACACAAATATTACAACTAGAAAACCATCTAAACTTCAACGTATACAACTTTGACACAGTTTAAACTTTAAAACAACTTTTGCTTCACATGAACAAGGCGAATCAAACTGACTGATTAATTATCCGCTGGACTTTATATCCTAATAAAATCAAAAATTACTGCTCATCCTTTCAGGAGTCAGATCAAATCCATGATGCAAGATAAAGGGGTGGGTGATCTTTTAGATGTCATGCGCTTGCTTTTCAATTTTGGATTCGCTGAGCTGAACTGAACTGCGGGAAAGGTGCAGTGACACCAGGTGAGCAGAGACACGAACGACTGCCGAGCAGGACACGTCGCGGCGGAGGGACGCAGCCTGGTCGTGCTTTACATAAAACACCACGGTGGTGCAGACTTAACTTTAAATGCACGACGACCAATGTAAACCACGCATCCCAGCTTGTTACGTAAGCCCGCGCTTCCCTCAGCGGACCCCGCCACCAGCCAGGGCCACGTCGGCCCTAGTGTGGGTCCCACAGCCGCGGAAGGAAGGCGCGTTAGCGGCATCCTCACCATCCTGGAGCCGTAAACAACGCTGGTCCGTGGTGACAGAAGCGCAGCGTTTTACCCCAGACCTGCGCAGTCTGACCCCACTTTTTACTGACTGTCGACCTGTCCAGCTAAGTTCCAGCACATTCCTCTGAGGTCAGCGGGGAACCGCTGAGTAAAGCCGGGGAATAAGGCGAGTCAGGCGGCCTGACCTGCAGCCAGAGAGCAACATGGCTGCGCGAGCCTTACCGTCGGAGAATGCTTGGCGCTTCTGTGGGTTCGCGGTAGGCCCGAGTGCACGCGCTGAGATTTCCCTGCTGAGCACGAGGCAGAGCCAAGGACACGCTAGCTGCGACACTAACTGCACGCGGACCCAGCGGCTTTGCGCGACTTTCCCTGGATGCGGCTTGATGCTAAACCGCACAATAGCCCCAACACCGCTAACACCCGCCACCAATCCCGTTCTGCCCGCCAACAGCACAGCCGGAAGTTACGTCACTTCAGCCGTGCGAGACAAGGCATTGTGGGAGGTGAAGTCTTTGACAATTAACAAGAAAGTCGAAACACACAAACACAACATAATCCAAAGCCTGGTGTCTGCTGAGCGCCGTAACAACGTAGAATAATGATGACGTAGAAGAGCACAGAGCAAGACCAATGCAACTAATGCGGAGATCTGCTTGAAGAAAACTCTAGATTATTCTCTATTCATCAGGTTGGTGGTCATCTGTAAAAATAACTGTGTTTTAAAGAAAACACTGAAGTTGGTCTATTTCCGATTTCATGGTTTCTGCAGAAATTGGTCATGAAATGTGATGGGGTTTCCCTTCGTGCCACAAATGTCAACAAGTCATACTAAAACACATCCTATAGTCATGATCCGTCATGTTTTTATTGAACACATCCTTCTGATATGCAAAATGACGAGGGTCGAGTGGAGTCAGGTCTAACTTGTAAAGACCTTCAGGCAGCGTCAGTGACTTCAGAGACACGAAACCCACCATGTGGCCTTTCCCAGTCAGAGCCCAGCATTCACACGAACAGCTTCCTCCAGGTTCCTGCGTGTCGCGCTCGTCTCAGCAGCACAGTTTGGTTGGAAACCGAGCCCTAGGATTGTTCACGCAATGTCTGCGTGGTCCGAGCATTTTCTAACCTTCTGAAAAAAGGGACTAAGAAGTGAACTTTAAAAGCCTGGCGTGTTATTTCTAAAAGCCTTGTAAAGAGGATATTGCATTAATTGTTGCACCTTTTATTACTGACATTTCCTCTCATTTAGCGTTTCGTGTACTGGCTCTGGACTGACTTGGACGTGGTCAGACTACGTTCCCTGCCTTTCTTTATGTAACACTGCCATCTGCTGTTGAGTTGGAGAAGGCTGTAACGCGTGTACGTTCACTGTCCACTTTATTAGGTACATCTGTACAGTCTGACCCCAACCATTACAATAAGACAAGCAGAATCTGTCAGGAAGCTGATTATTCTTGTATTTGATAATCATTATTATTCTTCAATTCAATTCAGCTTTATTTATATAGCGCCATTTACAGTGAGGTTTAAGACCTGACACAACTAAACAACAGATCCCACATAAAGCAGCTTTTAATTTTTACTTTTATTATAAAGTGGGCGGCGAAGTCCATTGTACAATGTATGTTATTAAGGCCAAGACATTACAATAATCCTAATATATTTATAATAGACACATTATATTCTTTACTAATACCCATAATAATGCACTGCAGTTTGAATCCATCATGCTGTTGTGGCCTCAATAATATACAACACGGGATTGTCACCTTTCTGACAGCTTCACTTTGAACACTGAGAAATTAAAACTCAGAAGTTTTGTGTGA
Organism: Macropodus opercularis; assembly: GCA_030770545.1. Lineage (NCBI taxonomy): Eukaryota > Metazoa > Chordata > Actinopteri > Anabantiformes > Osphronemidae > Macropodus > Macropodus opercularis. The sequence continues at coordinate 2,374,904 of CM061096.1, read as the reverse complement.
ATTTTCAAATATGTAATAGATCGTGCAGGTGTTCAGCTAATGTGTAGGTAACGCTTGCCTGACGCTTCATGGCTGCAGTGCTGCAACGAACCACCAGATGGCGCCTGGGGGTTTGTTTCATCCTGGTAATTCAAGCCTGTAACATTTCAAGTGTTACTTAAATGCAAAATGATTAGTGCTACATTCCATTAATGTTGCCGCCAGCATTACAGCATTTTACTACTATTGCCACTAATTACAGTGTTACTATTGCAATAGAACGTCTAATGCCTGTAAACAACCTGCTTACGCCTTAGAGGCCGCTGCCTGCAGAATGGAGGTGTGTGGGAAGCTCAGCTCTGAAGTAATAAAGTCAGCGACAACGGTGAACACTAAATCTCCGCAGGAAGCATTGGATATTACAGGCTGGGGTTATGTAACAATATCAAACGATCAGTAGGGACAGGAGCCGTAAAGCAGCGTTAACGCCGTAATACAACTCAGTTTAAAGCGTGTGGAAACGCATGAGTTGCGTTTGATTTGAATCACAGTATTAAAATGATGACGTGGACGTTGCGTGATTCATTTGGACCGTGAACCTCCTCAGATCAGTAAAGAACGCAACGTGAGATGATGCCTTGTTTGTCACTGTTCACTGACTGGATGACGGAACTCCTTCAAAACCGATGAGCAACAAATGCAACCAACAGGAATTTCGTTTCTTCATTAACGACATAAAAACTCCATCAAAAATTGGAACGAAAATTGTTTATAACAATGTTATAAATTGTATTAATTGATTTTAATTATTAATAAAACGCTGTCTAAATTTATTTTATTTTCTAAAAATTAAAACATTGTTTATATTTGTATTTTACGAATTTGCAGATTCAGACCTTTAGACTATTAAAATACAAATGTTACGTTGTTGAACCTGGTGTTTAACAGAAAACAAACTAGGTGTTTTAGCAATAATGATCTACAGATAATATTAAAACGTATTGTTAAAATGATTAATTTATTACATAAAACAAATACAATTAAACACACACACAGCTTAAATATCCATAATAATACATAATAAACATCTATGTAAACATATTCACTCAAATAACTGTAATCAATACAGTAAAAACATCATAAACGTATTTCTTTATACAGATTATAGATTAGGATAACATATATAAACAAACAAATACAAACAATTACAAATGAGCAAAAATATTAATAACTATAAGTTATATTATTAAAACCTGTTATAATACAGTTGAGAATTTAAAATGTAAATAATCAATTAAAATCAGAATTGCATAATTTTTTATGTTTCTTTCTGCTCACGTTAATTTTTGATGCAACAACCTTAAATACAAGAAAGAAGTACACAGCATATATAAGAAATCTAAATCCATACATAACCAGTAGATAGTAGCCAGTAGATGGGTATGATGCCACTTTCCGGCAGCAGAGGGTGCAGTGCTGCTGAACGAACCAGGTTTCTACTGATCCACTGATGCAGAAGCAGCCGTTTAGGGTGGAAGTCATGCAGTGTGAACTACATAAAGGACTTCTGTCAACTCAGTCATCGTGAAAAATGCTGAAATAAACAGAGGATCAAATGTCGTAAGGTTTAGGTTGAAGCATTAAAGTGTCTGTTACACAACATCTTCTCTACAGATGTTTAATATTACAACGATCTTCAGTTGCTTTGGTCACTGGTCAGACTTAACGCACACTACTTTGTGTAAAGACACAGTCAGCAGAACAGAAACAAAACCTGTTTGTCTGTCCAACCACTCATACAGAGCGTTGTAATCATGTTAACACGCTTATTAAAAATGACGACGCAGCCACACTGAAATCTGTAGAAAATTATATTTAAAAATCTTTGTTTGTGAAATATGCGAATATTTTTTTTAATTTCTGTATGTAGAATTCAAAGATGACCTCATAGAAGAGGAGAACCTGATTGTTGTCATGATAAAACTGAGAGAAATGTGTGACAGACTGTTACTTTGGCGAATGTGAACACGATCAGCACAACAACAACTGTCAAAGTCTTTGAAAAATATAAAATCAGGATGAAGCAGTTGTTCATCGCTTAGTAAATAACACATGAAAAAATGAATACACACATGTAAACAGCTTGTGATCTGTTAAAGGGAAGTAGAGCAGTGTGTATGAGGACGTCAGCATCTGAATCTACAGCAGCTGGTTCACAGTGGCCAGAACATGTCAAACTAGCAGAGCTATTAAAAAGGAACGTTTATTTAACCTGTCATCAGAGAAAAAACTTGTTCAAACATTGAATATTCACTAAACATAGGGCCTGAAGTACCAGGGCACACAAAGCCTTCAGCCTTTCTGTCAACAGCTTTAGTGTTGAACTTTAAAAGGTAAGGCATGAAAAATGCAAAGGGAATCTGGAACATACAGGTGAGAGATTCTGAATCTGAACAACCCCCCCCCACAATCAATATTAATGATCTGTCCAACCATTTAAATATCGCATGCACCATCAGCTCCCCGCAGCACACAGACATGATAGAATATTGACCTGTGTAATGGTGTGGACTCACTAATATTAAACCCACTCAGTGGAATGACTTGAACCTTGATCCTGCAGCTGTACAGGAGGCGAAATGTGTGTCTACAGCATGCGGCATGTAAAAGATTTAAAAGTGAGAGTCGGATTTGAAAAATGAAGTAAATCCACACGTCAAGGGTTTTGACAGAACGATGAACACAAGTGTTAAGCCCACAGCAGTCACAGTATTTTCGGATTCCATTTCATTTTGTTGAAGTTCTATCCTCAGCTGTCCTCTGGCCAGCCAACATGGTTTTATGGAGAGTCACCATATCCTTTTGAGTGGAGGGCTCATGGGAGGTGTTTCCATCCCATGGCCTCGCCCCCTGCTGAGGAAGAGTAGTAGAGAAGCAGGGCAAGTTCAGAGAAAACCCTTTGGAAGACATCTGAAGGGATCTGAACCGTGGCTGCAGCAGAAACGCATCTTGCCTTTTGTTAGCAGTCTTAAATCCCAGTGCTTTGTCATCTGGTTTGGCAGGAGGTGGTGTCTGACTGAGCGGAGTTCATGGCTTCTGGTACTGAGTTACTACAACTGTGTAAAAACAATGAGAGGTGATTCACAGTTTGCTCTGCTGACTGTGGAAACAGCCTTGAAAAAGGTGTTTTGCTGTTGAGCAACGCTTACGTAAGCTGTAATGGTGGTTGTTACCACAGATCCAAGCACTGCTCTTACATGCCTACATATCGGTTCTGATGGAAGCGGTGACCCAGGGTGACATGTGGTCGCGTCTCGTCTTCAATGAATGGACGGCAGTGAAATGTTTTCCAGGACCTTCTAGCTCACCCTTATTACATGGGTATAAATTTCATTGAGCAGATGATTCAGATCAGATGTTTCATATATGAATACACCAAACATTGCTTTGTTACAGTGGAATAAAAGAAAACAAGGCGAGAGAGACTGTTGGAGAAAAGAGAGCGAGCCGGGAGACGCCTCATTTTTCCTCTCGGCCTCACGTTGACCCGACAGTGGATGGAGAGAGATAAGGGAAGCACTTATGTATGGAGAGAAACACACACACACAGGTAATTATTGATTGTCATTCGTTCTTCCCTGTTCTCAGGATAACGACGACACTGAATGCTGAACAAAAAGGGGGCGAGAGCCTGGAGCCATGTCAATCTCTACAGGTTGCCATGACAACACACGTCAGGTGTTTAGCCATGGGGAGAAGGTAAGTGTGTTTATCAGTGTTCATACATGCCTGAACGCCAACCTCTAACCTTCAGTATCTTCCTTTTTATGTTGTCTGTAGTTAGGAGAGCTCAGCTCAGCTCAGTCTTTTTGTATGAATAGCATATGGTTCATTTTTACCGTAGAGAAAATCGGCCGGTGGGTTGAGTGTCTTAAGCATTTTTCAGACATGTGCTGGAACCTTGAACAGCTACGCATGCTGCCACGTCAACAGGACCCCTGCTGTGCCTGTGCTAATACATCTCCTGTAACGCTGTTACAAGTAGACAGAATGTATACGTGTTAGATAAGGGGACTACAGCCTGAATGTAAAAACTAGGCTGATACAAATGAAGTGGATGCATTAAAACGCAGCTGAATGCAAAGTCTACCCGTTTACTGCTTTCTCTCCGATTTGCATTTCTCCCTTCGAGTTCTCTCCTTCTAGTCAACCAGAAGGTGCTGATTTTGTATAGCTGCACACAAAAACAGGCTCACATGGCCGCACGCTGTGCCGCGTGCCCCCAGGGCGTGTATGTGCACGTGATGGAGTATAGGAAGAGAGCCATTGCCCTGCTGTTGAACCCGTTACGTTTCTGTTCTCCTCTTCCATCTTTCTCTCCAGCCTGATATATGCTACACAGAGACCAGCCCTGAAACCTCTTCTTTTCTAAAACGTCCAGAAGAAGTAAAGGAATGCGTGGAGTAAATGTGAAGGTGAGTCACTTCTGGTGTGTGTGGTTGCCTCTTGGTTTTCTTTCTCTCATAACAAGGTGAAGCTGTCTTCATTTATTTGAAAATGTTAACATCTAGGCCCATAATTGTGGCTCAGTGTCATCAAGCACACAAACAAGCTGAGCTGATCTCTCCACAGCCCCTGCTCTGGTGAGGAGCCGTCGGGTTCTTCCTGACACTGCAAGTGAAGTGTTTCACACTTGAATTACTATTAAACATAGTAGGTAAAGACCTTTAACGACTTCATTATCCAGCTGTTTGGTCAAGTTACTCATAAGGTGCTGTACTTAAATCTTCAAATAATGGATTGTTTTATAATCTGGATGGTTGGTTTTAAGTGGATGGATTTAGCACAGTTACAGCTTTAGTTGCGTTGCTACACTCACGGAGGGCGTGGACTGAGTCAGCTCCATGCTTTGCTCTCTTTACATTCACCCCTAGGTAATAGAAGCTATTCTAGTTGTTGACATGCTCACAGGAGCGTCTTACGTCAGGAATACCATGCTAGCAGTGTGTCTTAGAATAAAACACAAAGCGGAGACGGGGCTGTCGATTTATACTTAGTTATAAACTTCAAATATTACCACTTTGACCCGGTGCCGGTACTAGGTGCTGGCTGAGGGCCACTAGAGTCTCTAGGAGTTATCCACTGGGCACCATAAATGTTTGAACAAATATCATGGCAATCCATTCAATAGTCTACCACACAATAATCTACCCCAGCTACAAGGCGACACTAGAGAGAGAGTACGTCTGTCCTGCTGTTATAAAGGACCTGCGTGTTCCCTTATTTGTGGGTAATAAGAGCAGGAGACATGAGTGTGGACATGAGAGGCCATCCTTCAGGAAATGGTTTAACCGAGCTGTTAGTGAGTCGCTGCAGTCCAGTCACTAACATTCCTTTATATGTATAACAATTTACATGCATGTGGGACACACAAGATGGATAAAAGAAGACGTTTCCAGGTGTCTCTCTGTTCTGTGACCTGGATTTGAACCCTGACTGAACCTCTGCGGAAGCAAATGCAGGACAATAGAAGCGAGTTAGTCAGCATATATTTGAAAACAAGGAAAGAGGATTTATCATGATCACCGTGCTGTTAAATCCAAAGATAAGGTTTACTAATGTGCTGCCAGGTGCAGAGCATTTCTGGCACAGTCTGGGGTTTGCAAACAGTATGTGCTTGTGTTTAGGTTGCATACATGGCCTGGATGGCTGCATGCTTTTATTTTCTAAACTTCAATTGTAGGTTTTCTGAAAAAGAAATCAATGGGCTGCCAATCCTGTTTTAATATTCCTGCGTTGTCTTATTCAACACCTTCCATGCAGAAATGTCACTTAAGTCACAGGGAGTTTTTAAATGCGCTATGTTATATGCCAGTAACCTTGGTCTTAGAGGAAGGTGAACTTTGTTTGACCCCACACTTTTTCTGTGTTCTGACTCTAATGGATGTGTGTCCACCAAATGAATTCACCACTTAATGTTAATTCAGTTTATGGTGCAGCTTTACAAAGTTATGCGTGTGACCCCTAAGAACAGGAAACACTCACTCTACCGGAAGATGATCCTCACCAGAACACAGGCAGGATGGTTGGGCCAGTGGCTGAACGCTGGAGCCTGACGATGTCTGTAGGAACGTACAACGACTGGGAGACAGAGGCAGAGAAACACTTTCAATGAGCTTTATTCGCTTGTGCTTATATTAAAAGTTGTGAACATGTTTTTTATTGGTGATGATAGGGATCGTTTTAAATACAGACTTAATATTTCATGTGAATTTGATCATGACACAGACTTTAAGTAATGGCTCTTAATGTATGTAATTTAGCTCTTTATCATGTCATGTGTCTGTTAACACTGTCCTGCCGGAACTTGTGTTGAGCCAAGACCCAACCATGACCCTACAAGTGCAGGTGATGATTGGGTGCATTTGTTTTTAAGAAGCGCTTTTGATTGTCCAGCCTAAGATGGCTGCTGAAGCAGCTGTTCTGAAAACTCTAAGATGTCTGCTGTCATTCTTTGTGGGTAGAGCCCAGGTTGCTTTGTTGAATCCACGTTTGCCTCACATGCAGCTTTTTCTTTCCTCATAGTCCCTCCCACTAAAGATGCACATAGGGATGGAGGGACAAGATCCAATTAGAGAAGAACCGTGAAAACTGTTTCTGGAGATATGAGACATTCTTTCTTCTGACCTGTCATCTGTTACATCTGTTTCTGTTGATGGTGGCTTAGCTACGAATCTGTCACTTAGATTTCCATCCATTTTACTGAGTGAAAATTAGGTCGTGAGTATTGATCAGTTAAAGAAACTGGGACACACGCTATGAATGGCTTTATTTCAGTCACTCTGTTTGACATTTCTTTAACATTTAAACAACAAATAATTCACTTCACTTTCATGATGACTGTTACATTGTGGTCTGGTCAGATGTTCTCATTAGATTATTAATGATGCTCTAATAAGTTTTAATGAGCTTGAGTCTACCTAAACTTTGCTTTGGTTCACACCACAGAAGCAGCAGAAAATTGCATACTGCATATAAGGAAAATACAAATTATTATTCCTCCTTATTTTTATTGTGATTGAAAATTAGTTTGATGAAAACCTACAGCAGTGACTGAATTTGGATGCTTAGCTTTAAAATTGGAGCAGATCTTTAAACAGGAAAGACTGAAAGGATCAATCTTCAGTCAGTAGCAGGTAGCATCATGGAAGCTATTCGCTTATTTTGGTTGTGCATTGTTTTATTTGACTTTGTTAACAACCAAATGTATTTTGCCATATTTACTGTTTTTATACTTAAGATGCTTCCAGTCAAAAAACGATTACTGTTAAATTATATTGCTACTTTAGCAATATTGGTGGATGATAGGAGTAGTTCAATCTCTATTTACAGTAAATGTGTTTAAGATACAGAATAATCTGTGTTTATTTTGAGTTGTGTCTGTAAAACTGTAACAGTTTAAAGTACATTAACCATTAAATCCTTATTTTCACAGAACTCCTCAAATATCTGGCTTTTAGATGCATTTTAAAAACAGTCTAACCTATTTAAGTTCAAATTCATGTTGGAAATATTTTATTTGAAGTTCTCTCGTTAAAGTTTCATTGTTTTATTGTAAGCGTATGAAGCAGCTGAATCACTGCAGACGCTGTACGCTCAGTGACCCCTCTCTGAACCTGATGGTGTGAGTGCGCATCAGAGCCGACCCCTGCGTGAACCTGGCTGGGGTCAGGGGTCAGAGATGAAGGCCAGGTCACTGTGCCTAGGCAGCGGTGCTGAGTTAAAGGCCAGGTCATTGTCTCGTGAAGGGATGCATTGTTTGTGAGGGCAGAGCCTCCTGCTGGACAAATTGAGTTATGGCCTCTTAGTGTTTCGACTTCACTAAGTGCTTGTGCATGAACTACTAATTCCTGCATTATTTGATTCCTGGTATAATGACTGAGATACACAAATATAATATAATATTGCTTAATAATACAATAATATATATTCTGACTAGATGTGTATAAAATGTATTGTAACATTTAATCTTTAGACTTTATTAAAGATAAAGTGCAATGTGATGTTAATATTGTAGATACTATTCAGATATGAAGGCATTAAACCATACCAAACATAATCTATATGGTACAGTGTAATAGAAGTCATGTGAAAAAAGAGGATTTAAAAAGAACAATCGACTCCACTCAGTTACTAATGAAAACCTAGAATTTCCTACAAAAAATCCTTTAGTATTAATACAAGGATGACACAGTTTGAAATTGCCCATAGGATTTAAAGAGTCATTAATTATGGGTAAAATAAAACCAAGTTGAAGAATCACATATCACATCACATAAAACATGATGACTTTATATGTATATTAAATATATGTTATATGCATCTACATGAATTTGTGTTGGTTAATTCCAAATACTGAAATTAATTCAACCAACACTGTTAATAATGTTTAGAAACTGGAAAAGCATGTTTAATTAATGGGTTCACTAATAATGTATTATGTTATGTTCACATTTTTACAGTATAAAAATAAGTGCAAGAATAAATGTGACTCAGCTCGAAAAATTATCGCTTCATTCCCACAAATGAACCTCTAAATAAAGTCTGTAAAATATTTAAAAAACTAAAGTGTTTGTAATATGAATATAAATGTGAATATTTTATTACTATTAAACTCAATATATTATTAAAATAAAAAATAGACACACCTCCTGTGAGGACAGTCACTGACTATATAATGACTTTCTTATCCTCTTACCTTAACCATGACTGACACAAGCCCAACCCTTAATTCTAACCTTAGCCCCCAAACCACATCTTAACCCTTTAAGTTGTGAGGACCGGCCAAAGTCTCCTCACTCTCCTAAAATGTCCTCACTTTGGTAGGAAAATATATGTTAATAATACATCATATATATAATAATAACAATATAAGACACCCCCCACTTAAACAACCCAAGTCAATCACACTTCTGTAAAATCAAACTGTCCACTTGGGAAGCAACGCTGATTGAGAATCACTTTCACATGCTGTTGTGCTAATGGAATAGACACAGACAACAGGTGGACATTATAGGCAATGATTTCATTCATTCAGATCTAGGATGTGTTATTTCATTTTTTGGAGCAGTAAGTATAGATGTGTGTGTGTGTGTCTTCAGATTTGACCAGTCACTGACCTGGACGGGGTTTTGACCACTGAGTGCCTCTTGCCTCCGTTGCCATAGGGATGTAGCAACCTCAGACTGACCCTTGCACTGGTCACTGCGGTCACCAGCTGACCCTTCGTTGGACCTTATGGCATGATCTGTGTGTGCCTCAGATGAATGACCACACTCTGTATGTGCAGACGGTCAGAAGTTCAAACGGTGACAAGGCTGAAGCATCCATGGCACTATTTACAGCAGAGCCTCACTGATTCCACTAGAAAGGAAGGTTTAAGGACAAACGGTACCTTGAAGGAATTATGTTCAGCAGAGAAATGAACATGTGTAAATTAGCATTTAATGCGTATTAACAGTTTGTGTTGTAGTGACTTTCTGTTTTATACGTCCTGGTAAAAAGTTCTGGTTTAGTTACCTTATAAAGTGTGACGGCAATTTCACACGTTTGAAAAAGACAAATTACAAATTATAAAACAATTGTGAATAAATGGCCTGACAGGAAGGAAGAGAGAAGTGTAGAACATAAAAGACAAGAAAGGCTCAGTCAGAGAAAGTGAGACAGATGAGAAGTCAGCAGGTCAGAGGTCAAAAAGGAATCTCCTAGTGTGTGTGTGCGCGCACACGCTTTAAAAAGTGGTGTGATCTGAAACCTTTGACCTCTGAACTTTGCTCTCTAACAGAGAGAGTGGCTAAATACTAATTGAGACAATATGGACTTTGATGTACAGTAACTCTCCTTTATACTGCAGTTCACCTATCGCTCTCCCACTATCGTGTAGGACATGTACGATACCATAACACACACATCTATGTTTATACTGAGGGGAGGTTTTGTTTGTTTCTTCTTTTATGGGGATTTACAGGTTTTTACTTTGAAATAAGTGACCTGACCTCATACACACGCAGATCTACTAACAGATGAGGATTCGACTGAGCTGCTGTGCAGGAAGACAACAGTGAAGCAGTTAGTCAAGCAGTGAGAGCGGCTAAACGTGTAAAGGTGTAGGCCATGCTTTAAACTTTATGGAGCTAAAGCAGGGCCATAAGTCCTGTCAATCCAAAATATTTGCAAATGAAAATAAACTACTGAAAGATCTAAAAACATAAGCACATTTTTTTCACTTTCCATTTTTTTGTAGTTACAAATCTTCAATCTTTTTTTTCCGTTTCAGACTGTTGGCATCCTTCTGGCGTAGGAGGCGGGACTAACTCAGATCGAGGCCAGATTGCCTTCACTAGCTGTGGGAACTGGGATACGTATGATTGGCGATTCTTAAACTAGCTAATCACGGGTTTGCTTTGACCTAAATGGGCATCCAGGACAAGGTTGTACTTTGTAAGCACCCATCACAGCCAAGAATATTCCAGCATAGTGCTTATGATACAAGGTGGTGGTTCTTCACCATCATCATGACCCAACCGCCTATAACGAGCAAAAGCCAGTTTGGATTCACTTCAGTTTTTACTGCGCATGTCTCAGTGTGGCTGGTTGGATCTTTGACTAAAGAGAAAGAGCCCGTTTGACTTTGATGAACCTAACATTGACTGAGCTGAATAACAGGTATCATGAAGATGAAAGTTTGCTCTTTGCTGTCTGCATACTGCACATGCATGTTGGTGTGAAGTTACTAATTAGATGTAAGCAGTTTATCTGGAACAATGCACCAACTGGTTATACTGGTTATATTAAGTATCTGAAGTGAATCTAACTAGCTGAGAGTTATGTCGTCCAACACTAAATATTTATTCCTAAATTGTAGTAAAGTAACATCAAAGGAAACCACACAAAAAGGTGCAGGGTCCAAACTGTTCTGTGGGCATAGACAGCACATGATTTATATTGGATGGATGTTGGATTAATAGTGATTAATACATTATCCAGTTAATTGCTGTCGTTCTAGTATGAACAGAAACATTTAATATAATCTCCTCAGTCAATAAGAATCTTGACCAGATTGACTGATTATATAGAATCAGGCCTCTTCTAAACCTCCAGCAGCCAGTCTCCTCACGTTTAAAGTACAGTTGCTAAAGAAGGAGTAATGAGTAATCATGGCTCATTCTCACCATCTGATACATTTATGTTCTATTGTGAATAAAATACCAGTTGATCAGATTCGCAGTTCATTTCATTTTTGTTTAGATTTCACACATGGGCCCATTTTTTTTGGAATAAAGCATGCAGCTATCCATGAAAACATAGCCCTCAACAAAGTCAGAACACGTTCTTCCGTAATATTTAACTGAGAAAGTACAAGCTTTTGTTCATGGCTCAATTTAGTTGCCCTTCTTTCAATACTAAAAACTGCTTAAGACATGGACTCACTCTGCGGCAGTGTTGAATGAATGAATAACACAAATGCACCATGAGTTAAAATCTTGTTTACAGCTAAAGAAACACTGTGTAAAGCCTGCTGGATGGAGATGCACTGTATTACGGGCTGACAGTAATTGATCCATAGGTGGAACCACAGTTGCAAAACCCATTTCCTCAAATGTAGAGGTGTAATATTTAGGAAATGATGCATGCAGTGTTCTCCAGGATGAAGAGCGAGTCTGCTTGTTGGCAACACGTGTGATTATGATGGTGCATCAGTACACGTGACATGGGCAACGCACATCAGTGAAGACTGGGAAGTACTCAGGTTATGAGCAACATATGCTGCCATGCAGACAACAGTCTTTGGTTGCGTTTTGAAGACATTCCTGAAACATTCCTAAGCTTGTCCCAAACACAGTGTTGTTAAAGAAGAGTCTCCTGTAGTGGTGTTTGCCGGATTACTCACACGACACACAAAGGAAAATGTGATTTACTGCTAATTTAGAGTTAGAGAAGGAAAGTGATGCAGGAAGAAGAGATGGGAACAGCGATGAGTGGAGCAGGGAGCAGATGAAGGAGTAATAATGGAGCGAGGGAGGGAAAGAGAGAGGGAGGTGTGTGGAAAGCAGATGGATGGTGTTATCGGACAGTATTTCATGTCCGACTGTGCCGCCTGCCACTGGGCTCGCAGCGGGGGGTGTGTGCATTTGCTCATTCTCTGGGTTTCATATGGAAAAGCATGCATGTGTGTGAGAGTGAGCGTACATGTTATCCTGAGGTTAGAGAGCCAGAAATGTGTGTGTGTGCTCACTGTGAGATTAATTCAGCCCAATTAATTGGGTTGAGATTGAAAATGAGATGAGGACACAGCTGAGCTCATCCCCCTTCCTTCTCTGCCCCCTCCTTTCCCCTGTAAACTACCTCCTCTTCTTTCCTTCCTTCCTTCCTCCCTCTCTTCCTCATTCACACTCAGTTGCAGTTCATCTTGTAGTTTACTTTCTGCTGTATTTACAACACACACATGCACAGTCACACACACAGAGATGGTTAATAGAACCAAGGCACCCAGAGACGGATGTAAAGCGGTGAAATAATGACACACGTGTCTGTGAGCGTGTGCGTATGTGTGTGTGTTATAGGAGACTGGAGTGTTTACCAATGACCTTTTGCGAAAGGGAAGATGGACCATTTTAATTCTGATGTATCAGCAGCGTGTGTGTGGCTATGCTATGCGTGTGTGAGGGTGCTCCTCGTCTCTGCAGGGTGACATCGAGTGCACTGATTGGTCTTCGGTCTGCTGAGCAACTCAATTATTCCTGTGAATGCCAGTAACACCATGACACCTCAAACAGCAAGTCTATGAATAAGGAGAGAGCGCGAGAGAGGGACCATCACACATTTTACATCATGCTGCAAATACATAAAACAAACACACAAGACCCACTTGATCGTTTGTCTTTTGAGTCAGAGTGAAAATGTTGAATATAGATGCTGCCTCCTGCAGCATCTATATTCAACAAATGTGCAAAGAAAGCAGTTTGGTTGGGATTAGGCACAAATGTACATTGATCTTGGTCTTACATAAGGATGATTTGGGTACTTGAACGCTTTTAAGCTTCTTGTTTCTCTCTGGAGCCTGAATTCTGGCATTTATTCATAATGATCAAACTAAACTATCACAACATACTAACAACATACTCCAGAGCTGATAACACATCCAGTACTCTGGCAAGAACAAGTCTCTCTTGGCCAGTTTGGACTTGAGCTTCAGCTTAATCACCAGCATATCAATGCAGCTTTTGCTGTGTAAATGTTTGTCTGTTTGGTGGAGGTCAGAGGGTCAGACGGCGGGAAAGAGAGGAAGACGAAGGGGGAGCAGGAGGAGGGATCCCTGTGGAGGAAGACAGGATGGATGGATGGCTGGATCGCACGCCATGGAGAGGAGGGAGGGAGGAAAAATGGAGGAGGTGAAGCAAGATGTAAGATGGTGACAAGGAATGAATGGGAAGCTGTGTGTGTGCGTGTGAACAACAACATCCTCTGCAATTTTATGGGTTGAGAACTGGACTGAGCGTACACACACACACAAACACGTACACACACCCACACGCACACACACACCCCAACACGTAGACACACACACACACACACACACACAAACACATACACACACCCACACGCACACACAAACATGTACACACACCCACACGCACACACACACCCCAACATGTAGACACACACACACACACACACGTACGTACGTACACACACACACACACACACACACCAGGTAAAAGGCAGTTTGTTCCAGCTGGGTTGTCAAGGTACCAACAGTTCCTTGAACTCAACCTGTACCTGTGCTACGCTTCAAAATCACGTTATTTATTGCACAAGAATCCTACTTTACCTACAACTACATAAAAGAGCCTTCGTTACTAACAACAATATGAGTAGCATGTGTGCATTTGAGCTGTTTGAGTTGCACAATAAGTTATTATTACGTTATATACAGTAAGTTATTCTTGTATCATGATGATTTTGAAATATGGTTTGTTCCAAAATAAAAACAACACACACCCTGCAGTTTATCATAAACCAAAAAAGCAACATGTAGCTTGCCTCCCTAAAATGTCACTCTCCCTAGAAATGATCATCCTGTATCCTTAACTTGCATGTAGGATATTTTTTGCACTTTATGTTTGTTATGTTATGTTGTACATTTTCTTTTTTTTGTATATAATGTTTAACAAATGTTACTCTTTTTTGTAATGAATGTTTCTTTTTTCAGTCTGTCATTCTGCTGCTGCTGTGTCACCAGAATTTCCCCACTGCGGGATAAATAAAGTTCTACCTACCGACCGACCGACCGACCTATCTATCTATCTATCTATCTATCTATCTATCTATCTATCTATCTATCTATCTATCTATCTATCTATCTATCTATCTATCTATCTATCTATCTATCTATCTATCTATCTATGATGGAGCCTAGTCCTGCCGTCAGTAGAGCGAGAGGCGGCTTCCCCCCGGACAGGTCACCAGTCCATCTCAGGGCCACACATACACACAACAACCACTGGAGTGACCCAGGACTCAGGCCCAGGACTCAGTACCGCTTCTGTACCGCCAGAATAGTTGTTTACAGTTAAAAACGCAATATTTTATAAGTAATGTATGTTCTCCCAAACACAAGAATGTTGCTCCTACATAGCAGGACAGATTTTCTCACAAGACATTTTACATAAACATTGTTTTTTGTGTCACCCTTTTGCCCCAAACCTTGGGCCTGTAACTATAGCATTGATCTGTAGGGTAATAGTGCACCACTACTAAACAACAACATCATGTCTCCTTAGTTTAAGTGTCAACTGTCTGTTGGCTTATCACATCACCTCCTTTTTTCAAAACCCAGTGATGTTCATCACCAGTATTAGAGTAAGATCTGAAAAGGATGAGAAGTGTGGTAACTCGAAGGAGGTGTCTTGTCTTCTGTGAAAATGAATGACATTCAGAGAAAAACTAAAGCCAGTACGAGGGAGAACAGCAGGACAAATACAGAGAAACGCACAGTAGAGACAGATGGACTTGCTTGCTCGCCCCATGCTGTGTGTAGTCACTAGTGTGTGTTTGTACAATCCTGACGGTGTGAAAAATGTCCCTCATGTCTGAGTAGGAGGAAAATTGTCATCACGGAAACGACCTTCCTGATACCTCAACTCTGACCTTTGCTGTGACCCCTGGGAGGAGCAGGGGGACTTCAGAGGATATGGCTGTTTCTCAGAGAGACAGTTACAACACAGCAGGAGCTAAGAATACTCACTTACACGCACAAAGAAAATATCTCCAAATAACTATGCAAGAAATTCTGGAAGACTGTGACTAATGTTGGACTCATTTCCGTTTGCTTTGTCTTGCTTGTTGTGTGTGTAAACATCTTCTCTCTCTATTGTGTTGGTGTTGATATGGTAATTTTAAACCCTGTTACAACAGAAATTATTCTATAAATAATCAAAATGGCATATCCTCTACGGTTGTAGGGGAGAGTGATGAGCTGATCACACATACACTCACACTCTCTCATTATGTATAGTATTACGATGGAAGTTAAAAGACTCAAATGGATGTTGCGTATTCTGAATATTGTTATTTGAAACTATTTGTATGATGACTTGAACTTATTTTCTCCACATATTATCTACAGCGCTTCTCAATCACTGTTTCTTCTCCTTTTCTTTCTTCCAGCTCGCTCTCTTTCTTCAAAGTGACTTTCACGTGTAAGACTGGCCTGTGCCTTTAATCTCATCCTAATGGAGATTCATGACTCTGTCAGTGGGGAGGTGAGAACTAGAGAGAGACTCTAACTCTAGGTATTCTCTGTGTTGTGTTATGGATGCACCATCACTAATGAGGGTATTAATGATGTTAAATGAATGTAACTGTAAATACAATGGTAAATACTGTAAAATTGTTTATGTTTATTGTTATCATTAACATATTACCGGTACATATTTATTACACCCCTTAAAGCTATAGGAAGTATTCTAACACAGAAAGCCACAATGTGGAGGAGGCTTCAGAATACCAACAACGACAAAGATTGTGGACCTAAAAGAGGAACAGAAAACTGTGGAAGGAAAGGTCACGAGTGAAGTAGACTAGAACTGCATCATGTTGAAAGACAGGGAAACATAGCAGGTAGAGCAGCAGAATGCTGGATCCTACTGAGCTCTTCTGGGCAGAGACCTTAAATGTTCTGGTAATCTGCTGAAGCTGCGCCTAAGTCTGGTGTCACATCTAGGTCTGGTGTCATGTCTAAATCCGGTGTCATGTCTGGAAGGTGAGACATTCTAGATCTGGTGTCACATATACATCTTGAGTCACATCTAGATCTGGTGTCACATCTAGATCTAGTGTCATGTCTAAATCTGGTGTCATGTCTGGAAGGTGAGACATTCTAGATCTGGTGTCACATCTACATCTTGAGTCACATCTAGATCTGGTGTCACATCTACATCTTGAGTCACATCTAGATCTGGTGTCACATCTACATCTTGAGTCACGTCTAGATCTGGTGTCATGTCTAAATCCGGTGTCACGTCTAGATCAGGTGTCAAGTCTAAATCTGGTGTTACGTCTAGATCTAGTGTCTCGTCTAGATCTAGTGTCTCGTCTGGATTTGATGCTAAATCTAGATTGTGTGTCATGTCTAAATCCGGTGTCACATCTAGATCTAGTGTCATGTCTAAATCTGGTGTCATGTCTGGAAGGTGAGACATTCAAGATCTGGTGTCACGTCTACATCTTGAGTCACATCTAGATCTGGTGTCAAGTCTAAATCTTGTGTCATCTCTAAATCCAGTGTTACGTCTAGATCTGTCACGATCGGCAAGGCTGCCGATCGGATCCTAACTGGGTGAGACTCCTCCCAGCAGAGAAGCTCACCACACCCCATCACTACCGGCATCCAGCTTGATTACATGCACCTGTCTGATTACCTGCACCTGCTTACCGGTCTGTCTACTTAATCCCTCGTCTCAGTCCTCTCGTTGTCAGACCGTCGATCGTCACACCACAGACGCCCGATCACCACGACCTGACCACAGCCTGATCTGTCAACTTACGCCTGACCACGGAGACCCTGACCACAGCCTGATCTTGTCAACCCCTTGTGAGTGTAAGCCTTGCCAGGTTATTGTTACCTTTGTCTCGGCATTCATAGACGCCCGCCTTCATGTGCCTGGTGAGTGAGCTCTCTTCATCCGCCTCTTGGTCTCAAGCTCCGGTAGCAACGCTACTCCAGGTTACGCGAGGGACGCGACGAAGCCCGATCCCGACTGTGCTTCATTGTTGCCTCAGAGGAGTTGGACTGCTTATCTCTGCAAGCTATCAGCCGATGCGGCTCGCCTTTTGTTCCTAGAGACCCGATGCCAAGTATTATCCCACAGAGAACTTAATGAGTGAGCTTTTTCTGTTATTTACCAGCCGGTTCGGCTCGTCCTCTGTTTTCCCCTAGTTTACCAGTAACAGGAACTCGTTGCCACGGACGCCGGTTTCGACGATCTACCCAGTGTTACCTCTGTTATCGCCCAGCCACAGGAGGAACCAGGTCCTAGCCTCTTCTCGCGGACCTCATCATCCTTTCCTTCAACCCACTTCCTGCTCACCTGCCAGCCATCCTGCTCCTGATTTTCCTCTGCCGTTTTGCCCTGCCTTGGTTCTATTTAACAATAAACTTTGTTCTACATTAACTTCACCCTGCGATTCAGCCTGTTCCGTCCCACGACACCACACCCCGTTGTAATTGTGACAAGATCTAGTGTCTCATCTACATCTTGTGTCACGTCTGGATATGATGCCAAATCTAGATCTTGTGTCATGTCTAAATCCGGTGTCACATCTGGATCTGATGCCACATTTAGATCTGGTGTCACATCTAAATCTGGTGCCATGTCTGTATGGTGAGACAGTCTAGATCTGGTGTCACATCTAAATCTGGTGCCATGTCTGTATGGTGAGACAGTCTAGATCTGGTGTCACATCTAAATCTGGTGTCACATCTAAATCTGGTGTCACATCTAAATCTGGTGTCACATCTAAATCTGGTGTCACGTCTGGATCTGGTGTCACGTCTGGATCTGGTGTCATGTCTAAATCTAGTGTTACGTCTAGATCTAGAGTCCCAGCTACATCTTGTGTCACGTCTGGATCTGATGCCAAATCTAGATCTAGTGTCATGTCTAAATCTGGTGTCACATCTAAATCTGGTGTCATGTCTAAATCTAGTGTTACGTCTAGATCTAGAGTCCCAGCTACATCTTGTGTCACGTCTGGATCTGATGCCAAATCTAGATCTGGTGTCACGTCTAAATCTGTCATCCAGTGTCATGTCTTGGTCTGTGTTTCTTACTTGATAAAACCCACAGATGGAAATGAATAACCACACTGTTATTATAACATTGTATGTTTCTTTAACCTTTGACACGATTAGGAAGTGAACCTTAGTTACACTGGATGGTAGAAGGTGTCTCTTGCTAAGAGACTGGCTCTTTTCCCTCATTTACACTTCACACAATAATCTCTGTGCATGCATCCCCACTGTGACGTTCTTCTGCTAGTTGCACAGATTTAAAACATGATCTGGGCACAGTTCAAGTCCATAAACATGATGGTCACAGGTGATGTTCCCTCTAAGCTGTCTCCCAAAAAAAAATCCAACCTGAAATGAAAACAAAATAAACACATAACAATTAATTCTCTTCCATTTTGCAATGTGACTCAGTGAGTGACGGCCTATGATATGATGCAGTTCACACACGTACGCAACATACTACACAGGTCATGAACAAGGCTTTTGTCTTCTTCATTGTAAGTGGTCGAAACCACTTAATGAAAAGTAATGTAACTAATCTAATTACTGCTGTAATTTGATTCTTTTAATAAACCATATAACGTGGCCACAGTGATCCAAGGGACGTGCAGTGAGTTGGTGTGTTTGCTCAGACATGTGAAAAATTAGAGGGATGTCGGGTGAAGAGAAGCAGAGAGGAAGAAGAGAAGGTGAAGAGAAGCTGGAAACCCTCAGCTTCCTACAGGAGGATGTGCTGCTCTGGGTTCAGACTAAGGTACTATATAAATTTAGTATTGGCATAAATCTGACGTCTAGTCAGCTAGAACATTACAGACTGGTTGGGCTGTGTCAGGGTGGCATGATGGTGTAGTGGTTAGCACAGTAAAGCCACATAGAATGACCAAGGGAAGTTAGCCCCATGTTTGTGATATGTGATAACTACACCATCTCTTACAGCCTCAAAGCTGGAGCTGCTTTCTGTTGTGGATGATGTGAGGAGAGACAGGAGGAAAGCAGGAGAAGTGAGCGAGAGAAGGAGAACAGACTGTTTGAAAGACAATTTGATTCAATTTTCCACTCAATAAAATACAGCCATCAGCTCCACACACACACACACACACACCCCCCCCCCCCCACACACACACACACACACACACACACACACACACACACACACAGTCTGTCTCCAGAGTGGTGTTTTAATTGAAGTAGGTTACGGTTGTGTCTCAACGAAATTGGAAAAATTAATCAGCTGGAAAACGGTGTGTTTTCTTCCCTCCAGCCCTCTAAGCATCTCTCTCTATGTCTCTTTCCTTCTCCATCAGTCTGATAAAAGATAGCTTGCAAATTAATTTTCATGAGCCAGGATTGTGTGTGTGATCATTTGTGTGGTGTGTATGCATTTGTGGATAAAGTGTAGAAGTTCGTATTGTCTGGTGTAAATCTGTGTGTGTATCCATTAAAACGTACATGTATTCATGTTCGTTTATCACAGACACAAAGAAAAATAAATGGACTACTACTCAAAATGTTCACCTGTCCTGTAATCCCATCACCTCTGCTGAGGCCACTGTTTCTCCAAATGATGCAGCACCTTCTTAAGATAAAATGTATCACAGACTCTCACGATAAGACTCATATACAAAACAAACCAGTGTCACTTGAGTACTGTAAGCACTAGGCAGCAGTGGAGAGGAACTACTCCCTTCAGTAGAAGAAGCCTGTAGCAGAACCGGGCTCCGGGGAAAAGGTACGGAGACGAGAGAAGTTGGACGACTTCTCAGCTGGTGGATAACAGCTGCTACCAAACACAAAGCACATGAGGTGAACGACGCAGCTGTAGGAACAGGATGGAAGGAGTGAGGAGCGAGAAACCCTAGAAATCAGTTCTGTCTCTTTGAGCTAACCTGGAAACTGGCTCCACAGGAGCTTGGTAGCTATGGTAGGTCTGCCTCTCAGTCTACAGACCAGCGGGGACATTTCTAAGATGCAGTATGATGGAGCTTCTTCATTAAGTGCAGTGTGCACAAGGAGAAGGATTTCACGTTCTGTGTTCGGGGGATCCTGTGATGGGTTACGTGGCACCTTATTGCGCACAGAGCATGAGCTACCCCATGATAGGATCCCCAAACTGGGACAGTTTACCAAACGTTCACGTGTTCTCCTCTCCATCCACTAACAGGGGACAGAGACAGACTGACAGACGGGAAGTGGGAGGTTCGAGAGCTCTTCACGGCAGGGGGGAGGTGGGCTATGATTTCATTAATTGCTCAAGAGGACTATAGGTAATCTATGATTTTTCTCCTTGTGATGAGCAAATTATTTTGAAGAAATTTATATTGATTATATAGGGAAATAATAGATAGTCTCTGTAAGAGGTTGTTGTAAGTTATAGTATCGGATGCAGAACTGACATGTAACCGGATGTTTTCTGAAGCAATGTGAACATTGTAGTAGTGGCTCTAGCCTGTGCTGGTTCTGTGAAAATCCTCTTACCTGGGCAGTACACAAATCAGAATTAGCCACATTAACAAGAAACACAATCAGTAACAGTGAAATTCATGTGTGGGGTCCAGGTGTGAGGACACTCCATCAGGCACAGAATCACACAGTACAAGATCAAGGCAACAAGATGGGACCAGTCATGAACCCAAGGATTAAGAACGTTTTGGGTCAGTAGCAGTTTCAGCACCAACAGAGAGTCTAGAATGCAGGTAACAAGAAACCTGGAGATAGTCAGACGCTCAATAACAGATACGCACAATCAAGATACGGTAGCTGTTTTTTTCCAACTCCTCCAATTTGAAGGACGTCTCATGGGCCTAACCCTGAAGAGTGAGAAGCAATGTTTGAAGAGAGATAAGTGAGGATACACAAGAAGTATTTAAATGATTCTATAGCTGCATTCTTTTGCGTAGCTGGCATTTGCAAACATCTTTAGCATGACATGTGTATATGTCAAAGGGTCAGCATCTGATCTTTGAGAGATATTATTTGTTTGTTGGCAGACAGATCAACTGAACAGACGGACAGACTGAGACACCATGTTACGTAATCCTGCTCCATTTAGACGGGGGTGGAAGGTGTAGGTGGGTGGGGCTGTCACCCTGAGGGCTACAACTGGAAGACTGATTGTCCAATCACTGGAAGTGTTCCTGTATATGCTACATTACTTCAGCCAATTGAGCGTCACCTCTTATTACTACAGGCATCAATCTGACCAGTAACAAATAAACCAGGTACTGTATCAAACACAGAAAGAGACATGACTCCTACAAGGACATTAAGTAGCACAAACCACACAAACATGAAAAAGGTTCACACGAATAGAAATAAGTGTAGTAGGAGCTGAAATGAGTTTAGGTACAGTACAGGGACGCTGGTAGAATTGGCCATTAAAACAGTTTTAATGTCATGATAGTACAGACGACCTTTAGAGAGACGTGGCTGTAAACTGACGGCTGACGGGCTGTGATTGGCTGAACAAACCCTATCTACCGGCGGTAATGGATAGTGGCTGTAGTAAAAGTTTAGTAAGAGTTTACTCTTAAGTTACTTTTAAGAACGTTTTAAACTCTCCAGCTCCAGTCAACAATTCTTATGGATGCATTCAGCAGTTCATCATTCCCAGAGCATTTTCTCCAGGAAATGCTTAGTCTAGTTCCATTTGACATTCGGCTCAGCTGACACCGCTCTGCAGTTGGCGCCGCGTGGAGTCACTAGTTTGTCTTTCTCCTCCTCTCCTGAGCTGGAGTCGTAACATCCATACGTACCTTCTAACTGGACATTTTCCTCATCGTGAAAGTCAACTCACTGTTGGACCTGCTGGACGTTAGAGGACAAAAGCCTAATATGTCACAGAGCAAGCTGGAATGTTCTATGGATTCCGCACACACACACACACACACACGCACACACACACACACCCACCCACAACCTTTTCTTGTGTGTGTCTTGTGCTGAGGGTTAGTCATTAGTGCTGCAGTGCTAAAGGGAAGGAGGAAGCAAGTCGATCGTGAAACACATTAGCTCAAGAGCTGCCGGAGCAAACACGCACACAAAGAACAGGTCCCTAGTTAGCTGCTATATCCAAGTGGACTCGTTCTCCTGCTTCAACCATTTAAAGCCAAATACTGGACGTGTCTTGACTTGAGAACTGAGTTACCTGTATCACTACGAAATAAATATGAATGATTCGCTGGTAAATTAGAGGCAGTGCTTTCTAAAAGTCTTTCTTTCTTTTATTGTAGCAAAGCTGTAATAATGTGACCATGAACATGAAGAAGCTGCAGGTTCTGTCATTTTAAAAATAATTTCTTGAGTTTTTCACAGCAGATATGATCAACAGAATGTTATGTGGATGCATTTGACTGTGAGAATAGACGCTTTATACCTACTGTCCTCAACTCACAGTGAACTGGCAAAGGATGAAACAAAGCGTCTTTGATGAGGAGAAGGGAGGCGAGGGGTGAAACATCAAGTCTGGATCCTGCTACATGACAAACTAGATGGATTCACTTTATTAAACAGGTACAGTGTAGTGAACGAAGACCCACTGATTCACACACAAACAAGTAAAGACCCACAAACACTGTGTGTGCACATGCATATTCACCTTCCTCTCTGAAAGGCGCTTTTATTCGGAGTCTTGCTCTCTATTGCAATTTCATGAACCTGTGCACGCAGGCATGTTTATGCAGGAAGCCTCCCATGACGCAGATTCTGACCCAGGGCAGACCTTCATGGCCGTGACCTGCTTTACTTCTTATTTGCTCATTTTGGCCAGATGGTCCACTCTTAAAAGAGTCCTGGTTGTAACTACCTCCTTCCATTTCACACAGCGCTGAGTTGTTACGTATCCTAATCAAACAATATGTCAGCGTTTTAATGCACTTCATGTCTAAGTGTCCTGAGATTATGAAATGAGACAAAAATGAGAAAAGGTTGCAAGAAATGATGGTGATTATTCAAAGTAAAGGACATCGATAAGGACGCAGACACATCAAGGCAGAGTCTGTGTCGGCCAGATTTCCCCATCATTGTGTCTTTTGTGTTTACATATTTCTAGTGTGAGACAAGCATCAGGTCAACACCTGTTTTGTTGACTTCTCACAAAAGGGGGAATATGTGTGTGCATATGTGTTAAGAGCTGTGTTAACAGAGGAATGGCCTCTGTGGGGGGGCAGGACAGCACAAGGACGGGTACATTGACATGCTGTATTTATGTGAGAGGAGGAAATGGGAGCAACTCCTTGACAAGCCTCAGTGTCTTCATTCACATTGTTCTTTGTTGTTTTGTATCCCTCTGTCGTTCTTTGCATCCACTGACAGACTGATACAGCCTGAAGAGATGAAGGAAGGATGGTGCCATGAAGCCAAGAAAAGAAGAACAAAACTGAACAAAGATAGAGACACACTAGATTCAACACATGACGAAATGAGCCTGCTGCAGTCAAGAGAATAACTTTAGTATGATTGGTATGGTTGAATGTTGCTGTAAGAATTAAGTAGATTAGATTAGATTAGATTCAACTTTATTGTCATTACACAGTACAAGTACAAGGCAACGAAATGCAGTAACAAAAGTTGTAATTATAGTGTATGTAAGCATCACTTAGAGCAAACGTCATAGATGTTTACAGCATCTACAAGTATTTGCCACGACCAGATATTGTAAAGACACTGTCACATAGTCCCTGACAGGACCTGATCAACAACAGCAGAAGAGCTTTACCCTTATTATGCACAGTATGAATCAGAACCAAATGATGGACAAGTTATGAAATATTACAAAGAAAATAAGGACAACATTATATACTATAGCCTTGTCCCGCTGCCTACAAACTATTGTCATAGAAAACATGTAATGCCAAGCTGGTGTTTTGTGGGTGGCCTGAAAACTTTATGGAGCCAGTCCAGTCAAATATTTTTCCAGCCATCTGAGCATCAAGAGAGTAAAGGTGATCTTAGAGGCTTGAACTGCCACCTTATGAGCATCATGACAGTTTTATAGGGGCAGGGTGTGGAAGTCAAGCAGGAAGGTACAGGAGACCGAACAAAATACAAAGAAAACACCGAAAAAAACACCATTAGAGGAGAGAACACAACACAAAAGGATGACAGGCTCCTTCTGGTTGCAGCTTCAATAGAGATGTTATCTGTAGCAAACTGAGCCTGACTCACACAGAACAGAAGAGGAAAGATACAAACAGAGAGAATGTAAATTCAACGGAGAACCAGTCATCTCTATTTGGCCATATGTAAAATGAGACAATTGAATTAAATGTGTTAAAATAGCTAAATGGAAGGAAAAGAGAGGAGATTCACAGAGGAAAGGCAGAAACGATGTCCGACAGACTGTAAACGGTGCAGCTGAATGAGAGAGATGGATGGTGGAGGATGAGACTGACATGAAAAGGAACAGACAGAAAAAACAAATAAGAGAGACCAGGGGGAGAGTGGAATGAATGATGAGGGCACCAGTAAGTGGTGGATGAAACGGAGAGATATGGTGACCAAGCTACCAACAGAGCCCCCCATCTGATTTATTAGTGGATAGAAGGACAAAAAGTCTACGAGGTGGAGACGTGAAGGGAGGCCGCTGCCGCTTTTCTAATGAGCTGAAAATACACAATAAAATTAAATAAAATAAGTAACAAAGTACCAAAGTAACAAAATACACCCTTTTTAAACTTACTTACTTAAAGGAAAACTATGTGGGACATGAACTAAATCTAAGTGGACTCCTTCCAGACCCTCAAATCGACGGTAAGGTTTTCTTAGACTTATTACCTGGGGTTGGGTCTCTTCGGCCTCTCTTTTAATTCAATGCAGTTTTATTTCTATAGCGCCAATTCACAACATCAGTTATCTCAAGGCACTTTACAAGTAAGGTTTAGGACCTGACACAACTAAACCCAACAAATCCACATAGAGCAGCTTTGAGTTGGAGCCAGTCAATAAATTGTACATTTTAATAGCAACAGTGGAAAAACTCTATAGCGCAGCGGTCACTAACAGGCGGACCGCGGTCCGGATCCGGACCCAGAAGCTGTCCCATACGGACCCGGAGCTACAGACCAAACGGAACGTTTTGATTCAGAATCTAGCGGAGCACTTTACTTTTAACTGGCGCGGCTATTGTGATCTTTACGGTAGTTATTTGGCGAAGGCCAATTGAATGTGCGTTAACCACGTGACTTCGCTTAGCCAATCGATTCTGTGGATCACATGCGCTAAATTTTGCGACTCAACAGCACCTGCAGCTAAAAGAAAGTTCGAGGTTGCAAAGGAATTAACAAACAAATACGGTGATAACAGTGGGAGAGATAACAAAGGGAGAGACAGACGATAGAAGCTACAAAAGCTCAAAAACAGACACAAGGGTTGGATCAAACGGCCGCAGACAGACGATACCTCCCAGCAGTGAGTCCTGTACGTGGGTTAAATATATGAGGGGAAGAAGATGAGCCTCCAAAACTGTTCAGTTGTTAGGATATGTTCAGGTTTTTTAACCAGTTAAATTGGTTGAGACTTTTGATTCAAATTGTAAAATATTTTTTTTATACCTTTCCTTTATTTCCTTTAAGTTAAGCTCTTATTTGAACATTTGTGTTATTGCTTATTTTGAAAATCAGCCCTGCTTTTATTTCATGAATTAGATAACATTGTAAATATATGTTCAGTTGGAGTTTGTTTGTCAAAAGGTTTTTGAATTGTACTGAATTAATTTGATTTGACAGTCAAGTACTGATTACATACAGGCTACTTAATAATATATCACAGTAAATAGTTAGACATTATAATCTTCTGGACCTTTGCTTCCAAAAAATGTGCGTAACCGGACCTCTTTAAATTTTAGTTGAATACCCCTGCTATAGCGGAAGAAACCTCCAGCAGACCCAGGATCAGTGGGAGAACATCTACCTTGACTAGTTTTACTGGTGACCAGTGATTATTTGAAGGAATTTGGTTAAAGTTCACCTTGTTCTCGTCGCTTATTCCCTCTTGTAAGTCAGTCAAACCAAACTTCATGCGCCAATAGGAAAATAAATGACCACACCAGCCTCACAACCAGAACCACTAGTACCAGTACTCATCTCAAATGAGCCCGGAGTGCCAGAACCTCCAATACCTGGCAGTTAGTAGTGGCAGGAAAGGTTGCGTATAGATTCCTTCGAGTTCCAGGATCTTTTGTGGTTAGAAGTAGAAGAGAAGAAGAAGAGACAGGTGGTCAAGCACAAGCTGGAGAATCTGGACTCAGGCTTAGTCTCTCCCAAAACCCCAGCTAGTGTTTGAAACATGTCAAATATGCCTCTGTTCACGAGTGAGTGTTTTTTCAAAATAAAAGATCTTTCTGACTGTGATAATAAAATATTTTTATTCAGCCTTTCTGACGGCCCAATACCAAAAGATCCACGAACCAGTACCGGTCCGGTGGTTGGGAACCTCTAAATTAGAGGGCTGCAAAGCTGTACAGGAGTCCTGGCGATAAGGACTCATTTCACTCCCTTTGCACAGGCACCAAGAAATCTGCCAAGACTGCAGCTGGGAAACTCTTTGGTGACTCTTTGTCTTCAAGCTTGGCTTCCAGAGAACAAGCTATTCTCCGAACTAGAACAATACTGTGGCACCGTATAGCCTGACAGGAAATGGTCAGGTAGAGCAATTTAACCGCACCCTCTCCACCATGCTGCGAAATCTGCCAGGAAATGCTAAATAAGACTGGAAGAAGCACTTGGAGGAAGAAAGACAGGCTTCCTCTTGATATCAGGTCTGGCTTGGATGAAGAAAGCATGTCAGCCAGTATGCTGTGTCAGTATGTGAAGCACAGAGTAGGACCCACATCTGTAGATCATAAGTTATGGGGCAGGAACTGGATGATTAGCATTTAGTTGAGATACAAAGGCTGGTGTCAGTGTGGGGAGAAGCCCACCACGTTTAAAACTGTTGATGGATAGAGGGTAGAATACCTCAAATCTACAATTCGCTCTCAGTCACTGCAGCCTTTGTGCAGGCAGTCGGTGGACAGCTGGGGGCCTTAGAGGTCTTCAGCTTTTTTTATAGCCAGTACTCTATGTGACTTTCCTCTGCTCCTTTTCTCGGTTGCGACACTATGCAAGACCCTTCAACCCTAGGATCCCTCATTTCCACTCACATGGATTCCTGTGAGGCCTTTACTTACCTGGAGACCCATCTGTTTACTTCTTTCTTTTATCAAAAAGTTGATCTTAATGCATTTTTTGTTATCTGGCCTTGGAATTGGGGTCTGTTGTTTCAGTGAAATAGTGTCCCAATCATTAGCCAGGATGCTTCCACTGGCCTCTTTAATTCGTCCTGTGTTAGTCAGGAAGAGAATTTACAGAACGTTGTGAAACACCGAGATTCACAGAGCATTTCAGGCCTCGAGTTGTGTAATGGTGGTGATGATCACAACAGTGAAAATGCATTGGGTCACGCAGTAAAATAGGGTAATTGGGATTATTCCAAGGAAGGTCTGAAGTGATTAAAATAGAAATGTATATGTTCTGTCAGATGTGCATGAGATCAACTGAAAAATGTAGCTGAAACCCGTTTTGTGTAGACACACTGTAAATCTTCATCTCTTTCTCCGTCCTTTCTGCCTCTCTCGAGTCCTGCCTATAAATCAGACAGGAGATAGACTGGCCCGGCCAATTGGACCAAATCATGATTGATGTCACCATTAATTAAGCAGGATTTTCTTTTATTTCCAAAAGGCCCATCTCCCTGCACAGCCAACCTAATGATGAATACAATTTGTTCATTAATAGATGGCTTTCCTTCTTCACTCTGATGGTTTCAGACAGAATGAAAGGTTGAACAAATTTAGCAGAGGTGAGAACTGATCCACAACAGAAAATATCTGAGAAGATTTCTCCTACAAGGTTCACATTAAAACATCCTGTTACTTTCATTAGAACTGAAACACAAAACCACAGCTCATTAAAATACTTGATCCATACAAAACTACTTTAACACATTTCACGTTCCTAACGTCACGTTAGGAACGTGACGTTTTTTGATTTAAACCACACTTAGCGATAAACTAGGTGTCATTCCTTCTGTTGAGTGGTAGGTAATACGCTAACATGCAACGCATCAAGTGTCTTTGAAGTTTTGTGTAAGACTGTGTGCACAACTTCTTACAGCAGTCCATTAACCACACCTTGTCCTTTAGGGCCTTTGTGGGGGTAACGTAGCTGACAGGCGATCTGTCAAACGGAGACCGACAACCATTCACTCTTACATTTACCCCTCAGGCAGTTCAGAGTCCCCAGTTAAACTGGCCTGCATGGCTCTGGTGTATGCAAACGCCACACAGAGAGGCCCCAGCTGCTGACAGCGCTAATCACTTTGATCAAGACAAGAAAATGCTGATTGCATGTAAATGCCAGGTGAGTACAGGAGATATATGCACATATACTCTAGTCAGCTGCACCTCTAGTCAATGACATTCGGCCTCTATTGGTGCTCGTGTTGCAGTTTCACTTAAAGATTTCAAGCAGACGTTCAAAAGATAACAGCCAAGAAAAACGAACAATTATATAAAATCCAGGGTATTTCAACACTTTATTTCACAGTGTGCCTCCACTGGTTGTTACGGCTCCTTAATCCGGCTTGTGTGTAATTGTAGCAGACTCGTAACAGGACTGTGAAAAGGGAAGAGGATATGGTCGACACAGCAGAGCTACTTTCATGCTTTCATCTTGGTTGGTAAATGATCTTGCAGCTGCACAGTGGACAGCTGTGTCCCAACTCTGAACTGTGTGGGAAGCCTGGAGCGCATGGCATCAACAGTTGGTTTTAATGTGTTATCTTTGTATACTGTATATAGATTGTTTTTATTATTTATATTTTATTATCTATTTGAATCAAATGTGTTCCACATTAGAGTGTAGATCGGATCCACTCAGCTCCTTCTTTTTTCTCTGACCACTTGGAGGCACTCTGACATCACGTATGACTCCTCTGTGGATGGATCTGCATGGATGCTTCTGTCCTTCATGTCCTCATCACATGCACACGTCTACAGCTGCACATACTATCCTGTATCTGGCCTTTCAGTGTGTGTTCTTGTACATAACTGGCACATACAGTAGTTTAAGGTGAAGCAAATGAACGTGCATAGTTTTGCCAGATTTTCAGAACATATTGGTCTTTGCATGGAGCCTGTAAACACACGTCTCCTGCTGAATCCAGTATGTAAAACAGCAGCTGTTCAGCTCAAAGCTCCTGCATCCCTAAAGCTTTAAGCAATTTCCTTATGTTGAAAAAGGTCTTGGGGTCTCCCAGATGTGTTTTTTCCTGTAAAATTAGTGTTTTCAGCTGGAATGGACCCAAATATATCCCCCTGCTTTGTTTTAGTGTCAGTAGAAGGCTCATAGCTTCTCGAGACAAGCATCACACACTACAGATGTGCTAACATTCAGAATCACACAGAGCGAGACTTGTATCTGATCAAAACAACCTGCACAATGAAACAGTGTCATCAGCCTACACACCACAGCCTACACACCAACAGCCTACACACCACAGCCTACACACCAACAACCTACACACCAACAACCTACACACCAACAACCTACACACCACAGCCTACACACCACAGCCTACACACCACAGCCTACACACCAACAACCTACACACCACAGCCTACACACCAACAACCTACACACCACAGCCTACACACCAACAGCCTACACACCACAGCCTACACACCAACAACCTACACACCACAGCCTACACACCAACAGCCTACACACCACAGCCTACACACCACAGCCTACACACCACAGCCTACACACCAACAACCTACACACCACAGCCTACACACCAACAGCCTACACACCACAGCCTACACACTACAGCCTACACACCAACAGCCTACACACCACAGCATACACACCAACAACCTACACACCACTGCCTACACACCACAGCCTACACACCAACAACCTACACACCACAGCCTACACACCACAGCCTACACACCACAGCCTACACACCACAGCATACACACCAACAACCTACACACCACAGCCTACACACCAACAACCTACACACCACAGCATACACACCACTGCCTACACACCAACAACCTACACACCACAGCCTACACACCACAGCCTACACACCACAGCCTACACACCAACAGCCTACACACCACAGCCTACACACCAACAACCTACACACCAACAACCTACACACCACAGCCTACACACCACAGCCTACACACCACAGCCTACACACCAACAGCCTACACACCACAGCCTACACACCACAGCATACACACCAACAGCCTACACACCAACAACCTACACACCACAGCCTACACACCAACAACCTACACACCACAGCCTACACACCAACAACCTACACACCACAACCTACACACCACAGCCTACACACCAACAACCTACACACCACAGCCTACACACCAACAACCTACACACCACAACCTACACACCACAGCCTACACACCAACAACCTACACACCACAACCTACACACCACAGCCTACACACCAACAACCTACACACCACAACCTACACACCACAACCTACACACCACAGCCTACACACCAACAACCTACACACCACAACCTACACACCACAGCCTACACACCAACAACCTACACACCACAGCCTACACACCACAGCCTACACACCAACAACCTACACACCACAGCCTACACACCAACAACCTACACACCACAGCCTACACGCTGACGTTATAACTGCAAAATGTTTATATGAACCCATAGCTATGAAACCATACTGAAATACACCATTAGGTTCCGGTTTAAATGGTGGTACTCCATGAATTAGATTGTACACGTTCACCTAATAGTGTGGCCAGTGAATGGTCATAACCGTAACCATGACAATGAAGGTCTTTGATTGTTTGATCTAAACCACACACTGGGTCGCGTCAAAGAGAGGGAACTGGAGAAAACCCACACGTTACACGAGGCAAACATGCGAAATCCGCACAGAAAGGCACCAGTTTAACACGACAGATATAATGATTTTCCTGTTTCATAAAGTCAAACACCTGATGTAGAAACATTTTGCTAGACATTAAGGACACGTAAATGTCCTGATGAGGACATGAAGGACAGGAGCATCCATGTGGATCCACCCACAGAGGAGTAAACCTAGAAAGACTTTTACTATCAGAAGTATTTACACAATCAGTGATATATTGTATCTTGTCTCATTTTACAATTTCAGACTGTTTGTTTCCTTCTTCTTGTTGCTCCTTCTTTTGTAGCCATGTTGTGTCAGTAGCTGGAGTTTGGCAGGTGTGAAAGGTTTTAAACAGGCTTACATAAAATGTACAGGTAAGATCAGCTGGTCAAAGGTGCCAGGACAAAAACACTCGACTCGACTTGGGTCTAAAAACAGAGAGGAATCAGATTAGAGAAACTAGGTTGTCTGGACAACTACATGACCTCATGTGGAGGTAGATGAGGGTGAGTATAGCAATAGCCCGCGGAATGTAATGAAGTATGAACCAGGGCGTAGCGGTGCCACGGGGCATTTAATGGGGGAAATGGCTGCCTTGCCAGGATGCCTGGGTAATGTAGTCGGTATAGTGACTCGGGTTGGTGCAGATGATGAGCAGGTACAGTGATAGCAGAGCAGCAGAGCCAGGCTCTGCCGTGGTTTTGGCCATTTCCGCCGCACACGCTTGTCGTCTTTGCCGACACACAGCATGCGTTATATACTAAGCGTAGCCATACTACTATGACAGGAGCATTAAGACAGTACCAAGGAGGTCATGTGTGGGATTAGGAATTACTTCATTCCTTTTGGGTTGAATGCCTTTAGATCATTGGTTGCATACGGAAACACCTACTTATTGCTTAGTACAAGCTAAATATTAGACATGAAACCTTGTTCATCGTCAGTGTCCTTGTTTCATATTTCAAGATTCTATTCTGTGGAATTTTGTGAATGAAGTCCTATAATATGATGTCACTTCCTAGCGCACCATGAATGCGCCCGAATGCCAGCAAAGCCTTTAAATATTAGTATGAAACGCAGCCTTTGTAGACTGGATGTGAGTGAACGTCCGGCCTCTGATTCAGCAGTTACTGTACGGGAAACTTTGTTTTGGTCTTATTTTCCTTCAGCACATAAGAGGCTCACTGAGACGTTAAGTCAACACAGGAAATGATTTAGTTTGAATGTTTTCCCAGAGCTGTCGTTCACGTTTCCATGGTCAAATCAGCCGTGATTACGGCAACGGCTGGGGTTGGTTTGAACAGCAAGTTGTTGTGTTGTTGTGTGTCCTTAATCCAAAGGTCAGTTGTGGTGTCCCACAAGGTTCTGGGCTTGAGCCACCAGCTGGGTGTTGTTGTTATTTATGGGTAACCAGCAGAGGCATGTGGAGTTTTTTCCATCTTGAACTAGCACCTAGTACCTGGTCAAGTGGCTGATTTGGGCAAAATAGGTGATGAACAGCAGTTACTTTTAGAAATGAATGGTTGATGTTTAGTGATGTGCCTGGGAGGCAGGCACATCTGGACTATGATTGAATGATAATGTTACAGCATTTCTATGTATGTATAGCAGAAATGTGTTTGACCTTTGACTCTACACACTCACACATCCTCACAGACCCACACACATGGCTGACAGAGTGTGTGAGAGGGATGGAGACAGTGGCGTCCTCCTGTCTACGTCCGTCACTCCCTCTGGCTTTCTGTCACACTCATTCGTTTTTCTCTTTCAGGCAGCGTTCACGACGAGGTCACCTGCATCTACTGTATGGGCTCTTTTTTATGAATATTCATAAAATTGCATAACAAAGCACAAACATAAGACAGGACTCATAATAACTTAAACATCATAAAGAGAAGAAAACTACACCAAAAAATCAGTTGAAGTCAGTTACTGTATATTAAATGTACACATTAAATGCATAGCAGTGACAACAACAATGACAACTCGCTAAGAGCAACAACAAAATCTTAATAAGTAAGACACATTTTGTGACCTGTCTGACATTTAGGTCCCTTAGAGTAACGGTAATCTAATAATGCCAATATAATTGAATAATTTAAGAAATTACTCACATGCATCTAGATTTATGCTACAAGCCCCACAAGCATTTGAGCAGGATTAGGAATCAGAGAGGAAGGAACACAATTATCACAAAGAACTACTGTTATGCAACATTACATTTGACTGCATTAGTTGTGATCTGTGTAATATACACTGTGTAAAAATCACATACACAAGCTGCATTAAACACATATACAAACACTGGAGACTGTACTTGAGTGACAGTCTCTGGGAAGAGGAAGACACGCTCAGAGAGACAGGCAGGTGGACAGACGGGCAGCCTTGAGGTTACTTAGTGTTCGAGGTCAATACTGACCCAATACACTTGTACCACCCTGGCGTCACCAGCACTCGATGTGCGTTTGCGTCTGGCGTCACTCAGACAAGCCACATGTCCAAAACACAACGTCCAAGAGTGTGTGCACGGGTGTGTGTACTTACGGGCTTGTGTGATTGATTTAAGTGGAGCCATGGAGATGCAGACACAGAGTTGTTGCCTTTTCAGCCAAACTGCAAAATCAATGTGAAGTGGATTTGAATGAAGGCAGTACACACTGCTTTCATTCAATGTATGCGTGTGTGTGTGTGAGATCCAGCTGGTAACCCACGGCGACAGAGCACTGTCGACCATTACAGAGCCAACCACTCTGCGGCGACCATTAATGATAATGTTGTTGTTGCCGTGGCTACAATGCACTCGTTCCACTCCATTTGCATTTGGAGTGAGACATGGAGAAAAACAGAGGCATTTCAAGAGAAGGGACAAAAGAAAAGCAGGAAACAACAGTGTTTTTGCTATTTTTCCCGTTTTCACACAATTCCTTGTTCATTTCCACAGTCTAGCACAAACGGGGGGAAGCCCTCCTTTCAGTCTGTGAAATCAACGATGCAGTTAAAGTTATGGCCAGTCAGGTCCAAAAAGCATTATGAGTCAATTTAACAGTCGTCATATTGATGCACTGATGCACTTTCTTGATTTTTCCACTGGAGAACAGCACCAGCCTTCAGCCATTACCATGATAGGTGTAGCTGTACAAAGAGGAAAGATGGAAAAGACAAACGGCAGAAGAGTTTCTCTTTGTCCATGTCAGTTTCCTTAGACTGTCGTAACCACAAAACACTCAAAGACAAATTACAAACCAAGATCGAGACCCTTTCCAATCAGTTCATTCATATTTTTAGGTCTGGCCCTAAGAGGAAGAAGGTGAAGTTCGATTAGCGTGAGTCACGCTGATTAGGAAGGTGACGGACTCATAACAGCCAGGCACCTGCTGCTCTCACACACGAGCCTTACTCTGAAATCCAGACACACAGTGGGCTGGTAACACCTTAGTTAACGTCCTCCATGGAAGCAATAATCACCTTCAGTCATCTGTCTCCACCTTGTTAAACTCTCCTCTCTCTGCTTGTCGTCACACTTGAATTTTTGGGAAGTTGTTAAAGGTTAGTGAGACCTCACAGCGTCTGCTTCGTTTAAAAAGCTGTAATGTTGGCAGTAATTACCTTAACGCCTCTACGTCTGTCTCTACACAGCCACAAGCGTCGCTAACGCCTCCTCCACCTCTTCTTATGATGTGTTGACAAAAAGGACCTGTGTGGCATTTAAAAAGCCTTAAAATCAACAGTAATGATTTTTTGGCATCTCTGTCTCTATGAAGTCACAGAAGAGTTACTTTAAAAATGACAGAAACCTGTTTTTATCCTACGGGTGTAACTGAGCTGTTTTACTGAAAATACACTTAATCAAAATGTGATGGTAGCTGTAGACCATTATAGCTGAAAGTCTGCACTTCGATCACATATGACATGGTCAGTCAATCTTCCATCAACATCAACATCACTGCACACAC
This sequence comes from Macropodus opercularis, assembly GCA_030770545.1. Classification (NCBI taxonomy): domain Eukaryota; kingdom Metazoa; phylum Chordata; class Actinopteri; order Anabantiformes; family Osphronemidae; genus Macropodus; species Macropodus opercularis. The sequence continues at coordinate 2,339,650 of CM061096.1, read as the reverse complement.
ATAATGCTGGGCTATCATGAAAAGTAAAGCAGGTGGATAACGGTTCCCTTTGCCCATTTACAACCTGCAGTAAGTAACCAAATAAGTGAAGAACAAAATAACACGACAGCACTGTTAAGGATTTTATGACTGTTTGGGACAAAGGTTTCCTGTGAAACGTAAGCGTTTGGACAAACAGAAGACCAGACTAGTTTTGTAGTTTTTCACTGATGACTTTTTCTAATCAGTCAGTCACAAAACGTCCTGTTAAACTACAGAACGTGTTTTAAGCCTGGATTAAACAAATGAGATCTTGTGTGTTAATCCTTTTTGGTTCACCAGTTTTTATTGTAGCTTTCTTTTTCTAATCCAGACCTGACGGCTCTGTAAGTCTGAGCATCTGAAGTCTACACAAAGCCATTAGTTGTACTTCCATAAATGTTCAACTCAGCCTATAAAGAAATTTTAGACCAAATGGAGAGAGAGAGTTGATGAGACAGTTTCAGTTCACTCATCCTGTGTGTGTGTGTGTGCGTGTGTGTGTGCGTGCTGTAAATCTCTCTGTGGTGAATTTACAGCTCTCCATTCACACATTTGACTCCACTACTGTAGCGCGCTGGGCCGCCTCACAGCTGTCTGTGTGCCCGTGTGTGCATGGGTGTTCTCAAGGTGAAACTCAGCATGACACTCGGTGTAACAAATAAGTCCGTGGGTATCCATGGTAACTGAGCGAGAGAAAAAGAGAGGTAGTGACGGGGAGAGAGAAAGCACGAAGAAGAAACGGACAGAAGTTCAGTTCGGTCTCGCTCAGTAATAACAAAGAAATCTCATAAATATCTGCGTATGTTTATGCAAACGGCGCCGTATGAGTGTGCAGGCGTGAAGTTGCAAGCTGCTTGTCTGTGTCTGTGTGGATTAACAGATGTTGAATCTATTACAGCCATTACTCCACAGAGTGAGATTCATATACGGACAGAACAAAGACACAGTAGTTCACATTAGCTTATGCTTTTTAATAATTGAGTATATTTCAACTTTTACATCACTTGCAAGTAAAAAGGCATTGAACGCATGAATAGATTGCACAATTTTTCTTTGTTTATAGGGAACCTACTGTAAGTATATGAGTCTGGGTTAGGTTTAGTTTTACTTCTACACAAATATGAAATTTGATAGAGCCAGTGCATTTTCAAAAACAATTTTTTTTTAATCAAATCATAACCAAACAACCATTTTTGTCTAATATTCCAGAGTCTGTTGTGGCTGAAATGCTAAAATCTATTCAACACACTAAACGTTCTTAATGAATGTCTGTGGAGAAGTTGAGTCTTGGCAAGTGGACTCGTCGTAGTCTATGAAGTCCATAAGTTCTTAATGAATAGTTCTCACAGCATGATTCACTCTGCGTTAAAGTATTGGTTACCAGCTCATTGTTGGTAAAACCCGTTTGCTTTTGTTGTTGTGTTCTGTATGTCAGCTGAGAGTCGGCAGGCGTCCAGTGAAATGAAGATGCTTGGAAGAGCACTTTCGGGGTTAATGGAGGTTCAGGCTACATCTTGCAGCCATTAAGCGTGAATGCATATGCAGAGGCGATGACTCTCGATGGCGCTTGACATCTTCAATCACCATAGTTCACCAATGGCTGGAGTAACGGTGACATCACCTACTGTATGACCAGTTCAAGTGCCCTGTGAAACAGTAAAGCTATACACAAGATGGAAAACATGGGCAAAACTTGAAATTCCCGACAGATTGTCTAATAATAATTAGATTAGGTAACAACGTATTTTAATAAATATCTGATTTATAACAAAGATAGAGTCCATATTGGGGACATTTCTGTAGGATTGATGACAAGTATTATCTATGAAAAAAAACGTGTTGTTTATCAAGCAAACTAGTTCTGTTACAAGTTTTTGAAAACTACTGTAACAAAGGCAAGAAGCAACTGAACAAACAATGCAAAGAAAGCAATCATCCACACAAACAAAAACAGGTTCAGAGTCTCTAAGTAGCCTGGCGGCGTTCTCAGCCCCAGTGCTACACGATAATAATGCTACTATTACTACTACTACTACTAATAATATCGTACAGTGGTGCTTTATTATTATTATTATTATTATTATTATTATTATTACTACTATACATGTTAAAAATAGTCAAATCCCAAATATTTGAACTGTACGTCCTCCAACCTCACAGTGACTTTTGACTTTAGTCACAACCTTAAGGTGACCCCTGTCTGGAGCCTGGGGGAGGGCGTAAGGCAGACTTCCACATCGGTGAGGTCACACAGAGGTCACCAGCTCTAGCCATGGCAACGGCTGGTGCAGCAGACAGGAGGTAAACAACAGGATCTGATCAGTCTTTACTACACAAACGGTGCATTTAAATGCTGCCTCTGCAGTTTGTGGACTCACTTTCTCACCCTTTTCTGGTTTCTGTCACAACTTTGACCTTTTGAAATCACGTCCTCACTTCCAGGGTCAGGCAGAGGTCATGTAGGAACAGAGACCACGCTAGACTGCTGGACTGGTAGCTTGGCTTTAATGGCTTAGTATCATAATGAACTTCATTCTGGTGAACATCTTAAACATTCACTGTTGGGATACAGTTCTTTTAGGTTTTTAAAGCTAACTCATCAGACTGGATGGTGCAGTCTGAGCTTCCTGGGTTGCTGATGTAGTCTGCAGTTCCCTTGTCATACAGCAGGTGTCGACCTGCTTCCTGTTTAAAATAGCGCACACATGCCTGAGTTCCTGTTCTGTCTGTTTGGGTTTGAGTGTAGAGGAGCAAACACCAACACAAACTGAGCATGATGTGTCGATTACTGCTTGACTCACCTTAATACAAGTTTGATTTACAGGTTAGATAAAAACAAACAAAAAGCCCAAATCAGAGTTAAAACACAAAATCAAACAAATCAAAGTAGCGTAATTACAGGTCAGATGGAAGCGAGAGAAGGGAGGTTCCTTGCTAACGAGGTCTCAGTGATGAATGAGTGTGAAAGAGTGTCTCTAAAATATTGATGATTGATGTATAATGAAGCAGAGCAGCGAGATTCCAACCAACGAGACAGACAAAGAGACTGGGGATGCATACAGTACATGTTGGCTTGTGGGTGGTCTTTGACCTTCACTTGCCGAGACAGTAACTGCATTCAAAGAGTTTAAGTTAAAAAAAAAAAAAAAAAAGTTATGTTATGTTTCTCCGTCTTTTTTAGACTCAAATGTGCGTCTTATAAAATCCAAAACGCTGCTGCCAATACAAGTGGTGAACTTTCAAAGTTACAAACACTTATTAGAGCATAAAAAAAGAAAGATAAACTTTCTGGGTCCCAATTTTAAAAGATCCAATACAAAAAGTACGGCTGTCTTCTAAAAACAAGAAGCAGGCCAGCAAAGTATTTATAAAGGCATTAACTGCTGGAATTGGCTGTTTATTACTGTTAGATATCTGCTTTACATAAAACCCACATGAAATTATAACTTTAAAATATCTCTTCAAATGAACAGAGACCTAAACCAAATGGCAACAGACACACACACACAGACAGTAAACACGAATCATGAGACAGACGTCTGTAGATGTTTTTAGAGACTCTGTACATTTTGTTTAACAGTCTCCATAAATAGTGATGGATGCCAGCGGGTCAGGAGGTCCCTGATCTGGACTCTTTTTAAACAACTGTTTTCAGCATTTCCCTGTCACATGATGTGGTCAGCAGCAGAATGTGTGATTTATGCTTTGATTGATAACCAGGATGAGATTGGACTCCATGCTTTTATGTTTTTACCTTTTTAATTACACTGAAATCTGTGCCTGTATTTTGAGGTATAAAGACTAATTTGTCAGAAAGTATAATGTAATGAAATTACTGAATTACCCAGTTTGAACATTTTCACAAAAACATTTTCTTTGTATTATGATTATTATGATATTATTATGCTGCTTCCTCTGCCTGAGAATTATTGTGTCAATTTCTTATTTTGTTCTATAATGTGAATAACACAACACACCTATTCTAAAAATATGGGAATCTGATAGACAAGCCATATGAACATTTTTAAATAAACACATGTACTAATAAACACAAAAAATATTTTCATAAAATATACATTTTTAATTTAGTTTTTAAATCACAAAATTAATTTCAAAATACAATTAAACCAATATGTAATTTTTCACATAAGGACTATTTCTTCTTATTTGAATTTTTTTCTGGCCAAATTCAAATGAGCTAAACTAATTATATACATGATTAAAATAAGACAAACTATTTTAAATAATTTATACTCTACATTTGAGAAGCCTACAAATTTCTGCAATTAATTGTTGTATTATTTGAATGATTTATTAATTTTTTTATTTCCTAAAAGCGCTTATTGCTGCATCTGTTTATATTTCACTTTTATTGTTTTAAAAAGGTTTTTTTTCATTATTTTATTCTTTTTTCATTGTTCATTTTATATATTTATTGGTCCACACTATAAAACAATTAACAGTCAAATTATTTGCAAGAAGAAGAAAAACTTTATTCATTGGTTTTTATTTAGAATTTGACATCAAATATGTTGGTCAGATACAATGAAAGGTACAAAGTTTTTTAATAAAATAAACTAAAAAAATCCTCATTTGCTGCATTATTCAGTCTTTCTGGTTAGATCTAACCATTGAGTTCAGCTTTGGAATATTCAGTCGCTGTAGAATCGTCTCTAACTGCAGTAAAACAAAAGGAAGCGTGTTTACTGGTTGTAACCAGCAGGTGGCGTGTTAAACCATTGTGTACTTCTTAGAGGTCTATTTACAGTCTCTAATACTGTAGTTTGTAGTTTTTTCTTAGGAATGTATGAGCAATTTTTCCAAAACTTTGTTATTTTTTTCAGAAATATTTTGTTCATGTGTATGTAGGTTTGGCTTTGACTTTTTTTTACTCAAAACACTTCAGTTTTCATCAGGAAAGAAGCAGTTGACCTCACAAAATAATTGTGTAACAATTAAATGTAATTATGCTGATAAACCCAGGGGGAATGGTTTCAATTGGCAGTGGAGACTCATAGAAGAACAATATTCCTCCATGACACCGCGGCTATAGAGATATAATCATGGCCTACAGAAGTGGTTTGAAGACTGTAGACCTTAATAATCCCAAACGAAGAACTGTCTCTCAACATTAACATCATTAATAGCTCTATGAGCATCAATAGCTATATTATAAATTAATGTGAAGACTAAATTGTCTATTAATAGATATACTTGAGTTTTGGATCGATTGTACCTTTATTTAAATACTGAGTTTTCATGACCAACTCTGCTAAACTGCCTCATATTGAGTTGAAAAGATTAGTATTTTTGATGGCTGTAATAACAACATTCTGTTCTATTCCTGTTATGTCACCAAGCCTTAAAAATGCAGAACTAAATACTACAATATCAAAATCAACGTCAAACACATAAAACATCAAAGTTAGATTAAATGCAACCTTGTATTTGAAATTTAGAGTATTAAATAATGAATAATGTAAATCATCCAGCAGATACATACAAACACAGCAGAAGGAGGGTATCACAGAAGCAGGGTCCATTCCCAGTGAACATAGGTAGGTTTATAAATGAAAGGAGTAACTACTGTAGAGGGAGGCCACAGGGAAAATAACGAGGGAGGGAGCAACGGGGTCAAACGTCAGTCTCATTTTTTGTCCATTACTGTTTTTATGTGTGTATGTACAAAAAATAAAAGCTGGAGGAAAAGGGAAAGATGAAGGCAGAGGAAGAAAAGAAGCACAAGGACAAGGAGCAGGCAAACAAAATGACTGGGAGAAGAAGAAATGACAGAGAGTAGGGGTGAGGAGAAGTCGGGAGGCGGCATCTGTATTTGACCGTGGGTTAACCTCCTCCATGTCACCCTCTCACCTCTCCTTCACCTCCCTCCCTCCATCGTTCATCGTGGACAGAGAAGGCCCTACGCGCACACACACACACACACACACACACACACACACACACACACACACACACACACACACACACACACTGTTGTCCTGGCAGTGACCCCTGCCCCGCTCACCAGGAATGTTGAAGGGGAGGATGAGGGAATAATATGTCTACACACACAGGCATGTGTGAAACATGGGATATTTGAATAGAAAAACACAGAAGAAGAGCAGCTCAGTTATTCCAGTGATCACCTACAGTGTGTGTATTAGTGAGTTTACGAATGAGAAATATGGAAGGCGCGCGCACACACACACACACACAATGATATATGGAGTGTTACCACTCAAGACCTGAGAATACACACACACACACACACGTTGGGGTGTTTATGTGGTGCAGATGTTGGACAGGAAACGAGCTGCGTTCAGGGAAACAAACAGAGCTGACACATGAAACGCGGTTGGATCAGAGGAGTCTTATTTAACAGTAGAAATCAATAGCTGTGTATGTGTGCACATGCCAAGATGCACAGACTGGGGTTATGAGGGAGTCAGGGGTCAGAGGTCAACCCCAGGTCACTCTGCTAGCCTGGAATCACACTGGCAAAGGCCAGCAAGAGGTCACATACTGACAAAGAGCTAAGTAGGTGGCAGAGGTCAAAGAATGAACTATTTTTATATAGTGCTAATAGAACGAAATGTCAGACTCCAACAGCTAAGATACCAATTAAAATGAAATAATTCACAACCAAAAGCAGGTTGTAAAATGTAATAATAGGTATAATGTTATTTTCACGTTGCAGCAGAATGGAAAAGAACAGAGTATACAGTTTAAAATGTAAAAATAGAGATTTAACGCATACGTACGCCATCATACAGCTAATTGCACCAGGGGCCATTGTATTGCACAGTAAAAACACAACTTTAACGTGACTGGGAGCAGCTCTGGTTGTAGAGTCTCACAGCAGCAGGGAGGAAAGAGCCGTTGAAGGAGCTGCTCAGACATGACGAGGGTGGGAGTCGTTCTCCAGCCAGGATGGCAGCTTTCTGGCCTTCCTGACCAGCTTCTCCAGTCTCCTCCTGTCTGCTGCTGACATGCTGCTGCACCAGCAGACGAGTCATTAAAGGCCTCTAGTAGTGCTCCCTGCACGCCAGCAGGATGCTCTGTCCTTTCCTATACAGTGCATCCGCGTTGTGTGATCAGAGCAGCTCATCCTTCAGGTGAACACTCTCTGAAGGTCCCTTCCCTGGATGTTCTCTGGTAGTAGTGCAGAGTGTGACTGCCTGTGAAGTCCACCACCAGCTCTTTGGTTGGTTTGCATGGTGTCAACTACATTCAATCACTAAATGGTCATTTTTTGCTTTTTGGACCAATGACTTGTCCCACTCAGGAGCTTTTAGTTGTATGACGTAGGACCTAACGCTAGTAAGAAAAAGCATCACAACAATCGTCCGACCGCCCCTGAAGCGAGATGAGCATTTGATACGTCTTCTGTCTAAAACCACTTGATGTCTTGGTGTTATCCTCTGGAAATGACATGCTAACGTCATCAAAACCAAATCTGTTGCTCCTACCACTGCTTCCTAACCTCGCCCCTTCATATCTTCATAAGGAAATTATTGTTTATAGTTTGATAAACTCTACTGTACTTAGCAATATTATAGCCACATATTTAAACAGGTGTTAAGGGTGTCGTGAATGTGTTTTTTCAGCTGTGATAATAAACAACAATCAGATCAGTCCTTTCAGGCTAAAAATGTCAGTGGAGGAGAAGCATCCCTGACACATGTGACCTTGTGCCAGCCTCTCTTCGTTTCTATGGTAACGGGATTGACACTAAGCTTACAGTACACGAGGACGGCAGGTACCCAGAGGGACTTCCAGTATAGATGTACAAACCTTCAGAAGGTAGCGAGATATTTATTACTGTTCCATAGATGTAACATTGAGAAGACGTGAGAATGCGACTGAGTGAATGCAACAGTCAATAAAGCTGACTAACGTCCAGAAAAAGTAACTGCTGTATCAAACTCCCTCCTATCAGCGTCATCCTACACAGCTTGAGTTTGAACGCAGCCCCTCAGCTCCCCTCTGGCAAGAGACTCTATCAGAAAATCTTCTAAGAGAACACTTTCTTCCCTACAGCAGTCAGCCTGCTGAACAGTGGCCCCACGGCCCCCAGATGACCCCCCAACTCATGGACACTGCCACTTACTGCTGTTTCCACTTGTATACTGCTCTTCTCTAATTCGTGTGCATTGTACACAGTGAAACTTTATATTGTAACAGTCACTGCACCTTACACCAGGTCAAACTCCAAGTACTGTAAAGACCTCTGTACCTGGCAACAAACACTTTTCTGATTGTGATTGTGGTAAAGCTAAGAGAGTCGTACAGAAAGTCATCAGATGTAGCGAGAACGTTGTAAAGTTGCCACTGACTGGAAAGAGAAGATGATGAGACCACAATTGTCAGCTGACAGTTAGTTGTGAGTAGTGTAACCTTCCTGATTCACAACCTCTTAAAGTAAATTCTAACCTGGATATATTTCCTTGGGTCTCTGTGTTTTTAGAGGTTTTGGGAGAAAAGTAAAGATAATCACAGCCAGTATTTCCAGCCTGATATGAGGTCAGAGGCTTCTCCCAAGCTGCACATAACCTGAGCCAAGCTTTGCTTCCTGTTAGTCCATCAGGCCGTAGGTGATCAGACCTAAGCCTTTGTATGAGTCTGGCGGCTCTGGCTCCACACTGTTTAACTCACAAATGTAAAATGACTTCTTAAAGCAGAAAGTTACAGCTTGAGGAGTGGACCCTATCTCACAGACTGTCATAAGTGAAATATTGTTTATTATATATATTTTTATTTTATACTGATTTCAAATTCTGATCCCGACATGACTCTGTCAAGTTTAGAGGCCATTTCATTAACAGTGTCTGGGGCTCAGTAATAGTCTGATACACGTCTGTTGCATTATTACAGCTCAATGATTTGAAGTACGTTACAGAAAAACGCTGAAGCTTCTGCTGAACATTAAATATGAAACAGAAACTAGTAGTTATAGTGTTAAATGCATCATTGTGATGTATTGTAAATTATGCTGCAGGCGCACAGACATCCAGGCTGTCTCTCACTTTGCATTTATATGGTTCAACAAGATGTAGGTGAAAGTGAAGTTTAGTTCATAGTGAACCTTGTGTGAGAGAATGTGTGTTAGTGTTTATACACACTAACAATTTTAAATTGCTCATTACGCTTGTTATGAAAAGCAGTGTTTGTGCATGCGTGTATTGTTGGCTATGTGTGTACGTGTGTGTTACCATGGCCACCTCAGATTTCCCTCTCAAAGCAGCAGGGAGCCTCAGACTGCCATCCATCACACTTTGCAGCCACTCAGAGTGTGTGGCTGTGTGTGTGTGCGCGTATCTGACCTCTTGATGAACCAGCCAGTGATTGCTACGCCATCATTCCTCTGCAGACACACACATCTGGATGTGCATGCGCTGTAAAACATGCAGTATGCATGAAGATGACGACACATGCACAGCGGTGTGAAGGTGATGTGTATTTAATGGTATCCAGCCTGTTGTGCTCAGAGATGGAGGAAACAGAAGGTGTTTGTTCCCCAGTGGACGACCAGAAGAAAAAGGAAAATATATAAAAGAGGGTGAAAAAGCATTTCTGCATGAGGATAACTCTACTCGTCTAATACCTTGGACGTCACAGGTCCGACTGTTCACAGAGCGCCTCCATCATGAGCAGCAGGCGTCTGTCTTCCAGACTCGAACATGACACAAAGCAAAACACAATTTCATCACAATTTCCTCTGCTGTGTCTGTTGGCCACTCACTGCACATGCTGCATGCAGTGACCTGTAGGTGGCGCTCAGCGTAGCAGGGCTGCGTACGGTGTGCGCTCTGAGGAAGGGACGCACCAGAGGCAGTGTTTCCGTTTTAGACCATCCTTTTTGGTTCCCTACCCAGTGGCTTCCTGGTCAAGCTGTGTGCACAGCTTTGTTTCATTTCTGTGTATGTATTTATCCTTGTCTGTTTCTGCTTCGTTTGCTAGTTTGTTCATCAAGGTCTTGCTTCTCTCCTACGTCAACTGACCGAGTTTTATTGAGTTTAATCAACACATCGAGCGTCTGACAGGAGCATTTTTTACCGCACGTACAGTTGCAAGAAGAAATCTTTGAACCCTTTGGGATGACATGGATAAAATGGCCATAAAATGTTTTCTGATCTTCATTGAAGTCACAGCAAAAAAATAACACTGCTTAAACTAATACTGCACAAATATTATATATTTTTATTGAACCTGAACATGCTCAGTGTAGGCTGGAAAAACTATGTGAACCCTCGGCTGATGATTCTCTCAGAGCTAATTGGAGCCAGGAGTCAACCACCTGGAGTCCAGTCAGTGTGATGAGGTTGGATGTGTTGGTTAAAGCTGTCCTGCCTATAAAACACACCAGTTTGAGTTTACTGTTCTCTAGAAGCATTGATGTGAACCAAGCCTCACACTAAAGACTCTGAGAAGACCTACGACCAAGAAGCACGAAGCTGGAAAGGTCACAACAGCATCTGTAAAAGCCTTGATGTTCACGTGTCCACGGTGAGACAGACTGACTACAAATGGAGCAAGCTCAGCTCTGTAGCTACTCTCCCTGGACCTGGTCGTCCTGGAAAGATGACTGAGACACAGCACAGAATGAGGGAAGAAGAATCCTAGAGCGTCATGGTTTGGGGCTTTGCTGCCTCAGGACCTGGATGGATTGTTGTCATTGACGGAATCTTGATTCCAAAGGTTATTAGGTCATTTTGCAGGAAAATTTAAGCTCCACAGAGGGAGAGTCCGGACCTCAACGCGACTGAGATGCTGTGGGATGGATTGGTTGACTGACAGTAAGCGTTACTTCCTGTTCCCGAGGTTTGTTGCTGGTTGCAGGCGTTTTTGTCAACATTTTACCTCTTCACTTTTATCTGTTTTCTAACTGTGTCTCTGTCTCCTTCTCCTTCTTTTTCTTGCTCGGTGCCTTATGTTTAGCTCGTCCTCTGCCTCCATTAGTGTTAATGGTATCTGTAATAAGTGTGAGATAGTGGCAGCGCTGGAGGCGAGGCTGACTGATTTGGAATCTCTGAGCCTCCTAACTTAGCTGTTACTCGTCCCTCAGTGGGTCCCGAGCAGCCGGGATGTGACTAGGTGACGGTTCGTACTGTTGGTTTTAGTCAGCGTGTGAATGAATCCACTCACTGTCTTCATCATCCTCTGGATCTGGTCCTGACTCATGGGTTGAGATTGATCATTTAACAGTTCTCCCTCAAAACCCTCTGTTATCTGACCATTTCTCACTAACTGCAGGATTCAGACACATCAGAGACAGAACCAGCTCTGATTAGAGTCACTAATGATCTTCTCACAGCTTCAGACAATGGTCTAGTTTCTGTACTTGTCCTGTTAGATCTTAGTGCAGCATTTGATACGATAGATCACAAGATTCTATTGCAGAGACTGGAACATAGTTGGATTAAAGGCAAAGCACCGGATGGTTTAAGTCTCATCTGTTGAACAGATTCCAGTTTGTTCATGATCATGATCAATCTTCCATCCGCACAAAAATTAGCTTTGTTGTTCCACAGGGTTCTGTGCTTGGTCCAGTACTAGTCTGTACATGTCTCTGTAATATTATTAGGAAACACTCTATAAATTTTCACTGCTATGCAGATGATACTCAGTTATATTTGTCTATGAAATCAAGTGAAACAAACTTTAGTCAAAAATTAGTCAAACTTCAAACTTGTTTAACAGACATCAAATCCTGGATGTCCCATAACTTCCTACAACTAAACTCAGATCAAACTGAGGTTATTATAATTGGTGCTAAAACCACAGAGACTCATTATTGAATCAGAATCAGTTACTCTGGATGACATTACATCCAGTAATTACATCCATAATGCACCAATTCACAACATCAGTTATCTCAAGGCACTTTACAAGTAAAGTTTAAGACCTGAAACAACTAAACCCAACAAATCCCACATAGAGCAGCTTTGAACTGGAGCCAGTCAATAAATTGTACATTTTAATAGCAACAGTGGAAAAACTCTATAGAGGAAGAAACCTCCAGCAGACCCAGGATCAGTGGGAGAACATCTGCCTTGACCGGTTGGAGTGAAGGGACAGAGAAGAGAGAAACAACAACAACAACAACAACAACAACAACAGACAGACAGAATTCCCCTCAGTCACAGAATAAATGTTTATGATACGGGACAAGGATATTTATGTAATGATCGGCAACTTGACTCCAGATTTGGTGTTTTATTTTGAAATATTTCCTGTTCCAGTTTCATGTATTTTAAGTTTATCATGACTGCTTTCACCTGGTTTGTGTCTCCTGCTTCAGTATTTAAACCCTTCTCTGTTTCTGCCACATGTTCGGATCGTCATCTTGCGTTGCCATGTCTGGTTCTGGTTTTTGTGTCCAGGAAGTCAGGCTGCCGACCCAAACCCTGTTTTGCCGTGAGACTTTATCATAGTATTGAACTCAACTCAAAAGATCTGTCTTGTTGTTAAGTCAAGGCAAGAGTCCAGTCTAGTCACAGTCCTCGTCAAAGTGTTCTCTGTCCTAGAGACACATCAAGACACAAACTATCATTGAGTCATGTCAAGTCAGGACTCTCGTTATAGTCGTTCCTGTGTGTCTCCTTCTGTCATGATGCAATGGAAACCCTGATGTTTGGAAAGGAAACGAAGGACCACGAACTGGATTAATGACCTTTAATTCCTGGAACCTTGTCATCAAGACTGCATCACGGTGGAGAAGCTGTCTCCTCCGCATTCGCTTTGCACCCTTTGCAGTTTTGGTGCCGGTGTGTGGAATTAACCTGATGGTTAAGCCTCCTGGACATCTGCATGGAAGCTAAACTGGCTGTGCTCCGTGCTCCACTCGTCTGCCACCGCTTCACGTCCTTGTCGCCTTCCCGTCACGTGCTCAGCGCTTCACAGCATGTATAATTATTCAAGTCTAGTCCGTTTTGTTAATGTCATGTTTAACGCCATGTCTCTGTTCCAGATCACCACCACGCGCTGCATCGCCACCACAACATCACAATCGCCAGCCAACAATCTGACAGTTTATTCAACAAAGAAACTTTGTGCATAATATTGTCCCACACAATAAGTCTGTCAGTATACAACCAACGATCTTAACGCATAAAGCCCAAAGCCTACATACATTTGGTTTTAATTACATTATAATATCTGATGGTAATTAATTAATAAAATAAAATGAATCTGCCCCTAATTCTACATTTGTTAGTGTTCACAATTCCCAATCCTGACCACCCACATCACCTCCTGCGTCATATCAGGGCTGTGCATGGTGTGAGTGTAAGCTCATTGCCACCTGCAGGTCATTATGATGCAGCTTAAACCTAAACTTATATCGTATAACTTACGAAATAATAAAGCCGTACAAATCGCTTGTTACCACGATTCAACATGTAGAAGCTTAACTTGGCTCGGTGGCTGAAACGGATGTGCAAATATTTTTAAATGTTCAAGTAAGATCTAAATGACTGCATTTAATTCTCTTTTTAATAATACTCCACATATCATTTCATACACAAAGCACTATTTCGTTTGTGTCTTTGTTTACATGCTCACTAATGGTAATATGTTAGTACTGTAAGGCCTGACAGGAAAAGAGATGCTCATGGTGGAGTAAGCCAACACACGAGCGCCTAATAGGAAACACTGAGTGGTGCTGGGTGACGTACAGCCCCACAGGTGTTTCTAAACACAATTTTTATACTTTATGTTTGACAGTTGTGTTTTTTACTTCTGTTAGTATGCACTGATGCTTTTATGACTGTCTTATTGAATTATAAAACTTTAGTTGTAACTCAGCAGACTAACTTTGACAAATTCCTGTGGTGAAAAAACAAAAATTCAGCCTCACAAATTTGACACCTTAAATGTGAAATTTGATTAAATAGTGCTGACAAATCTATGATTAACTTCATGGAAATTTTCAAACCACTAACAGGTGGCCAGATCTGTCAATCAGTGCAGAGAGGTGGGATATTCTGTGAATTATAATTCCAATAAAGAATCCATAAAATTTAATTGATCTTTGAATTAGCAGACAGAGCGAGGTAATGTTGATTAGTGTGTTCAGCACGGCAGAGCTAATTAGAGCAACAGCTGCTGCATGTGTATGTGTGTGTGTTTTAGTCTTAGACTTAAGCTCTGACATGTCAGATGCTGTAAATCACACACACACACACACACACACACACACACACACACACACACACACACACACACACACTCTCTCTCTGTGCACAGGGCGTTAGAATTTACAGCCCACTGAGTGTGTTTACCTTCGCTGTAATTATCCTCCATCCTACTGTATATGGTAATATTATAGCTGGATGATACAAAACAAGTTTCATGTAACTTAATGATCAAATATGTTTAATATTGTTACTGTCTAATATTTTATAGAAACTAATAAACAGTCTCACGCTGTGTTTACATAGATCCAGTAAATGAGTTTAGTTTTGTGTTTTCCATTATTCATGTTGCATTATGTGTACTTTTACAGCTTGTGTTTTACTGTCCAACACACTAATATAATTACATATGACATAAAAATAAAAGTGTGCCTGGCATCTAAATTACAGGAGAGGTCCAGAGAGAGAGAGTATACAGTAAATATCAACTTCCTCATCCATCAGTTTCTGCTTCTCCCCGTATTTATTTCTTTCATTTGCTCACATTCATGTGTGAGTGGACAAATTCACGCACACACATACTCAAAAAAATGATAACTAAATTATTTCCATGGGGGGGATAGAGATAGTGTGTGTGTGTGTGTGTGTGGCCTAGAATTTATTTGTCGCTTCCTTCTTGTACAAGCCACACTGTTGTTTTGAACTCCTGCTGTCATGGAAACAGCTCTTAACACATGGCACATATAGAACCATCCCACTTACACTGGTTATTCTGGACCAATGAAGCTGGTTTGGTTGGTTAAAACTGTGGATTACGTGAATGTGATTACAATAAAACACGTTGTGACACAAAGGGAATCGAATGTCCTCCTGGTGGAAATGGATCCCTGCCAGCTTCCATCAAACAGTGACCATCTTTACTGATAAATACAGAACCACGTTACTGTTGGAGGTGTCTAAGTGTTACCAGCATGGTGGAGCCAATGACACGTGGCGTCTCACTGAAGGGCAGTCGGTGTGTGAATGATGGTCTGTTCCATCTACTTAGCTCCTGTCCTGCCATCTACCCTGCACCGTGTGTTGGGAGGCAGCACTTAAGAGAAGTAATTGATGTTTAAATGTGTGTAAAAGTCACAGAGATGGAACCAAAGTTCATCTTCACATTCTGTCAATAAATGTACCACTCGTACCGTATTTGTTGCTACTGGTGATAATTCAAGGTACAGGGATGTGTACGCGTTGGCGCATTGTGTTTTCAGAGACGTTTAGTAGCATCCACGTCACATAAGTCCAGTTGCTACAGCAGCCTTGGCACCACTCAGTGCTGGCGATTTTTCAGTTATCGCTTGTGACTGTTCAGTCAAGAGCTACAGAAGGAGAGTAAGTGTGTGTGGTCTGTGCCAGCTGTCAGCCTGCGGTTTGTCAAACTAGACCCTGCGCAGGAACTAAAATAACACAGAGGAAATGGAACCACATCATCCCGGTGCCCATCACCACAACGACCACTGCGGTCGGCCGGACAGAGGTCACCCAGAGGTCACCCAGAGGTCAGCAGACTGATCTTTCTCTTCCTCTTTCTTTCACTCCTCTTCGGACTCGCTTTAACCCTGCGTCCCTTTTACTTTGTCAGTGAATCCGTCTCTCTTAATGTCCTTTCTTTCACACCTACTTATACACACTGACCCAGTCAAGTGGTCAAAGTTCATCTTGACATCACTGGGTGTTTGATCTCATTCTTGCCTCCATAACTCAACTGAGCACACGACTTTAATGGAATTTCTGTTTGACTTAAGTTTTTAGACGGCGGAAACAACAAGGCTGTGCTGATTTGCATATCATTAACATATGTTCTTATGCTTATATACATTTTAATTTATTTGGAAAGAAATCCTTCTTCTGCAACCAGTCAGGGCCTACAGTAAGTACAGTACAGTCTGGACACAATGTGCAGAGCCCGTCCAGGGATTTGAACTATACTGGGCTGAATGGGGAACCGTTTGAATGTGTCTGTCGCTGTTGTTTCCATACTTATTGTGTGTAGAGTCATTCTGGATCAACCATTTCAGGACTTCAGACAGGTTAACTCACTTTTGGTATAGATGTTGCTTTGAAGTAGCAACTCTTCACATTCCAATTACGCTGAAATTTAAATTGAAATAAAATAGATACGTTCTGTACATGTACATGGTTACTGATGGAAATTGTGAGTCTTAGTGTTTTGGGGTTAATCTGCATAATTTAAGTCACCCGCAGCAGCACTATGCTCCTGATATTAGCAATCACTTGCACCCTGTTCATATTCAAAACCCCTCTTTTGCATTTCAGGGTTCGTCAGTTCAGCCGTAAATATAATCCTATTCAAAGCGACAGACAAATGTTCCAACACTAAGTATAATCTGTAAATGCAAACTATGGCTGTTGTTGAGGTTCACTGGCTGAAACAACAACCTGAAAGTTGAGATCAATGACACTTTTAATAATAGCAGGCTGGTTTATTTTTGTATGATTTGCTATGTATTCTGTAGCTTTAGTTTTCCTAAAAGTATCATCTTGTCTATGTTGTACAGTGGCTGTGGGTGACATCACCTTTTCTAGGGTTATGTGAACTGGGACTTATAATTACTTGGCACATAGTTTCCTTTTGGAGGCTTATTAAGGCTACATTTAAATGGTATGAAAAGCTCCTTACGGCTGGAAGAAAATGGACGACGCACCTCCATGCTGCTCTTCATGTCATCAGCTTTACAGGGGTCGAAAAGGAGGTGTGTTGGCAAAATGTAAAACCGTAGCAGTGAACTGATTAAACAGGAATGACTGAAACAGCTCAACACCTTCCTCTTGAGGTCAACTTGCTGAGATGATTTTCACTCGTGTCGTGTTCAAGCTTCAGAGCTGTGATTCGGCTGGAAGGACATTCTGTTTGCGCTGAAACGTGTCTCCAGGCTGATCATCAGGTTGTTGCTCTGACCCTCTGGCGTGTGGAATGTAAGAGCTACAGTAAATGCTCCTTTCTCCGTCTGTAACATGTCAGCATCTCATGTCCAGATCCTTGTGTACACTGTTTGTTGTGAGTGTAGCCAGCAGCTGACAAGTCCTCACCATTCAAATGACTGTTTAATCAAGCTCACCGGCTGTTTAGCCTGAGGAGTCAAATCCGCAGGCGACACGTTTGCATCTGCCACCAATTGTCCAGTTTGCATGGCACTGCACAAACAGAGCGAGTGCATTGCACCAAGACTGTGTGTGTGTTAACCAGTAGCGTACAGTGTTTTGCCTAATAGCACATATGTGACCTAATATGTCTCTGTCACGTTGCACATGCTTTCATGTCCTGTAGGTCCATAATATAGCTCAGGTTTACTCAGCTTCTAGAAATGAGATCTAACCTCAAGTCTGACTTTGCCAGGGTTGGAGTCTAATGGGGTATGATGTGTGTGTTTACCTCTAAAGGTCTCTTTCTTTCATCAGAAATATTAGATTAACACCTCTAACCTCTGTTCACTGGCTCTGTGAAGATTAAACCAAACGATCTACTATTAGCACCACTGGTCTGGCTTCCACGCCGCCAAATTGATCTTAACTGGGAGAAGACAGCACATTGTGCTCCTTAGTACTAATACTACAAATGTTTCTGATGTAAACTGTGATGAATTCAAGTTGAATGATAAGTGTTTGTCTCCTGGACCTCTGCTGTGTCTTTATCTATTTTGTGTTAAATGCACTTGTAATTCATTTCCACTTCTACGATGGTGTCAATTAGCTCAATTTCTGAAGTTCAGGTTTTGTGCTACTTACTCTTCCCAGAGTTACTGAAACCATAACATTTCCATTACGTTAATTAGTGCATTTGTTTCGCAGCCTGATAGTGTTTAACGTTACACATTTGTGGTGTCTTTCTTGCATGTGCATGTCTTCGCGTTCTCTGTTTTCTCTCTGTGCTGTGCCGTCAGCTGGCACAGAGACTAAATAAACAAAACTAAAAGTTTGAGCCTTTTAGTTTATTTTGTTCCTCATTTTTCTACATGCTCTTGGACTAAATAAGTCAAATTTAAATTTAAATTCGAATTGTAGCACGTTTGTCATTCGTCTTTTATGTACTGTAGTTATTATTGTGTATGTTTTTCCATTTATTCTCTCTGTGCCTTAGACAAAAAAGTGGCCGTGGAGCATTTGAACTGTCTGCTTCATAGTTTCACGCAGCGTTCAAGTGGGCCAGGATTATTCTTGAACTTACTACAAGCCTTTGTTACCTGACTGGCAAACCAGGTCTCCAGAGGCCACATTACAGCAGGAGGAAATCTAAATGGATAGTGGATGGATACATGGAGACTTTACGCACTGGAGAGAAACCGCTGTGGCAACCGTGGCTTGTCTAACCTTTTAACTGCAGCCTGTCACCATGGAGACAAAGGATAAACTTGACCTGCCGCTGACTTTATTTTTTTCTTTCCTTCTTTCGCTCTTATCAAAACAAGTGATCAGAGATGAGGTCAATCATAATGGGATTTGTTGTCACCACAACCTTTTCATTGTACGCAAGACAGAAGAAGGAGGAGAAATAGAAATGAGAGGAAGGAGACGAAGGCAGGAGAGGGAGGAGAGAGGCAGAGTACGTGGCCAGGTCGGGTCGTGCATTTTCGGGTGAAACTAAGTTCACATTATTGTGTGTGTGGTGGTGGTGGGGGTGGGGGGGCATGTGTGTGTGTGTGTCGTCTCTACTGGAGCGAGTGACACCAAATTTGTAACCAAGTGATGCCAACAGATGGAGCTCCTATTGTGGCGTCAGACACACGCACACGCATGTGTGAGACTCATTATGAGAATAAAGTACGGCTCACGCTAAAAGTGGCAAGATCCTGGGGTTAAACTGTGTTCATGCATGTTCCAAAAATACACTCACTTACACAGACAGAATCCAATCTCTGCCAAGGCCTCTGCTGGCATGTACGCATACTTCTGCATACACACACTAAACACAGATTGTTTCCCATTTGTTAACCAACTGATAACAGACTGAGGTTCAAACTGTGTGTGTGTTAGTGTGCATGAACATAAATTGAACCCTTGAACTGTGTTTAACCCTCCCTCTCTCTGTTGTTCTCTGCGTCCTTCATCTGGCCTTTATTGTTGCTTTCCTCCTTCCTCTCTCTCTCTTCCTGTTTCGGGCACCTTCATTTGTTTTCATCTGCCTCTTTTCGTCGCTCTCTCTCTTTGTCTCTCAGTGGGAGGTAAACTGGTGTCAGGTGCTCTGGGATCACAGCCATATGTGTGTGCGTGTCCATGTAAATGTGGGAATGTTTTATTGTCTACTGTCTGCTTTTCTTTATATTTATATGTGTATATATATTTTTAAACATTTATACATTAAAAAATTATGTAACAAATACAAAAGTTTAATTAATGAACAGGTTCCTTTTCCATTTTGCAGTTGATCAGTTCAGATTGTTGTAATTCTCACGGCTAGAACATCAAATTAAAAAAAACAAACAGAATTTTCTCAAAAATACAGTAACAGCAATACTATGAAATACACAGACATGTTAGAAATAATACATGTTGGAATCATTCTAACTCATTCATCCTAATATAAATGGATACATAAGGAGGAAGGAAGGAATTTGGTTGGGAATGTAGATTGGATCAATCCAAATGGCACAGAGTTCATTCATACCCAGTTAATAGTTTTATTCTCATTCTTAATATAATTATGAACGTAATTTAGAATGGCCCTAAATAAAAATCTATGCATAACTTTTTCATTACCATCATGACACTCATCGGTGTAGCACAGCACATTTTTATATATTTCAAAAAAAGGTCTAACATCAAAATAAATTATTTTTTGTGCAGTTTACATTTAAATTGATATTATTTATGTTGAATCTGGCTGTAACAGTCCTGCAGCATCAGTCTTACACACATAATAAACACACATGCTCACATCACCCCAGTAGAGACACACACACGCACGTACCCCTTAAAACACGGTGAGCACGCTGTGAACTCCTGAACTGAACTTGAACCAGTAACTGGGTCGTCGAAAGGACAACAAAGGGCTCACACACACAGACACACACACACACACACAACCTTACAGCTACATCTGCATTATCGTATCATGAGACTGTGTTTTGTATTGTTATTGTTGGTTGTGTCTGCATCTTTTGTTATGAAAAATCAAACGTTTAAAATTTAAATATTTGTCGTAGTGAGAGACAATAGTGTAACAGTGTTTAATTAAAACACAAATCATAAATAACGTCTAAGTCACATTGTTGCTATAATGTACGTCATAGTTTTTGTTGTATTACATTGTTTTTCTAAGCATATTTCCACTGTTAGCTTTTGTGCACTTTTATTATGTTGACAGCATTTTATTTTCTGTTCTTCATCTTTACTGGCTAATGGTATTTATTATCAGCCCTGAATTTCTTTAGCCTAATCTCACACTAATCACATATTTATTTATTTATTTATTCTTATGTGTCTAATATAAAAAACTAATAGATTTTTTTGTTTTTGATTAGTTTTTCTTTTATTTGTGCACCGATGCACCTGCCTGATAGAGCCTCATAGAGCAAACACACTGTAAGCACACACACGCACACACACACACACACACACACACACACACACACACACACACACACACACACACACACACTCTTCATTTGTCTCCTCAGTCCAAAAAGGAAGTGATCAGTCATTGGCTGAAGGGAAGAGACAGTGAACTCCCTCTGAACTCTGCCCTTCCCGTAACCTAACCCTGAGAGGAGAGAAGAAGGAAAAAGAGGAATCAATCAACCCAAAATCAAAAGATACAGTCTGAAAAAAAATGAAGCTCATGAGAAGTGAAGGCGACAGACGAACAAGAATTGCAGGCTACAAAATTAGGAAGTTAAAATGATTCTGGAGGAAGCAGGGAACCACAGACTGTACTTTGATGATGGGCAACACGAGAGAAAGAAAAGTGAAGAGCAAACGGGAAGATGACGCCAAAAGAATCGAGCTGATCCGACGCTAGGGGGCAATGTTGGGACAAGCTAGACTGTGCTGAGGGAGATGACGAGGTGGGGCCTGTGTACCTCTTGGCCCCTCCTTCTCTAAAGAATGACGTCAGTGATTAAAGAAATGGAAACAAACTGCTCATTTGGCATTCATGTGGGAGAGGTTGGCGAGGGGAGGGGCCTTACATGATGATCATCACTGTGACCCTTGCAATGCCACGCCCCTACTGACACATACACACACACACACACTAAAGCCATACACAGTACTGTGGAAAAGTTTAGGCAGGTGTGAAAAAATGCTCTAAATGGACGTGTTAAACATTTATTTTGATGAACAGCAGAGAATCTAAACCACATCAGTATTTGCCTTCAAACAGCAGCAGATCTTCCAGGTTCACAGTGTTTGAAGGAACTGGGCTGTAGGTTGTTCAACATCTAGAGAACTAACCACAGATCTTCTGTGGATGCAGGGTTTCTACATCCTTCTGTCTCTGCATCATCCCAGACTCACAAGATGCTGAGATCAGGGCTCTGTGGGGCCAAGCATCACTTCCAGTACTGACGTAGTAACCAAAGATTGATGTGATTTAGATTTTTCTTTAGTTTGCTCACGTTGCATTTTGTAAATGTCCAAAAATAAACAATCATTATATATATTTCTGAAAGCTCCCTTTGTTTACACCCTTCCTAAAAGTTTTGCACAGAACTATATATATGCAGGTAGTTGGTCACTATTCAGTCATGGGTGGTCAAAAGTTAAAAACTGGTAAACAGGCTGGATTTCACTCGATGATCCACCCTGTACACACACGGACACATCTATTATTCTATCCGCGTGTCCACCCCCAAGGGAAGGGTGTGGTCACATGACTCATCAAAATGTGATCAAAGTGCTGAGGAAGCAGTCGGACTACAGGCCAGGTGTTAGGGTCACAGGTCACGGGGAATGTTCCCACGGTGACCAGGGTGGAAACGCTGGGAGGATGTTGGCTCGGGATCAAAGAACACAAGCTCACACGAGCTGATCTTGATGCTCTTTGAAGACTCCGCCTCCAGGGGGAAAAGCTAATGTCCTGATTGGCCAGTGATGGGGGTAAACTGCCTCCTATGTGAATGGAGTGTTTTGCTTTACGGTGACGGCATCAGGAGGTCAAAGTGACAGCACGACAGGAATACGGTGAAGTCAGCGCACATTCAGTAACGAAAAGATTGATTAGCTCAGGTTCTCATCCTCGTGAATTGAGCAGCATTTAGCCCTTTCTGTGCTGTCAGGCTGTTTGAGCTGTATTGTATTTACTGTAAAGCAGTACATGACTGTGTTGGAAACAGCAACAGTTCAGAAGCCTGTAGATTTGATATTTATTCCAAAAAATAACATTAACGTTAGTAATACGAATAAAAGGCTGAATAGAGAGAGAGTTGCCAGTTTTCTACCAATGGTGTCTTGTGGGAAAACCTGTTCTATTTTAATTGGCAGAACAACAGCAAGAGGAAAAACCAGAGGGAGAAAGGTGCCTGAGGAAATCCATACAACATGAATATTGTCCATAAGAAGGAGGGATACACAATGTGCAGTGTCCTCCCTTTTTTGTGTCTGCACAGATGAGGTAGCAGCTCTACGTGAGGTCTGTGGTTTGTAGGAAGGGAAGTGTTGGCGCGTGTGTGAGGGAGCAGTGGGATCGAGCCTGATAGAAGCAGCTGTGTGTGAGTTCACGCTGCTGTAGCATCTGCCTGTTGGCAGGAGTGTGAGGAGACTGTGCTGAGGGCGTGAAAGTCGTCTTCTGATGATGCTGTGGATCCGCCTGTAGCTAAATGTCCTCCATAGATGAACTGATTTACAGCTAAAACCTTTTCTCTTGCTTGACTCTGGAGTTTTCTTTGAATTAGTTTTGTATTCTCATGAAATTTGATTGAATTATTAAATATCTACTGACGAGAGTGGGAGAGATGTAGAGGAGTGGAAGTGGAGTCAGGTAAAAAAGGGCAGTGGAAAATGAAAGACGTAGGTAAACTCACGCTCCCATTCACCTGTCAGTCACACACAAACACACACGCTCCTTCATGGTTAAGTTAACAGCACCCCACCCAATTCCAGAGCCGTGACTCATAAACACACAACAAGTCCACCTTGGAATAACCACACAGTTCTCAGAAAGCTCTACTTCGCTTTAGCCTGGAAAATTACTGGAGACAGCAGCAGCTCTGAGGTCACAGGACAAGCGATAAGTGATAAATAACATTATTCCCATACTGTGCTGAGAAAACAGTTTTATTGCCCGGCCCTTTAAAGACACAACGCAGGTGTAGTGCGAACAACCACATACTGTGGATATGCACACAAACAATCTGTCCATCTTTGCCTCATTTACAACTCTGACGCTGATTGGTTGACTGGAATGTAACTGACCAATAAGGTGAGGGTCAATGAAACATGCTGTGATGGTTTACATAGAAGTTCCTTAACTTGAACTGTGGATGGCAGTGCGGTGTGACAGACGGGGATTGTGTGTCTGTGTGTGTCTGTGTGTGTGTGTGGTACTGGCTGTGGGGTCTGCGTCAGCATAAGTCTCCCTCCGCCACTGGTGGGATTTTTGAAGGGATCAATCTATCTCATTTTTCTGTCTTGTGAGGAAGATGAGATCAAGATACAGTTTACAGAGCACACACACACACACACACATACACACACTCTGCTAAACCACTAGAGGCAGTGTTGTCCAGCGTTATCGCCGCATCTCACCCTGAAGGACCCTCTGGCTGTGTTAACATGATACTTGAAACAGGAAAGAATGATGTTTCCCTTGTGCTCTTTTGTCAGGAGGCAGATTTTACCCTTGTACTGCATCTTCTTCAAGCTTGTATCATGTAACAATTTAAACGAACAGAAAAGCTGAATTATTGTTCATTAGTATTTTGTGTTAGAGTTGCTCACCCAAGCGTGAAGTGGTTCAGGTTTGTTCCTGTTTAGTCCATTTGAGGATTAGTTTGGCTAAATTTCAAATTCAGACTCAGTTGTTCATTTGTTTAGGTGTATTGAACGACTGGCCTCTCCTCCACATCCATGGCTTCAGTTTGCTGTGTTCTAGAGGGACACGCTGTGGCTGGATTTCCTTTAGCTGCTACTGTTCATGCTGTTCATGTCTGGACACTGGCTCCAGCAGCGTTTTCACCGACGCTGTCTGCTGCTAAATGTCCTTCTATACATCAAATCTATAAGAACAACAATTACCTGTAACCTGTTGTAGAGTAGGTGTGTGAACGACGCATTTAGAAATGACTAATAATCACTCACTTTATTCAGACGTCAGTCAAAATATAAAGTACACACAGTCATATATAATACGTATATGACTGTGTGTCTATATATATACATACTTTATTGCTTTTAGGTTAATAATGTGATTTCGGACTTTATGAATTATGACGACCTGCCCTATGATCTCTCTGCTTTACGACCTGATGAGGGTTAATTATAGGGATCAATGCAACTTTTGAGCTCTGCACTTTCCTTCACTCTAATCCCCTTAAAAGCAGTATTGATCAGTTCCTTTCAAAAGTTTAAAAAGCTTCAAATGTGACCAAACTAGGAACCAGGCTTCCAGTGTGGTCACCTGACATCAGGCGAAGTTTACATAGGAGCAACCTGAGCCAAGATGACGTGGTTCCACCAGATGCTGATGGGTCAGGACAGTTCTTCAGATGTTATCAGTATTTGTCAGGATACTATTGCCGTGGAAGCTAGACTCTGTCACTGTGAGCCGCCAGAGAGAACACGCACATACAGACACACACACACACACACATAAAGGGTCTTTAAGTCTTAGCTAAACACGCTCATGTGGAATCGTCTCTTCTTTTCTGTCTTACACAAACACACACAAACGGTTGAAGCCAAATATTACTTCATCTTAAGTATTTTCAAATCAGGTGATGACAGAAAGAGAGCGAGAGAAAGACATACATGCAACCATTGTGGTTTTGGGTTGAGCTGTGGTCTGAGTGTGGGGTTAACGAGCTCTTATAACCTCGTTATCACACTGATGATAGACGCAAAAAGGAGGAGAAAGAGAATGAATAGTTACCAAAGAGGGGGATGAAATACAAAAATGGGCGTTATACTTCAGTGTGTGTGTTAATAACTTGCTCAAATCCAAATCAAACAAGACGTTGTTATCTTTCGGTCTGTCCTCACCTGCACACCCACTGTCTGTCTTTCTACTGAAGATTCTGCCATGTGTTTGAAGAGCTCTGTTGTCTTTGGCTCGCCAGTTTTCAGTCTCCAATCAGAGCAGATTTGTGTTGAGTTGTGGTTCCATTTAGTAAAAATCACAATCAAAAACATTTCCTCAATAGTTTATAATTAGCAATGTAAGAAAAAACAATGTGGTAAACCCAGAGTTCAGAAGCCATAACCCCTACATTCTCCAGATCAGCGCTTGAGCAGGCTCAGGGAATTATCTGATCAGAATTTAGATTTAAATGCTACATATTTTTCTTGATTGGCAGAAATATTCTTTTCCCTTTCCAACATCGACCGTAAACTACAGTAAAGCATATTTGGCAGTGTACATTAAAATTTCTGTCCATCGTGAACCTTAGGAGACAGCTGTATCTGCAGACTGGGTAAACTGGGAGGGCTTCATGTGTTCATGTGTTCATGAAGGAGGTGGTGGGAGAAATACTAGAGAGCAGCACTGGTGTATGTACAGACTACGTAGCCCTGCAGGTCAGTGGGAGTTCCTATGAGCAGGCTTACCAGCAGGGGGCGGTGAGGAGCCAACATGTCTTCGCTCTGTGAGCAGTTCATGCCATCCATGAAACTGCATTGCTACTATCACACGACTGCCTGTTTTATACAAATAGCACCACTAAAGTAACAGAGTAACTAGTTTGGCAGATGTTTGGAAAAGCAGACAAAAACGGCCCCTGTTCCTACTTTCCCTGCAGTAACGAGTAGGAACCGTGTGTATGTGTGGTGTATAAGGTTACTGTGATACATGTCATGGAGGAAACGGAAGTTAGCTCAGCTTAACTAACCTTCTGTTTGGAAACTGGTGGAAGCGACTACAGCGACTGGTGTAACACACAAACACACACCTCCCCCTCTGTTCACACTCTAGGTGACCCTGACACTCTCTCCGTTACCGCGTTGCCATGGCAGCGGGCCCCAGGCTGTGGCTGTGCTGTAAAGTTGTATGAAGTGTTAACACCCACATCTTTCTTTCTTTGTAAAGAATTTTGAAGACATACAACGTACATGAGCAGCAAATGCAGCAAATATGGCATTTAAAGCTCGTCAGCATCATCAGTGCTGTTAAAATAGTTTTAACAGATCTATCTAGTAGATATTAGAGTTTGTATCCCACAGCTAACTGGTCACTGAAAGCTGAAGAGAGTGTGTTAGTGTGATATGAACTAAGGGTCAGGGTGTGTGTGTGAGTGTGGGTGCGTGTGAGCGACAGAGACAGAGAGAGAAAGAGAATGACAGCAAAACAGAGAAAGAATGTGTGGCAGGGAAAAGGACGATAGCCTCTTGACTTCTCTGAGTGCCGTCACTGAGCCGTAGGTTCAGCACCTCACACACCAGCCACGTCCTTATCTGAGCCCCAAGCTCCAGCTGCAGTACGCTGTCAGTAGCTGCAGGGGGAAACCTTTACTGTGTCTCAACTGGTGCCATGGAACAGGTTGCACAGCATCTTAATTCAAACTGCAGCCAGGGTCAAAACATCGTATGTACTAACTGGGTCTCTCCACAGCACCTATTCTAACTGAGCCAGAGAATAATTCAAACGTGTCTGTAGGAAGGAAATACATTTAAAACAGATCTAATCTGGTATTGGCAGCCATTACACTCTAATAAAGGGTTTACACTGAGTCTGCTTCAACGTTCTTCATTTGAAACTGAAGTCAACAGGTCAGATCATATGTTCTTTAACATGCAGAGGCTGCAGAGATCTGAAAGGTGCTATTGCATGTTTCAGGTACTACACAGTGCAGGCGTCTGGCCCATAGACGTACATCTGCCATGGAGGTGTTTTTCAGGAGAACCTGTGGAAAGCACATTCATCCATGCAAGGTTAATAATAATCATAATAATAACAATAATAGCGTCGTTCTGCTTTGACATCTGTGTAAAAAGCTGATATGTCTTGCAATGCTCACCTCTTGATTCATATCTAGTGTCAACCAACACTTGTGAACAAAACGTAATTTAAATAAGCAAAAATATGAATCTTGACGTTACTGGTGTGAACGTGTGAGCACGCCTTTTTCCCTTTCTCTCTTGCGGCAGTTGCCTTGTTGCCATGGCTACAGTGGTGGCTGGGGTCAGGACCTGACGGGATCTGACTGTAAATGCAGGTTGGGGTTACTGGGAATGGGTGATGTGTGTCGTTGCTACGGCAACAGAAGAGTCCGTGCCGTCTCGTCTCACTGTCTTTCTTTGTTTGTATTCAGATTTCTACTCTAACCCTTCCGTTCTTCCAGGCTGCCAGTAAGATGATGTCACTGCTTACGGTCTTTAGACTTTTAGACTTTTATTATCATTGTCATTGTAGTGATACAACGAAATTTGTTTGGTAGCACTTCGGTGACCAGCAGCAGTAATAAACATATGAATATAAATCAACAAAGGAGTAGGCGCAAGGTAATTACACTGAAACACAATAAATAATAAAAAATATATACCTGACCTGATTGTCCTGTATCTTTTGCTGGATGGGAGGGGCACCAACATTAGACAACACAACGCAATATTGATGCGCTAACCAACACGATGAGGAAGATGACAGATTCAATGACTGCTCAAAAGGCACAGTAGATGGTTGGAAGAAGGAAGCCAGAAACACAACCAAGTAACCAAGTAACTAAGCTTTTCAGAATCAGAAAAGTATTTATTGCCAGGTCCAGTAGCTCTTTGCAGTAGTTGGAATTTGGTGTTAGGTGCAGATACAGTTCAATCAATGTAAAGTTAGAATAAAAACACACTGAATAAAATTCCTGGTCCTGGTTCTGATGAGTCGCTTGCCAGAGGGGTGGGGCTGGAAGTGATCATGTCCGGGGTGAGAGTGGTCGGCTGCGAGCCTGGAGAGAGCTGCAGCTTGGCCTTCAAAGCAGACAGTGATGGAGGATGTGAGGATGGATTCAATGATGGCAGTGCAGAAGTTAGTATAGTTAGAATAGTAGTTAGTGATAGTGAGCATAGTGTAGAAGTTTTTAATAGTTTTGTAGTATATACATGTCTGAAGCTTTCTCAGCCAACATTTAGCTTGATTACAAGATTCATGAAAATAAAAAGAAAGAAGACGAAATACAAACAAAATGCTGTGAATGAACAAAAGAAAAATCTAAATCAAATCAATCTTTGGTTACTACGTCAGTACTGGAAGTTCTGGAAGTGATGCTTGGCCCTGATCTCAGCATCATGTGAGTCTGGGCCCAGTTCCTTCAAACACTGTGAACCTGGAAGAACTGCTGCTGTTTGAAGGTAAAGGGTGGACACAGCAAACACTGATGGGATTTAGATTCTCTGCTGTTCATTGACTGCATTTAGTTCATTTATGAAAATAAATGTTTAACACTTCCATTTTTGAAAGCTTTCTGTGTTTACAGGATTTTTTCACACCAGCCCATTTGCACAGGACTGGATATATATGTATTGTATTTTTTTTAAAAATGTTAAAAAATACAGTTTTCTCTCATTGTGTCTAAGCCACATGGAGGAAAGAGTTGCTCCTGTTTGTTAGATGGTTTAAACTGTCTGAACGTGCAGGTTGGCACATAAACGAGGCACCAATGAAGATATTTGGTAAATCACCTTCCTTTACCAAACCTGTCAGAACTGTGGCACTGTCAGATCATCCCCACGTTACTGAGATAATTATTCATAGTAACCCCCACCCCCACACACACGGACACACACACACACACACATTAGCATGTAAATTAAGCTCCATTCAAGCATGATTCACCAACCTTCCTCTTTCATTTGACCACACATCAATCCAGCCCTTCCCAACACACACATGCACACACAGACACAAACAAATGTGATGGCCTTTCAGCTCAGTGTTAATTGTGTGTGTGAATGTATTAGCATTAGATCTTCTTTGCCCTTCCTCTTCATCTGACTTCATTCACCTCTGTCCTCCATCCTCTCTACTGTAACAGCAGAGGAAGAGGAGACGTTTTCCACATACAGTAACAGTATAACAGAGCAGAACAGCCTGAATGTGGGAATTAACCAGATCCCTGTTCAATGAAACGACTCCTCCTTCCTTCCCACATCTGTACACGTTGGCTGTCTGTCATACCAGCCCTGTATCCACCTTCACCATTTTCTGTTCTCCTTGCTCTCATATTTTATTAAGCTGTGCATTCAACAACATTTAAAATGAAGTAGCACTGGCTGGTCCTGCCTCCTGCATCTCTGTCATCTTCTTGTTCCACTTCCATCTCATTTCCTCCCTAATCTCCACATGCCCATGTTTTCTTTGCTCGCTGTTGCTTTCTGTCGTCCTTTTCGTTTTCTTCCTCTTTGTCCTGTTCCTTTCTCCTTCTTCACAGACTGAGACGTCTCTTGTCTCCATCTCCTTTCTTTGCTTCACATTGGTTCATCTCAGTACTTGTTTTATACCCGTGTGTATCTGTGTGGGTGATGGACATGGGAACGCTGCTATAAAAACCGAAGACCTTCACTGCAAATGAGATTCTCTTCCATGTTGGCATTTAATTATCCACAGCCAAACACACACACACCCATGCACTCACACATTCACACGCATATAAAAGTATCTATAAATGTCTGAGTTTCTCCAGTGATCCTCGCTGGCTCTTCAGTTACTCTTATAAAACTGTCACCTACACACACGCAGAAAAAGAGAGAAGGCGAGTGTAAATAAGAAGCAGCGACTGCCTGACAGATGTTCCCTCCGTGTGCAGTCGTGTGTGTGTGTCTGTGCTTGTGCAAGACAGAGGGGAACTCAAATGAAATCGGACTGACCACCTGCTCACTGACAGAGTTGAAGACACACAGAGTTGTGTTTCCTAAACCTGAGGACCTTATCACATGGCTGCTTTGGAAACACACACACACACACACACACACACACACACACACACACACAGTTGTTGCACTGTGGGGGTGTCCCTGCTGGGGTGTGTGTGTATTCTATTGGTTGTCAATATGAAGGTTATTGATGAGACAGCGAAGCAATAGACTTAAGTCACACACACACACACGCACACACACCCCTACACACACACACACACCCCTACACACACACACACACACCCCTACACACACGCATACACAGTGACTCAGCACTATTAGTAGCTTGAAACACACTTTCACGCTGCGTCCACTGCTGGTGTCAGGGAGGAAACATGAGGTAAACTATTGCAAAGGCAATAATATAGATGGTATAATACTGTGTGTTTAGGTGTATAGATAATAATAATAATAATAATAATAATAATAATAATAATAATAATAATAATAATAATAATAATAATAATAATAATAATAATAATAATAATAATAATAATAATAATAATAATAATAATAAAGGAATGAAAGTAAACATGAAAAATGCTTTGCTCCTATGTTCAGACATAATTGTTAGGCTTCTCTAGATGTGTATGTATAATGAAGGTGGGCATGTCAAGATGCTGTGTATCCCTGTGCATTAGACTTTTCTATGCCACCTTGTGCACATGACGTTGTGCAGCATCATTTTCGTTTCATCAGACCAGAGGCCGTGTCTGTAATGTGGCTTTTTGTGTTGCCCGGTTTTTACACAGTGTCTTCACGAGGCTTTTGCTTTTGTTGTGGGCTTGATTTGCTCACACCACCTTTGATTAGCTCACACCACACCAAAGCACATTCATTTCACACAGACACACAACCTGCCTCCTCCTGAGCAGACCTTCCCATGGTGTGTATCAGCAGATGAACGTCATCTAGAAGTTGTACCCAGGAATGAACCAGATTTGTGCAGGTCCATGGTTCTTTTACTTAAAATCCATCCACTGATGTGCCTCCAGTTAACTTAAGCGTTGCCAGTGAGCCTGTTAGAATTTTCCAAAGCCACTTGTTTAGTGGCCTAAGTGCATGTGAACGTTTCTCTCGTACAAATGTGAAAACGTTGTGTGTTTCTTGACCAGTTTTGCATTTTAGGAGCCGATGCTTGTGACAAGGTGTCTCTTTCACTTTGCTCCTGCTGCTGTTCATCTGTTTGTGCCAGACAGTCCCTCACAACAGGCAGCATCTGGTTTGTAATTCTCACACACAATGCTCCTTCCCAAACCACACACACCCTATGAAGTTTCTTCCACACTTGTGCTGTTTCCACATGCTGCTGGTAAAACATGTGCCAAAGCAGCTGTATTTCATTTTGTGTGGAAGCCAGTAACCTGGAACCAGAAAGTAGGCTAACATCTGGTTTCCTCTCTGCTCACTCTGCTTATACTGTACTGCAGAAATCTGCTAGCAAAGTTCATCAATAATTCACTAAGTTGAATAGCTATAGAACTACAGACTTCATAATAAAGCTCCATCTGGTCTTAGACCTCATGGCTCCTTCTGCTCCAACAGAACCTTGCTTCTCAGAGCTGGTCTACTGGTGGTTCCTAGAGTTTCTACCTGTAGAACGGGAGGCAGAGCCTTTAGCTCCAAGCTCCTCTATATGGAACCAGCTTCCAGTTCAGGTTCTAGCAGCAGACGCCCTCTCTGCTTTAAAACTAGGCTGAAACCTTCCTTTCTGACAAAGCTGATGGTTCCAGATGGTTCTGGTTTCTCTGATCCATCTCTTAGTTCAGCTGCTACAGGCTTAGATGCTGGAACCTCCTTCATTCACTGAGCTCCTCTGGTTTTCTATCTATTCCGTCCACTAACATGCCTCCATTTCCACATGTGACTAACTTTGTCTCTGTTCTCTCCTAGTTGTGTTTCTCTCTTTCTGTCTCTCTCTATTCTCATCTCCAGGTATCGTCAGACTCAGAGTCGTGTGTCTCAGTGTTCAGCTGCTGGTCCAACCATCCTGCCTGAGTCTGTTGCTGCTTGTGTTGTTGTTGTGTTCTTTTCTGTCTTCTCTATCCCTTCACTCCAACCGGTCAAGGCAGATGTTCTCCCACTGATCCTGGGTCTGCTGGAGGTTTCTTCCTCTATAGAGTTTTTCCACTGTTGCTATTAAAATGATCAATTTATTGATTGGCTCCAATTCAAAGCTTTATTGAACCAGACACACAGTCATCAAACTCATGAAACCCTGTATATATAAACCATAACAATGATAAACCCACAGTTGATCCTAAATGAACACATGAAACAACGCTTGTTTTATGTTTTGCATGGTTTTTAATACAAAGACTCCTGATACATAAGCAACACATGGTTGCAACTAACAGCACAAGATTTACGCTTATTGTGCTCTTACGTTTGTTCACTGATAGAATTCTTCACCAGTTAGTTGCTAATTAATATTTACAATCTGTGAGTGACCAGCCAGTGAGTGAACTGTGGACCTGTGTGTGTGCACATTGATTGTTTGGCTGTAGTTAAATCTACCAGCTGAAGTATTATACGTCATTTTCTGCTTAAAAACCTTAATGAGAAGCCATAATG
Organism: Macropodus opercularis; assembly: GCA_030770545.1. Lineage (NCBI taxonomy): Eukaryota > Metazoa > Chordata > Actinopteri > Anabantiformes > Osphronemidae > Macropodus > Macropodus opercularis. The sequence continues at coordinate 2,306,861 of CM061096.1, read as the reverse complement.
CTGGTAAAGCCAACGACATGGCAGAGCTAACGCACTGTGGCTGGTGAATGAATACAGCTGGAATTCATCAACATTTCTTTCTGGATTTCTTTTAGAATTGTCACAGTGTCTGAAAACCCACCGACGCTGAGTCCCAGCGTTGTTCGGCTCCAGCTAACCGACAGCATGGACGGCGTGTTTGGACTGAGCAGGGTTGTCAGTTTGACCGCATGGCACTGTGTGGGAGTACAACAGCCTGCTGTGTGTGTGAGCCTGAGGCAGACAGCAGGAATGTGTCAGCCACGTGATGAATGAAGCTGAGGCCACAGAGGCCTGTGGATGAGCTGCGCCGTGGGGCTCACCTGCACCGTGGGGCTCACCTGCCTCGAGGTAAATGTGGCGTTTTGTGTGCTGCCACTGGGCCTGTCCAGCTTTAACGAGGAGGATGGATGCTGTGGCGCTGCAGAGTGTGAACGTTTCCTCTGGCAGCCAAGATGCAGCGTTGAATGGGTCACTGTGCTGCCGCTGTAACAGCTACTCACCCGCCATCTCTGGATTGATGAACCTATAACACGTAACATGGCTGCCTGCTTTTTCTGCACTTTAGCTTAATACTCAGAAGTAAAGATGCTAAACTCACCAACAAGTCAATTCACCTAACAATAACAGTTTGGCTTGAATGGTTAAACTGATACGTGAATGTGTCTGCAGTGAAGGAGACGCCACCAAACCACAAAACATATACAAATATGGTAACATCACATATGACATCACACACGTTTAAACGACAAGAACATTTCTCTGTGCTTCACACTCTGCTGCCTCAGACACTCGGTACATGTGACAGATTAATCTGCTGCCTAAAATGCAAACATCTGTTAAAAGCTTTTTCAAGAATGAAATGACACCACAGGTTGTTTCTCTCCAGTGCTGAGGGATGGACTAAGGCCCTGTGGTTGACTCTTCGTTCCTTCCCTCCTTGTTCCACCATCTCAGATAACCTACATGATGGTGATGACAAGCCGACCTCTCAGTCCCGCTTTCTTTCTCTCGTCTCCTCTGTTCTCATATTTCCCACCATGCCGTGCTGTAGACAAGATGCGGCGTCACCTCTATGTGTCCTCCCTGCAACCTCTCACACACAGTGTGGCTACAGTGCGCATGTGTTTCCTATCCAAACATGAGAATGTGTATGTTTATGAAGTATGAAGTCCTCACGATTGTATGAGTCACATTCACTATGTTTTCTATGCAGTTAATCATATAAATGTGTTTGCTGAATATAATTACGGTGTCGCTGTTTTGTTTGTAGTCATCATCTTTATGTTTTAAAAATCTCTCGATGAATAAACTGAACGAATTTCAGTCTCAATGCAAAATTACTCAACATCAAATTAATTTAATTCTTAGCAGTGTCCACATTCTCTTTAATGAATTAAATCTAAATGTACTCAATTCAGCCATTCTGCTGTATACACATGAAACTGTCAGGACACTGTAGCGTTATGACAAATAAAACACCTACGTTAGAGGCTGAATAAGGACTCGTGGCACTGCAGGTTACGTGCTGGGTCAGGTGCTGCAGAGAGAAATGTCAAGAATCTCTTGGCCCAACCTCGTAATGACCTCAGCAAAGGTCATGGAGCAGACCCCCAGGGGCACACACACGCCGGGCAAAGAGCAACTGAGGATGCAAACATGAAATCTTTGCAATGAATTTATTGAACACGGAATGAACAGCAATCTCTATATATCTTGAGGTCTGTAGTTATATCAGCTCTCTAATGCAACTACTAGCTCAACAGCTGTGACCCTTCTCGTGTCCCTGAACCATAGTTTGAGAAACAGTGATGAACACATTACCCATGTCAGTAATAACAATGTGAGGGGAAATAAACAAAGCGCAGAACTCATAAAAGCAGGATAGACTACTGCAAACCTCGCAATTAACCACTGACCCAGCAGCTACAGGGAGACAAATGGGAAGTCGTGCAGCACATGGGTTAAACTGGTAACTTTGAGGCTGGAGCGGACGGGAACAGATGACAAGATGAGACGCTCTGCAGTGAGTCACAAAGTGAGGATGGAATAACTGCAACTGGCAACCTTAAAACTGACCTGGCAACGATGAAGCTACAGAGAGAGATGACACACAACTTCAGTATTGTCACCTGGGGCCATAAAAGTGGAATTTAAAGGGTCATACCTGGCAACTCACTGAACAACATCAATATGGCTAAATGGCACAGCAAAGGATTTGAATCATGGCTGCACTGAGGAAGGCCTTCTCACCTTTTAATGGGCCGTGTGCAGTCACAGTGCTGCTGATCAATGCTCAGTTGTTGTCATGACCTCATCGCCAGGCCTTCAGGAAACAGGGCAGACCTGGCACTAAACCCATGAGAATGAACCATCACAGGTGCACAACCCTAAACACAGAACTGCTCCGATGACTGCTGTGATGTCGACACTAACAATACTCAACTGGTTCTCAGAGGTGTCAAAGCAGCAATGGAACAACGATAACCGCTGATAAAACGTACTATATTTGATAAAGTTGTAAATGATTAGTTTGTTGGACCTTCACATTTTCACCCTGCTTCGACCTTCTGACCCGTTTTTCACCGCTGACCCCAGTGCAGTGCGTTCAGGTGCAGTTCCACTGTTGACCACTAGATGCTGGCTTGAACAAGGTGAAAGGATCTGCGTTTCCCATTAAAACCTGGGTGTGAAACATGAAGAATTAAATGAAGACAGTGACTGACAGGTGTCTCAGCCTATCACAGGTTAGGGGCTTTGTTCGTCTATGTACGTTACCTATCTGCTACCATCAAGGTGTGTATTTTAAATTTGTGCTGCATTGTGTGCGTGTGTGTTTGCTCAGTCAACAGCAGGCTTCTGCCTAAACAACTTTTATTATCCCATTACTGACTGATTTCACGTCACATATGTTTGTTCATTAAATGTTGTTTGGCCCATTGTCATTCTGCATTGTGGTGTTTCGCAGTGTGTGTTTTGGCCATGTGATGGATGTGACCTAGCTCTCGCCCCAGCGGTGAGCTGGGTAGCTGATGCTCTTTAGCTGTTCCTGTCTCTATTTCAAACACATGCGCATAAACACACATGCACACACACAGAGGGTGCTGAAAGAACATGGCACAATGGCTTGTTTATCTAAGGCTAACACAGCAGTCAGGCCGTGGTGTGTGTGTGGGAGGACGCGGGGTCGTGGGGTACACCACGATAGCTGAGGTTGAGGTGTCCAGGCCTGTCTTTAAACACACACAGCTTCTCTCTGCGTTCTCTCTGTTTCCCTCCCTCTCTCACAGATGCTTATTAGAATGAATTACAGCGACAAATGTCGTTTGTATAAATCGACATTCATTTCTTTTCTAACTCTAGCTTAATGAAACTGGAGCATTCATTATGGGACGTCTATTCTCTCTCCTGGCTTTTCTCAGCAGTGGATGGACAGGAATGTCTGGCCTGATAACCTCATACTCCCTGTTCTCCCTCTGACCTCTGTTGACCTCAACAGTGCAGCCTGCTGACAAACACACTTTCAGAAAATCATTTAGCATTGATGTATTTCAGTCCCACTGCGGGTTCATGACGTTTGTTTTCCTCTTATTAGCATGGTCAACATGTGAGTTACATGACTCAACAGTTCAGTCTCTACTCAGAGTGAAGTCCCTGTAAAGCAACATGATGCATTTCTATTAACAACGACTTCGCTGATTCTATATTTTTCTGTATTCTGTAAAATGCACTTGTAGCCAGTCAGTTTTATTTTCCTCCAACAGGAAGTTCTGATACAAATGTCCTGACTCTGCAGGTTTGATCCGTCTGTCTTCAACATCTTGACATTGTTTTATCAGCTTAGAAACATTGTGCTTGCTGATATTTGTTTCATGATGAACATTCTAAGTAGTTGACCAGTGACTTCCTGCACACGCTGGTAAAGGACACATGGCTCCAGACTGTGTAGCGGCGACTTGAGGCTCATTTTCTCTTGGTTTGCAGCAGATTTAGAAACACGAAGCCTTTAGCTGATTTGCATGCTTGTTTTTGTACAGACCAGCAGGCCTGGCTCAGCAGGGCTACAGAGCCTTATGTGAGGGCAGAGCGGAGGAGGAGAGCCTCCGAACTCTGGCTGACCCCCCCCCCCCCCACACACACACACACACACAACGCCTTGAAGTGTTCCCCTAAACTACAGCTCAGTTTGAAAACTGGAAATCCTAAGAATATATTTATATGTTTTTCAGAATGATTTTTTCTGATTTGTATGTACATGGTTTCTTGAGGTGCTGATGTTACTTCAAACCACATTATTATTATTATTATTATTATTATTATTATTATTATTATTATTATTATTATTATTATTATTATTATTATTGTACATTTCAAAATGTGTTAATCTTATCAATAAATATTTGTCATATAAGTAACAAATGCAATGTGATGTTAAAATGTGATGTTTTAAAAAACAGATTAATCCTTTTTATTATTTTTTGTTTATTTATTTATTCATTTATATTGTAATTTAGAAATATACATTCCTACTCAACAGAGATACTAGATTAAGCAAAACCTTTTATGGCAATTAAAATTATGAATTAAAAAACAATACACTGTTTGTCCATATCATCTCACATGGATGAATTTACAGCTTTTAATTTATACATGTACAAGTTCACGCTGAAAAAAAGAAACGTAGCGAAATACAGAAAAATGAAAGGAAAACCTTATCATGTCAAAAAGCTTAGGAGAGCTTTAAGAACCTCCCTGATCCGATACTGAATGATCCATTCATGTATTTTATTCACAGACTAGTTTTTAAGCCAAGCCAGCACTTGTACACACACGTCTGCAGGTATTTTACCGCCTGATCATCAACTGATAATAGGATCAAGAGGGTGAAATGAATATAAACACAATAGTTAGTAATAGACCTATTTCGCAGTTTATGTCATTGAATATATTTTAAACACAGGCTGTTGTTTTCCGATCAGAATACACATTCTTGGTTCTGGCTTCAATTATTATCTCATACAGGCTTCGATAAGGTTTCTCTGCCTTTTTCTGGATTTTCACTAAGCTCGGATCAGAAATCAAGGTCGAACTCATCATTCGCTGTTTTAGAGAAAACAAGGGTGTGAGGGACGTACGATAAGTAAATGCAGGCCTTTCCAACAAGGTGTGTGTGTGTGTGTGTGTGTGTGCACTTATGGCCATACTCATCTATTTGATTGATATTTTGAACTATTGAACTGTGTACGAACACACACACACATACTGGCAGACAGCCCTGTGTTGAACTTGAGATGAGTTATGGAAAGGAAAACCGGAGTTGGGGGTCAGACCGCATGAGGTCACCCTAAAAGAATCTCCATTTTTTCTCATGCTCTCATTCTCTGCAGATCATTTCAGTGTCGGAGCAGAAAGATGCTGGGTGACAGAGCGGCGGGTACAGAAACAGATCCGGATAAAACATGTAATGGTTGGTTATGCGTGAACTTAAACATTGACATTCACACTATGAGACGACCTTTAGACACTAATTACTTTTTGAAGATGTAATACCATTATTTGTCCTTTTTTGGTCTGTTTCGTCTTATTTTTCCATATTCTACAGTTTGTCTGAGAAATATGATGTATTTTATTTGAAGAGTTAAATTTAGTACAGTTTACAGGTATCTGCCATTGGTGGAGTTGAAACTTTTGATTTTGTACTTTAGATGCACTTTATATCACAATGTATATAGAATTCTATGAAATGGTACCTTACTTATATTTTTATAGTATATATTTATATATATATTTTATATTGTTATAGACAGGTACTTTAAATTGCGTATTGAGTTTATGTGCTTTGTTGCAAACGTGGCTCTCAGAGACGTCCTGACTTCTACTAGAACTACTGGATCCTACTTTCCCTTTAATTTTCCGTAAATGCTGTTTTCATTCCAACTTCCCTGACTGGTTAAGGCCTTGTGTCTTCAAAGTTGGAGCCATGGAGGAGAAGCCAAGGGAGGTTTGTGTTCCTTGAATGTGTGTGTAGGTGTGTGCGTGTGTGTGTGTGATGAGGTGCTGACTGAGCTTGCCACCCAGGCTCCAGGATGAGCATCCTCACACCAGCAAGAGAAGAGAGGAAGATGGCGATGAGGAGGAGGAGGAGTGTGTTTACATGTTTAGATATCCCAGAGGCTCTCAAAGGGTCAGCAGGTCAGGAAGCCACCTGGAAAGTCCTGCTGCATTCCTCGCTGCAGCCCTGCATGTGTGTGTCTGTTCGTCAGGGTCATCCAGCGGCCGCACAGCCTGACTGCTGTGGAGATTCACCAAACTCTCTGTAAGTTGTGTTATACAGACAACTTCATTTACTACCACGTCTTGACCTCATGAATTTGCGCTGTGAAACACACAAACAACAAATATCAAGCTTTGGGTCATAGTTGGTTTACACATGATGACAATAAATCTTGTTAGTTAGCTAGAAAATAAACTACGAAAATATATCGTAGTTTACTGCATCAGATTGTTTGTTTTGCAGCGTTTCAAGCTTGAGCTGTTTTAAACTAGCTCAGTAGACTAATGAGAAACAATTAATGGAAAAATAGTGCAAAATTTATTCTTTTGAATCTTTAATACTTTGTTTCGTCATTTGAAGCCATTTAAATTAAAATCCTATTATTTCTACACTGTGGCACTTTTCTTTGAAACACGTGGTCTGAAAACTTCTTCCTTCATAACAAATATATCCTGATTATTGGACAACAAACCAAATGTTTTATGGAAATTTTGAGAAAGTTTTATTTATTTTTATAATTATAAATTATAATTTACGTTCTTTAATGCACATTGAGTCATATTATTGCTAAGATGTGTACTGTACTAAAATTACTGCAACCTATAGTAGCTAGAGATGCTCAGCAAGACAAAAAAAAATTTTCGGAGGCAAGTTGACAGAAGAATCTTTAATTGAGGTAGATTGCAATAGAAAAATTCAGATATAAACCTGATTGGAAATGTTTCAAAGGCAGCAGAACTAATAAAACTCAGTCTGTGTGTCTGCTCTCATTCAAAATCAGAGAAAAGTAAAAGATCAGTCACATCACACATGAAGGCATTTCCTCCTAACTGATGTTTACAGCGTTCGTTTGGAGGAAGGAGGCTGAAGGAGGCTGATCACACTTTTCTATTCTTATTTTCACGTCTCATCAAAGAGTAAAACCATGTTGCAATTTGTGTTGCAGTGACAAAAAAGAACTCGCAACTCACAAACACACACTTTCTCATAATCTGATAAAAGCAATGTAAAATGTGTCACGTCTCATAAATACTCCGAGTTTTTCAGTAGTTGTCTTCATCATGACTGCACACACACGCACACACACACACACACACACACACACACACACCTGAGTCTAACTTGAGTCAGCTTGATCCTTGTGAGCTGATTTGTCCAAGGAATCATTCCGACCCCTTGTTTCAGCTTCGTGAGTCACATAGTGCAAAGATGAGAGCTGTGTAGGATGACACATTCACACACGACATTTTAAAAACTTTAAAAATAATAATCATCATCATCTATAGTCTCAGGAGTGTTTTGCCTTCAGAGGCTCCCTGTATTCTGATCATAAGGCTCATTTCGTTCAGCAGGACTCACTGCTCTGGCAACTCATGGTAAAACTGACCATTTACATCATCAGGACCATTTGTATCACATTTCATTAAATCAACATATGAATGAAGACATGTGCCGTCCACATGCAAAACCCAGCAGCAGTTACACCCTGTAAACCAGGCACCATGTAAAGTCGCCAAAGTGCGTCCAAGCTTAGTTTCTGCACTACCGCATGAAATCTGTGGTTTCAACCTGTAGAAAACGTTTGGATTTTACACAGTGTTTTTAAGTGAACAACTTAAAACCCGTCTGAAAAAAAACATCCTGACAAGAAGATGAGTAATTCACTTTGAGGTGAAGAAGGCAGGATTGATGTTTAATACTTCACTGATTACATCACTGGTTCGGACTCAGAACTCGAGGACGCGCCCGGAGACGTGGACGCGGAAGAGTGGTCCGTGTCCTCCAGTTCTCTGTTGAAGCCGCTCTCGGCACCAGATGACGAGGAGGAGGAGCGCGCCGTGGCGGACGCGCCCTCGCGCTCGCGCTTCTTCTGCTTCATGCGCCTGTTCTGGAACCAGATTTTCACTTGAGTCTCGTTCAGCTCGAGCGTGGCGGCGATCTCGACGCGCCGTGCCCGCGTCAGGTACTTGCTGAAATGAAACTCCTTCTCCAGCTCTGTCAGCTGACGCGTGCTAAAGTTAGTGCGGATGGCGTTGTGCGCGCCCGCGAGTCCAAAGTCCGAGACTTTAGCTGCAGAGAAGAGATGAAGAGATGAGGATGAAACACAACTACTTCACGTGAACACAACGAGTTACTGCTAAAATACAGAACAAGTTTGTCTCCGACGTCCACAACAAGTGACCAGATCTTTGTCCCTATTCATTCATTCATTCATTCTTTAACCCAAACTTCATGCATAGATTCGATTTTAAACTTGTGCTGCAGTGGAGGCAGTGAGCACGAGCTGTACTTATTTGCATTTTTACATAGGGGCTGGATTTATGTGGGTCAGGTTCACGCCTCTGCCAGGGAATGTGTTATTTATTGTGTTACAGTGAGAGCAGGGTAATATGCTCTGGTTTAAATCACTGCTGCGTCTGGAACACGGGCTTCATTATCTGCGCTGAAGTTATCTCCAGACCAACATGCCACACTTCACAAAGAGAGAAAATAAGGGCTGTAGCTGCAGCAGATAACAGAACTGGACAGACCTAGAGCGAAACAGCCCGACTATATCTATTAAAACGCAGACATGGGGGCGAGGGCGAGAGAGGGGGGGGGGGGGGGGGGGGGTCCTGTATTATCTCACAATGAAACAATAAAATGTGCCGATTTTGACTAAAAGCAGCAGAAGACGCGGAGAAACGAAATACCATTAAGAAAGTACAACCACACACCACGACGAAGAAGCACGAATGAATAAAAATCTAGTTTGACCACAAAAAGACCGAAGGAGCCGCTTTATATGAAATGTGTGTTTCACATTTCCACAATACGTTTGTTTCTTGTTTCTGTTGGGTTCGATGATACAAAGTAATTGGAATCATGTTAATTACTAATTGACGGGTTAAGACTCAAACATTAAATTTTAACAAACGGGAGAAGAAAATAAATGTTTAAATTGTGTCAGCAAAAAACAATCAAACAAACACAACTCCAGCCTATTACTGTAATAATGTTCGTTCAACGCATGATAAACGTCGTCGGCCTTCCGCTGGAAGCAGCGGCTCGCTCTCACCTGTCTTAGGCGGGTTCCTCTTCACCTTCATCCAGTCGAAGGTCTGTCCCTGTCCGGCCTGCTGGGCCTCCTCATCCCCTCTTTCTCGATCCTGAGCGGCCGGCAGCTCTCCGTACCCTCCCCCGTGGGTGAGCCCCAGGTAGCCAGCGTCCAGACCCCCACCCAGCTGCTGTGGGTACTGTGAACCTGCCACAGAGCCCTGAGGGCCGCCGAAGGCCCCGTAGCTAGGCCCGACGGCCGGGGCCGAACTGGGGAAGGGTGATTGATGGTAGTAGGTGGAGGGAGCGGACTCCTCCATGAAATACTGAGAGTGAAAGGTGTTTGAAGTTGCCGAGGACGCAGCATATTCTGAGTTTGCAACACAGGTTTGACCAGCGTAGGTTCCGGTGTGTCCATTGCTTCCGCTGTGATATGGATGCAGTATTCCGCTCTGCGTTTGGTGAAGGTGGTGGTGGTAGCTGCTCTGCGTCGGTGGCTCGTGGTGTTGTTGCTCGTGGTGATGATGCTGGGTCACAGCCGTCCCGTGCACCCCGGTGCTCGCCCCAGAGGCCCCGTACAGACGCCCGTCTCCACTGTAACTACTGTCACTCCTCGTGCCATTAACGGGAGACACCGAGCTGTTGGCTCCCGCGTGGAAAGAACCGGAAAAGCTCTGATGCTGGTCAAGAGGATGGGGATGGGGATGCAGATGGTGCTGGTGGTATCCGGGCTTAGGCCCAGAGTAAGCGGCGGTGCCGGCTCGGTTATAAATGGGATATTCCACAAACGAGTTCATGTTGTCCATGCAAAGCAGGAGCTAGAAAAAGTTAATGATCAGCAAACAAACCCAAGAAAAACTCCCATCAAAAAGCCCAATAGAGAAAATGGTATGAAGAGAACTAACGAACTAAAAATGCCCGAAGCAAAACTCTGTAAAAGGAAACGAAAAAAGATTCAACGTACAAGTGAGAAGAACCTTTCGGTGTCGTGGAGCAGGAAGAGGAGGCCGCACGTCCCCAAACCGGGGCCAGTCGTGTGAGTTTGGTCGGTGTGTGCGTTAACGGAGGCCTGTCACCAGCTCAACTCATCATCTCCAAAGGCCCATCCGTCACGGAAGCCCCGCGTCACCGCTTCATCTCCACGCGCTTGCACGTCTTCCTCCTGATGCCTCTCCTACATAAATCCTCCTTTTCGCTCCTCTTTCCGTGACTTTTTCTCCGGCTCCTCTTTCTCTCTCTCTGTTGTCACTTCTTTTCTTACCTCTGCCGTGGGTCACGTGGTTCGTCGTCACGTCGCCTATGGTGACAGAAGGCCAGAAGTTTGTCAGCCGTGAGCGACAGAACCTGCGTGTGTGTGTGTGTGTGTGTGTGTGTGTGTTTGGGGTGCAAGGGGAGGGGAACGAATTCGGTTCAAGAAGTGGAGTTTGCGCGCGCGCGCATTCGTTTTAGCGCACACGCCTCATCCATCACTCGCCGTGACATCAGCACGACAAAGAAACTTCAATCACACCGGCCCATCAATCTGATATCAGCACGGATCTGTCAGAGCAAAGAGAGAGGCAGAGAATAAAAGAGAGCTGTGATCCAGCCTTCTGCCTCAAACCTCCCCCCGAACAACAGTCGCATTAAAACCCGCTAACGTACTGTAGAGCTGTTTCTGATTGTTACAGTGTTTCACTCTCTCTCCAAATGCTTTTAAACTGCTAACTACCACTATGCTGTTAATGCTGCTCATGGGTGGATTGAACAGAGCTACAGCCCAGGAGCCAAGAGCTCCGGGGCCTGGGCCAGAGTCTGGGCACAAAGCGCCTGTTCATAGTACACTAGACTCAAGATTTAAAGTTAAACCAGTGTGAAGGTGTCTCAGTTTAAGGCTGTTCCCCCAGTCGCGTGTTCCTGCTGCTGATCCTGATATGAAACCTAAACCATAACATACGAGCAAGGGAAAATTAAAAATAAATCAACATGTAAAAGTGGGAAAATCATTTCTGAAAACAAAATGTTGAAATAATCTTTAGTTTTGAACCTATGTCTTTTGTAAAGATAAACACCACGACTTCCGTTTGTATTTGTCAAACTGTGCAGTAGGTCCGGTCTGTAAACACTTTGAATAAGAACAGCTTACACCTAGTCTCTGACTGCACGCTCGTTTTTAAAAATACATACATGTTAATTACCCTTTACAAGCACTTGTTATTATTCCTACAACACTTCCACACTTGGATCACAGCCTGGACCTGCCACCCACACCCATAAAGGCAGCGATTCGTGGTTCAGAGCAGTGTGGAGTTAACACGGGTCGTTACTGTGAACCTGCTGCTGCGATGACCTGATTGTCTGCACACGGTACCTTCCCTGCCGATGAAGACGCCGACCCTTCTCCAACGCCGGAAGCCACTTTAGACGTATTGATTTTCTCGATCTCTTCTTTGCACTTTTGCTTCACAGGATGCAGAACATTTTTCATTTCAGCCCTTCAGAAGGTTTCTATTGATCACACGCAGGACGCCTGATCACAGGGACTCAGGCTTGACTTTTCTTGAGCTGGCTGAAAGGCCATGGATTTCAGATGAATGCGCATGTGAGAGTGTGTGTGTTTGCTAATTGAATGAGTGAGCTGATCTGTTACAGAAACGAGGTTAGGGCCGACAGGAGGCCTTCTGGTCAAAACCCTAAGGAAACAGGGACTGGCCCGATAACGACACAACTGTATGTGTTTAAACCAATGGCCTTGTTGGTTATCAGTTTGTGTGAGACTGTTTCAGTGATTCACTTTGTACTTATACTTTGTTGTCTTATGTTTTTACGTTTAAGGGGGACAATAGAAAATAACAAAACGTAGAGAGTGTGTGTCAGAGTGTGTGTCGCCTTCTCATTACTTGTAGCGCCTTTGGAACAGCATCCGATGAACCTCTCATCCATTTTCTACCCTCCAGACTCTCTGTGAAGGGCCTGACAGCAGACACACTGCTGCCCCACCGCCACAACGCAATCAGGATGAGCAGTGTGGGCGAGCGACAAGGAGCGAGGTTAATGATCAGTGAGGAACTGAAAGGAGGGCCACAGCCAGCGAGTGGGTAGGAAGTCTGCAGGAACAGAGCGAGACAAGAAGAAGATTAAATGACGCCCACGTGCTGTCTGGGTGGTGGAGAGGCTACAGGAGACGAGGAAAGGAGAGGGGTCAACAAGCCACGGCTGAAATATGTCTCCTACGCGTTAGCACAGAGATGATGTGGCATTAAAATAAGCAAACAAATCATCTGAAAAGACAAAGCAAAATAGACTCAGAAGAACAACGGCTCAACTGTAGCTGCCAACAGTTCAATGCTCCCTATAGATACAATATGCAACATGTCTCCAATATTCATATGAGAATATTTAATATTCATATTCACAAGTTTTTGTACAAACATGCTCCACAATGTATCTTAATAAACAGAGGTGGGTTCAGTTTTTCTGTGCCTGTTTAGACCAGCAGGGAGGTTGTATCACACTCAAGGTTACACACTCACCATTAAAGAACTGCTGCTTCATGGCAGGTGAACCATCCAACTTTACAAGTAATGAAAATCACATATTGCTTTTGGTTGAACAGTTAATATTGTTTTACAATCACTGCAATCAAGCGTTTTGATTAATGAGACTTCTGCTCCTGTTGGCCGCTGTTAAATTCTCGGGTTTGAAGGGAGTCTTCTCCAGACGTGTTTCTGTCCACAGGTTCACTAGGCTCTAGCTCAGGGTTCACAGAAGGCAGCTTCAGAGTCCTTTGGAGTCCGTCAGTACCTTCCATTCATCTGCTGTAGCTCAAACAGCAACGGATGACCTGACACTGATGTACCTTCACGTTGGGCTTCACCTCTTCTCTCTCTGGAAGGTGTTTTAGGCGCTTTGGTTCAGTTTGTCATCAGTCTTGTTCTCAGGGAGGTTGAGCTTAAGCTTCATGTTGCTTGAACATGGTCACACGGCCTTTACCATGTTTGTCTGAAATTGCCACCATCATTCCAAACAACACACCTTCTAAATGTGTACATTTGTAACAGCCATGCTGTTCACAGGTCATATTCATTTAACAGTATTAGTAGGAAATACTGAGTAAAATGATGTTCCCTAAATGACACCCTTTACTGCCCTTTTGCTTCCTATGTTTACTTATCTCCTTTAAATCCTCAGACAGGTCAAATTACTCTAAAACCAGGAAGTTACGCTGCCGTATTCCTGGAAAAGTGCAGCGATGTGTGTGTGTATGTGTGTGAAATGAGGAGCTTTCTGCAAATCCTGAAAGATGATATAGGAGAGAGTGAAAGAAAGATATTGACAGAGAGGAGGAAAGCGAGGAGTAGTGCATCCAGAATGCTGCTGTTGTTGCTTTAACTCTGAAACCTAACCCATGGATACAGACACGTAACATGATTTATTAACTATTATTAATAACATTTACTCAAATGCACGCATCTCAGCTGATGGATGATAAAGGGAGTGTCAGCCCAGCAGAGACACAGCTTTTAATCTGATCTTTGAGAGTGTTTTAAATTTATATGCAGTAATGTGATAATGAAATAAAACTAGGGATGAGTTTATGTGGCTGTTTAGCAAAAAACATACAGTGAACCTGCTTTACAAACTACAAACTCAACAAGCTTCTGTCATTTGACTAGTTGATGAATGAACTATTATTTAGCCAGGTGCTAAATTCCAGATGTTCCTCATGCTGTTACTACAGTAGCACTATCCTGGATTGTTATGTCAGGCTTTAGCTACAGTATCTAAAGACGTAAAGCCTCAGGACAAGTTTTACAACATGCAGTTCCTCTATTCACCACTGGACGTCAGATCCACGAAGACGCAGAGATGCGTTCAATGAACAGCAAACTGTAAAAAGACAGCTTTTCCCAAAGAAGCTCTGCTGCGGCTATGAAACGCTTGTTTAAGTTTACAGAGAGAAGTTCTAAACTGCACAAATCTCAGCAACCTACGCTAAATGGTTTTTTAACATTTTTTATTTAACTGGTTTACAGAATATGTTTGGGTTTGTCCATGTGTGCGCACTTGAATGAGAAACCCCAGTTTCACTGCAGCGGCCAGCGTCTAGCTTTACCTCCAGAGTCGTTCTGATCGACCAAGCAGACCCTGCTCTGGGAGTAATGGGGCAGACATTTACATGTGTGAGAGAGAGTCCAGAGAAGCAATAACTATTAATGATTGGTCCAAGATTGCGTGGAACACAGCAGGGAATTTAAAAGGCAGAGGTAGTAGAACCCTCTGTTGGAATATTTCATTAAGGAAGCTGTAACATTAAGCTAAACGTCAGCATTTTACTACATCTTCACATATTTGTGGGCTTAAAACCAAATCAAAATATCTCTGTGGCTATTTTAGACCAGATGGAAACGAGCATGTTAGCTTTGTTAGGGCTGGTGTTAGCACACACGAATAATTATCTTACCCTCTGGGAGTTTCTGGCATTTATAATTTGTGTTTAAAACTGACAAACCACTTTAACAAGTATGTCTTGTAGTTGGGGACCAACACACCACAAGCTTTTAGTACTTGTTGCCTCTCAATATTGACAGAACTCTTGGCAACATCATCTAGTGGGCATTAAAGGAACTGCAGGCTCATAAGGCGAAGAAGCGTCTCAGAGCTGCGCTACCTGCTGCAGGTTCGATTCCCGGCTCCTCTGCTGCATCAGCTCTGCCACCTGCGAGTGTGAGAAGCATGTTGAGTAGCAATAAGGTGCAAAATGCTAAATAAGTTTAGCTGCGCAGTATGTAAATAATGTCAAACGTTCAAATGTTCAGTTGTTCAGGGCCACAGATAATAACAGTAAAGCAGAGGACACTCAGTCCTCAAGGCTTGGCTGTTGCTATCAGCTACCTCTGATAAGATGCTGTCAGCTCGGCTGCACTTATCTACACCACACATTTACACCCAGACTGTGGAGGAGGAGAAGAGCCACAAAGCACCGCAATACACCAGCCATGACAGGCTTTTCTCCATCATTTTGAAACTTGACTGGATGGATTTGAATGATTTCCTTCTATATTCGTTCTGTGAAATATACTGTTCATTTAGTAAAACTGTTTCCTTCTGTCTGCATATTCACAGTCTAGTTGATCTATTTCGCCTGATGTTTGAAAACCAGCACTGATCAGTCAGCTGCACATTTGCTTTGGAATTTCACTCAAACCCACTGACTGTGGAGATTCATCCAGGTGAAGTTGTCTGAAGGTTGAGTCAAGGCAACCTCAACTAGAAGAAGTCCAGTTGCCATGACTCAACCTTCAGACACTCAAACCCACTGACTCCCAGTGAAATTCAATTTGTAATTGGAACAATGAGCTTTTAAAAATGTTTCTCTTTTAGATAACAAAACCCATTCTTTGTTCTTTATATAGACAAATATAGAAAAACACTTACATCTGTGGTTTGACTGAAATTTATTTCCAACAAATTATATTACTGCCTTGATATAACTGCCAACTGCATCCTACAGCAAAGTACAGTTCAGAAATATTTATTTTTTACCTTTATATGATGAGGTAATAAATAAGAACCAGCGTTATTTTATGATGTTTTGAGGGTTTGTGGGCTGGTAAAAAACAGAAAGACAAAATTTAGGCAAAACAAAATGGATCCACGTCTGGAATCCTCTCCAGACTCATGAAACCAAGATTGAATTGTACCAGCAATGGGAAGAGAAAAGTCTGTGCTCTTCACAGTGCAGATGGAGAAAAGCCCTGAACTTACTGCAAATACCAGTCAGTTTCTCAACAGCCATAAAATGAAAAATTCTTCAATGACCTACAGTGACCTGAGCTCAGCCCTGTTTTCACTCAGTGGAGACAAGATGGAGGCAGAAAGATTCACAAACAAGCAGCAGCTTAAGGCAGCGGTGAAGGCGGTGAAGCATCTCCAGGGAGGAAGCTGAACGTCTTCGTGTGCGTGATCCACAATCGGCAGACACTGAATGCAAAGGATTTTCATATAAAATATTCTTATATTTACAATGCAATTCCTAAAATGGTAAATGCTATAGTTTTGTGATCTCTCTTAAAATAAAGTTTAAATGCTACATTTGGTTATTTTGCAAAACCTAATTCCAACAGTATATTGTGTAAAACAGACATAGAACAACACAATGACTTACAAATAGTTTTGGACTTAAACCACCACAAACAAAAGGTATATGGGAACTGCTGGCACATGGAATTCATCCCCATGCTGATGTATAGCTTCAATTGTCGTATTCTGTCCTTCCTAAACATTGACAAGCACTAGTTATACACTTTTACTGTAACGTGTTGAAAGCACCAGACTGTGGCTTGACTGCGTCTTACTGAAACAAGCAGGGACATCCCTGGAAACGAGCTGCTTAGCTGGCAGCATATTTAGCTCCAGAGCTTGAATGTACTTTTCTGCAATAATGCTCACGCTGCAGTAATAAAGTTGTCCCTGCTGGGCACTAACACCCTCCACACCATCACTGGTGCGTTTGACCGATGGTCTTTCCTTCTTGGTGGACTGGTCAGACCAGGCATCAGTGTCTCAGATGACCCATGCTGCTAACTCACACGTCCTTAACTAAACTTTGTTTAGTATCCCAGCCATCAGATTGATTCAGTAACTGACTTTTTGGCCTTAATGAGAATACTGAGCCACCGTAATATGTCGTTTTTTTAACTGACAGCATTTTACTTAAAAGTGTCTACGCCTGAGCTTAGCTCAGTTAGTGTTAAATCCAGGTGGAGAAGAAAATCTGAACCAGTTATTGAACTCGTGGAAGTGTGTGATGAGTTTTTTGATCCCTTGCCTTTCTGCATAGCACAGATGTGATAATGCTGTATATGAACTATTCCAGAGCCGTCAGCATGACATCACCTAATAGCTCTCATATCATTGCGACATTTGCAGGTACTTCCCATCCATTTTGATTCATCAAGCAGTAGCTCCTGCCTAAGGCTGCTGGTTAGCACTGCACTGACCACTCAGCACCGACTGACTGTGATTTAGTGCTACTGGATTGACTGACAATTGTGTGTGTTGGTCCCTTGACAAATATCGGTAAATCCTGTGGAATGGCTCTTTATTGACCTAATAGACACAGACACCAAAGGAAACCTGTGCTCATGAGCACACAGAGAGCAGTGTTTTCAGCGTTTCTCTCTTCCTCCTCCACACTGAGAACAGGGGAAGTGAGAGTGTGCTTGGTTTGATGGTCGTTACCTGAGGACCCAGTTACTATTGTATGTTAAGGTTACATATGCTTTTAAATGCTTTCAAGCATTGGTATTTCACAATTTGACTCATTTCTGACTTGGTTGAGTAGGGACTCTCGGGGAGAAGAACTTAGTAAAACACTGCGCTTATATCTACTGACACGTGCTGATAGTTCTGTTTCCGTAGAATTTGAAGGTTACGTCTTACAGGGAAAGGCTGATTTGTGTCAGCTGCTCTCTTCCAAACTGAGACAACGTTACTTCAGGGACTGTGGAGGCCTGGCCAACTCTTCCTTAGTCGTGCCTCTCACACAATAATGGACAAGTGGTTCAGATGATGGATGTCTTTCTGCTGACCTGTTTGTTAATTTGATTATGATTATTTTCTCGTGGGGTGTATTTCTCATGTCCCATATCTTTCACCTCCAGGTTGCAGTATTGCGTCCCACCAGCGCAGCAGGACTGACTGTCTGTGCACGAGTGAGGGCAAAGTTTCCTCTTGGCGCCCAAGGATGATAAAACCCACCACTCACATTTTTCACCACTGCTGCTAAGTGGATAATCTATCACGCCTGAGTTATGCAATATCACACACATAAACACACAGGCAGAAATCATAACAATGATGGTGACAGTGATGCAAGAGATAAAGGAGCAGTACGTGTATTACAGCGTGGCAGAGGGCTGACAGGCGGTGACAGCCAGGAGAGAGAGATTATTGGAACACACACACACACACACACTCTGAGGTGAGATATGTCTCCCAGCATAGAGACGTACTCTGCTGTAATCTCATTGTCTACCTGATACACTCAGATGGATGGTAACAGGAGAGAAAGACTACAAAGACTGTGTGCAGCAGATCGAACGCTTTCTTAACGCAGTCTGTATGACGGCTGATAACGATCACCTCCTGATGAGATCACACTGTAAACTAAGCAGACTTTTCTCTGTGCAAAAACATGTTCCAAGCAATTAATGTGTGGCCGTGGCAGCCTGAGGTTACGTTAACGCGTTGGCAGGGATGGAGAGTAACGAAGTAAAGGTTAAGTTAAGCCGGCTGTAACTTCACAAGTTACTCAGCCACAGTAATTCCTCCATTAGTACACAAATAGTTATAATGAATGAATATCATGTTTCTGGAGGGGAAACCTACCACCCATTGTACAGATACCGTCCACATGGGCCTTGTTGTTTGATTCATAGCCCATAATGTGGTGCTTTAAGTAGGCTTGGGGTTCTTCTAAATGCTGAACTGTGGAATGTTTCGTTTGTGACGGTATTTAGCTTTCACTAAACAATGCGCTTCCACTGTGTAATGCTGATGCTTCCTGCATCACGGCAGTGCAGCTGTAAGGAAACGTAGCTCAGCACTCTGAACAGCCATGACGTTGTGTGCCACTAAGTGCTTGTACAGAGACACCTGTTCAAATCACTTTGTCTTCAACGCTTTCATCTGAGTGCCAAAGATCAAAATCTTCCAGAAACCTGCTCACCGTTGCACATGCACTTCTGGCATCTTATCACACTGCTGCATTCACGTCCCAAACCAGAAATGTTTACATTTGTTTTCTCATTTTCGATCCTAAGGAAACTCTGCTATGTTTTAAAATGCTTGTGTGAAAACATGTCAGGTGGGTTTATGTCAGTATCATACTATCAAACATTAACATGTAATTAGAGCATAGATACTGGAAACAATAGGCCTCAAAAACCCAACATTTTTTAATACATGAGTCCTCAAAAGAAAGTGTAATAATAATAATAATAATAATAATAATAATAATAATAATAATAATAATAATAATAATAATAATAATAATAATAATAATAATAATAATAATAATAATAATAATAATAATAATAATAATAATGTATTATTATTGTTGTTGTTTCTTTCAAGCCTGAGAACACAATCAGTCAAGAAAAGTGCTGCACACACACACACACACACACACACACACACCCTCTGTCACAGGGAGCCAGTCATCTTGTAATGGCTGCCACTGCTCATTGTTCACATCCTGCTTTGTCTTCAGCGCCATTTTGACTGCACGGGGCCAGTTAGCATAGCTTCCACACACGCTGATGGCTGGGAACCAGCCATGCTAACTGATGGTTAGCGCCTCCATGGAGAAGCTAAATGCTCACTCACCAGAAGAGTTGTTTCACACTGTGAAAAGCTAGAAAGTCCTACACAGGGCTACACACACACAGGGCTACACACACATAGGCTACACACATACAGGGCTACAAACACATAGGCTACACACACAGGGCTACACACACACACACAGGGCTACACACACATAGGCTACACACACACAGGGCTACACACACATAGGCTACACACATACAGGGCTACAAACACATAGGCTACACACACAGGGCTACACACACACAGGCTACACACACACACAGGGCTACACACACATAGGCTACACACACACAGGGCTACACACACACATGCTACACACACACAGGGCTACACACACACAGGCTACACACACACAGGGCTACACACACACATGCTACACACACACAGGGCTACACACACACAGGCTACACACACACAGGGCTACACACACATAGGCTACACACACACAGGGCTACACACACATAGGGCTACACACACACATACGCTATACACACACAGGCTACACACACACATACGCTACACACACAGGGCTACACACAGGTAACCGGGCTATGCTGATGTGGTACCGAGAACATCACGTCGCCTTTCATCTACTGCTGCTTATCATTAATCTATCTGTCTATTTATGTCTCTCTCTCTCTGTGTATATATATATATATATATATATAGATATATATAAAATTCTCTCTGTCTCTCGAGATAGATAGATAGATAGATAGATAGATAGATAGATAGATAGATAGATAGATAGATAGATAGATAGATAGATAGATAGATAGATAGATAGATAGATCACGCGTGTGTGCTTTCAAAATGTTTTCTATTACTTATATATTTCTTGTAAAATACTGCGTTTAATAGTATAGTGCAACTGTGCTGCGGGTTTTAATTAGTTTAGCTATAAATATTAAAATATTTAACACAAGATGGGCCACATCGTAAACGTTTGTTTTTTATTATTATTATTCCACTATGAAAATATATGTACAATAAATAAATTTAATTTTCACTATTAAAGAATCTCAATAAATAAACTAGAGTCCAAAAATGGGGTCATCAGCAGGGCTTCCCTCTCCTCATGCGTGGTTCAGAGTAGAACAAATTCACTCCAACGCTTTGCACCCAGACACCGTGAACAGTTCCTGAGAAGTTATAAAAGATCCATGAAGCTGCACCAAAATGGACGTGCGGAAAAAATCCACACATACTAAAAAAGGTTAATAATTGTACCAAGAATGATCCACAACAACGAAGGGAACAGACACCAGAAAGTTTGGCCAGAGAACAGAAAATTCCTCTTCGCTCGTAAAAAAATCTTCCGTGAGTAACCTAAAAATAAATTAAATGAAATGAGCTGCGTCTCTCATAAACCACATTAAGCTGCAAAATAAAACCAACAAGAAGACAAAAATATATATTTCAAAACCATCCTGGTTTCCATTTAGAAATGATTCAGGAATGTTGCCGAGAAGCAGTTTTTATTTCTCGCCGACTGCCGCTCGATTGTTAACCCACTCACGTTAACGCGTCTCTCCACTCCTTTATTTTATTGTTTTTATTCGTATGCTTTGTCTTTCGTAGCCGCCGTTCGCGCCTGGCCTCAGAAGTTCAGGTGCTGCAGGTCTATGGTGCACAGTGTGCTTGTGAAAAGGTCGAAATCCTCCTCGGAAAAATCCACCGGGCTGTCCAGAGAGCTCTGCAGGCTGGGCGACAGGCAGGCGTCCCCGGCAAAGAAGTTCAGGTCCGGGAGCGCGGCCGACGAGGCGGCCGCCGGGCCGGAGGAAGACGTGGATGTGCCCCGGTGGTCAGAGAACGAACTGTCGGGCGGCGCGGCTGCTGTAGTCCCTGCCTCGCTCGTCTGCATCACGCTCGGATCGTCAGATGCGCCCGTGGCGGTGAAGGCCGGCGGGGAGTTGCGAGTCGCAGCCGCTTCGGAGGAGCCAGATGCCCCAAGCAGCGGTGGGCATTCGGCAGCTCTCAAATGGCCTCCCTCCTCCTGCGTGGGCTGTGCATTGTCCCCGCTGTCATTAGCGTAGGCGGGGGGAGCTGCGGTCGAAGACAGATTGCTGCTCTCCGTTTCGCCCTCTGATGTAGCCTCCCCGGTGCCAGATGCTTCCAGCGGCTGGCTCGAATATGGAGATGAAGCATCCGTGCCTTCGAGCGGCTCAAACCCGCTGGGGTCGCCCGATTCGTGGCCTCCACCGCCGCCGCCGTCCCGGTGATGCGTGGTCTGACGCTTGTGTTTCATGCGTCGGTTCTGGAACCAGACTTTGACCTGCCGCTCAGTCAGGTCTAAAAGGGCCGCGATCTCCACCCTCCTGGGTCGACATAGGTATTTGTTAAAATGGAACTCTTTCTCCAGCTCCAGCAGCTGCGTGTTGGTGTAGGCGGTGCGCAGCCGACGGGACCCGGCTCCTCCACCATCGAGGCCCGCCTGGCTCTGGTCTGCTGGGAGACAAGAAAATAAAGGAGAAAGGCGGAGAATTTATGTGTGGGATTCACTGTGAAACCCATTTACAGCTATTCACATTTTTATTTCAATGTTAAATTTCGTTTAACTTCAAATTGTAATACACTTCATGAAAACCCTATAAACCTCTACAGTTTTATTGCTTCTATGATTTCCAGACAAGAAATAAGCTGCTTCAGCACCGAGCACGAATCCCCCAGCTCTCCTCTCTCTGTAATAAAACAGTAATAAAACAAACATTCTCATAAAAAATCTCTTTCCAATTACAGTTGCAGCCAACGTCATAACTGAGAGCGAACCAATTTGGCGCTCGTGAAAAAGAAAAAGGCGAAATGAAGAAAAACCCAAACAAACTGCAAATAAAGACAGATGAGTATATTGTCAAAGAGGATTTCCCTCCTCTAAGACCGCAGTCCAGCGACCTGCTGCACGGCTGGATTAGCGCATAGAGGAATATAAAAAACAAAAAAGATAAACGTGATAGGGAAGAAATGTGCAGGGAAATACGGGAATGTCGAAATGAAACGAATGTGTGAGAAAATCCAGACAAGAAAGGAAGAAAAGAATGTGCGTAAAGGGAGAGACAACAAGTAAAACAAGCGCAGAAATCAACCAAAGCGTTTTTAGAAAAATCAGTGTAGGTGCAATCTGGATCCTGGCTCCCCTCCCCCACTCTCCAGATATTTTCTACCTCCATCCAACATGGCTACCATCTCATTGTTATGAATATATAATTCCAGGGCTATGCCGTTGCTGCTAATGCTGCTTCTGCTCTGAAGCCACGCCACCCAATGAGCTGGACGATACAGGCTGCTGCAGCCACCCACTGCAGGGTGAACGACAAAAAATACATCTCTGCGCGCCTTTACGCATTATGAACATTTCTATGTGGAGAAAACGCAGTTTGGGGAAGTGAGCTATGGAATGAGAGTATGCGCACAGCTGATGGAGCCATTAAATGACACATGCAATGACAGTGTGCTCAGCACTGCAGCATAATGCAGTGGTCTGAGGATGGCTTTCCTCTCACATAGCATCACAGCACTGGAACACGCGCGTACACACACACAGTGAAGAAGAGGGAAGACAATGCCACCTAAACAAATCCACTATGTGTGTAATGATATTTTTCTGAAGAGCTAAAGCGAAATTTAAAGAACAGGCAGCAGATCCTTCACAGTCCCACACAAGCACATACTGCTCTCCTCTTCCAAATTATACCGACCTGTGGGTGACTCGATGCCCGCCGAAGCGTACCCGGAGGCGGTCGGTGATGGGGATGATGAGGTGGGGGGAATGATGGATCCGCCGCTGCTAGAGCTGCCCCCAGGCTTGATGCACTTCTTAGATGACTTCTTCTCCTTCATCCAGGGGAACTCGTGGGCCAGCGGACCGGCAGCGGCAGCCGTGGACAGGGCAGGGGCCTGCCCGGGTGGGCAAGTCTGCTGGGCGCCTCGGTGAAGCGTCTGGAGGCCATTAGTGGTTCTCCGGTTCTGCAGGCTCCTAGCAGCCGGTCTCGGCTGGCTAGCTGTGCAGGGGCTGAGGCTGGGGATGGTGTGCTCGAAAGGAGGCGGAATTACTGTCGGCTCCTTGATTGATGAAGTTTGAAATGACTCCAGGACGGCGGGGAAGGACGTCAGGCACTCTGCTAGGGACGGCTGACTGTTTATAAAACCGATCTCCCTCTCAAATTCAAAATTCATAGCTCCCTCTAGCCGGGCTCTCCCTCAAACGGCGAGTCCCCCCGAACGATCCCTTCCCCAAAATAAAAAAATAAAAAAATAAACATGCACACATGCACGCCGGCTCGCGTACACACGCAACAAAATATAGATTCTTAAAAAAATAAAACGAAATGAAAAAACGCACGAGCATGTAGGCTCCGGGCTACAATGGCGTAAATGCGGTGGCTATATAAAAATTGTGTATATTGGTGATATTACTAGCGTATGGGGACCCGGGGAGGCTAAACTGAAGAACTATGGGACAAAATTGCAGCCAATTCCTGGTCACGTGACCCACAGCAGCCAATAGAAAGCCCAGGCCTGGCGGCTATGATGGCTGTGGGAAGCAGCATTATTATTTTTCCACCAAATGCTGTGGCAAAGAGAAGCTATATCACAGCCATCTATTGTTTGGTCTTAACGGGGGTCAGTTTTGTGGAGAAAAACATGAGGGCGGCCGATCGCCATGTGCGCAGTGTGGGCGGCCGATCGGCACAAGTCGGTCCGGTTTTACGCACAAACAATAGAGCGTCTCTCGATCCTCTGGGTGATGTAATGACGGTTAACATCAAGTGATCGGAGCTGGCCAGCGCCGTTTACAATATGGCTCCCTGAAAAAACTGCGTTTTCAGCACTCAGCTCATTAATCTTATAAAGCGTGACAGAAGTTGGAAATCCCAAAGTTAGGTTTAAAAACATAGACAGCCTGTTAGACGGTGCTGCAGCTCATAAGGAGAGGATGATGAAGTTACCTACTCAGGCGTAGAACATTAAGCAGAGAAAATAGGCAGAAACTTAGTTTTAACTGGGGAGATGAGAAGACAGGCACCGAGAGGGAGCCTGGTGCCGCGTAAGTTTTTCATCCTATTTATTTACGTGTTTTTTAAACTGTTGGACGCTTAGTGTGTTTTCCAGACAAACATCTAAATGTAATTTCACCTCAGATAGTCTCTGAACAGGGTCTTGCTTTTTTATTGCGAGCCAGTCGTTGTGTGTGTCTGTGTGTTTACGCTGAGAGAGAGTTCACGACAAGGTCGAGGCAGAAAAGGAAGGGAGAGCGCAGCAGGCCTCCTTTTTTTTGGTAGTATAAAGTCATATTACAGCAACAATCATGTGAATGTTCCTGGTGAGCAGCGGCTGTTTTGGCCTTCAGACCTGACAGGGCGCGCATGTAGATTTATATAAAGATGGGAAACTCGGGACTTTAACAACGGATATGTTTTCAGCGAGCCCAAAGAGCCTCGAGTGAAAAAAATAGAAGTGTGGTGATCAATCTTTCTCTTCCTGCAAAGACTCTGACAGCAGCTTCTCTGGGTTCCTAAATAAGGAGAAAACCTCCGGTCTTACCCTCTCAATCTCTCTGCAACTCCACCATCCGCCATGTTTTTCTTACATTGCGTCTACGCACGAGAAATATGCGCGCATTAAATAATCACACGGATAAAAGTTAAAGACAAACACCATCACCGCATAGATGTAGCTATTCTCCCGCACCCCCTTCTCTTTCTCATGCCATTTCACTTCACCCCTCTCTTGAAAAAGAAAAAACAGAAAAATGCAGAAATGTGTGTGGGAGTGAGGGCCATTGAGCGCAATGGAAGCGGCTTGACACAGACACACAAATAGCAAACACAAGCTCCAACACAGCACACACAAGCTGTCGACTGAGCCCTAGCACCTCACTACACGACACAGCTTCGCTTTGGCGTTTCTTTATTTTTATTGAAATGATTTTTCTACTTTCTACTCGGATTTGTTCTCATGAAATTCCAACAAATTTAAATCGTTCTGTTGTAATTAAACGGGATTCTACTTTTTGTACAGATATTTTATTTTATTTTATTTTATTTTATTTTATTTTTTGGTAAGTTATGTTTCACTCATAATGGCAGTTATTTTAACTTCTGAATTAGTAAGAAGTAATGCCAGTCAAAACATAATTTAGCCCAGACTATTCTCAAAGTTGCGTATTATTATTATTATTATTATTAGTCAAACTGGAGTCATTTTTTTATTCGTGGCGTTATTTGTAATCTGTAAGCAGTTCTCGTCCACTTTGGTTCCACTGTAGCCTAATAACTAAACTGTTTTCAGCTGTGCCTGCGTTGCTGAAACCGAGCAGAGCTCTCCGTCTGTTTTTATGAGGCAATAAATTAGATCCAATCTCTGCTTATTGGTGTTTTTATTGTCTGTTAGTCCAATGGAGATGTAAAGGGAAGTGCGGCCATTATTTATGGGAGCCTGATTTATGTCCTAAGTTTTATGCTGCTCTCAGGCCACTGAGCACGCGCGTGTAACAGAGCGAGCGAGAGAGAAGAGGATAAAGTGAGAGGTGGCTAAAAACCACGTGACCAGGTAATGGCGCAGGCCTCGGGGCTTTTTTTTCTCTTTTCACAATCCCGTGGCCACTGTGAACGTGTATCTGGACGTCAGGAGCCGTCCTATCGTGTGTCCAAGTGTAAACTTAAAGGCTTTGCTAAACTTAAAACAAATAGTATTAAATGAAGAAACTAGAATGAAAGCTGCACATGTTTTTTTCAGAACTGCCTTCTTACGCTGGAACTACCTACAAAGATTTATCACAAACAAGGCTCACATGAAAATAAATCAGCTGTATCATGTACATTTTCACCAACAGTCATTAACTACTAATTGTATTTTAGTATTTCAATATGAAATCAATGCAGCAGTGACAGTTCTCACAGTCATCATGCTCTGTCAGATACATAATGCCAGGCCAGGCCTGATTGATATCTACTAGAAGATTTTTGCCTTACTCAAAACAGACTTTGAGCAATGATGAGCTGTCAGATGTAAACAAGTCTGTCGCTCCTGTGGTTTCTGGTGTCACGTTGCAGAACAGAAATAGTCCTTGGACAGAGCTCTGAACTTTAACTGGGATGCAGCCCAGTGTTTGACATTAGCATCAGTGAATCATTGGTGCTGGTGATTGATGTGGTAGATGAACATGAGCCAGCAGCTGTAACAGTAGCATGGCTGTAGTAGACAAATAAAACTACTACCAAGTCGTTTTTGTGGTTTGGAAAAGAGATTTAAGTTGGAATTGTTTGCTTTCACTGTTATGTTTGATTCCAGACATCCTCACCATATTTCTGAGAGTCAGATCTCATGACCACAAACCTGTCCTGGCTCCTGGGCTTCAAAGGGACTAGGGTTGTGCCTTATTTAGGGACTACTAGTTGCACTATAATTGCTCCATTGCATGAATTTACAGTGCTTTTTATTCTTGATTAATTATTAACGCCCAACTGTGTACCTTTGTTTGTGATCTGACAACAGAGCTGTTGCCATTCTAACAGTTTTCTATTCTACACTGCTGGGAATCTAAAAAACTGACAATGGCTCTGAATAACATAAAGTTTTATTAAAGAATTGTTCGACAGACAACTCTCTCAACAGTGAAAGAAAAAGGGGACTACAAAGAACAAAGAAAGGAGACTCATTCTTTTTTCCAGCTAGTTTGTCTAAAATGTTCAGACTATGCAAAGATGAGTCCCCAATAACCATCTTTACCTTTTCCCTGTACAAGTCAAGACATTTATGTACAAGGATCTTTATAGGAACATAAAAACTACTTAATTTCTTCTAAAATACAAGAACTTAAAAAAATGTAACTTCAGTACAATGGACAAAGAGAAACACAATGTTGTTTTTGTTTCATAACAGGTAAATACTAAAAAAGTACAGTATTTTTTCTTCAATATAAATACATGAAGGATAAATAATAATACAAAACAGAAGTTTTTTTTAAAACTGGCTATTACAAATAAATATTTATATATGAATGTTCACTTGAACACACATTGGCGAAAGACGCTTTGATTGGAGGGCCTTTCGTCTTCAAAATAAGAATTTATTATTATTTTTTTTACCTTTAACCATCAAAATGTAAACTCTAAGTGCAACAACGATGCCCGGATGTGAAGAGCCTTTGTGTAAATCTGCACTTTTTAAAACCATACAACCAGTTTACTTCTAACATCAGAGAGAGTAGGATCAGCCACACGCGCAGCTGGTTTGTCAGTCTCTAACACTGTGTGTTGCCTAAAAACTGCTCTCACTGACACTTCACCAAAATAAACCCCAGTAGTGTTCAAAAAAAGGACAGATTTTCGCCAGCTCAGATTTCCGGGACATGCATTTTTGTTCAAATATATACCCTGTATCCACGTTAAAAGTCAAGATATGTGAGAACGAAACTAAACAATAAAAAATGTGGACACGCTGATGTCCTCTAATGTAAGCGAACCCTTCCAGAGTGAGAGGGAGTAGGAGCGAGGGAGAGAGAGAGAGAGAGAGAGAGAGAGAGAGAGAGAGAGAGAGAAGGGCAAGAACTTGCCCAAACATAAATAAATAATGTTCTCCACTCTTATTAGTTACCCTGTGTCAATCATGTGCTAAAATAAGAACATTAGAAGCGTCTCTCATGTTTGTTTGAAGGTGTCAACAGCTGGCATACCCTGGTTGTGGATGTGTCAACGAAAGGCAGCTAGCTTAGCATTGCTGTGTGTACTTGTGTGTGCTTGTGTGTGTGTATAAAAGTGTAGTCAGCTAACACAGATGTGTGTCTTTGAGAGCTAGTACAGTCTGCGAGCTTCTTAAACCCTGTTAGAGTGATGGTGCTGAGTGCATGTTTGGTGAGAGATGTGTGGGGGGGTTGAGGGGTGGTCTGTGGGGGATTGTGGGAAATTTTGCCTCCTACAGAAGCCATGTGCTGCTGTCACAGACAAGGAGACAGTGGGTTAGTAGTGATTCAGTCTAGATGGAAAGAGACAGGTAAGACAGCAGGCAAAAGAAGACAGTGAAGGCTATGACCATCCAGTGGTTGAGTCGTATATTTTTACTCTCCCTCTCCGACTGATGGAGAGGCACAGGCCTCCACATAGCTCAGCTTGGCTGACAACAACATGTGTTGCCTGGAGGGGGAGAGAGCGCAGCATCATAAATCTAACCACCTCGTTAACTGCCTATTAAAATCTCAACTATTTCATTTAGCAGGCGGGAGAGCAGTTTGTATATGTGTGTGCATCTTAGGGGGAGATTTTATTATCAAAGAATAATTTGAAACAACGTGAGCCAGTACATTTTTGACAGGTAAAGTGACTGTACGCCTCATCTCCTACACCTATGCACCACTGCCTTGAAACATGAAAATGCATTCTGTAGTGTGAAACTTCTCTCAAAGAGCTTATAGAACATACTAGTAAAATGTGGATAAAACATGACTCTCTAGTCTACAGGGAAGATAGAAAAACAGAGTTTGGTCCACGTTGGGAAAATGTGGTATCGTTGCTTTTATACTGCAGTTTTTTGGAAACATTATTGCCACTATATAACGTCCTGAAACTTGAAAGTAACAGGAAATGCTGACATCAAGTTGCTTTTTTAGAAAACTGAGATTGATTATTCACTTTGTGGCTCTCGTGCTCAGGACAAACCACTGGATGTCTCCTGTATGTCTTGTTTTGTCTTTGCTGTCATCTCACTGCAGTGCGACACTTCCTGCTTGTTAGTGTTTGTTAGTGAGTCACGTTGCACTACTTGTTCTGTGTCCTTACTATTTCCCATATTGTCATTTTATTCCAAACCTGCTACAGATGAGTTAGCTTGGGTGCTTCCTGGATTCTGCCCTGAGTCGAGGTGTGGTGCGCCGACAGCTCCGTGTATGTCGGGTGTGTGGGCGGGTCACAAGGACCTGGGGGGCCCCCTCCTGACACATGGTGCTGGTTAGCAGCTGACATGGGCCCCGCGCCATTATAGTCCATGGTTTGGTGGTGAGGTGGCGTAGGGCCGAGATGATTTAGCCCATACATGGAGGGTCCTGAGCCAGGCATGGGTTCCACATAGCTACCACCCCCAACGTAAACCGGACTAGCCTGCATGTTGGTGGGCGTCCCATAGCTGGCACTGTTGGCCTGAACAAGGGCATGGTGGGGATGGGGGTCACCATAGTCTGGGTCTGGGGCACCGTACTTCTGCTGGGAGGGGCAGCCCTTCATGGGGACATTAGAATAGGCAGTGGACATGGAGTAAGAAACTCCTTGGTGGGGTTTGCCAAAGGATGGGGGAGAGGGGGCATCATAGCCTGTCCCACCTCCTCCACCGCCTCCCATGGGGTGAATTGAGTTGAGGAAGCTGGCAGACGACTGCATGGGGAGGGGAGGGGAGCCGGTCGGTGACGGCCCTCCAGAGCTAGAGCTCAGGCCCTTGGACTTCTGGTCCTTCTTGTACTTCATGCGTCGGTTCTGGAACCATATCTTAATCTGGCGTTCGGACAAGTTGAGCAGGTTGGCCATCTCCACGCGCCGCGGCCGGCACAAGTAACGGTTAAAGTGGAACTCCTTCTCAAGCTCCACCAGCTGGGCACTAGTGTATGCTGTACGGGCCCTCTTAGACGATGCTGATGACCCACCTGTAGGACTCTTCTCGCCGCTGCTGCCGCTCTCAGCTCCTCCCGATGCTGAGGACAGAGGAGAAATCATTACACAAAAAGGAAATAAAAGTAGAGTGCAGACGACACAGACAAAATGTACCAAAAGAAACATCCATCTACTTTTCTAACTGCTGTTCTTTGTAAAGGTCACAAGGACAAAATGGAGCCAATCCCAGCTGCCACTGGGTGAGAGATAGCGTTCACTCTGGACAGGTCGCCAGTCTATCACAAGGTCAACACATCGAGACAGACAAACATTTAAAAGTCACCAGTAAACCAGAAGCCAGAGTACCCAGAGAAAAGGGGAGGCGCTGGGAGAACTCCACACAGAAAGGCATCTGGCCGTCCTAAGGGTTCAAACCCCGGCCGTCAGGAGGCAGAAAAAATGAAACATGTACAATAAAGAACAAAGAAGGAGAATTGAGTAAAATAAGAGGGAAAGTAAAAAAACAGGCAAAAGAAAACAATCAGCCTTCGTGCTGGAGGAAATGGAAAGCCTTCAGCGTCCTAATAAAGCAGAGGGAGGCTCAGGCAGAGCAGCTCAGTTATCCCTTGATATTAGTTGTCAACACTTCATAACAGTGGCAGTTATTAAGAGACGGAGGCCTCGGTGTTGGCCGAGGGCAGAGAAATTGCATCTTGGCTAGGGCCACAACCCCCCACAGCAACAGCAGCTGCATCACAAGAGCTAAAGGTGAGAACTGAAGTTGACCTGTACTCACTTCTGGCGGCTCATTAACAACAACGGAAGGAACTCAGAGACTGAGGAGCGTGAACGCCAGTGCTTCTGTTGATGAGGATATTGTCTTTTACTTATATGACTTTAAAGGTAGCCAAGTGTGATCTATGTGATTTTTACCTGTCCTGCAGGAAAACATATAATACTTTGAGGTAGAACACTGACAAATTCCAAAGCACTGCGACTGCGTTATCAGTTCACTTTGAACAGGGTTTAAAGACAAACCAGCGGTTGTAGGATCTAGTAAAGCTTTAAAATTTATAGAGAAACATTTTAGAATAAGACAAACAAATTTAAATAAGCTTAGACAGAAAATAGGCTCTTGTGCTGTGATTCAGTTTTCTTGCCATCAGTGACAAGGTAATTAACTTAATTTTATTAGAAAAGTATAAATTTCGTAGCTTAGCCATCAGTTCTTGTAATATAAGTAGCAAGATGGCAGAACAGATTTCGGGAAACAAGTAAACACAAATCAAACACTGGACAATCTCTGCCACCTTGGTTGGGTACTGCAGCTAAAACGAATGCACCCTAATGTTACAGTGATAGTGTAAATCCTCTAAAGGTGACGTTTAGTCTGATGGTTTTAGTTTGATGGTTTTTGTTTGTAGGCGTAGATTTGTAAAAGCGCGTTCCTGGTTCTGTCCATCCTACGAAAGAGTAGCTAAATAGGAAGACCTGTCGGTATAATGCTGAGTAGTTCCCCAGTCACCGGACTCTTAAAAGAGCTTTGACCGACACCAAATGCTTTATCTGAGTAGGTTTGAAGGCCAATGTTGGGTTTTATGTGACTAACCTGCATGTTTGTTTACAGACTGACTAACTTTGCTGTGTTCTGGAAAACCATCAATAAGACAACGGTCAGCTGTGTTTAAACTGTAAATCTGTAATCTTTTTCCAATCTTCCCACATGTGTGTTAAATGTGAATGGTTGCTAAATGAATGAATATGAAACTCATTCAAACACAGCTACAATAAAATAATTCACACGTGAAAACAACTGGAGTTGCTGGAGTAAATGGGTGCTAAAAGCCAAACTTGAGCAAACACTGGCTGAGTTTAGTCTGCGCTGAGCAGCTGAAGTGCACAGCTCTTCCTTTTTTTGCAGATAGCGATGGAAAGGATGCTTCTACAGCCGGGTAATACACCGGTATGCGCATGGCTGCGACCTGTTCAGGCTAATAATAGTTCATGCAGTGTAGCTGCTGAGGTCCAGTGTCTCTATTTCTATCCCTCTCGCAGCAGTGTAAACATTTGACTCTTGTGTTTATTTCTGTGGACAGAGAGAGAAAGATGAGAGAGGTAACTATGGTGTCATCTGTCTCACTGTGGCATTCGCTAAATGATTGCTTCAAAGTCTCATCAATAAACAGTCTAATCTCCTCTCAGCCTTCTCTCCAGGCATCTGAAAGCCTTTTGAAAGATTTAGATTCATTGTGCCACACCAAATGTTTTCTCAGTGATTTCTAAAACTGTAACATACGTGTCTGTACTTCTGTTATCACACTTGCAGATGATATTCAAATTCATCATCCTACTGTATTTATTTGTTTTATTCTAACTGCGACTCTCTGTTAATGTACATGACATTTAAATCTGTCCTGTTAATATCTTCCCTCTTGCAGTGGGTTTTTGAAGAACTGGAGAGAAAGAGGAGCCACGGGAAGGCAAACAGCAACCAGAGGATGCAGAGCGAGGAAATCATGAATGAACGTTACAGGCTTGGCCACTAGACTTGGTTGGAGCCGGGTTGTCCAATAACTGACTGTTAGTTTAATGAAGTGCTTAGTTCATTGATGGGTACGTCAGCTTAAAGAGAAAATGCCATGGAAGTTCTCGTTTGGACCCTTTAACTAAACACTAATTAAAGCCTAAGTGCTTCTCACTGTTCCTTTCTAATCTGCTAGTACGAAATGATCCTGTGACCCGTGTCAATAAAATCTCTTTCTCCTCTTTCCTTAATTTCAGCTGATTTTAGGATTTGATCGTGTGCTGGAAAGCTTTACCACATTTTTAACACATTCCTCCAGCCCTTCTTTGCAGCGGCCTTAAGACTTGGGTTACGAGACACGGTCAGTTGGAACAGTTTCATTGTGGGCCTGTACAGACACTGTGTTGCACCAACTAACTGCCTCACCTGAGGAAATCACTGCTGAACTCTCGCTAACACAAGCACATAAGAAACACCATGATAAAGACTCGTTTATGTTTGAGAATAATTTTCATGCTGACCTGTGCTAACCTGACGCAGTTGCAGTCACGAATGAATGATTCGTTCTATAGCCTTTCTTTGGTTTTTACCTATTGTCTAAAGCACTAGCATAGATTTACTGAACAACTGACTGCAGAATAGCTGTAGATTTAAAGATTAGCTTCATGGGTTTAATTAGTGTATGCAAATATTATATTAACAATAATTAGCTTGAGGCTAAAACTGTTGTATTTTCATGCTAACATGTTTTCTAAATGCATCAGTAGATACAGTTCATCAGGCACATTAGTTAAAAAAATTAAATCCAAATTAGTAGGCTGAAATAAAAGCAGCCACAGTTAGACAACTATCTAATCTGATGTGTCAGATACTTTCTAAACCACTGCCTGTGGAACCTATTTACTAAATAAGGATCCTGGTGAAATCCTTTGGGGACTAGATTTGAAGAAGGAAGTTAGTAAGAGAGGTAAAGATTTGGTGACAAGGAAAATTGGGTAAAAAAATAAACAGAGACACTATAATGACGAAGTGAATATGAAAAAAGCAAAACGCAATGGGTGGAAAAAGGAAGCAGCTGATGGACGTAATACTGAAAGAGACAAACTGGTGAAGTAATTATTCTGTTGGTGTGCGTTTGTGTGGGGGCGGGTGGAAAGACAGAGACAGGTGTAGGTACACACCGTTGCCAGAGTTGTTGCTGGGTGAACAGTTTTTCTGCTTGGTTGTCTGCCGACACTCTTTCATCCAGGGGAAGATCTGCTTGGCCAAGGTCGGGTTTGGGGGCAGTGATGAAGAGGAGGGTGACGTAGAGGACGATGTGGAGGAGGAAGAAGTAGACGACTTATTAAGGGCTGATTTGGAGACTGAAGGTGTCCCAGCACTGCCCCCCGGCTGCTGAGCCCCAGTATTGCCGGTGCTGGGGTTGGGGGGCAGTGGGGGGGATACC
The DNA here is from genome assembly GCA_030770545.1 of Macropodus opercularis. NCBI lineage: Eukaryota > Metazoa > Chordata > Actinopteri > Anabantiformes > Osphronemidae > Macropodus > Macropodus opercularis. Next base: position 2,272,614 of record CM061096.1, on the reverse strand, counting down.
TGGGACCCGGGGTGGTGCTCAGGCGGCAGGCTGGGCCGCATGCAGCTGCCATTCAGCTCCTTGGTCTTGGCTAGCTGCTGCTGGTGGCCGCTGTTACTGCCCAGAGACTGTAAGGAGCAAGCAGAGCGCTGGTACGAATCCACATCCAGATGGGTGGCAGACTGGAAGGCCGGCTGGTGGTGGGACACTGGGACCGGGGCATCATAGCCCCCGAAGCCGTTGGCGGCTGCTGCCGCTGCCGCCCCCTGCACCTGGTATGACGAGTAGCCACCGAAGAGCGTCGAGGAGTTGTCGTAGTATGTTGTCTTCTGCATGTTTGTTAGATGTGGCGGCGTCTGCTTGTGCTCCGGTCCTTGATGAAACCCACGGCCGGAAGACCATTTGGTACCGGGAGTCACGTGACGGTGTCTCTCCAACGGTCCCCTGCAACCTGACCTAAGAGGTTAGAAGAGGCAGAATAAAGAAATGAGAGCGATAAATCCATCTTCCTGCAATGAAAGGCGCCATGACATGAATAGAAACCACTGCTTTTCTTTGCTCGCGTCCCCCTCCTCGCCCCCTCCTCCCTCCTTTCTAAGCCCAGTACACAGCCTGCAGATGCTCCAGTGAGGGGGCATGGCGAGGGCAAACCGCGCTCCCCTCTCAGCCCCTCTGTCGCACACGTTAATAACGTTTAGCTAACATTTGCTTATTTATAGCATTAGTTCACATGATTATTATCATTATTATTGGGTTATAGGATACATTGTTTTATTTATTATTAAAGATAATTATAAGGATAAATTGTCTCCGTTTAAAATTCGATTTTTTAAATTTAGTTTAAATAAAAACAACTTTGGAAATGTTTAAGCATTTCTCTATGCGGTATTTTGCTGTTCATATTCACATTAATATTAAAGGACTGACTCATAGGTGCTGTTGTTCAAGCGGCACGTGACATTTTATTATTTTTTATTTATGTAACGGCGGCAGTGAATACGATCTATATAAATGTCTCACAATGATTGATCTAATTATCCCATGTCCGTCGACCTCGCTTCCAAATTTACTCTTCAAATAAGAAGGTTTTCGGACAAAACAAGAAGAGCTGCAAGTATAAGATTTAAAATGGTAAGATGAGTTTACAAATACACTAGATAGATATATAAATAGATAGATAGATAGATAGATAGATAGATAGATAGATAGATAGATAGATAGATAGATAGATAGATAGATAGATAGATAGATAGATAGATAGATAGATAGATAGATAGATAGATAGATAGATAGATAGATAGATAGATAGACTTGCTTTTGAATCCTTCTCCTTCGAGTCAGTGATCCATTAGGACTCTACCGTGGCCCCTTGAGGGAACAGGCTGGTATACGGAAGCCGTGTGAACCCCCATAGACGCCCTATCTGGTGCTCGTCGCTGGGGTGGGCCTGTGACAGCGAGAGGCCGACTTGTCAAGCGCGAGAGAGCACCTGGCATTCATTTTTCCTCCGGAGATAGAGCGTTGAACGTGGAGAAGCAGAGGTGAAGGCGCTGTGCTGACAGTGCCATTAGGCGCACGCCGAGGCCACAGCTAACTAATGAGCCTCACCAACGCTTTCTGGTGCCAAACATTAATTATATGCACAAAAACCACGACAACAGCCTGAAAATAGAGAATGTATCCATCGAATCGAGCTTATAATGTTACAAAAATGAGGCTTCGCGCGTCTGGTCGTCTTTCATCAATTTCGTGATAATGTCGTTTAATGTGAAAATTGCCCCCAAAATGAATAAAGATAAAAAACAAATAGGCAATGAATTAGCTACGAAACGAGAGAAATCATATGCGTTCGTTAGCTTTGGAGTCTAAACAACAAAAAATATGCAAATAAATAAAAAACTGACAGAAAATTTAAAATAAATAAATAAATAAAAATGCTGCACGGCTCTTCCGAGGTATCCTAAACACGCATTAGACCGCGCTGTTTACAAATGGCTAAATAAATCGTCTCTAAGACTTACACGAGAGACAATAACGGACATTAAAAGGGGATTTTCTATAAACAACAACAAATAAAGCCTATATGTCACAAAAGCAAAGCTAAATATTCTAAAGCAGCACAATATTCGTTTGATTCCTGTGTGTAAGATTAGACAGTCCAGCCCTGCTTCAGCTCTCAGCACGTCACACATGTCAGCCATTTATCTTTCTAGTAGACATGTTGGAATCCTAATTATTTACTCAGAGGAATAGTCCCGAGCAGTCCCGAGGAGAGAGAGAGAGGCTGAGGGACGGGGCGAGAGAGAGGCCATGGCAGTGCGTGTAGGAGGAATATGTTATTAAATCATATCGCTGTTTCGCCATTAAACGGGACACGTAATGTCTCTGCCACTAGCTTGTAGGGCTGCGGCTTAATACAATCACCAACTTTGCTGGACGCCTCCCTGAATAATCCACTTACACTGACACAGAAACAGCCAAGCCAACAAAACAGAGCGAGGCGGGGACGGAGAGAGAAAGAGAGGTCGGCCTTGGTGTTCAGTGTCTGTGCTTTATCCTGGGATATAAAATTACAAATGGCGCCTGCCACGCAGAGCTACACGGGCAAGGAGACAGAGAGAATGCATTAACTTGGACAATCCATGTATTCCTTATCCCATTAACACACACACACACACACACACACACACACACACACACAAAGATGGGGACAATTACATGGAGCCCACCCCAGAAACAATAACGGATTGGCCCGATCAGAGCTATGCCGCTGTGTCTGGAATCAACCTTACAGCCTCCTTATGTGAATAAAATGACACCATCTAAATACTAGAGTAAGGTTTTACACAAATGTCAAGTTATGAACATAATGTGAGTGCGGCCTGTGGGGAAACGCTACATTCAAGTGGGTCGTGTACAGAGGAAAAATGGTGGCTTTGTAAATAAATAGCTGCAGCTAAGTGGGGAAGAGACGCGCACGGAGGAGGAGAAGAAATGGGAAGAAAAAGGAAGGACAGAAATGGACGGCGGAGGAGGAAGGGGGGCTGCGAGCTGCGGGCAGCGACGGCAGCTATACGCATTGTGAACTCTTCTTGAACCGGGATTGAAGTCATATGGGCCATAAATCACTGAGCCAGCCACGTTCACAAACTGCACGGCGAACAAACACACTCTCTAATTCTGGTTTGTCGTTCGAGCTCGCGCATTACCGGTTGGCCTGCCTGGCTGCCAATGATGCTCCTTACCTTCCTTAGCACCGGTGATCCCGGTCCAGTCCGGCACGGACCCAGCAACACCGCATCACCGATTAGTCCTCACGCACGTTCACCGGGCAGCCACTAACTCTGATAAACGGTTAATGTGTGAATAAACAGGGCACCCGCGCGCTCTCCGTCTCTCTCCTCTTGCCCCTGAACGCCGCGGCTCCTCCGGTGCTGTCTTCAGCGCAGCGCGGCTGCTCGCGACTGAAACCACAACAACACCTCCTGGAGCCACCAGCAGCAGCAGCACCGGCGGCGAAGGCGGACCGGGCATGAACGGCCGAACGGCCGGCGGATGAGAGGGATGGACGGGATCGGGATGTCGCTGGGGGGGCTCGGTCTAGGAGCAGAATCACCAGAGGGGCTCTGTCTCGGCTAGGCGGGCTAGCTAGCACGCGAGCTGAACGAGCTTACCGGGAGCCTGCCTGCTGCCTGCTCGCGCCCCCGCCCCCCCAGCCCCAGCCGCCCTCCACCTCCGCCCCAGCACCAGCGCTGCCTGCACCGCTGCTGCCTGATAACAATGGCCTCAAATGTCTTTGGGTTTGCGCCTCTGTGGCTCTCGCAGCCAACCAGGCAGACTCCGAGGAACTGCTCCGCTACCGAACGTCACCCCACCGCGTTTCGGGGTGGCCGCTCACCCTCCTTGTCATCCACCCATCTTCTCCCTCTCCCGTCTTCCCGGGTCTGCTGCTTCTCCCCGCGCGTCTTCGTCCCTGTCGGCTCTGACTTGCTAACAGCAGCAGCTGCCTAATTGACAACCAGCCCGGACCTCAGCCGCTCACTGGGGTGTTTGGGGGTAAACAACGGGACTTGGCGCGCGGACTCCCCCATAAATGGGCCCAGCGTCACTCACAAGTTACAGGCTGCTAATTCCACTGGCTGGAGGTGAATGTCACTCACTGAAGGCTAAACACCGAGAATACACTTTCCACCAGGGGAAACTGTGGCACAAGTACAGAGCTGACCTCTCGCACAGTGGATGGCAGATCCCACTGCTTGTGGGCCCAGCTGCACGGTTGCTGGTTCGGTTCTTCAGCTGTAATGCAGCCTTTCGTGGCTGTTTTCTGTGCCTCTCAGTCAGCCGTTTGTGGCAATTTAGTGAATCCAAATGATAATGTTTGTTGACATTTTAATGGGCAGCATAAGAGGCCGTGGCTTTCTCTAAATGCTCCCTTTCCCTCTTGGTGTTTCAGGAAATGATTTTTTCCTCCTGCAGCTCATTCCATGCCTGCCTGCAGAAAGTAGACATACACTCTGCATTGTTAACATTTCAACACCTCCTCTCCCCCACTGCTACTAGTGTGCAGTAAAAAAAGAAAAAAGAAAACGTATTCGGTGCGTATAGTCTGAAAGGGGATAAATATATAACTGGAACCGAAAGAAACGATGCAATAAATCCAAGGCATAAGTAGCTAGAAGTGTTAGTAGCTTTAGCTGCTTTGGTCTGTAAAATATATATCTTCAGAACATTCATAAGAATGAGAACTTTTACTTTACACACTATGGTAGAAGACAGAAGGGAAGGGAGATGGAAATCACCACGTGAAGGTGTCTTCCAGTGCCTCACTCTCTCACTTCTCTGTATTTTTGTTATGCAGGACGCTACCCCTGTCGTTTATGGCTACGTAAGATTTATGAGTTCTCTCGCACCCAGGAGCGTGTGTGTGTGTGTGTGTGTGTGTGTGTGTGTGTTTGTGTGTATAAACAGCCCAAATTTAAAACAGATAGCATTCGCTGTGGGCTGCTGAAATGGGAGGATGAGCTCCGTGTAGGTGGAAGGTGGGAGCCAGAAATGTGTCCGTCTGCAACTTTTCTTTTCAAAGCCCTTTGTACGAAGCCAAGGATTCTGCTAACTGCTGCTGAAAACCCGTCTTACTCATTAACCAAAGCGCTAATCAGCGGTTTTTGCCTGCGCCTTTCTGTTTTTTTGCCACCGTGGGAAGAGCAGGCCATGTGCGGATTACATGTATGTATTGACTTGTAAAAGCACGCCGGTGCTTGTAAAGGATGGCAGCTCTTCTTTATTTTTCTTGGATGGCAGACGCGCATCGGCGGCTCCGTGTTTCGGATTGAGTCACGGATATTGGGTTTCACAACTGAAACTCTGCACTTTGCAAAGCTTTGGAAATGCTCCTGTCATATTTTTCTTTTCTTCTTGTTCCCTCCGGGGTTTTAGACGTGTAGGGCACTGAGGATGATACTAAGGAATTTCCTGTGACTACAAGATTTAACCGCACATCAATGCACGGATTTATTGTTTGGCATGCCTACATTAGCCTACATTTTAAAATGCATAAATTACAAATAAACAAACATGGCATAAACCCCATGTTTCCTTGTGTGGCCTAAAGGGAACCGCTTTCTGATTTGATGTGATGTCGCTACCACTGTCTGCTGTGGGAGCTGTAGTGTATTAGCATTAGCGTCATTATTGCAGTTACAAAGTGCTGTTTTATTAACTCTCTTATCAAATGAACTGACCCTGGCGCGTTTCCTGCTGCGGCTATAACCCGCGGCCATCAAACTACCCGCCACACCTCTGGATGATATTACATTAGCACGTGCCATCGCATTATGCTACATCATTCATGCACATGCAGACAATTCAGTTGATTTTTATTTACTTATTTCTATCTCTGTACACGCTTGAGCAAATTAAAAAGCAAAGGCCTACAATAAATCATCTGCTACATGAGACCATTTCTCTGTGATTTATCAGTAGCGGGCTGCTGTGTATTCACATTCCTGCACCATGGCGTCACTTAAATAATGGAACTTTTAAAAGTCTGAGTGTGTAGACTGAGACAAACTGAGTTTATATATATGTTATATGTATATATAATTTAACACTTTCTTTGCATCTGTAAACCACCATCCTCCATTTACAGTTTTTATCCATGATTTCACGGCATCGCTAGTAATAGAATAAGGCAGAAGAACTCACCGAGCGTTTTCCTCTTATTTCCTGATGAGTTTGTGGAAGAAAACGGCTCCGAGAAAGCTCCTAAGAACTGTATGGGGGGGAGATGGAGAGATGCGTGAAAAGGGTTAGGAGGCATAAACATTCAACACAGCAGAGGCCTCGTGTAACGCACTGAAAGGCTGGGACGAGACTAGAGCAACCACCAAGTATTGGAGCTTCAATCATTCCAGGTGAAAGATAAAAAAAAAAAAAAACAATATGCGCGCAGAGAAGGATGAAGTGCGAGTGTGTTAATCTAAGATACTAGCAATGACGATTATCGTATCACAGCTGCTCTTATATTTACCATGTTTTTTCTATTTTTAATTTAAAACCTGTGGAAATATGGTTTGGCTGCTGTTGTGGAAACAAATAAGTAACCAGGAGAAATGGTGCAACCCGTGATCATTATCACGTCATCATCATCATCATTGCACTGTGGATAAACGCAGGCATAGAATGATTGGATTTATCGATAATGACTGAAAATATTCTAAATTATTTTAAAACTATGAAGTGGAAACCGCCTGACAGTAGGACATGGCCTGGCCACAAAAATATGAAACGTCACGTATGTAAAGATAAGAGCGTAATAAAACAAATGTTAACAATTACAGGAGTATCATATAAAAACAACCGCAACCAGGAGCAAATCAGCTGCAGCCCACAAACAGCAAACGTCTGAACCATATTACAATAATTCAACTACGCGCCTGGTGCGTCTAAATCGTGACAACTATTCATTATACTGGCAGTTGTTTAATGTTAAAACATAGGCTGCAAATTATTACGTTAATATATTTTAATGATCATTATTAATACATATGTACTTCATAATAATGGCCTCAAATAACATTTCTAAATAAGAAACAAACAAAGTGAATAAATCAAATAAAAAATAAATAAAGAGAGAGAAAACGTAGAAGTGGTCCCAAAATGCCGACAGCTGTTTCCCAGCAGCTCTACGTCCACTCAGCTCATAAATAACCTCAGCGCCACTTCTAGAGAAAACACGCGTCCCAGATAACGTTCAGTGCTATGGCCGCGGTGTCCTCATGTGTGGGGCCGGGGCAGGAGAGCATCCCGGCCGCTCTGGGGTAATTAAGCATCCATTCACGTCGGCGTTCGTCAGTAAATATTGCTCACAGGTACATGACATAAATAGTTTTTAATAATGTCCACGGCGCTGTCCGCGTTGCTGCATAGCGCCTCGTGTTAAAGCGCTGGAATAAAGCCTCTGCTTCCGTTTCGGCTCCTGACAGTTTCTCCCAAACACATAAATCAAAAGCAAGGCTCGCCCGACCTCGTCGTACCAGCCTCCACCACCATCACCACAACACTACTACTACGACTGCTGCTACAAAGTTATTTATTGTTCCTCTCCATGCACTCACGCACACGTCTGTCTGCCGCTCATCCCCATCGCTACACCAGTCGGCGTTTTCCTCCCTGCGTCCCACCCAAGGCCTGCGGGCGAATCGGGTATTTGGAGCCACGGAGCACGAGTGGACTAGTCTAAAGTTGCCCGGAAAGTGAAGCAGGGGCCGAGTAGCTTAGCCAGCTAGCCTATAGGCTGAGACAAAGAGAGAAGGCCGCCTCCACAGCCACAGAACAGCTGATGACCCACATTCTGAGTCAAGAGGAGTCTAAGGGAGAGCGGAGAAAAGAAAGACCCTTCACGGAGTAGTGCTCTCACATCCAGCTCAATCAAGGAAGATCTGAGATTTGTAATGAGCAATATATTGTATCATATATTATACATGTATCATTTAATGCTCTGGGGATGCAGGGAGACTGCTGACGGAAAGGATCCAAACACAAGGACGCAGACATGTGAACAAACTTTATCAGCCTTCTCTGTTTTTACCTCTGCTGTAGTGATCTGTGCATGTGGTCTGACGGTTACTGTCAATGCTGTTATGCTTGTGTTGAGGATGTGAAAGCTGAAGCTCACACGGTGACATATGGTTGCACAGCTTTCCAGAAAGACCTTTGACCTAAGAAGTATTAGCTCTGTTCTTTACTGATCAAACTCCTTAACCAAAAACAAAACCAACCACCACTGTTCTCTTAGCAACAAGCTGGGACAAATCAAAGTATAGTCCCTGGACATACTGGGGATGTTTATTTTATTATCAGCTCATTGATTTAATTAGCAACTCATCTATTATTTGACTGTCTGTTTCAGTGAACAGCTGGGTGGCAAAGTGCAGAGCCTGTACTGAAAACTAAGGCTGTGGACACACCAGTTGGGTATCGTGTTGAAAAAATATAAATTTAACCAAAAATGTTCAGTATTTATCTCCAGAGAAACATTATTAGAAGAAACTCCAAAACTGTAATTTTAGAAGTACAAAAACATTTATTATTAGAAAGAACTTCAGGATCTTTTGGGCTCAAACAGACCTGTGTGAACCCAGTTTCCACCTCGACTCGTTCAAGGCTCAAATGTCATTTAGTTTGGAAGATTCACTGTGTAGTTCTCTTATGAAGTGACACTAAAACATCCTGTGGACGAAACTGTTGTCTGATGATAGTTTGCACCAACAAGTGCATCTGCACATTTTTGCCTATGTTTTTCCAGAAGCAGCTTGTTTTGAGGTTGTGTCTAAATGTCTTACACTTCAGCGTCCTCATTGTGCCTTTTGACCTTTTTGGGGACACCCAAGCACCTACCGCCATCAGCATTACCTTTCTCAAAGTTCAGCCACTATCCTGACTTGTTTTGCCAAAAGGACATTTTTCATCAGGTCTATTCGAAGTCTTCCTTGAGGTGTAATGAGGTTGAACGTTCATGCCTCACTATTATGAACACCACAGACAGGAACACAGAATGGCTGAGCGACGACATACCCAGCACTGCAACGCATTTAGTCTCTTCCCCTCCTGCTCCAGGCACACAAGCAATGATGACACACAAGTTTCAACAGCACTTCTCAGATGGTAGATATGCGAGAGACAAAGAGACACAAGAAGCCGCCTCATGTGTTGCTTTGCAGTTGGTAGTGAAGCGGTTATAGGTTTGTGCACTACTCTGATGTACTATATGAAGGTCCAACATAGTCTCAAATCAGTTGCACGGAACTGATAGTGTACCAAGCAATGTGCACATCTAAGTAAGTATCACATTTTCATGTTTTCCATATGCATGAAACCAGACACATGACTTCAGTAAGTGAATCAAGATTTAAAATGCAAAAGCGTTACCTTTGTTTAACAGCAGGGCACAAACCTTACAGCTATAACATGAAATACAGTGTTTTCATTCAGGCTCATGGCAACCGATAATTATTCTACTCTACTAGTAGAGTTTACACCATCTCACTTCAACGTAAACTGCACAAAATTCATATAAGAGGAGAAGTCTGCAGAAAAAATGCATGTGTTGGACAAAACAAATGAATCTAAAGGAAATGTAACTTCAGTGTTGACCCTTGTTTCTAATGGTACAGATCCAAGACACGACAACAATTAAACACAGGCAACGCTTCATAATTGAACAAAACCAATGTCCAAATACATAAATACTGGCTCCGGCTTATTTTAGCCCAGTGCTGAGCCTTCTCTTTTGCTGCAGGCAATGTCGCCCATGTGTTACCAGCAGTCCTGAACCAGAAATGTGCCATCAGCTCCTTCCTTTGACAAAAAGTTAATCTTTATCAGAGATGCTAATCTTTAACCTCACACTGAAAGAAAGCCCTGAGGAGAAAGCGAGGAAGGGAGACGGTTTTGTCTTGTGGGGTTCGAAGGGGGTCATTTTGGCCTTTCTGCTCCTAGGCCGTGAAAACTGCCAAGCTCACCAACTTTGTCACCATTGACATGAACAGGCATGAATGTAACTGCAGGTTGTGTGTGTGTTGTAGTTTAGTTGGGGCCTATTGCATGTCTATAAATTACTTCCTAATTAGTTTTGTCGAGGTACAGTACAGCTTCACACGATCTCTGAAAGTATTCCAACAGTTCCAGTAATATCATGTGACTGTGGCTGGTCTTACAGGAAGTACACAATTAGAGCGTCAGCCATTGGGACAATGACAGTCTGTAGTGTCTGTAGTCATTTGTGGCTTTGGCCGTTTCTGAAAAATGTATTTTCCTGAGCTGTGTTTGTTTCTGTGCTTTGAGGCCTCATTACGCTGAGTGCTGTAAAAGCTGCACCATAACAAGAGGTCTGTGTCCATTTCTGAAGAGCATGCTCGTCTTCAGTACCCTGTGATTGTAATATAATCAGGCCAATTGGCCCAGCAGCAGACAGGCTTGTTATTTAGCCTTTTACAGCAGGAGAACGTGGCTATGGATTCCAGCCAGACCTGTCAGCCTTTATACACTGTCACACTGTTAGCTGTGCTGGGCCCCTTATTTTATTCTGATTGGTGTTTTGCCCATATTTTGTCAGTGATGTATGAAAAAATCAATTTAATCATGGCTGTGTTGGAATTTCTGTGGGTTTGTCAAAACTTTGATGTCTCTATAACAGGAAGTGAGCAAAAACCACCAAGGTCAGACAAGCTTCTGTGAGCCCACCGCTACTTGCTCTACATTTGTAGTGACACAGTTTGTTGATATATTGTATTGTGATCCTTGCTTTTGATTGTTTTGTCAATTTCTCTCTCTCCCTCATCTCTTAAATCACCCAACACTCCTGACTCTTATTGCAATAAAAAACCCAACTAGGTCAAATTACGCACTGATTAGAGAGATTGTGGAACAAAGTCAGTTTGTAAACTATTAATTCAAACTTCTTTATTACAACTTTCCTTTGATGTGGTTAAAGTGAAATTCGTTTTTACGACCATTTGTAGATTTGTTGTGAGCCGCGGGGCAGGAAAATAGAGAAGAGAGGCCAAGAAAAATGCTGCTTTAGTAAGCAATCACTTCACACTGTCATAAATCACTACGTGCCTAACACGCATCTCCTTTCATTGCACCTAGCCGTCAGCTCACTATTCACTTCGAATCAGTTTCTCTGTCATGAGCAAACAGACTCAGATATCAGACACACACCTCTCTGTCCAAACGCACCCTATGCTGCAAATAGCCTCTTTAAAAAGGAAGACAGAGTCAGACCGGTGACACACACACACACACACACTCACACCCCCCGCACACACACAAAAGTTAGCTAGCAATGGAGCTTTTACGCGGGCACACCCCACGGATGCTTCTGTGCGCTCGAGAGACCGCGGTCACACAACAGATAATTAATGGCATGTGGAGCAGCGGAGCGCATGGGATGGGGACGCTTCAGGAATACACGTCAATACATGAATCGACAAGCACCCAGATAGACTTTACCTGCTCTCTGTCTGTCTGTGTATCTCCCCTCCTGGATCTTCTTCTGGTGTTCTGGTGTTTTCTCTGGACGCACTCAGTTTTGGACACGAACGGACACGCCGGCTGGAGTAGAGACCACGGAATTGGAATTCGTTTCTCCTGTTGAGAGTGCGTAATTACGCACACTCAGTCGGAGATGTTGGTTAGTTTCAAACGCTTTTGCAGTGCAACATCGCACCAAGACAGCATTGCACCCAGAAAATAAGACGCACTATGGTTCAAAAACAAATGCTTGGATTGAAATTCTAACACTACGTGTAGCCAAGCCACGGGTTTCCGTGTCGGGTTTGGGCGAAGTCATAATTCTTCTGCGACTCCTCTATAAATCTCCGACCAGTAAAGCCCACCTACAACACACTAGCTGACAGAGACTGCTCGGTGGCGGCTGGCGCTGTTACTTTGCCCTAGAAACACATGGCGTGTGAGCTCACCCCCTCCGCCTGTGCTGCAAACTTGTCCGTTTAGTAGAACGATGCTTGCCCGATCATGACCACGGTCGCGTTTTCTCGAAGCTCTATCTTGCAGTCTCCTGTGGACGAACTGCGGCAGATGCCCGGTAAATTGGGGGAGAGAAGGAAGGAAAGAGGGGGTGACTCCAGCATGAAGCGACTCCTTTTCTCAGATGTTTTCTGGATTGAGCGTGACGCTGTATTCCCCGGGCTCCCCTCCTCTGTCTCTACCTCTCGCTACCTCCGTCTTTCCTGGTTTTGGTCTACTCAGTTCACTAATAAAAGAGAACGGTCCCTCAGAGTCTCTTCTCCTTATCCTTCCTTCCTTTATCCCAGTCTGAGGGTATCTTTTGGTCGCTATTTCAAGCTAGGACACACATTCTATATTTGTCTCACAGAATTGCAAACTGCCATTTTATGTCTGTCTCAGTAGCCTCGTCGGTTACAGATCATAAACAAACTCATTTTGGCGTTTGCCTTTGGTGTCGGCCTCTCAGAGTCGCTTCTCGGAGTCTCTCTTCTTCTTTCGGATCTCTGGCTCAATCCTTTGTCCCAGCTTGGCTGGTTCGGAATAGGTGGATTGACAATGTGAACTGTTCTTGAACAGAGGTGAGGATTGATAGCTTGACGGGTCGGAAAGAGGCAGAGGGCTGTGGTTGTTGTTCCTGTCCAATAGGGGAGTCTGGGCGGAGGTGCACCAGAGGGCTAACGGGGTTTAGCCTAACCTGCCTGTCTGTCCTCCCTTGCGAGTGCCAGATGTTGGTTATTACATGGCGTCAAGCTGAGAGCGATCAGAGCAAAGGAAGATGGGGAAAGAGTCTGGAATAGGTGAGGAAGAAGCAGGGTTTCCTGTGATGTAACCCGCGCGTCCACACAGGACATTTTCTGCTGAACACGTTGAATTCACAGAACTGGCCTCTAACATATGGCGTAGTTCAGTCTGTATGAATCTGATGACCAACATTTGAAAACGAATCGCCTTTTCCCACTGTGTGGTGCAGAAAGAACTATCAAGTATCAAGACCCGAGACACAAAGGACTGAATTATGTTTGCTAATGTTTGTGGGGATATTTTTAGCGCGTTGCCCTGACGCATATTCACGAGCAAAGTGGAGATTAAATAAGTCACAGACTTGACTTTCCTCTCTGTGGCTGCCTCCATGTGTGCGTTTGTGTTATCTGCCCACGCGTATAGACATGTATTCAGTGACACACTCCCACAGTGAGAGTGTGAGAAGGAAGAAGAAAGGAAGCACACGTTCACAAGTTCAATTACACGAAAGCAAATCCGTGATTTGCTTTTATTTCGTTTCCGTTGGGGCAAAGGAAGACAACAGAGGGAGGAAAGCCGCGTTCCTCTTCCCCTCCCCACGGAAACATTTCCGGCTCAGCAGCTCGGTCTCTCTTATCGCTCTCGCGCATATACTTCTCTGTGGCTGGTTGCAAAAAAAGCAGAAACTTGCAGCTCGCGGGCTCTGGATACGTTCATTTTTCAGGCGCGTTTGAGTCACTGCTTTGGGCGCAGAGGATTATAAATTAGCAAGAGGGTTTGTACTGATTTGTAATGCAATGCTGTCCTGAGGAAAAGAGATGTAGCATAATAATAATAATAATAATAATAATAATAATAATAATAATAATAATAATAATAATAATAATAATAATAATAATAATAATAATGTTTTATACCCATGTTAATGAACTCGGCGTCATTCCCGTCTCTCTGTTTTTTTTTTTTTTACCGTTCAGCTGATTTGAGAGTATTTCTTCTCCAAGCGGGTTTTTGTAGCTCTCCCACTCTTTTCGTTTTAATTCAGCCAGTTCTAAAAATGCTCGCTCGTGAGCTTTTACACTATTTAAAAGCTGACTGCGGTTGTGGCGATAAACACGAACCTTATGACTTTGGAAACACGTCCAATATCGCTAAAATACCCAGTGCTCTTTGTTTCGTTGGGCGTTTTGCTCAAACGCTTCTTTCTTTCTTTCTGCAGTGTTTTGTTGCAGCTGCTTGTGTGTGTGGTAATGATAAACCAGACAAAAAGGCGCGTGTCTTCTAAAAACACGTTTGTTTGAATTTAACATGCATGTATGGACGTACCTACGAATACTTTGTGATATATGTGTTCGTCTGGTGAATTAGCTGGGTTGTTTGTCGAAGCGTTTACTTTAGAAATAACATGGTGTATCTGTGTGATTTGTCCAGGTTCGAGTTATATTTAACCGCGAAAGCAGCGGCGATTGGCGATGTTCATGGTGTCACCAAAGGCTGCGCCACAGTCCCACAGTCACGCGATCTGTGTTTTCACGTCCACATTCTCAGTAACAGTGGAGCAGAGAGAGTGAATCCTCCTGAAATGCGGACAGAACAGCAGCTATACTGGACGCCAGACGACGGACGATGGCGGTTTTCAACAGCGTTTCATCTATTTGAATTATTTGAGTTTGGTTGATGTGGAGCTATCTAGCCAGGAAAACACACAAATAGTGCACACATGCCTGGGATAAGATAAGATAAACCAGCCGTCTGCTGTTGGTTCTCCTGGGAGACTCAGCCTGTGCAGCGGTCCTGTACCTACACTCATTTCCAACGGCTGATATATATATAAGAAGGAGGAGGAATCCCTCTCTCTCTCTCTGCGTCCACAGAAATGAGGCGGGAGATTGCTTTTGACATGGCGGCGGACAACAGGAATATACATTTTGAAAAGTGCTGCGTCTTGCTGCTTCTGCCATTATGATGTGATGGGAAGCCGCGGAGCCGCGCTAATTTGGTTACACTAAAGGTTTACACTGGCGAGGCCGAGGGTGAGGAGGGAGGGAGCCACAGTGGAGCAAATGTAATTGTAAAAAAGTCTTTCAGAGAGCACTGCATCCATCCATTAGCACAAGATGCAATTATTATTATTATTATTATTATTATTATTATTATTATTATTATTATTATTATTATTATTATTATTATTATTATTATTATTATTATTATTATGTGTTTATTAATAAAATATGTTGATGTTGCGTTCACTGTTTTCTGTACTTATTGCAATGTGTCTTCATTTCCAAGTACACAGCAACCACAAGCACTATCTGCTAAGATGAGCATAATGTTAGCCGGTAGTTACCTCACTACACCCAGTCGTGCATTGGGGAATGTTTAAAACCAGAACCGAACCAAATCATTGATGTCTCGCTGAACTGTGGTGTATAAACATGTAAAGAAGAACAGGAAGAATTTCAAAAGAGACGTGATAAAATAAACATGGAGAAAAGATCTGCATGTTCATTTCTGCACCCACGTCTCAGGAAGAAGGGGAACGTCTGATTCACAGGAAACGATCTGAGCAAAGGCAGACACACTGAGTGCTGACATGAATAATGGCGCCCAGCCTCTTCCAGCAAGAATCCAAAGAAAATACACTGAAAGAAATGCAGAGAAATGCACAGCGTAAAGGAGCCACAGTCGGTCTACAGTTTATGCCAAATGTGAATTCGCTGGACACCAAAGAAACACGTCCAACGAAAGCTAGCGGCTGTGAAGCAGTCAGAGTAGCACACTGCTTTTCAGGTGGCGACATAAACAAAGTCAAGCAGTTTAGTGGCCGTATTTCGTCCAAAGCCAGACTCTGGGCTAGATGTGCTTCAGAGTCCATGGAATCGAGCAGGCATCATTTTGCCCGGGCTCTCCTGGCTGAGATTCCCTCACACCTCGTGGTTAGACAGATGAGCTTGTCCTGGCCCGCAGGTCTCTTTATGAGAGTGCATGGCGGTCGAAGCATGCTCAGTGCCACATTTAAACAAACCTGCCGTTAATTGGTCGCTGCAGTATTTCAGGACCCGGAGCTACAGCCCGCTACCATCTCACCGAGAGAGGGCAAAACAGCCACTGCAATAATCAGGTGTAAAACGGCGGATGAGTGCGAGTTAGAGCGCGGAGTAAAGGCAGACACGTGTGGGAAGAAGGATGAGAAGAGCAAGAGAGAAAACTGAGCCGTAACAGAAAGAGGAGCCTGTGGCAGCCGCGTTCCTCTTCTTCTTCCTCGTTCCGGTGTATCATCGGTCCATCGACCGTCATTTTTCCCCACCGTCTTCCCACAGCGAAAGGAAAACATGATTTATCGCGGGCAACGCCATAAACAACAGCACTCCCTCACAAACACACAATGGCAGCCCCGGCTGCACGCTGACACCCTGCCTTACTATAAATCAAGTGAAGTAGCTGGCTGAGGAAAAAAAGAAGAAGAGAGGGAGAGAGAGAGACGGAGAGAGAGTGGTAGAGGGATAGACAGAGCCAGGCAGATAGAGAAAGATGTAGAGGGAGACAGGGGGTGATGGGAGAAAGATGGAGAAGAATATCCAAGTGCTTCTTAGAATATATACAGCCATCGGCTAACATTGCACTGCTACCTCTCTGTGGTTTGCAGCGGCTGCACCGCTCCAACCTATAAACAATGGCTGATGATGATGATGGGTGGGGGGTCATGTGTAAACAACACGACAGCAACATGCACGATGACAAAACACGGCGAAAGATGGGTATTTGTGGGGGACATATTTACCAAGATGTTAAAATTGCCTGTGATTCACTGACAGGGATGCGGGCGAAGGCGGCGCAGCGGCAGTGATGAGGAAGAAGTAGTGTAGTTCCCCCTATGCAATCCCCTTCCTTCCGCAATACTCACGGTGTCCACAACGACCCGCAAGACGCACACCCGTCCAAATTTGTTTTATTGCAGCCTCCTTCTCTTTTCTCTTCCTCTCTCTCTCTCTTGTTGGCGTTTCTCGGTGTCTTCTCTTCTCCCCCCTCTCCCCGTCTCTCGTTTCTCTCTCTCTCCCCTTCTCTCTGCTGCTATAGGGGGGCTTGCATTTTTTTTGAAAGGACAGTTGAATTTTCCACGTCACACACACATACACACACACACACGCACGCACACACACACACACACACACACTAGAGGAGTATCGTGTCTTGCCGTTATAATCCAGAGAAATACATATACATTCTCCAACCTCTGCATTAATTATTTAATGAAACACGTGACGTGTGTGTGTGTGTGGGGGGGGGGGGGGGGGGGGGGCACGGGCATCCTTGCGCCTTTTCCTTCTTGGGGCACATCCGAACTCGTGCGTGAGTCTCCCGCGGCTTAAATAGAGCATAAAACAGTGTGAGGAGACTGTCGTTCACCTCTCAGGCTTTTCAGAGCCACCGAGAGCTGCTGTGTGTGTTCTGGACACCAAGGTAAATCATGAGTGGGCCTGTGACAGACACAAACGCACACAGGCTCCGGTAAAAGATGAACTTTGTTCGTTTTTTTTAAAATGATAGCAAGCGTCAGACTGTTTTTGCGTTATTCCTCACTGTCATGTCTTTCTCTGCCAGTCGTTAGTCTGCGGAACAAGGAGGGTTTCCCCTTATTGTCGCGTCTTTAGAGCTATTTCACTGAATCTGTTACAACAGCAGGAGACACTCGATGACTGTGGCAAAGAGCAAGAACAAAACTAATTTCATCCGATTATTAAACAAATCATCACAGCTGTGTGATGTGTCCAAAGCCTACATTTAACAGCCACAAGACTTCAACGGTCAAAGCCTAATGATAATAATAATAATAATAATAATAATAGCTTAGTACCAATCAAAATGTGAGACGTGCAAAGCATTCCATAGGTATTTTATGTGAACTGAACGTGAGTGAATTACATGGACGGCGTGTGATGGCGTCTTTAATTCATCTGTATCACAAGAATATGAAAGAAATGTGAAGAGACAGAAGAGCGCGCGGACAACCAGCGCGGAGCCTGGACCCCTGTCGCGAGGCCGCACAGGGCAGCAACAATAGGCGGAGGATCGTTGGCTGCTCCGTCTCACGGTTCCAAAGCTCGAGCCGCCTCCGGCAGAACAATGGAGCGCGAGACTCCAAGAAAAAAACGTGTCAAGAGGAGCTAAGCTAACCACCGAGAAGCTAGCAAGAAACACTTCAAGGTCAAACAATGCACAGCAGCAGCGGCGGCGGCGGCGGCGGCTCCCAAACCTTTAACCCGCCCAGCAGCCACAGTATCACAATGATGCGCCTAAAAATACCGTCTCCCCCAGAACAGAGCGCGAGAAAATAATTAGCAAGAACCGAGCAATCATATTATCAGTCAAACAGTTGGGTGGCACTTTATTTAGCCTAATGCACGCGCACATCCCAGCACCGTTCTCAGAGATTTCACCCCTCAACAAGATTGAAATCAAACATTTGCGGTGGTGATGATGGCGTCTGTAATGGCGGCCATAAATTATTATATTCACAGTGTGAAACAACAGCTGAGATAAGTAGCAGCGGAGACCTGCGCCGGCCTGACAACAGCGAAACGAGCCAGCTCTGTAAACTTGGCACAGCCCGTGCGAAGCTATTAAACACGGAACAGTCTCCGTAGCCCAAACATCCGATGAACGCAACGCGGAGCCAGCACCGAAGAACGGCGCGCGAGGCAGCCGTCGTTTCAGCACGTGCTGCCGCGTCTTAACCTCCCAATGAACACAACGGTCACTTATTTCGTACCAGACAAATCACGGTACAATTCGAACAATACTGTTCGTTCGATGTCGGCTATAGCTACAAAAATGTTATGAGCTCTTACGGGACAGATGCAGAGGCAGCAGAAGCCAATGCGGACCTGAAGTGATGTTTGATTTGTTTGAGGGATCGGGCGTCTCTTGGTCCGTGATGGATTAAGACACTTAAATTCTTCCTCCTCGTTAATGATTAACTAAGCCTTGAATAAAGAGAGAGAAACTGAAAATGTCTCTTTGTTACCACTTAGAATGGCCGTAAAATTAAAATGTCCAAGGAGTGACAGAGTAGTTACATACCCCACGCAGCCAGGCTTATTATTATTATTATTATTATTATTATTATTATTATTATTATTATTATTATTATTATTATTATTATTATTATTATTATTATTATTATTATTATTATTATTATTAATAGTATTATCATTGACTGGTGTGGAAAAAAGGCACAGAGGCAGTGTGAGAGAGATTGATGTACAAGGTTCCGACATTTGCTTTTTACTGCGGCTCGTAAATCTGTCTAGAGAAAGCAGCACGCGCACAAGCCTTTTATGAAATATATACTCTTGAGAGAGAAGTGACGTGAGGTCTTTCCCCTCGTTTTGAGATACCAGAAGAGGATTTTATTGTCTTTAAATAAATATTTGGGACTAATTCAAATATGTAATCAGTATCATTTTATTGATTGCTCATGCTTCTAATGCATTTTCAAGCGAGAACGAGCTCATTTGATAATCGCCATTGCTGTTATTTATATAAGGAAGAAATCAGTTCATTTAAAAGGCGAATCAGATTTGAATCAAGTCCGTCCTCAATGGTAAACAGACCACATTTTAATATGCTGCTGTGAGTGTTCTGTTGTCTGACATGACGGGACACCGATGCTGTCGTGTAACATCAGAGCGTCTCCTTATTGTCAACTTTACAAAGGAAGGTGCCTGCTGAGCTACAGTACACACCACTAGGGTTTTACACGTTTCCCATTAGGACACTTCTACTGTCCGGCTTTGAACTCACTGGCTTACTGTGCTTCAGATGCTTGATTTAGATCTTCCAATGCAGCGGCATCAACGAGCCTGATGTGTCCCCGCACGTTGCGGCCACATGCGTCCACGCTTTCGTGTAGTGACTACGCAGTTCGGAGTGAGCTGGTGATGTAAAGGGTGCATTTATTTGACATGACAGACTACACAGCTGTGGTAGGCTCATGCTAAAATAAACATTTTGGAAAAACACATTTAACAGCCCAGTGACGACGACTCAGCAGAACGTATTTATAGCAATAGTGATGAATTTAGCATTTCATTCTCATTCTAATTCTAAATGATCTCAACAATTCCAAAAATTAAAAAAACGAAAAAGCCCAGTGTCCTGGAGCAAACTCGTGGTTAACATAACATTCCAGTGTAAAAGATCCACGTCGCCAAATTCTAAATTCAACCCACAGGATGTGATTATACGTGATAGAACAGCAGTCTGCGCGTTTGTGTCATTAGGATACTGATAAGGGAAAACGTAAAGTCTTTGGTATCAATAAGCTGGCGCAGTCCTAATGCCTCGCCATTAGTCATTCAGGCCACAGAAGCCTATTTATCACTTGCATCTAGCGGATATGAGCGCTGCTGTTAAACACAACGGTAGGCGCTTCGCACTGTAGGTTGCTTGTCTCCAAAGCCTCGGTCCAGCACGACTGCCAAACACCAGTACACCTCCAATGAAGGCAGCCTTCACAAGGAATCCTTGCTGGCTGACAACCGCTTATATCCCAGTGCTGTTACGCTAAGCATGTGGCGATTTAGTTGACTGAAAAATACATAAATCAATACAAGCCACCGGTTAAAAACTCGCTGAAAATTATTTGGTCGTTTTTAGCTCTTAAATCATATGTAGTTTTCAAATAACCACAATTCAAAGAACCCACAAAATTAAATACATATACATATATATATATACATATAAACACAGCAACAGCATTTTCCTCCAGCAGCCTAGACAGAAATGGATTGTGTATGCGCGTGTTGCGTCCTGGCAGCTATTATTTCCTCTCTCCTTTACTTAATACGTGTCTGCTTTGAAATGGCTGGCACGCTTTGCCTCTCCCTCGCTCGAACACACAGACGTAGCAGCAGTAAAAGCCTGGCAGCCATATATCTCTTGTGACGACCTCCTCCTGCAGCCAGCGCGCCTGCACCGTGACCTCCTCGGCTCCTCGCCCTCTCCAGAATAATAAATTTCTCGGGCAACGCGACTGCACTAAGTGCAAGAAAAGAAAAAAATAGAAACGCAGGGGCGATTTGTCCAGCAATTAGCAAACCACCAGAGAGAATATTTTATACCTGTTGTTTATTAGGTGTGTGTAGAGCCACAATTGAGCGTTACGTGGTGTGTTGCGCTTCAAGCTCCAGTTAAAACATCACTTCCACAACCCTCAACATGTCAGTCACAGTAGACAGTAAAAAAGAAAGTCTCTCTTCTGTAAACTACAGGTCAGCATGAGAGCTGGCTCACATCTGACTCCTGCTGTTTTCATGCTTTTTACTTCACAGTTATTTAACTGCTAATCCCGCTGAGATTACAAAAACAAATTTCCTTTTCCACAGAAAGAAGCATCAGGGCAAGTGAAAAAGCTGCAGTAAAAACAGTGCCGTCCTTGAAATCCTAAAAAGTGTGCAGCAGCAGAACAGGAGCAGTTGTAAATTGTAATGAATCTGCATGTCATGCGTTGAACTGCATTGTCTGCAACGCAAGCTATACTGCAAACATAAGAGAAGCCCACACAAGCCCTCTTTTCTGACATCCACAAGCAGACCTGCCTGCCATTCAGTGGGGATTCCATTACCGCCAGCTTCGTGTTTGTTCAAAGCCTTCTGTGCAAACAGCCAGGCCCATGTACATCAAGCGACCATCATGCGTGTGTCTTACATCTTGTGCAAATGGGTTTCCCTTGACTTTGGGAGCAAAGCTTTAACGCAGAAGATGGTCCATTTCAACTACGCTTCTAAAAAAGTGTGAATTAAATGCAAAGATGAAATACCATCTGGTTATTAATATGATAATAATAATTTGCTGAGAGCTTGTTGAATACTTGGATGCATCAAATCACAGTTTCATGATTTGATGTCTGATTACACAGACAAAATACAAACGCTGACAAACAACTGGTGTAAAAAGTCAATGTTAAAATGTGCGCTGTGATAATTGTTGCTGTTGGTGAGACTTTCTGTAATAAAACTCTAAGACAGGGTTTATACCGTTTCAATGTGAGACAATCTACTGCAATGCCACATACGTGATGGGATTCATTTAAGAAAGCTCTTCCTGTACGTTACCAAAATTCTACATGCAGTGGCTTATAATGTAAGTAGACGATCAATCTGTCTCTAAATACACCCATTAATCCCATTCAGGAGACCTTGAAGGACCGACATCCTGCTTGGCTCGGTTCACAAACCAAAAATACGAAGTTTACATGTAGAATGATAATATTATGATTATCATAAAATATTTGCTGATTTTGAAATCACAATGAATAATGGGTGACTGTAGATCATATAGGATTGGAATAAAAGGCTCGAGTCCTCATCATGAAGCCCTTGGCTGAATGTAGGGAAACTGTGGAACCACTTCTACTGATCAATCAGTTTTCCCAGCTCACACATCACCGTCTTGACTGGACAGTTCAGTTTGGAACAAAGCAGCCACCATCAAAGTCAGTGTCATGTTCGGTGTGTTACCAAATGAACTTCATAGCATCCATAGAGTCAAGCGGAAATCAGAAAGAGCAGCTAGTGTTTAGCGTAAGCTACTAGTATGTCTGTCAGGGGCCTTTCCCATCAGAGCAACTGTGTCATATCTGAAAGGGCTCTTCTTGAAGGATGAATTAACCCATAAAGGTCTACTCAAATTTATTTTTTCCTAAAAGCGCCATACATTTGTCATCAAAATATTTGCGTTCCAGTCGGCAGTGGCCTGTAGCTGACCCCTGCCCACTTGGTTGGCTTGTCTGTCTGTCTGGGTGTGGGAGCGGAGATATCCTTGCCGTGCCCCCGGGTTACAGTGCCCTGAACTCGGGCTGTTATGACTAAGTGGCCTATATGGGCTCCTGAGGTCTGGGAATGTTAGAGGGAGTGCAGGGTCCGCCAGCCTCGTGGGGTCAGGGGGGCAGGCTTGGTTGGGGGGTGGGAGTTGTGTAGTAGAGGAGGTGGGGGCACGGGTCAGCCTCTGGCTTTAGAGCCAGTGGACCTCATCGGTCAGAAAAACGTGTCCCCTGGTTGAACCCTGCGTGGCAGCAGCTTGGCCATTCCGCTGCTTCTGCGTGGCCATCGATTTTGTTACCTCCTCCACTTCTCCCTCTCATGCATTTCCTTCAATATCTGCCTCTTATATTTCTACTATTTATTCCTATCACTTCGCGCAGTCCCCAGGAGAGGCCCGAGCACCGCCCGTTTTATTTTTAATCCTGGGCAGATTGATTTCTGAAGGGGTCAAACCGAAGTGAGAGCACTTCCTGAGGCCGCTGCTCGGCTCAGATGGGCCCGAGCGCGCACAGAGAACGGTGATCGTTCGCGGTTCAATTGGAGAGCCCTGCAGATCGTTTGTTTTCGAAGTAAATTGCTTTGGAGCGCAACCGAGAGAGTATCTATTAAACAGAGCTCCCCCGCTTTTATTCCCCCTCTCGCCCTCCCTCCTGCATCCCACACTCCAACTGAGCACCATATTATTCATTCTTACCACTGCAGTATCTGTAGCGTGTTTGCACCTGGACCAAACATACAGTCGCGCGCACCAGCATCTCATTAAAAGATATAGGTCTAATTCCCAACCACAGTTTATAACAACAGAAATACAACCCAGACAAAATGCATAATAAGCTTCGGGTGAGCCAAGAATTTTTCATGTGCGCTATTCTGGCACATTAGTTGACCATCTTCTGGTCAAGTAAAATTAGGCTGCATAAACAAGTGTGTTGGCCACATAAATGAAAGACAGCTAAATTAAATTTAAATTAAAGACCACAAAAAAATAATAAATAAAACCTTGACATTATTTCACGCACTGACACAAACGCATTGCGACAGCGGAACACTTGAACCTCTACAGAAAACCCAAACCAGCCCGTAATGTGTAGACATACACAAACACACCTTCCAACATATACACACACGCAAATCCAAGTCTCAAATGAACGCCCCCCGGGCGATGCACGTCCCAGTAGCCTGACCTCACCAAATGTGCAGGGGGCAATAAAACCATAAAAATGCCAAAGAGCTAGAAGACGAGGACGAGAACTGAAGGCAGGAAAGGACAAGACAGATTTAAATTCCCAGGCGTCTTACCTTGGACGCCACCACTTCCAGCGACCCCTGGGCCATCTTCTCCCGCGCAACGAGGGCTCTCTGACTGAGTTGCGAAAGTTTCGAGTGGGATTTTCTTCTTTTCATTGAGTGAGAAAAAAAAGTTTTTCTCGTATGGTAGAATACTTGTGTGATGTAAAAAATAGCTTGCTGACGGATAAGAAGGGGAGGTGAATGCAGGCCTAAGAGTGCGTGCGTGTTTGTGCGCGTGAGGGAGGGGTGGGTGGGGGTGGAGTGTCTTCCAAGTGTCTTCCAAGACGTCTTCTTTTTCTTCTTCTCTGTCTGTCCCTGTGTTCCTTGGCCCCTCTCTCTCCTAGCAGAAGGGGTCCTGTGTGCGGCTGCCGGATAACAATAGAAAAGAAGAAGGAGGAGAAGATGTGTTAAAAGAAGAACAAGTGATTAATGATTTTTCTTGTATAATTCTCACATTTTTCTTGAGGTGCCATCCCCTCTGCCCTGTCCAGAAAATAATGGCTGTGAACTTTTTTAGAGAGGTGCCGTGTGTCAGTGGTGGTGGTGCTCAGAAAGTCTGCTCCTATTCAGAGAACCAGCACAAGGCCCCAGCGAATAAAGGGGGGAACAGAATTGGGATTTTATTGTGCACGCAAATTCATTTTTTTCAACTTGGACTGGACTGTTCAGGCGCTTTAGGGGTTATTGTGAAGGCCTACACATGAAGGCAGAATATATCTGTTTATATGCTGCAATATAGGTGCTCCAACATGTGGACTAAAATTATAACATATTACAACAAGACCGTGCATGAAAGTGAAAACGCCTTAGGCTATATAAACCATATGTACGGCTCTATACACATTGGTGCAATGAGAGCATTGAGCCAATGGACCTAATGTGTCGGACGGGCACGGGTGTATGGTGGAGGGTGTTTTGTGCACTGGAGGAGCCTATCATAAATAGGAAGAAAACAGATAAATGAGCAAAGGGAGTCTCTGTGGCAAGAGGCCCAGGGAGAAATCAACCAACAAGTAATAGGGAATCTTCTCTGGGCCGAGGAATACGAGCGGACCAATTTGAGGGGCACACTTTTTTGTTTAAAGTTCATCCAGAGGAGTGCTATTTTCTCTTTCTCCCCCTCTTGCTATATATTTTTCGATACCTGCTCTAAGAAAAGAAAATGAAAATTAATACGGGAGCCGTGCCTTACAAAAGAAGCCATTCGTCTTGTTGATTATCTATTTGGTTGTCAGGGTTTGAGCTATGGCGCCGTCTTGCTCCCTTTTTGTAATATATATAAAATAAAACACACATACGCGCATATAGCACCGGTCCAGAAAACACTGATGGGGAAAACAGTTGTGCAAAAATTACATTCATTAAAGCATTAAAGACCACGAACCGAGAAAGTTTTTTTCTTCAGCACCAGAAGAGGCGGAGAGGAGGGCGTCCCATCCTCTGTGTGTGTGTGTTTCAGGCGAATCTGAGCAGCCGTTAAATTAAGGAGAGAACGGGAGTGAAACGGAGGGACGGTTTGTGATTTAAAACAAGATTACAGGACGTAATGTACCAAGATCTTTCACGGCACGGACAGATTAATCATCGCAGGCTCCTGATTTTTCAAGACAGGTTCCTGCGCCTTTAGAGGAAAAACCAACACTGGAATTAAATGAAATATTTTATGTGTGAATGTTGAAACGTGTGTATATGTAATTTATATCCACCCTTCACCGTTAATCCAGGACGGGGTGGGGGTTGTTCTGTCACACCTGCTGGAAAGCAAAATGACAATTATTGTGGGACATTACACGTGTTAGAATTCTGGTGTTGAGGGAGAGAGAAGAGGAAAAAGATACATGTCAGATATTTATTTAAATTTCTATGAACTATTTACACATATTAGAAGAGCAGATATACGCAGAGAAAAGAGCAACACATCGGGAACACATGTCCAACAATACAATCGGTAATATCAGTACAGATAGAATGGATCTTTGGAATGTACATTTGTAACATTTGCAGAATAAAGCATCAGAAAAGTGACATACGTTAGAATACAGAGTGAGAGGGAGAAGCAGAGGAGGAAAAGAAAAGTGTGCGCGAGACAAAAGAGAACGGAGAGAAAGGCGGTGAAATAATCTAAACCCTTCGGACACGCAGTTTAAAGGCTCCTTGTGTTTGTAACGTCCCTGCCTACAGCAACTGCTTATAGTTAAATTACATTTTTTATCCTAAGTTTTGCACTGACGAGAAATGAATAGCGCTTTTAGTATTGCAGGTAATTATAATTATTATCAAAATAACGCGTCACACAATTCCAAAAAAAATATATAAGACCTAAAAGTCGGTACTTCATAAAACGAGCAAAATAAAATCGATGACAAAATATTCATATATATATAAATTTAGATAGAACTGAGGTAATAGGTATTGTATAGTGCTGCGTTGAAGTGTTCCTTTTGTACCGGGATTTGGTTTGAATAGTATTTTGTTTAGGCAGCTCTTTAAACCCTGTTTGCTTCACTACGTAGTGGAAAATACTTTAGCTCGACGCTCACCCTCACAGCTTTTTCCCTGTATACAACATCACTAATGCACAACCACAGGACCACACAAAAGCTCCTTGTCATTCTCAACAATAACAGCATAAACAAGTTTACAATCAACACTGAATTTGAAAATAATTAAAATTTAAGAAGCTATTTTTGTCATTTGACAAAACTGAAATAGTAACAGTATCAGCAAGGCAGAGCTGTCCGGTGTCATTCTGGATCGTACTGGAGGTTATATTGTTATATTGTGAGTATTATAAGCGTGACAGGGGGACAGGAGCGTGTGTGTGAATACTTTTCTCGAGTTCCATTTATTACACGTGCATATGTGTGTTGCAGTGCGGTGGGAGGGTGAGGGGTGGTGGTTTTGGGGAGGGGTGCTGATGGGGCGAGGGGGAATGGGCAGAGCCGCGGTTCACCCCTTTGCTTTGTAGCCGCAGAGTAAACATGACAAATGGGGCTCGGGTTTGGCATGATTAAAGATGAAAAAGAGGATCCATCTCCACCAAAAATGTCTGGGACAGAACGAAAAAAAAAAAAAAAAAAACGGCCTATGCTCTGTCACAAAGAAGAGGAGAGGGAGGCAGGTATGAAAGTCTGGAATATAAAAAGCAGGCAACGGAAATGGGATTAAACCTAAGAAGCGACCGCGTTATTTCTCAGTTCTTTCAGTTTCCTCTTTGCGTGCATCGACTATAATCTCTATAAATAGAGAAACTCCCCCGCCACCCTCTCGCACGTCATAACGTCATTATTGTGTGTAACATCAGGGCCATACAGAAGAAAAAACTCTCCAGAGCGAAGCGTCATTCTGGTCCAAAGTGCAGTTTGCGGTGGTTGCAAGCGCGACTGCCGGTTCGGCGTTATGTTGGAGAATTGGATAGGAAACGTGAGGGCACATAGCAAAGACCCAAACGCTAGTTATAGTGGTCCGGTCGATCGGCTTTGGGAGCCAGTTAGGTTCTGAGAGTTTGTGTTGTTGTTTGTCCCGGAGCGGACCTTGGTGTTAGGCAGCTTGTGGTCCTTCTTCCACTTCATCCTCCGGTTCTGGAACCAGATTTTGATCTGTCGCTCTGACAGGCATAGCGTGTGCGCAATCTCCACCCTGCGCCTGCGCGTCAGGTAACGGTTGTAGTGGAACTCCTTTTCCAGCTCCAAGACCTGCTGACGCGTATAGGCCGTCCGCGACCGCTTCGGCTCACCCCCTGTGTAGTTTGAGCTCACTGTGGGAGAACAATGGGAAGAAATGATCATCACATTAAACACGGAAAAAAACGCCCGAGTGCAACAACATATAACAATAATAGTCATCACCATGTGTTATTTGACCGATAATTGTCTATTGCTTCAAATGCAGCTTGTTCTTTTTTTACGCTGAGGCGTTGAACACGTTGCCGAATGTCAGTTCAGGTGTCAGCGCTTCCAACACACACAGCCTGACGCTGCTGTCTCGTAATTTGCGAGCGTGTCGGGTCCATAGCTTGAGAAATCTGACAGGTATGCGCGCAAGCCCAGGAGTAAGAAATATTACAAATACACGAAAACAGCGAACGCAGTCGAAGGGAGCAACGCCGTCTCCTCCCAGTGGGCTCAGTGCACATTGTGTCACCATTGTTCGTCTCAACGGTTGAGAGTAAAGCTGTAAAGCTGAGAGTGGGAACAACTATGACGGCATCACATTCCCGACTCCAGCAAATGCCTCATCCTTTAAAAGCATTAACAACAAAACCTGCTGCAGCTTAGCTCAGTGTGCCCGAAGACATGGCAGCTTAACCGACGCCGAGAAGCGAAAGATGCACGAAATAAAATAGCCTGTCAAAAAGGATTCATCATCCCTTTAGTGGCACCGTGAAAACGTGCAGCCCGGTTCCCCAATTTGCACTATGCAGCAAGTCTATTAGAACACAGAGAAGCCATAATAGACTGTAGCTGTTCGGTTTTACATTAGTGCTTTACGGCCGGCTCCATAAACATGAAAATTTCAGCTGCCATAAAACTTTCCCTCCCCTGGAACAACGAGTGGGGAAGGAAGTCTCGACACAGTAAAGTACACCGTTTATTCAACCCGACCACTTAAAATCAAATTACCAAAGCATAAAAGCTAAATTATGGGCTCGGTCTGAGTTGTCATAAGGCGAGGAATTAGAGCAGACGAGTCGGAGATCGGACTTCAAAAAGCACCTCAGCGGAGAGGTGTAATAAAAATTTATGGAGGGTGTAATTATATTGGCCCTGCAAACAGACGATCGTAAATCTTGACCCAAGGGCTACTCTTCCACTTCTAACAGAAAACATGGAGAGGAAGCCATAGATTTAGACGGTGGACACCGAGCTGCCTGCACGGGTTGGAACTGCAGGCACAAAGGCGCAAGCTGGAGAGAGAGAGAGAGAGAGAGAGAGAATGAAGTTTGCATAGAGCACTTACCAATGTTTACATGGACTTTCTTCATCCACGGGTAGACGACGGGATCCTTGCGGGTGCTTGCGGGGGAAGAAGTGCTTTGGCTATGTGGCGTTTGGCCGCAGGACTGAGGTGGAGGCGGGCTGGGTGTCACCGAGTCGCAGCGGTGGCTCTGCTCCGGGACTGGGGTGGTCTGCAGCCTGGGCGGGTGGAGGACGTGACCCCGAGGGGACATCACCACCGAGGCGGGCTGCCCTGAGCGCTGGCACGGCGTGTAAGGCGGCTCGGCTCGCTGCTGTTGGTGATGTTGATGGTGGTAGAGAGAGTCCGGCTGAAAGCCAGCAGCCTCCTGCCTCTGAGCGCTGTAATAGTCCGGAGAGTGGCTGGGCAGATAGTCGCTCTGTGAGTACTCCTCGCACGGTGGGAACTTCGGGTCCACATAGTTAGAGTTGATCAAATAGGAGCTCATGGCCATTAATTTCAGTCTTTTTGTTGAATTGAACCTACTCGAATAATATATAACTAAAATTTATATGTCATCCCTTTACTCTTCGGTTATTCCTGTTCAGTTAAACCCTCCTACTTTTCTGTCAAGTGAAGAAAGTTAAGAAGCCACGTGACGGCAGCTGGCCAATGGCGCGTCTCTAGGACAAACCCCGGATAAGGAAACGGGAGCATACACAGAGCCCCCGCACGCGCATAATCATATGGCCTCAGTCTGTGGGCATTCACAGTCTTTCAATACCCCCCCCCCCCCCCCCCCCACCCCCCCACCCCCCGTCCCCTCCATACGCCCATTGCTCACCGTGTATCTCTCCACTACATGACACATGCCATCCAGAGCAGGCAAAGAATCACAACAATAACACCCCGACACGCTTAAAATACACCGGGCTCCACCTGCGGACACGAAGGAAGGGATCGAGTACAGTATATGACACTTCTCCATTATTGCAGACGAACCCTTTCCCCCATTAGTCGCCTGGCTGGAACTTCAAATAAAACAGCAGAAAGAAAGAGCTTGGGGGGATTTAACGTGGCGCCGGCACCACCCTCTGTGTATATATTTGGGTGTGTGCAGGGACGTGCTTGCCAAACTTTTCTTTTTGTGGATAATAAAGGATGAGTGGGAGAGTGGCCCGCTCTGCTGCGCGTCGCCACCCAGCAGCAGCGGCAGCAGCACCGTGTCAGAGATAAATCTGGCTTGTTTAGGATCGATAGAAAATTCATCAACTAATTCAGGTTACACGGCCTCCTAAATCACGAGCAGACCTTTGCATTAACAACAAGCCCAACACAGTTTCTCCCCCTTTCTCTTTTTATCAACAGGCGCTTATTTTACACGTATCTCCTCTTGCATGGTAATTCAGTCTCAGCCAGGATTTATTTCCCTGCACGTTGCGATATTAACCTTAACAAGTGCACATGCCGCATCCTTATTAGTTTCGTCCTTGAGCTTTGCGCGATTTAAACGTTTCTTTGCTTTTTCCACTACAATGGCCAGATTTCCGCACATGTGTCGGGCACATTTTCATAGAATAGCTGTATAATTTCAATTAAACCTGCATGTCAAATGCTCACACAAAACGCGCGTGCATGTATTTCGCAACCAGCAAACAGCAAGTTGAGAAATAATAAGCATACGTTCCCACCTTGTCCTCACCAAACAAGTCCGAGCAATTCGAACATTTCTTTGGTGCAATTTCTACGTGCGTTGAACGGAATCGGTGCACAAACACTGTATTTCACATCACACCCTCAGCGGTAAATAGAATAAAATAGAACAGAATAGAGTTTTGTTATCTTCAGCGCTACCAGCGGGACTTAAACGTACAAATACAGACACAAAAGGCGAGATGATGGAGTTATCCAAGTCCTGTGATTCGAAAAAATTGACTGTGTCTAAATCGAAACCTTACACCCCCCTCGCTCACACACACGCACCCAACCCCCCAACGCTTCACCCTAACAGTAAAGCCAACCGCATCATTTTTCAACAAGACAAATAACAAATAACAGGAGTCCAGTTCGGCTGGAAGTTTGCTTTTCAAACTGTACGGAGCATTAACGATCGAAAAAAATGTAAAAAGCCTGAATTAAATTTTTATCATTTCGTGGAAAATTATAACAATATATAAAGCACAAAATTACTATTCAAAATCAACCTCCCAAGTCTCGCAGTAACCTGCCGTTTGTTTATATTTGTAATGTTCATGTATGTAATTAAAGCGCATTTTTCGTCTATCTGCAGACGAATTCACGCATAAAGCAGACTGGAAGAAGGCGTTTCAAGCCAGTAGCAGCAGGCCTCCCCTCCCTGTGACGGATCCATCGCCGCCGTCGTGTGTAAATCCACTATATACTCCCCTAGAAGCGAATTTGTGATTGTTTTAATGATTTTTACACAAATCCGGATCTACAGGGTAGATATAGAAGACAGTGGCTCTCTGGAGGCGCAGGTTTACACCGCTGATAGACTTTTATTGCTTTCATAAACTCCCTGTCGTAGCCACACTAGAATGATTTCATCCATCTGTACTGTCTCCCGATCCCTGACCTCCCCCAGCACTGGTCGGGGGGTGTGGGAAATAAAGTTACAGCGCTGTAATACTTCCTGTAAGTCAAGGCCGAGAACTGAATAGTTCATCCGCAAATAACAAAACAAAAAAGTAAAAAAAAATAAATAAAAAAAAATATATATATATATATATATATATATATATATATATATATATACATATATATATATATATATACATATATATATATATATGTGTGTGTGTGTGTGTGTTGGTAATTAAGTCAACGGAATCTTGTTCCTTAGTCATGTGTAAATACAAATCAACTTTGACCCCCAATTATTTGATATAAAAGATATTTGACCACAAAAGAAAAATATTAATAACATTTCTCACAGTGGGATTTGAGTTAGAATATTTGAAGCGTTGTTTTTTGTTTTTTTATATATTATTTTTCCTGATACAGTCTGGTCTTGCGACTGCATCTGAAACGAGAGTCTCATTTAAACTCATAATACTCTCGTAGCTTTTCATTGGTGTAATAGCCCGCACCAATATTATATAGAGAAACAAAAAGTGCTTGGCAACTCCAACAGTGCACCGTTCGAAGAGAATGAACCAAATTTAATGAAAGAAAAAGACAAATCGCTTGGCACGAGAAAACACTGGCCTTTCGAAAAGAGTTCTGAGTGATCTGACTGAAGAATGGATGGAGTCATGAATAAATGAATGCTCATCCATCTACAACAAATGAAATGCACTCTGTATCTGTAAAAAGCCGGTTTAACTGAATTAAAGCTGCCTGTCTGTCTGTCTGTCTGTCTGTCTGTCTATCTATCTATCTATCTATCTATCTATCTATCTATCTATCTATCTATCTATCTATCTATCTATCTATCTATCTATCTATCTATCTATCTATCTATCTATCTATCTATCTATCTATCTATCTATCTATCTATCTATCTATCTAGATCTAGCTCTAGATCTATTTTTTCATATAGACCATAGCAGTTAATTTCAGCATTTTACGTCAGAATATAACTTGGTTCGTAGAATCTTACTGCTCCTGATGCTCTGTATCCGTGTGTTTTCTTTGTAATTTCTATGTGGTGCTTGTGCTGCGCCCATTGATTCTGACACTGACACTCCCTTCCTGCTGCAGGCAATAATGCTTCTTTCCGTTTCCCCAAAAATGTACTCGTACGCCATCCGCCGTGTGTGTGTGTGTGTGTGTGCTTCTATCTGCACCTTGACCTCCCGCCTTGCTGCGCGTCATCCCAGGTATCTGTTAAGGTGTGTTGAGTCTGACTGCTGCACTTCCCGTCAACTTTGTCATCAGCAGCCATTCAGTCCTGGGGCAGGCCATTGTTTCCGGCCACAGGTAGAGGTCAATGTGCTAACGACTGCTCTAGACACACTTGAGGGAGTGAAACAAATATGCTTTCTACTTAAATATATTTTATATTTATTCCAACAATGACGTTGTAATTATAAATTAAAGTATAACTAATCAGGTTTGCTATTCTGATAAGTAGAGAGTAAACCTGCTCGTTTATTAAAACATTTAAAATGTATTTGCTTTAAGTATTCACGTTATTCCGCTCGCACGAGTAAACTTTATGCAAACACTGTGACATAGCATTTCGACGTAATCGAAAACATATTTTACTGACCAAAAAATAACACAGGGAACAGAAAAAGTCACTTTCCAGCTCAGACGCAAACGAGAGGCTGTCAAATAAAACCAAAACCAATAAACCGAATAAAATATATGGGAGCGGAAGCTGCAACAAAATCTCTAAAATATACAAATTTCGACTTGAACTAATAAACATTAACAAATAAAACATTTCAATTGGTTTATTTTTATTGTTATAATCTCGTCGTAAAAGCTGAGTTTTCCCAGCAGCTTGACGAAATGAAAACGAACACGTTGAGGGGTTAAGCGGTGCTATTATCTGCAGCGACCGGACTGTCAATGCTCTGAAATATTACCGCAGACGAACACTAAGGACACCGACGAGGAAGAGAAATGTGCTTTTGCTCCTTTGTGTGGTTTGAAAAATAATTCGAGCTCCATTCCCCTGGTTATTGTCATGCAAAGATTTCGACCGAAGGGAAGAATGAAGTTCTGCATGAGCCTGTTCCAAAGGTGTTTTCTGGGCCGTCTATTGTGTAGACGCCGAGAGGCCATTTCATTTCCTAACGCAGCAGATACACCCGCAGTCTGGATGTCACATGAAACAGTGGGATGGTAGGAACAGAGAGTAAATACAAACGCATGTAAAAACTAAGAAACGGCCGCTGCACCTGAACGCCTCAGTCGTCATGTCGATGCGTGTACCTCAAAGCATCGTTTTAACATAATCAAGCCAAAAGACGTGGCGACTCATCGGAATGATCCTGTGGATGTTAAATTGACGCACAGGCTGAGCTGCACAGCTTCAGCACATTGTGCGTTTGCTGCATCTCATTCCTGAAATCAGCTTAGAATCAAAGAAGCAGCGGGTTAGCAATCAGCAGAGGAAAATAAACAGCTGAAACCACGCATATATCTGTTTATAGCACAACATCTGGATGCGACCTGATAAAGCCACAGCAGGGCGGGGGTCGATTCAGAAAAGGAGAAATACGCGTTTATGCCTAATACACACAATTTGTTAGAAAAACAAGCGTGTGTGCCTTTTTTATGAATATATCAAAGACAATGCTCATATTTGCTACTCGGAACAGATTATAACGGATTTAACAAAGAGCGAAAGTTCCAGCATGACCTTTGACATTCAACTGACCACGACCTCGCCTTCACCCTCGGTCGCCATGTCTCAGGCCTGCATCTATAAGCAAAATGGTCTCACTAAGTGACGACGCTAAATTCAAGAACAAGCAGCGCGATGTGTACTTTCTCTGCGCCCCGCAATCTGTATGCCATCATGAATTTGTATCGATAAGGTCATAAAGGTAATGGTCGTGGAAACGGCAGGAAGCACAGGAGGGGGATCTCCGACACGTGGTCTCCCTCCCCTCCCAGCCTGGACAAAGCACCTGCCACATGCACACACACGGCATGAGAAAAAATGGGCGCACACACACGCACGTACACACACAGATATGGAAATGAGGCAGCCTCTTCTTCTACGAGGCGATTTTTATTTTTTGTGTACTCACTCCGCTGTAGCTGGCGGACCCGCCTCTCCTTTCTGGCAGCGTCGACACGTTGATTCCAAGCATTTTTCTCCCCTCCTTCAGACGCTTTTCTTTGCTTTTTTGCTTTACTCGTATCTCCAACAAATCGGCAGCATTGTTCCACTTTGTGTCTTCTACATGCTTCACTGAAAAAAGCATTTCGGTCGAATATTCACACCGCACTTCAATGTCTCCGTCTCCGTCTTCCGAAGCCACAGGTTTTTGACCTCTTCGGAATTCGTCGTGGTACCTTGAAAAAAGGGAAAAGTCTCTGTCATTTCCGCGGACACCCACGCTGATGTGGACCCACGCACACGCGCAGGGACGCGTAAGCTCGGAGCTCCAGTAAAGGTTAAACTCGGCCGTATCCGAACAGATGCTGCGTTTAAACAACCGTCGCGTAGTTAGAACCAGGTTAACGGTGATGATCCACGAAAAGCATTCGCAGCGACGGTTCGCGTGCACACAGACCCCACCAACCGAAGCGGCGACAAATGACAGCGGAAACCTCCCCTCACCGGTGACAGTGTTTCCCGGTGTTAGGTCAAATGGAGCCGTTTGGGGCTGAGGAAGAGCGCGCGGAGCAGCCGTGGAGACTGTGGGCTCTTTAAGGCATTAAGTGTTGTGTGTGTGTGGACTCAAGTTTTCAAATTAATCTGCCAGTTTGGCACAGTCTTTGTTTAACAGGCGAGGCGTGTCACCCCGCGTCCCCGGTACACATTTTAATATTGGTAAGACGCGCTGACCTCGCGTTCACCCCGAGCACTGCCGAGTCCCCCACCTCTCTCTCCCTCGCTCACCTCCCCTCTTTCCACTCCCTTTCTTTCTGCCATTTCCACCCCTCTTCTCTCACTCCCCTAATTCTGTCATTTGCTTCTTTTCTCGCCCCTCTCTCTCCCTCGCCGTCATACCAAATGGAGTTGCAGTCATTACTTTGAAGAAAAATGGTCAGTAGATGGATAGCAGGGAGACCGTCCCTCCCTCCCCTCTCTCTCTCTCTCTCTCACACACACACACACACACACCGTTTTTTTGTTTCTTTCAGGATCATTTCTCCTCTTTCTTTTGTTGTATAAATATAAATGACACCACCGCGGATGCTGAAATGTGAACCCACAGCCCAAACCGCACCATCACTTCAGAGTCCTGTACATGAATATTTTGTAGAAACAAACGCGTTGTATTGGAGCTTAGCTGGTATAAACAACCATTTCTCTGCGCTTAACAGCCTTTGAGCCTCGCGGAGATGAGACACAGAGGTATCAGGTGGATTTATATTGATGTTATTCGACTCTCTACGGCCTCAGACGGATATTTTATCCATTTAACTGCAACCATATGTCCACACTTCCATCTCCTTTTTTCACTACTATTACTTTTCACATTTTAATGTCGGTTACAGGGAGCAGATGCGGATTATTATCTTTAATACAGTTCAGAATCATTGTACCTATGTTATGTTTAGTGCGTGTTCAAATTGAAGCACGTTATGAAGTCATATTTCTATGAAAATAGCAAAGGTTGTGACAACTTACGTCCAAAAGCCTCATGGCAGGATGACAGGCGCGCGTGCGCCACTGTCTAGGTTCTATTATTTCTGTGAACTCGTGATGAACCCGGGGCAGAGACGAAATTTGTAACGTAGCTGTTCACTGAAACCTTTTTGGGGAAGTCTGGGGGTGAGGCCAAACGGAGACCCAGCGTGTTTGCGTCAATAAGAGGATTATTTATTTACCAAATGATCATTTTGCTCCATTGTGGCAACTAATTATAAGTTGTCTCCACCCCAGCTCCAACAGTAACCAGGCTATGTGTTATAATAATAATAATAATAATAATAATAATAATAATAATAATAATAATAATAATAATAATAATACGAAATATAGAAATGAAGAAAAATAGCTTGAGGCCTATTCCTTTCAGAAGTAAACGTGGCCCCAGATTAATCTTGAGAAAAATCAGATAAGCAGAGTAATAATTTCTGACTAGTGACAGCGATAAGAGTTTGTTTCTGACAGCGCTGGGCAGATACGGCTGAGAAGAGGAAGAGCTCTGCTTTGCTTTGCTAAAGCTCCTCTCCAAAAGTCTTGGGGTAATATAAATAGCTGTAAGCTTCAGGCGTAAAGCTTCCACTTTACAACCATATCTCTGCTTATGTGATATTATCGTTTCCACAGTTGTGTTTTCATAATGAGCACTGGGGCATTTTAACACAAACATTTGGATTAATAATATTTAACCATCTTAATTTTAGAATCGGTTAAGCTGGACCCGGTTCCTTTGCTATTTGTGTCAGCAGGATGAATTTGATTTATATAATGACTGTTACCAACGTGAATTCAGGCTGAAGGTTATTTTGTTCGTGGTTTAATAATAACCTATTTTTATTTTTCTAAATTTCCAGCAGGCCAGTGTGACATTTTAAAAACCACGCGTTTGCTTCGCCTAAGTGAAGTATTTCACCCACGGCCAAAATATTAAAGAGCGCAATACTGTAATTTGAAACGAAGTGCGCAGCCCCCACGCTGACCCTCCGCCTGCATGTCACTGAACACCCTCCATTTTCCTGCCTGCTCTTTCCCCTCCATCTCTCTCTGTACATGACGGCTTTGCTTTTGTTAGCGTGGATGGAGAGCTGGAAGGGAAGGTCAGGCCTTCACCTCTCCTTTGCCTCCTGCTATCATTTCTCTCATCTGTGCCTCCTCCGTGCCTCTGCTCCTCTGACTCCCTCCCTCCCTCCTGTTGCCTTTGACATACAGCTATGGTCTAGAGCGGGGTGAGTGAGGAGAAGCAAGGGCGGAACTCACGCACGACGCTGAACTTTTGAACCTTCAACTCCATGAACCTTCTGCTGTTGGCTGACTGGCTTGGACATCCAGTCAGGCTGTTGTCCTGATAACAACCACGGATTTCTCTAGCGCCTCTGCTTCGCCTCGGGCAGGAAGACAGAGGGAAATAGGAAGGCGAGGACCTTCATCCACGTTGTTCCTGCTCCTCGTTGAGCTTCTTTTGTCTCTGGCTAAGCCGAGGGAAGAAGAAAAGAGAAACTAGTCGACGTCGCCTTTTAGGAGTTTGTGTCTTCTCTTTGCAGTTTACCTCACACATATACTTTTGTGTTTCCATGCGCCCATTAATCAAACGGGAAAGACGGAGACAGTTTTGACAGGTGTGTATTTTAACAGCGCGAGATAGACGAGAGGTTGTTACAGGTTATCGTCGGTTAGGATTCGAAAGGACGGGGGCGCGTGCAGGGAGGCAGCAACAGCAGTGGGGGTCGCGACGAGTCTGTTGCTGGTGCTCGCTGTCCTCCTGGTCTGAAGCGAGCTCTGGTGGCCGCGCGAGAGAGCTGCATTCCCCCGAAAGACGCCCCTGGCACAGGCCGAAGCGGGTAACAGGGAACCCCTGTATGGAAAGCCTGTCCCTCAGTTGTCCTACCACCAGCAAAGCGTGTGTTATTATTATTATTATTATTATTATTATTATTATTATTATTATTATTATTATTATTATTATTATTATTATTATTATTATTATTATTATTATTATTATCATCATCATCATCACGGCGTTGCGGTATGTCGCCCAGGTGTACGCTAAACGTGGCATCAGAAACTCAAGCAAACATAACAGGCCACCCACCCGAGCTCTGAATAATGCTCAATATTTACAGGGTTATCGGCTTGTCATAACTCATCGCCAAGGCAAACACAACCTATTCGGGTTTGATCCAGGCTTCATTCGCGCTCTCACTGACGAATACTGATAAGGGCTTATATATTGACTGCAAACAATATTATAATAATATAATAGTCAGGGCTCGTTTGCTTTTATTTCCAGCGCTCAAATAAAATGGCGGTGACTCGATGTGGGCTATTTTACATTGTTTTTACATTGTCAGCCGTTTTTGACACAGCACATGTGCTTCGTACAAGCATGTCTATGGTTTCTCGGCGCATTAAATCATGACATTTTCGTTAATGAACTATCGGTTTGATTTGGTCATTAGTTTGGTTGATGGCTTGATTAGAAAGGCCTGTAGACGTGTGTTGTTAGTCTGAAGTGAACTTCCGTCCCGCCTGGGCTGGAAATGGGAAACACTAATAGACAAATAAAAACAGCCAAATGCTAATTTTCCCCGTGTTGGTGAAGTAAACACACAGACGTGAAGGGAAATGTGCTGCGGATCTGGAAAGCGTTCTTCCTCGTTCTGCGCCTGCGCCGCAGCCTCCCAGTGCAGTGCGTGACTCTCGCCTGTCTGCTGACCTTGCTGTGACTCCTGCTCGTGCATTATTCATGAATCGTGGCCGCGCGGTTCACCCCTATCAGTATGCAGAAGACATCAAATGGCGATTTACAGCAATCACAGGTGGTGCCGCGAAAAGGGGAAATAATTCAGCGCTTTATAGCTGCAGCCTGCGCGCGAGTGATTGCATAGGGAGCGGTTTCCAGCGTTTTGGAGGAAGCCTTGCAGTAGCTCATATGCAGCTACATTTGAACACAACCTGACGCCTGGGTGAGTGCTATCAATACCAAATAGTTCAAACTGAACCGAATCACCTGGATCTGTCTGGGACTAATTAGTCCTGAGCAAAAGGCGGCTCAACTGTTAACATGCCAGTTGTTTCTGCAAACGCACACATGATCTTACCATCCCCGGGTCATTCACCTCTCTCTCTCTCTCCCAACTCTCTCATGCTCTGCACATAAACCCACCAAACACAACAAAACACACCCACTTACTCCTACACAAAGCCTGCGACTCTCTCACACTCAGACAAACACACACCTTCACAATGAAAACGGGCCCGTCGCATTAGTTACTCACCCGACGCATCATCACCAGCACACAGCCTGTAAAGCCAAACTCAGCGCCTTGTGACAGCCTCGTCAGGTTCAAAAAGAGCAGCAAGCCCGTACACATAATACACATTACACACATAATGGAGAAGCGGCTCTGCAGGCTGGAGCTGCCTTGTGTACATAAACGGGGAACAGAGGACACACACACACAGAACAAACAAAGAGCTTATAGAAAAATTCTGCTGCTGCTCCTTCCCATGTCACAGTCTCAGTTCTCCACAAAAGACAAGAGAAGGACACACATGTATGTGTCGACGTGCGTGTTTCTGTGCGTTGGGTGAGCTGCTGGTGTCGTTGAGGGTGTTCCTGCATGTATCCTGAAAGTGATAAAAAATCTAATGGGGAGGTCTTCGCCTTCCTGTTTACTTCGCCTTCCTATTTCCTTGAGGACTGAGCTTACACACGTACAGGCGAGTGGGGGATGGAGGGTATTACATTGTATTGTTCCTGCACGACACATTCTATTCTATTCTATATATACATATTATATTATTAAATTATATATACATACACACAACAAAAATGTAAAATCAGTACTAACTTCGATATTATTAACCATTTGTTTTACTTTGTTAATGTATTATTATATCAAACAAAGCTGGAAGTGAGACCTTTCATCAACAACTGGAAAGAAAACTTGTGTATTGCGTTGTCGGTGTGTGTGTCTTGGTAATTTATGACCCTGTATAACATTCTTGTGAAGCTGGTGAAAAATCATTGTGATGGCGAAGGGCAGCGCCAGGAATCCTCAGACTGAAAAACGCATTTGGCCAGGCTGGCTTAACGTGTACATGCGAGCAACACGATAATAAATGAGCGTTTGAGAGCAGAAAGAACTTCCGGTCTCACAGGCCTCCCCTATTATTAGCGGAGCGCAGAGAGCACCGGGATAAATCATGGTTGCGACCACAACAACGCAATTTCTTCACCAACAAGTAGCCTAATGATCCGCCAAACATAATTATTACAGGGTTGGCCCAGGTGTACTTCCAAGTCTAAGTATTCGAAGAGCAAAAACGAAATAAAAAAGATAATTGCACTGACAAAAAAAAACTAAAATAAAATGTACTTGTGGTAAAATAATTAGCTGCTATCATTACGTTACGTCGGATCTTTCTCGAGAAACCTGATTCTCTACGAGTGTCTCCATGTACTGTGCTGTATCCCGCTGCGGCGGCTCTTCCATCTCTCCATACGCGGTGTTTGTCGGCCTCTTCGGGGCGCCATGTTGCGGTGGGTCTTAACACAAAAGGATCCCTATTAACGTATTGTGACGCAGTTGCTTTGATGGACAGTTAAAGCAGCAGGAATGTCGAACAACAGACAACCGAGAGACCCGACGCACCGCGGACTGAACGTTCTTTAAGCTTTAACGAACTTTCGTAACAACTGATGGTATTGGGTCATAGGTTCCATCTTAACATAAGACATTTAACGATTTACATGATGGATCTCAGCAATAAAATCCTCCTGATCCTCAGAAAGCTCCTGCGCGAGGAGAGGTTCACACCGCGTGACTGGCAGCCCGGCTGTGACAGCTTCAGTCCAGCTTCAGACATGAGGGAGGAACAGAGGAGCATGAAGACCTGCACTGTGTTGTCCCATTTAAGCCGCAACGCAAGCTGCAGTTACTTCATTATTGTTTCATAACACCACACAAAGTCATTGATTTCCCTGGATGTTACCGACTAAAACGGTTTCAGTTGTGAATTTTCACGCTTAAATCAAATTACTGTTGATTTTAACGGGTGGCGTATTGATCTTAATACATAAATTAAGCATCACGTTTTCGTACATGCTACTTCTGAATAACTTCTTGCTGTTTCCACGAGCACCGATTCAAACAACTCAGTCTTAAATGTGGCGTTTTCTGTGACATTAGTGTTTTATTTTAACGGCGTTAGTTTAAATGTTGGCTCCTTTTAACACAAGGCTTTGTTTTGTCACTCGGTCGCATTAGTTTCAATGCGTACATTCCATACTATTTAAAAGTTTTCCTCAGGACAACGCATTGGTGTGGATTTATAGGCCTGAGTGGCGTTTTGGCAGAATTTAATTAACGCCAGGGGCCACATTTGAGGACACACTTTTTTGTGCCACGTGCTTTAATTATATACTATAATTTTAAGAATGCGTTGTTATATGAAAAGATGAAATTTCATTACTACTATTTTTTGTATGCCATCAGTAATTGTTTCTGTGCTTTTCTAACACAATGAATAAATAGAATTTCAGTCGCCTTTATATTTCAGATTTTTCCTATAATTTGTGTTATTATAGTTTTGTTTTGTTTTGTTTTGTTTTGTTTTGTTTTGTTTTGTTTTGTTTTGTTTTGTTTTGTTTTGTTTTGTTTTGTTTTGTTTTGTTTCTGTACGTTTTGAAGGACTTTCAGTTCAACCTGAGCTAAATACACGTGGAAGGTGTGTGTATGTCTTTGCAGACCTGTAAACAGCTGGACAGGTCTCACTCTTTTTCATGCATTGCGATTGTGAAACTTCACGATGTTTGTATCCACGCATCCTGCCTGGAAACTACATGGCGCATGACAAAGGTTTTCTTGTGCCTAAGGCTGCATCTCGTAAAACTTTTGCGCACAGAAGGACTGTTCGTTAGTCATCAAACATAAAGGGCATCAGAGAGGACACGTTACTACAGCTCACAACATAACTGATGTATACTAACAATGCCATTCAGGGAGAACAAATAATATGACTCAGATCATTTTGGCACAATTGACAACTCGGGATTTCTGGCTCTGCAGTTCAGCAGTGTTTCCTCGTTGGATACATAATTACACAATATGTAATGTATGATGCAAATATGTTTCTCCCCAAAATCAGCTATTCTTATTGATATTCTATATAATTTAGCGAAGTCCAACCTGTTGAACACACACACACAGACACACACACACACAAGCACGGACGCATACGCAGCCACTGCGTAACGTAGACCGCTCTGTGTTCATTGCGTCCACGTACGCCGAGCTTCCTGGGTGCCATCCTTAGATGTACAGTGAAGGGCACACACGTAGCCTGGTTACACAACAGTACACACTCCATTTGCGACGCCACCGCAGTCGCGCGGCCCAGGCCAGCCACAGCAGTGCGTCTCAAATATCTCAAAGACACCGGAGCTTCGCGGCACTCAGCCAGCGCATTAATACGGCAGCATACAGACTGAGTGACTGACGTGGTAATTACACTTCTGTCTCTTTCTCCCTCTGCCATCCCACCCTGCACCCTCCCTGGCCTACTTAGCCCCCACTTACAGGGCGCATTCAAACACTACTTACTGTGGGTCCTGGCTCTTTTTGTCCACCGAGCTTTCCCAGAGTTCAGAGCGCCACAGGCTGCAGCTCGCCGGGCTCCGTGTGTGAACCGGAGCTGGAACAGCGGCCGGTAGTAGTGACCGGCTCTCGCTCGCATACCCTCCCTCCTCCTGCTGCTCTGTCTCTACTTTACTGACCCCTTTAGGATCCCTGCGAAGCCGTTAAACCGTCACTTGCT
Organism: Macropodus opercularis; assembly: GCA_030770545.1. Classification (NCBI taxonomy): domain Eukaryota; kingdom Metazoa; phylum Chordata; class Actinopteri; order Anabantiformes; family Osphronemidae; genus Macropodus; species Macropodus opercularis. Next base: position 2,229,732 of record CM061096.1, on the reverse strand, counting down.
TTCTAGAATGTGAAATATATAGTACATTGTCAACTCCCCAAAACCATAAAACTAACTTTATGGACCCCACGTGACCAAAGGAGAGCCAGTGAGAGGTATCACTCTGAGGTCAGACCTGATCTTTACGATACAACTAGACGATAAAAACCTCATCCGTTTGACATGTAAATGTCAAAGTTGCCTTCTCTTTCATAGTTGGACCAAAAGCAGAAGGGGTGAGCTATAACAAAAATATCTCAACACACATACACACTGAAAGAGGCAAGAGATAGCGGCTGGGTCCAGATGGGGCTGCGGCACCTGAGTGGTGTAGGAACAGTGAAGCTGCCGCGGAATCACTCGGTGAGTTAAAACGTTTATTTGTTTGTTTACAGCTGGAAACCTAGAGAACGTAATCTCATTTAGTCGGGAGTGGCCGTTAGTACGGAAGGGGAAGGTCGTTTAAATAAAATTGACCAATTTGTGCAGCGCAAATAGTTTGTCGTCTTGTCAGATTTGTTCAGCACAGATTAAGATTGGCTTGTGTGTAGACATCAGCGAGTGCGCGCCTTTTTAATCGAGCTTTTTTTTTTTTTGCTAAATGGCGAGTTTGGTGCTTTGATGCTACTAAAAGGCCTGTAGCTTGCAAATGTGGCGTTCAGGGTTCAAGTGAGGTCTTGGAAAAAGTTGACAGGCCCCGGACGGTAGATAGAGTCGTTATAGATTGGTGCTTCTAGTTTTTGTACAGCAACATGCAACCTAAATCTATTTCACCTGAGATTTGCGCATGTTTGTAGACAGAGGTGGAGGATGGAGGTTTATAAGATAACGCACTCACCTCAGAGTTTGGCAGCTCACAATGAAGCCACCAGACACAGGTGCATATTTGCATAGCAAAAAATTAAATTGGTAATAATCCCATTGGATCAAATATTCCATGTGGATTAATCATTTGACCTATCACAACCTACAGGCCTCTATAGCGTCTTAGTGTGGTTTCTATTTGTGCAGGCGTTTGGTTTATGAAGAGCTCATTAGGTCTGAATATGAGGAACTTTATTAGGGTTGTCATTTTTGTTACTACTCAAGTTACAAACAAATACAAAAAGCTCATTGGCAGAAACCTCACAGGCCTTACAGGACGGTAGCTGCTTCCCTTACATGTGTACACACACCCTCTCATATGCATATGTCATGTCGTTTTCTAGCTGTGAAGACTCATTGGTTTAACGCTTTGTGTATGATCGTTGACAACTAGATGCCCACAGAGACACTACAGTCACTTTAACACTCAAAACAAGCCTGAGCCACTAAACAGGCCTGTGAAAGAGTGAGCACAGTACAACCGAAAGGCTCCAAAAGTGACGGTCCACACAGTGTCCACACAGCTATGTAAAGACATAAACACACACACACACACACAGACACACACAGCCACACAGCAACTGTAAATATCCAACTGGTCACATTTAAAAATGTCGATATCTATATACATCCTTTCTGAAACATATATTCAATAATTACAATAATAACAATAATATACAGTTACACATTTTGAATAAAAGATCTATACACAACATCACAGATGGATGGGTGCGGGGATGTATGCAGGGCTGCTTTGTTACACAAACACACGCATGCGCGCGCACACACACGACTTCCTGCATCCTTAATTAAAAATAAGAGCAGTTGTGATTGGCAGGTAACTGACGGTGACGGAGGAGGGGGCGGTTTAAACAGGTCGGCTTTACAATTGGAAATAACTTACAATAAAGGTCACATGCTAAGTTTTCTAAGAAGCACTTAGTCCATTACAAAACGTTGCACTTGACACATAAAACTGTATTTAGACATTAAACAACAGGTAGGTAGAAAGGTCCTGTGGTAGGACGTAGAAACGATAGGTGGCATTTTCATCCCCGGCTCTGCTCCTCTGCGCAGCATTATTTTTTCAAATGACGAGAACATACAAGAACACCAATATTCTAGTAGTTTGACCAGGGCAAGTACCACAGTCATTTTCACGTTGCCCTATACACCAAAGACCAAACATGCCGAACAAAAAAGTGCTGCGCTGTTGTACAGTACTCAGCTGATAATAGAAGAGTTTTAATGTGGAATTTGTTTATGACAGACACGTTTCTTCATTATCTTCTTCTTTTACGCAATAGCTTCGTGTGGTGTTTTATTATTTTTGCCAATTACTTTCCTTCTCAAAAACTGTAACATGGTACTAATGTTTCCAAACAGAGACGGATGGATTCCTCTTTTTTCATTGGTATTTTCGCAACGGGGTTTTTAGGGTTGGAAGGCGCTGCCGGTGGTGGCGAGGCTCATACTTTTCAGTTTGTTGTCCTTCTTCCACTTCATCCTCCGGTTCTGGAACCAGATTTTGATCTGTCGCTCAGTGAGGCAGAGCGCGTGCGCGATCTCGATTCGCCGCCGCCGCGTGAGGTACCGGTTGAAGTGAAACTCCTTCTCCAGCTCGAGCGTCTGGTAACGGGTGTACGCAGTCCGCGCCCGTTTCCCGTCCGGGCCCGTCATATCTGAGGGTTTGATCGGACAAAAGGGTGTTAGGGAGCACGGTAGATGAACTAACACGTCACACCAACGGCTGGTCAGCCCCGAGTGCGCTCTGCATCGAGTCCTCTCCAACAATACACACGTCGTTTTACTGCAGTAGAAAAAAGCACATTATAACTATATTATCAGAATAACACTGTGGGCGCCTCTACTTTATCGCCCCACACAAAACCAGACCACAGAGGAAATGTTTCACCCGTAGTTTTATGAATTTCACTGTGCGTAAAGGCGCAACAATAGTGCGTAAAAGCGCCTTTCACCCCAACAACAGTCTTTTTCTACACATTTTATTTGTGCTATTTCCACTCCACAGCATGTGCTGAAAGATTTGTTTTTATTTGTCACGTTACAGTTTTCTTTATAAAACCTCTGATCGCAGCCATCACCCTCTACGTTGTTTCTTTATCTCATTTCACACAGTCTCGCTCGCTTCAAGGTTTTATTGCCCCGTCCTCTGCCTCACCTCTCTAATAAAGTTCCCACACGTAATAAAGCTTCACTTTTCAAAGAGGCAACAGCTTCCAAAGCTATTCTGGCCTCTTTTTTCTCCCTCTTTTTCTTTTCCTGGCCGACTCTGTCTGCACTCCTCAGCCTTTTGGGCTTTGCTACCCGGTTTGCGTCTAGTCTGACAGATTTATGACGTTTTTGTAAAATAAAAGAGGGTGAGAAAACAGAGGGGGCAACCATCCGGCTCTCTTGGCTTCCACAGGAGGAAAATGTGAAACGAATCGCACCGTGATGCACTGAAAAAACACACTAATACCCAATTTCATCTGGTTTAGCAGGGGTAGGTCAGCTGTCCTGTTTATTCGCTCTCTAAGTCAAAAATTATAAAATAATTACTGAAATGCCCTATTACCCCTTTATATATGTAAAATCAACCAACAGAGGTTTTATCCCTTAATGACAGGTCAAACACCCCCTTCTCTAATTTTCACAGTCTTATGGATACTTTAATGACGCAGTAATGGTGTCTAAACAAAACAAGTCACGTCTTTAAACTGCCCGCAACCAAATAGTTTAACCCAAATCAAATAAAAGCAAAGCAGCAATAATCTTTGGTGCTGAATCTGGTGTGTATGCAAAGAGGCACATATCACCGTTTCCCCACATGTAGCCTTTACGACATTAGAACTGCCACCAACCCTCTGAGACCAAACACAACCTACAATCTAAACCTGTATAATGGATTTTATCGCTGTGGAACCTTTATGACACATAGCTAATAAGCTGTAAACGCGAGAGCAGCATATATACCATGGCTGATGTGCAGCTTTCTCATCCAGGGGAATATCTGTGGTGGCTGAACCTCGTTGCCCGTCGTGCTGCCAGCGGCTGATCCTGCCGGGCCGCCATCCTGCTTCTGTACGGTCCTGTGCGGCGGGTTGCTGCCGTGGCTGGCATCCTGGTTGTGCTGCAGGTCTTCGGGCTCTGGCGAGGAGCCGTCCAGCTCCGTAAAGCGCGGCGCCGTGCCGACACCGCCGGAGGAGTTGGAGGACAGGTTTGGAGAGCTGAGATTACCGCTTCCTGGTTGCTCTGAGCAGGGAGACGAGCTTTGGGCGCCCAGCTTGGTGTCTCCACTACTGGGTGACAGGAGGGAGTCTGCTGCTGAGGCAACGGAGCAGCTGGACGGCTGTCTGAAGCTCCTTTCCGGGGCCGGGGAGACGAAGCCTCGAGAGTCTCCAACGAGTGAGCCGCCCCCGAAGTGTCCTCCGGTGTTGGCGGTGCTGCTGCTCCCCCCTCCCCGACTGGTGACGGTCAGGTCCATGCCATTGTAGCTGTAGCCATAAGAGCCCGTAGCATGGTGCATGGTGGCGGAGGAAGAGTCCCTGTACGTCCCGCCGTTCATTGCGCCGCTGCTGGTTCCATAATTTAGCAGTTGATAGTCGGGGCCATTTGGGTAGCGCCCCGAGAACGAGTTTACAAAGTAAGAGCTCATTTAGATTGTTTTAGAGAGTTGCAGTCTTACAGTTGAGTACTAAGGGGCGTTTGATTTGTTAGATTTCTCTTGGTCGTTATAACGCGGGTACTTTCAACGATTTATGATGTATTAGTGAATTATGGCGTTGCACTGTACTTCGTTTTTAGCTATGTATGTGCCGTCCAAATATGGGGGTGGGGTGGCGTGTGTGTTTCTTGGATGGAGGGGTGTGTGTGTGTCTGATGGGGGAGGTGAGGGTGAGGTGAGGGAGGAGAAAGAGAGACGGAGCGAAGGAGGGGGCGGTCACGTGCTTTTGTTGACCAGTCGTAAATTTTCGCCGATGACTTTGGAGAAGTAATTCATGCTCTGAGGATTCTAACGATGAAGCGATGGGCGGGGAAGTACTCCCTCACTCCCTCTTTCACTCGCCCTTTATTCTGCTGCTGGGGGTGCCGGGGATGAGCTCTGAGCGCCACCTACCGTAGACATAATTTATTGCAGTGATTAAAAGGCAGAAGGACGAAAGGAGAGTAGGTAAAGACTCCAAAAAGAGTTTTGGGCTACAAAGCGGTAAAATATTGCCCCCCTGCCTCAGCTAAACAGTTTTAGCTTAGGTTGGGAATGAGGAAGAGGCTGCAAAAAATACTACCAATAAATAACCAATTCATAAATTAGTGTTAACAGTGAATAATAAGACGTTATGTTGGTGAGGTTTGACTGCGTCTGTGTCACCTTGTCTTGCGTTTATATAAAAGCACCATCACCGGATCAGGACAAAACAACAACAAAAACGACGAATATTATAATTGCGACTGCGTCATAACGGACATTTGGCACATAATAGTGACGCAACAATCGCCGTTCAAGCAAAGGTAGAGGGTGATGTGAATGTAAACATTTACCTGATATCTTTCATATTTTATACTGTCGAAATGTTTTGTCATTCATTGTCATTAACTGTAAATATTTTGCAATCCATACAGCAGATTTTTATATCCACACCATGCATAGTACTAAATCTATGTTCCCCTTTAAGCCTTCTTTCTTTCTTTCTTTCTTTCCTTCCTTCCTTCCTCCTGTTCTTCCTTCTGTCCTTCTCTCCCTGCCTCTCTTTCAGCTGCAGAGCAATAGTAAACCTGATCTGTAGTCCAAAGTGGATGGAAATGTGTGGATTTATGATTTGTTGATTCGTAGGTTGGGATGCATTTCAGCCAAGAGTGTGTGTGTGTGTGTGTGTGTGTGTGTGTGCGCGTGTGTTATGATAGGAGGCCTCGCTGTGCAGTCTGCTGTTCTTGTGTTTCTTTCTAACTCTGACACACACACTACATGCACACAAGCTGCACGCAACACGGAACAAATGAAGAATTCCACATTTTTTAGTGTGTGAAAAGACGCAAATGAATGCACCCTGTGGGGGCTGGGGACTCAGATGTGTTCCTACTGTTGTGGAGCACACTTCACACTGAGCAAGATAAAATAGCAACATGAATGGAATCCATTCTTGTTTTAGCTGTTATTTTTACAAAAACCAGCAGCGTCAACTCTAAATCAAACGACTGTTGTCCTGAAAGCTGGTGAAAAGGCCAGGAATCGTCTGCAAGCTGCAGAGACACGCAAGACGAGGCACTCACCCAGCTGACAACACACTACCTTCATTAGATTTCCACCTTCCCGCTGAATATTCTGACGATGGAACAGCTCACTGGCTACGCTGGAATGAAAACGTGGTGTCAGATGAGAGAGGGCAGTTGCTAGCACATCAGCTTTGGCACAGAATGCAAGATGATGATGATGCAAATGATTTTGCTGCCTGCGTATTACTTTCTCTATCTTTACCACCAGCTCCTCAGTTGGTGTCCTTTCACGTTGCATTAATAGGGCCTTGATGTTTGTTGGTCACGACAACAATCCCACTTTGAATAGCATTTATCACGTCTCAGGCAAAGATGTGAGGACGAATTACTGCCATGTGAGATCCTGATTTTAAAAAACCTACTTACTGCAGTTTGGCAGCTTTTAATGTTTTAACTGTGTGATAGATTAGAAATGAGGACGTCAGAAGCATGAACAGTTTTTGTCCAAAGTACAAAAAACTCAGTTGTTGTGATCTCCCAGACACGGTGTGTGTAAAACGAGCCCTCGAGGTCACAGTGAAACCATTTCCACAGTGTTTAACATAGAACATCTGTCAGCATGAAGTTCACTGTACAGCAGGAATTCTCTCTGTGAAGGCAGAATAAAGAAACGTAAAGTCTGTTCAATAACTAAACAGGTTAAACACACCACCTCAGTGTGTTACACTGATTAAACTTTTCCACATCACGCTATATTTCAGTGAAATTCTCTGATGGTGAGTCTAAGCCTGTTGGTGTTATTGAGCTGAGTCTCACATTAAAACAACAGTGATTATCAGAGCTTATTACACTGAGTAAAACCATATTAAATCTAAGCTGTGCCAAACACAGACTGACTGCTGAGGTTTATTTTTCTCTGTGTGTGTTACTTATTTACTGGCATCTCCTGCCATTCATTAACTTGACACCATGTCTATAACTGAACAGGATTTTATTAGTAAACGTAACGTTTACTGCAGTTCAATATGGCCAAGACAACAAGTGGAATGGAATGAAATGAGCTGGAGGGTTTCAACACGTTTGGACTTTCTACATAATAAGGAAGCCGGTAGAGCTAGTGTGGCAGTGGGAGATCTCACCAGAACCGATGCATCTAAGTAAGCTGTCGTTAGCTTAACTTTGCCATGCAACGATAGTAAGTGCAACTATAACTATGTTATATAACCGTTAACCGTTACATAACTCAGCTTTTACACAACGGGGAGATTTTGAGTAAAATAAAATAACATATTGAAATCAACTACTACTACTAATGTGTTATTACTACTACTAGTGTTATTATAGACCTGGTAGTATTACATTTGAGGGTTTTTCCTTGAGGATCATTTCTCGTCGTGGCCACTGTTTGCATATGTCAAAACTACTCAATACATGAATAACAATTTTTTTAAATCGGCCCACATTAAATAACAACACTGACAATTGAAGAGCTGTTTAACGTCCGCGCCAGCGCCAGTGAAACTCAAATGCGCTGCTGCCCCGAGATAACCTGCGCGCTGGCTCTGGGGACACGCAGAGTTCACAGGGTCACGAGGACATCGTCCACTTTGTCTGGGTGAAGTGGGTGTGTGCGTGTCTGGCCGGGCGCTCGAGGACAGATAAACTTTCGCTCGCTCTCTCCTTCCGCGTCGACGCGATTAGTTCTCGCTGACCATCAGTAGCGCGTTCGCCTCGTCCCTCCCCGGCCTCGTGCGCTCACTTGGCCCTGGCCTCATCGTCACCTCGCGCGTCGTAAATATGCACCTGCATATTTCACACTTTCAGCCAAAGGCAGTTCGTTTAGCTAAATACGGCACTAAATTCAAAAGCTAATCCTTCCTGTGGCTTAAAATGGACTTTTAAGTGCGAAGTGTCACTTTTAAAGGCTTTGAATAAATCAAACACTTGTTAAGCAAAAATATGAAAACAACAAACAACAACCCTTTTTATAAATTTCTTTACAATTTATTGAACAAGTCTTATAGGTAGTATACGTGACAAAACGCTAACATAAACAAACAATGTAAAAATCCATAAAATATACATTTTCCTGAACGTTTAGTTTAGATATTTCGGAGAACAACATCAGTAGGTCGACACCACCTCCCACACGTCCCTCTACACGGGAAAGGTAAAACAGTTGGAAAGGTTAAATTACCCCACCCTAGCCCGCTATTACACGATTTCCCTCATACAAGGTGATTTCCCCCTTGCGTATTTCTATACAGTTTAAATATGAACACCATATGACATACATACACTTCTCAAATAGCTATTGACTCTTTATGTTGTTGTGTGTAGCCTATGAACGCACGTGTAAATGAAGGTATAATACACACAACACGTTTACAATCTAAGAAAATTATAATGATAATAGCAAATAAGGAAGACCACCTGAAGTCGAGTCCTAAAGTTCCAAACAAGTGCCAGCGAATAGAAAATACATTTGACAAAAGTTCCAACCAAGTAGAATAAGTCATGGTGCGTCTGACGTGGAATGCAACGAGACTTTGCGTCTGAAACAGTGCGTCGCCGCTGAGTTACAAGCTGCGTTTCCTGTATTTTTAAATACGCGGTGGATGCCACGGCCTGCATCGCCATCACCACCGCTGCCTTTTTCATTTCAGTGATGCCGTTTCCCTTTTCCCGTCCCTTCGGTTGAGCTGTGATTTCAACTACCTCTCAATTTCTTTTCAAGACTTTCATTTTAAGAGGCGATTAGGGCAAAAACATATGGTTTTAGACGTGTGACGATATTGACGCGGATAAGTGAGTCCCTTCTCCCTGCGCAGGTAAAAATGAAAAGGAAACATTCACCCGGACACTTTCCTGGACTAACTTGAGACGGGGAAGTTGGGATTTACCAGCATGCCTTTTCCATCCACACCCCTCTTCTTCGTTTATCCATTCTTCTTTTTATCTTCACTTCTTATCAGTCTCGTACTTCACTCCGTCCGTTTCTCCTCCTCTTCTGCACCGTTCATCGTAGAAGAGGAAGAAGAAGATGAGGAGGTGGTCGAGGATGAAGATGAATTAATCAGCTTGTTTTCTTTTTTCCACTTCATCCTCCGGTTCTGGAACCAGATCTTGATCTGGCGTTCGGTGAGGCAGAGCGCGTGCGCGATCTCAATCCGCCGCCGCCGCGTGAGGTACCGGTTGAAGTGAAACTCCTTCTCCAGCTCCAGCGTTTGGTAGCGCGTGTACGTCTGTCGTCCGCGCCTCCCGGGGCTTCCAAACGTGCCTGGCGGAGAAGGACAGAGTTATATTTCACAAAAAGTGATACATGGAGAATAAGGTCAAGTATTTCAAACCGATTCCCGCCTCACAACTGCGTCACTGAAGTTATGACTGTTATTCGTGTTAAATTAATCTTTCTAAAAGTGTGTTTGACACTGGTGCGGTTTTATTCTAACCGTAGCTAAAAAAAACAAGAATCAGTTCGACAACAACAACGACAATAATAATACTAATAATAATAACAATAATCATGAGTGTTTAGTGGCTTGATGAGTGTCAGCTTCCTGTCCTTTGATACCCTCTAACAGTGTTTCAACTCCCACTGGTAAACACATCGTCACGTTATCAGTTTAGCAGCTTCAGTTTCTGTATCGATCTGCAAACGAAGAGCACTGGATGGAAACAAGCAATCTCAGGGCACATATCTAAAACAAAATACCCATTAATTTCAAAACTGTATTACATAAGAGCACTCTAGGTTTCTGTGTTACTGCAGCTGCCTTTTACATCTGTCATATTTATATATTTCTTTTCATAACTCCGAGTCTCCTGTGGCCAGTAGCTCTGCATCATCCACTATTAGTCACCACACACTCATCTTTATTAAACACTAAGACTTTCTTCTTTGCAGGAGTAGCTTTCAACAATGACTTTTAAAATTGTATTTCAATATTAACACGTGTGTTTGTCGTCGGGTAAATCCAAACCTTTAGACATTCAAATGTTTGTGGCTCTTGCAGCTAATTTAGATGTGTTCCAATAATGAATGAATAGCTCATAGCAATATTTGCAAGTTATCGGTGAAGTGATAACAAAAATAGCTCATAGAGCAGTGACACCATTCTTCTGTTATCAGCAGCAGGATATACGTTTTTTAAGGTAAGCAACAAAGGTTTCCTTCACTATCAGGTGTTAGTATTTTTTTTATTTTACTCTTATTTATAAAGGAAACACGGGGAAGACGTTACGCTAAAATCTGATGGAGGAAAGTCTACGCTGTCTTCTCTGTATCTGTCTTTGTGTGTCCCTTGTTTTCGCCCACAACATTCTCTGACAGGCTTTTCCTCTTTCCTCCTTCTGCGCCGTGGTGTCGGCAAGTAGGTCAAATACAGCAACAGTAGCTACGACCTAAACAAAACCCGTTTTATGACGGACTATAAAATAACACGCACATGACTGAGTGACAGGTCAGCAAACGGGGAGCTCTCAGAGCAGCTAGTGGGAGAGAAGGAGGAGGAAAGAGGCAAGACAGCAGAAGGGCTGGCGGAGGAAACAAATGTCAGCTTTATGACGGGGACCATAAAATACGCAGGACAAAGGAGGAAGAAGAATGAGAAGAAGAACACACTCACCATTGCACGCGTTCATTCGCTGCATCCAGGGGTAAACGGGGACTGACGCTGCTTGCTTGTCGTCCATCGATTCACCGAAAAGCCCCTTAGCGCTCAGCCCAGCGCAGTCCGCTTTGCGGTGCATGCCGTCCTGGCTCAGCGTGAGCTGCTCTTCCAGGCTGCACGGATGTTCTTTATCCCGGTAGAAGCTTGTGGCCGCAGCAGCGGCCGCTGCTGCCGCTGCTGTGGCATAGTCGCAGGCACCAGCTCCGGTCGCGCCCCCTACACCGACCCCTGCCGCTGCCGCAGCCGTACGGTGCCCGCTGTACGCTCCATTGGCCTGGTAGTAGGTAGATGCCGGGTACGGTTTCTCCTGATGCACGCTGCCACCACTAGCACCGTAAGCCACAGCCGCGGCAGCAGTGACGGCTGCTGCCCCGGGGTAGTGCCTGAGCGGGTGGTCGGCGGCGTATCCCGACGAGTAGAGCGGGATCTGACCCAAGAACGACTCCGCCGCCTGCCCGCCTCCACCCGTCCCTGGTAGCGTCACCGGGAAAGAGGAGTTGACAAAATAGGAACTCATCGGGAGAATGTAGAAGAGGAGAAAAGGGAGGAGAAGAGAAGAGAGGAAAGGAGAAGAAGAGGAGAGGGGAGGACAGGAGGGCACGGAACAAACACAACAATAACGTTTTACGCGATGAAGAAGGAGGAGTAGAAGGAGGCTAACGGCTAACGGCTAACTGTTCTCCCTCCCGTCCTCCTTCCTCTGCCTTCCCCTGCCTGCACTTTATGATTTGTTGTGTTTTATAGCCGACAGTCCGACGAGCTGCTGCTATCACTTAGTTTATCGCAGATTGGGAGGGGGGTGAGGAGGGTGAGGCTGAGGGGGGGTATCTGGGTGGCTGAGTGCCAGTGTGGGACAGGGAGATGGGTGGGAGGGGTGGAGGGCAAGAGCGAGTCCGTGTGTATGTTTGTGTGCGGAGAAAACGGGATGGGGTGACGGCGGGTATAAGGGGGGAGTCAGAAAGCAGCTGACCTTAGACTGACCAATCGGGAGCTTCGGTGCCTGGCATTAGGTCGCCCCTTCTCGTTTCGTTAGAGAGAGGAAGAGTAGGGAGGGGAGGAAAGGAGGGAGCTGGGAACTACCGCGAACCCCCCTCCACCTCCCACTTTGCTATTTCCCTTCTCCAGTCTCCCACTCCCTTTCCCTCTTTCTAATTCTCTCTCAATCTCCCTTTCTAATCTCCCTCCGCTTCCCGGTGACATTGCGCAATCGCACCGGAATCCTCGGCGCGTTAAATTGATTCTTGCTCTCCCTGTGTGTCTTCCTCCGTCTGTTGTTACACCCATAAAACCCAGCAGCTCGCGCGCACAGACGCGCACGCATCCTCCCAAAGGGGTGGTTGCTGCTGCACCACCAGAGGCAACCGAATTATAAAACATATTCCCGGCGCTTTGCAGATAATACAGACCGCATTAAAATAAATTTGGCGAGCGTAAATCAGACGCGGTGGCGCACAGCAGCCGTGTGTGGTCCTCTGCGCTCGTGTGTGCCCTGTGTTCCTGCAGGATAATGAGCTGCGCGCGTCTACCGAGGTGCTTGTACTTTTCAGCTGGTATATTTGGTTTGAGGTGTAGATTTATGCGCCCTCCCCGACGAATGTGTGCTAATGTATCTTCTTCGTAGCAAAGTTCTTTGCCTCGCAGTGTTGTTGGCAATAGGAGCAGTCACTGATAATCCGGGAGTTGCACAGCATCAGTTAACTTGTTAGGTTAGTGATGGGGGACAGTCCGTGATGCGGCGGTGTGTGTTTTAAGCTGGGTGGCGGTGGAAAGTGTGCATCTTTGTCAGTGTGTGGAGTAAATTAATAGTTTCTTCCTCTGTGACACTGATTAGGCTGAAATGTACAAGAAGGAAGAAGTGAACCAGTCTCGAAGTTGCCCATTTTTTCCGTTTTGCTGACACTGATTACAGCCTCGCGCGCCTGGAACTTTTTCCACGGTAGACATATATTAAACTGAAATAGGCTAAATGTAAACTGACAATTTATATTTAACCGAGATTAAACACAGGAAAAATGTTTTGCATGTTGCAGCTTATGTCTTACACCCGCCTTAATTTTTTAAATTAATACGTTACACACGAACATGTTTTAAATGTGACATTACGTCAGTGGTGGGTGTCAGACCCTTCTTTGGATCTGCAATATTTAAGTTCAAGCCACAAATGCAAGAGACTTAAAGAATAAGTCAAGCAGCTATTTTAAAAATACAGAACTAGTTTAATTGTAAATAATAATGATAACACACACACACACACACACACACACACACACACACACACACCTCTTAAAATCTCCGTTTTATACGTGAGATGTTCAACAAACCTAAATAACTGTCTGTTTTGTCTCGTTTTCCACGTCTTCCAAATGTTTTTTGGGTCGCGCTTAAAACGGAATATGTGACGTTGACGTCGTAAAATGATCGCAGCCATAAATATCTCCCTCTGTGGGTCTTTCTCGGTGTTTTCCCTGCAGGCTCTAACTTGTCTGCGTGGCCAAACTGCAGCCAGTCCGACTGACAAATAGAGACAAAGACGCTGTTTTTACTTTTAGCCTTCCGCCCCCAACCTCTCCTCCGTGTCTCGGCTCCCCTTTAACACTGTTCAGAGCAGGGAGACGGTGAGTTTCAGACACAGGAGGAATCTCTCTCCAGAACCTGGATTTCGGCCTCGCTCTCCCTCTGTCCCTCTCTCTTGGCAGGACGCTCCGCTTCCTCTCTGTTTTGTGGGAACGGGAAGCGGGAGTATTGTGTTGGAGCTGCCTGTGGTTTAATCATTAATGAGCACTAACAGACGGGACGGGACAGGCCTGGCCTACAGCATGGGACACACATTGGACCGTAATGCTGTTATTATGTATACACTGCCCGTGTGTATTAGCACGGACTTAACGTGATTGTGGCTTTGGCATGTCATCAGTACTAGGCTACCTGCTCAGCCTGGAGGTAAATATGACTTTCTGACGGAGCACTGACACATTTTGATTTATCCAGTGGAGCAGCCAATAAGTGTGTGTCACAGCAGCGAGTGAGACGAGTCTGTGTGAAACAACTACACTGAGCTATGCAGTTACAAACATGGTAATTACCGCCGCACAGCATAAATTATTTCCGTTAGGTCTGCGGAGTTTTATTATGTGTTGTAAGAAGTGGATGTAAGCTGTTAGCGTAGCGTTAGATCATAGTAGCATCGGCTCCATTATGCATACGCTCATGCAACAACCAGCTCCGTTACAATAACCACAACTGCTCTTAAATACATACGGCTGTATGTTAATAGGCTTAACAAGCTAAAAGTGTATGTTTTACCACACACCACTATTAAAAATACACGTTTTAACACATGATGCTTTATGCAATACAAGCTGACATCAAATGATCAGCCTATAGCAGTGGTAAATGTTTATGACGAAGCAGTTGACACACGACTGCTACAGCTGAAGGGAGATGGTCAACGCTGCTGTTTAAAGCAGGAAAGACCAAATAACAGCTTCACAATACGACGCGGCCTCCCCTGAAATACTGCTACAGGAGCCTTGGCTGCACGACAGCTTCTAACTTGTTGTTTGTCGTTGCAGGTGTGTTGCAGTTTGGGACACACGAAGCTGGAAAGAAGGAAAACATGAGCAAATCATCGCGGTTCATCCTGTGCGTTACCTTACTGTTCTGTTACCAGACCGCAACGCGTCCGTGAGTAAACTGAAGAAGCAGGATGCCTGACATATAACCAATGAAACAGCCTGTCTTACCAGAGTCAAATTAAACTAACGGTAAATTAGTATCATTTATACCTTTGATTGACAAGGATACAATTAAATATGTGTGTGTTTGTGTAAAATATGGATACTTCTGAAGGTGTTAGTTACTTTAGCTTTAAGTTGGTACAGCTTCTGCTACTGTTGCTATTACTACTAAAACAACGACACTACAAAGTGTGTTTTTAGGGTTAACTATAATAATAATAATAATAATATTATTAATAATAATAATACTAGTAGAGCAAATGAACGCTTTCATGCTTTTCGCAGTCTCACAAAAATTATCAAATCAAAGAAGATAACAAGCAATAATAATAATAATAACGTGCCTTATGTGCAGGAGCTTGTTTAGTGTTTTCAATAGCGTCAGGATGATAATTACTAGTGGCAGGTTTTTCAAAACGGATATGCGTTTTTAAGTCTGGTACATTCCCGCGCAGTAAATCACACTCGTGTAGCAGTGATTGAGCCGCAGTGTAAACAGTCGGGAACTGCTGAAGGAACTCCAGGAATCTGAGAAACTTCAGAGATTATCGACATTTAACGCCGAAGGAGCCGCAGCGCTTCTCTGCTTTGTGGCGTCTTTTCACCCCGTGGGTCTGTGTGTGACCTCGGGACTTTTATGGCTTTATGGCCGTTTATGACTCCTTGTAAAGTCCGGGGGAATGGCGACGATGTGAAAAACAAGCCCGCAGCAAACAGCAGATGAACAAATGTGCTGTGCTGCACACGAGGACGCGCGTGAACTCTTGCACGGGCACTGTACAGTTCATCTGTAGTTCATTTCAGCAAAAGCTCAGCCAGCTTGCAGTCCTGCTCTCCGCTGCCAACTGGTTCCATGTCTGTGAAATCCAACACACCCGCAAGATTTATTTTATTGACGAAGAGAAGAGTAAAATGGAACAAGCTCATTCAGGACGATGGGATTTATTGAATTTATTTTGAAATTAAAAGTACAGGCAACATAAACCACGTCCACCCAAACGAAAAGAAAGTGGTTGTGTATTTTGTGTTGCCTGATGTAATGTATCATGTGTGATCTTAATTAACATTAATATCGTCTATTATATTAACTAAGCCCACAGCCTGATTGTTTTTAATTATGGTTAATGATGATGTGTTTCCTGCCCAAACTGAATAACGATTAAAAGAATTAATAAAACAAAATAAATACAAATAAAACAAAGCAGAACTTGTACTATTTTAGGTTTACCTGTGAATAATTTGATGTGTGCCTGTGTGTAATTACGCACGCGCGAGTTAATGACAAACTGAAAAAATTGCCTGAGTGGAGCTTTTTTGTTTTAACGTATCGTTTCCAGGCAGCGCGAGCCGGCTGAGCGCGTCCTTCACGGTACCGTGGGCTCGCGCTCGGGGTCAGTTCACCGGACTATGCGCGAGCCGTCAGCCACAAAGGGACCCCGGGACAAGTTAAAAATTAGCGGAGCAATAAAGGCAGCACCGAGAAGGCAGCTTTTACTTAATACGATGAAATGGGCCTGCAGGTGCACGTCACCATACACTGACCGAGCAACGCTATTATTAGTAGTATTATATTATTATTGTTGTTGTTGTTGCTGTTGTTGTATGACGTGACTGCACGCAGGCCCAAGTCTATGGCGGATGTAATATATGACAGCTAATTAAATATATATATAAATATATATATTCCATTTAGATCTGAATGATATAGTGAATTCCTCGCTCATATAAATACAGAAAATCCATTCGAGCTGTTTGGATGCAGAATAAATAGAGGAGGGGGCGTCTGGTGAAGGACATATTGATTGTTGACATAACTTTGATGCAGTAAAGTTGATTTGGAATGCCGGGTTAAAGACAGATGATGTTGGTCATAAATGAAAAGCAAGGCTGAGACCCCTGCCTGTCCCCGCTTCTCTCCACATGGGAATTTTCAGAGCAGCATACACACACACTGACGCACACACCTTGTTGCAAAGGGGATAAGTTATCTGGTGTGGGCCAGAACAGCACATATGAAGACAAACAGCTCGAAGGCAGATGGAATCTCAGAGTAGAAGTTATTATGTTGACACTCGCAAATATAAGCACAAGCACGCGCACAATGGAGTCGCTGGTTGCTGCGTTTGCAGGAAAAGCTGTCTTGACCAATCAGCACACAGTTTACACCCCGAGCGTCGGTTTCCTTGGGCACAGCGTGCACGCACGCGCACACAGAAAAGCCATTTAGTCGCGTTAGTGCGTTCTTGTTCGCTTTGTCCCCGCCTCATTCAGCGGCGCAGCCTAACCTTGGGACGGGAGGCAGGGGGAGAGCAGCGTCTCCCCGACCATGCCACAAATCTGTCTCTCTGCGGGTACATCAAAGACAGGAGGGAAAGTAGGAGAGAAGCCAGGCAGCAGGACAAAAGGAAAGAAAACAGCAAGCCCCTGAACACACACACACACACACACACACACACACCTAATAAAACACTACGCTGCCAACAGTACATCGCACCTTACACAAAGACGCATTTAGAAGGAAACACACTGAGCCTGTGTATGTTTTTGACTAAAGGCTCTTTTCCTGAGGAAGACGCGTATTTGTCGGTGTGGGGAAGTCAAGTACTGTCCGTGCGACGCTAGATGGTGCCAGAGCGTTTTGTAGGCGAGTCCTGGAGATGGAGCGGCGCTGGATATCACACGAACTGCCGCTGCGCTGTTACAAAGTTTATTATGCTTTTATGTGAAACCCAGTTCGTCCACATGCATAGACACAGACCAGATGGCAACGGACCGGCAAATAAGCCAGTCACCCCAAAGTTTGCATCCAAACACATTACACTGCATCTTAAAAACGTACACAGCAGTTGTATTGCTTGCATGTGATGTGTGTATTGTTTGTGATCTATGGATATTTGTGTAATGCACACGTGTGCCAATAAATGTATACAATAAACGACTTGTATATCACTATTGCTCAGCTATGTTTTATTGAAGATGTTTGAGTTGCCCACTAGGAAATTTATTGCATTTACTGTATAACCAAATAAACAAAATGTCTGGTTATGCACTATCATACGAAAAGCTTATTAAGAAATCAGCACCGTCCAATGTTGATGTTCTTTTGTGGTGACAGGACTGAAATTAAAACAGACCCAGTCACACGCTAAAAAGAGAAACAGTCCTCTGATGCGTAGAGGAAGACTTGTATCACTAAGGCTAATTTATTTATTATCGATAATAATAATAATAATAATAATAATAATAATAATAATAATAATAATAATAATAATAATAATAATAATACTTTTTTATAAATAAATATAAACACGTGGAAAAAGAATCGCAACCCTCCTTGAACTGAGGTCATCATTTACCATCTTTTCACAACCGTCTCTTCTGGAACTGGAGTTCTTCTTAGGCTGGAGGGGAAGCATCTAAAGTTTCATTGAGTGTGTGGGAAGGGGTGCAGGGATTCCCTTTATCCTTACAAAGATGTGCGCTTGATATCTGAGACAGCAACAAACTGGAGACCAAAGGAGAAATAGACTGAGTTGCAGGCGATTTGGCGAGTGTGTGTGTGGTGGAGGCTGGGTGTCCCTGACCCTGATGTGTCCTGGCCAGTTAGCTCTCAAAGGTAAAGGGGAAACAGCGTGGGTGCCGCAGGGAGGAAATGAGAAGGGAAAGTCATAAAAGTTGCTCGGACGGATCCAGACAGACACACACACAAACACAGTGTGGGTGACAACTTGAAGAGCTGATGAATAGTTCTACAAGCTGTCAGCTTGAAGAATCTGCTACTAAGATCTGGAAGCTAACACACACGCGCAGAGAACAAAAACTGAAGCAAGCACACATACAAACAAACTCAAACATTTCCCCTGCCGCCTGTTTCAAATATAAAATAATCAAAAGCCATATGTACAAGCACCTCTACAATATGATAAGCCGTATAGAATCTGCCATTTAATAAATCCAGCACACCTGTGCTCACATCAAAGCCAGCCTCAGTATGGTGAACACGCTGTCACCCCCACCTTTCCTACAGCCTGCATAGCCTGGGGCCAAAAAATGAAGATGTGAGCTAATCTTCCGGATCTCTAAGAGCCGAGGTTTAACCGATGGATGGCTCTTCCGCAGCTAATCCCAGCATTTAGAGAGACAATTCATCGTGGAGTCTAATCCAGCAAGGAAACGATTTAATCTGAGATGAAAAGTAACACCTCATTTATAAGGTCAATGCATCAACCAGGAGCAGCAGAATGACGCAAAGCACGGCTCTGCACTTTAACTTGTGTTCTTCCTTCAACATTGCGCACGCAGCAGCGCACAGGCCCTGCCAAACTAGAGAACGTGCAAGAGCGGTTCTTACCGGTTGCTGATAATCCGTCAGGAGCCCGGCACACCTGCAGCTCACTTCGGCGTCCCGCGCGCAGGCAACCAGGCACACCGGAATGGCACAAGACAGCTCCACCGTTTGTAGACCGGATGGATGGATGATAATTGGATGGAGGGGTGGCGGAGCGAGGAGGTGAAGATGAGGAGGAGGAGGAAGTAGAGGAGGAGGACCTGGAGCTGGGGTGCGTTCCCGTTGTCACCCATTCGTCAAAACACCGCCGCCATGTTCATCAACGCATCGTCATCCTCGCGATGCCAAATCACAATTTAAGTAAATAGTGAAATTAGAATATTTAATCAATTTAAAAGACACCCAATGACATCACCTCCGGGATGGTTTCCCGGGTCTGATCTCACGGCTCGCCCGTCCTCGAATCACCACAGCGAAGCCGTCCCCATCTCGGTCCGTCGATTTCAGCAGGAGAGCAGACAGAGCGCGGAGCCATAGGAGAGAGGCAGAGCAGCAGGAGGTGGAGGAGAGGGGGAGGGGTGGCTTGTTGTCAACGTCTCCTTGTGTCGGTTTCTACAGTCACAACTAGTGTTCTCATTAACTAGTCCGTTTAATTAGAGCCGGGCGTTCATTCTCCGCTGCCAAGCCAGGCGCCTCTGGAGCCTCTGGCAGAGCAAGGGAGAGGCGGCTGGTCGGACCGGAGCGGAGAGCAGCAGCAATATAGCCACTTGGGAAATCATAAAAAGTTCATGTTCACGTTAAGCGCGTCCACATGACCAGCCCGTCGGCCAATCCCTGCGCGCGGCCACTCATAAACTTGTATCACAAAGTTGTAAATTTTCATATAAAACAAGGAATTTATTGCATTTCTTCACGGTGTGCTGTTAGGGGGCTGCTGATCCCCTTCCTTCTTCCCTGCGCCGCCATTTTCTAGCGCTGCTTCTTCTTCTGCTCATTTTTAAAACGAACCGTCTTCCGAGGTACAAAGACAAACGCTCTCACTGTCGTTTGGAGAACATGTCACCTTCACCGTTTTCATGCACATTTGTTTAGCTTCACACTACATGTTACATTATAACTAAAATGTCGAGAGAAATTCTGCAGAATGTTGAATTTTACCCTTAAAATATAGTGTAATGATACTATTGAATGAATAATAATATTTCAATATTTAGCGCTTCCTTGTCCAGCAGTCTTTGGTTGTTGGTAAAAAAATAGTGCAATGCGTCATGTGGTAAATATCAGCAGTTTGTCATAAAGCGAACTAGTTGTAGGTCTTGTCCAACAATGTTCGTTTCATGGTGGGAATTGTGAATACATCATTCCCACTCTCTGATTCGTGTATAGGTTTAGGGTTAAACAAGCGTCAGATGGACGAGGTGCTGCATTTTCCGCTGTTAAAAGTCAACTGGGTAGGTTACACTTGTTGGCGATCTGTATGCTCAACAACAGCACCATCACCAGAGAGTTGGTACGGGCCTGAAACGCTGTGCGTAAAAGCTCTTTCGCAATGCGGCAAAGCGTCATAGTCTTAACGGCCTGCAGATGTGGCGCTGCAGGGTGCTCCTATTCGCTGTAAAGACACAATGCAGTCATCTTTAATTTTTAACACAATATTTTGCTTCTCACCAACAACCTGAGAGGTCTGTAAAAGAACAGAAGTCCGAATGTAGAGCCTCGTTGTTTGTTCAAGACCCTCGTCCTGTCCAGATATTTGATTCATCCAAATTGAAGCCAATAACTCAGCAATTTGAGCAGCTGCAAACATGATGTGACTTTAAATTCCTCAAACCCAGAGGTACCCAGACATCCCAGAGCGATCCCCGTGTGTCAAAATGTGACATTTCCTGCGTGGCATCTTAAAATGAAGCCACAGAGAGTATGTCTTCCTAAATTGGACAAAAGAACAACTCTGCAGATTCAGCGTCTGTCGTAAATAGTGAATAGAACATCACGCTGAAGCACAAACAATATGCAGATTTTCCATCCGCAATGTTACACCTAGAACCTTCGCTGCCTTACGTGCGGCATTTTCAAATCGATCAGTGTCTGCTTTAACAGGAGACGCTTCCTTTATGCAAATGTATTTAAATTAAAAATTAACAGAAAATAAAAGTACTGACACCGACCAGAAGCCACAAACGGAATCCTCAGAACACTCGATGTCTTTGTGTGTTTGTTGCGTTTATTGCGGTTTCCGGCCTTTTCATGGGCGCAATAAAGCCATTAGGACCTGCTATAACATTCCCCCGCCTTCCACGGCTTGATGTGGTGTCTTTCAGTTTCCTCACTCTGCTGATAACATCCCGGGGCAAGACTGTCTCTTGTAAAATTCTGGTGGATTTACTTAATATTTTGAGAAAACCGAGGCGTGTTTTGATCAAAGCCGCAGTTTCTTCAGGTAAACAGGGAACAAAAACCTGTCATGATGCCCTGAGCTTTATTTTAAGGGTTTTTCTAAGGGTATGTACTTAATAGACGCTTCTTTTTTTTATCGTTGTTCAAGTTTTATAGTTTTTGTTTGTTTGTTTGTTTGTTTGTTTTTAAACTAGCGAGTTAGTTAAGTCTAGAATTTGAGTAAGTAAAAGGGGGACGCTAAACACCATTAGCTGTAAAAATCGGTGTTGTAAGCCAGTTAATACAATGAAAACCATAAACAAGGTGAGGAAACTCATTACTGAGCTTTATAACGTGTAAAAATGATTAAACCCTCAAACCCAAATCTGATTTTATTCAGCAGACTGAATGTGATGTGATTATACATGTTGGCGTCTTGTGTATAAACTCTGCGAGAGATGTGGAAATAACTTCTAAATATCTATATGTGGGCAAAGTAGAACACGCTGTAGTTCATGTTCTACTTTAACCCAGAATGAGCGGTTTTCCTGCCTTGAGGTTCAACTGAAGCGTCAACTCACTGATGATAAAATCTGTTTGCATTATAAGCCGAACACTAAAAATCCTACAAGTACTGTCCAAAAATTATCTAAAAGGGTTATTCAATATTTAAGGTCACGTGGATTCCAGGCATGAAGCGATGGATCTGCACAGTTCATCCTTTGCACCACCCATCTTTTGTGATCCTTTGTAGCTGTTGTAATAATTGAATTTCCCCAACGTGGGATCAATAAAGGATTATCTTACATCCTACATATAAAATCAGAAATTAAACCTATAATGTATCATAAAATTGTTGGACTTTATTATGTAACCACGGTTATTTGGAACAATTCCAGATAAAAGACACTAAAACTTACGATGTCATGCTATTTTTTATTATTTACATACAGAACCAGAATTGTGCATTTTGGTTTAAACATACTAAATACAACGACTAAACACATGTGCGATACAGAAAATAAATCAGCAAACTTTATTTAGGAGATTTTTTATTTACGGCAACACACTCATCCCAACATCATTCGGATTTTAATAACATGTTTGTAAAATTATAACATTCTTACTAAAAATGAAATGAAATGTCAAAAACAATGAGGACTAAATATCCTAAAGGCTTACAAGATAATCGTTTGTTGCTATATGTTAAAAGATCTTTTTTGTGAAATCAGAGCCACGATGCAACGTGTGAGTCGAACTATTTTCCAATAGAATACATGTCTACTTTAAAGGACATTGAATGTAATACAAGCAAAGCCACTGTTCAGTGGGACAGAACCAGAGACGTGCGTCAGCCCTGCAGGTCATTCAGAAACAAAACCGGAGCAGTTTCTACTTCGATCACACATAATAAACTCCATTCGTAGCCCTCGCAAGATCTGCTGTTGATTCAAACGCTCACTCGACACTCGTGTCGTGCTCTCATGACGTCGACGCGGATGGGATCTTTACACTGAACTTCATCTCATGATCGGATTCTGATTTGTCTTAAATAAGACGATTATCTGCTCTGTCCTTTCTATAGCCCCTGGATGGTGAAGCCTCTTAACTCCTATGCCGCTCACTCTTCCTCTTCATCATTATCACAAATCCTCCTCTTCCTCCCCACCTTCTTCTGCAGGCGTTGGTAAAGCCGCGGCCGTGGCTCCGCTGTCCGTCACCCGGTTCTCCTTCTTCCACTTCATCCTCCGGTTCTGGAACCAGATTTTGATCTGTCGCTCTGTGAGGCCAAGCGCGTGTGCGACCTCTATCCTGCGTCGCCTGGTGAGGTACCGGTTGAAGTGGAACTCCTTCTCCAGCTCGAGCGTCTGGTGGCGCGTGTAAGTCTGTCGCCCTCGCCTCCGGTCAGAACCTGCGCGCAACAGAAAAAATCATCTGTGTCATCTGTGTGATCCAGCAACCTCACTGTAGTTTAAGGTTAGCTTTTGTAACATGATCATCTTCGAACACTTTAATTCACTTCGACTTTTAAGACGGTTAAGATCGTAGGATCATAGTGCAGATGTACAGCATTCAATACGTGTATGTGTGTGTGAAAGAGAGAGAGAGTGTTTGTTGAGAAAAACACGCTGTATTTCACTTTCAATACTGTAAAAATGTCAAAATATTTTTGTCTGCAACACTATCAGGTAGAAAAGTCACAAATGTGGTATAAACAACTGTAACTGTTGCTGTTATATGTGTTAAGATAGTCTGTAATAAAACATTTTTATCTGGTCATTTTTGGTAACAGCTTTCATTTCTAGCATTCCTATACTTTTATGTCTTTAGCATTTATTACTATTTTGGTCTCTTTTAAAGACGGACGGATCTCACGTAATAAACTGAAACTGCGCCGTGAAGAAAGTCATAACTGTCACAATGTTACAGTAATGGACAGAGCCAAATGCTCTATTACTAAAAGGAATAAACAAATAAAACTTGTATTTATTTGTGTATTTGGGCTTTTCGCTCACTACCTGCCGTGTTATTCAGAAATAATCACACTTGCGTGTTTGTGTGTTTTGGTTTTGTTCAGTAGCCTCCGTCTAAATCTGATAGTCACTAGTTGCCACCTCCACTTCCTGCCACATCCATTTGACTTGTGGCTGAGTAAATACCATAAAGCAGTTCCTAAATGATGTGGTTCAACTGTGGGTTCAGCTGCTGTCTGTCTGGGCCACTGTTCAATATTTACTTCTTTCACTTTAGCCTTAAATGTGATAGATGCAGATGTAGGGAGGAAGAGTCTAATTGAGTGTGACAAGTAATCTACCAGTAAACATGTCCTTGGATGAATAATGTCAGTGGATATAAACACTGCAGGCCAGAGGAATATCCAGAATTAATTTGATTGAAGAACAAGAAAAAGTTAGTTGCTCTTTGATGCAGATTGAGATCACAGACAACGTCTGTCTGAGAGAACAGCTTTTGAATGTTAATATGAATCTGGGTCACAATTTCATTGCCCAGAGGTCAACTGTGCTACAAAAGCATCTCACGTCAAATGTAAAGAGAAGAGCCTCTGCTGGGAGCGATGGCAGAGGGATTGTGCCGGGAGCCCTGCCACAGTTTCATTTTCATCCTCCTATGGAATCTGAGCAGCAATAACAGCGACCAGCAGTCAACAGTCCATCAGCCTGGACGCACCTACTATTTGAACAGACTTTATAGCATCGTTAGCTATGTTTAGTGAAGGTTCACGTGATGAGAGATTTGTTGGAATCCTCAGTTCAGAGAAGCTGCAGCTGTGTCACCTGATGGACAACTCACAATCTAAATGTTTTCTCTTCTTTAATCATTACAGGTCACTGCAGCTACAGGAGCAGATTATGAGGCTTTTCAGTCTGGCACATTTCTGCAGAGCAGCACATACCTTTCCCCAGGTCTGACGTAAATCCTGTGGAAATAAATGCTCAACCTCACACTGTCTGTTTCCTGGGTGTAAATGAGCTGAGGAAAGAAATGTACATTGATTTGATATTGATTTCCAAGCCCTCTGTGGTAAAGGATATAGGTCCTCCATGCAGCCACTGTGCTGACTGTAATTTGACACTGCAGACAAGAGCTTTATTACACTCACCACGAGCAGGGCTGAGGGCACTGAGGTCATGTCCTCTGTAGACGATTTTATTCTGGGTAGCCAGGCTTTCTCAAACCTGGGTGGTAAATCTGACTTTACTGTGCATTTCACAGTCTGAGTTTATTGCTTTTACATTCATTTCACTTTTTTCAGAATCGTCCTACAGGGTTTGTTGTTGGGTGTTTGTGGTGGAAACTGATTCAGCCTTTTTGCAAAATACGTTTCATTTTCTTTCTTTTTTGTCTGATGAGCTTGGTCTTTGTGTATTTCCCTGACAATAAACGATGGGTTGTCTTGTTCTAAACACATTTTCCTGTGCATTTATTTATTGTTCATGCATATGTTTGGGCAGCGGGTTATTTGTCCGCGCTGAGGCTCGAGATGTTATTATCTGGCAACCAACACTAACCAGGAACTGTGCTGTATTGTCTTCTCTTTCTCTGCCCCCTCCCACACACAGCGACAGACAAGAATTCAATTGTTGAACAAATAGTGTTATATCCTCACATGCGCGTCCTAGCGAGAGCTCGGGCGCCTCGATAATGGAAACATCCGGGACTCGCCTGTGGCCTCCAATCATCTGTCGACGCCTTGCACTGCAATCGCTGCCATCTAAATTAAAATCTGAATTTTCATTAGACAATGAATGATCCCAGCTCCTCGCAGGTTTACACGCACACCGACGGAGTTGTGCATTATTTACAGCCCGTTTTCCGATTAGTTTTTTACCCTATAAAGGTCATGAACATTTGTACTTTAGTTCTATAACGTTTGATTGTTGTCCTTATGTTCCAAACAAATCACCAAGCTCCTACGTTTATCAGCCTCAAGGTGAAATACATTTTAGATTTACTTTTCACCTTTTCGTCATTTTACAAACCTCCAAACAAATATCCAACACAAACTGTTATTCGGGCACTCACATAGTGCAGTGAACTTGAAGATCCAGTGACACACCTTAATGAAAATGCCTCTGTTGTCCAGTCGACTAGGGAGATCTTTTGGTGCTAGAGGTTGCTCTAATAATATTTTTTTCTGTCTCTGAGGGAAGCTTTAATCTAGAAAATACATACTTGATGAACTTTCTTCACATTAACCATGGTTGCTCTAGCTCAGTTTCTGCAATCGTTTTTACGCACGTTTTACGCACCAATTCTTTCTCCGCATTTCTCACTTTTGACGCTTCGCTGTTTCCTATTTTACCGTAAACATTGTACATTCCCTTTGTGTTGTGTGTGTTTGTTGTGTTTCGCGGTTCCGAGGCCACGCATCCATTAAAGCATGCTGCCCACTGCTGTCGCACAAAGCCGCGTTCACAATCTGGAGAAAGGGTTGGCATTCAGGGATCAAACTCGTCTGTTAATTTATAGTGTTTGAAGTATTAGCGGATTGTGGTGCCAGTACAATAGCACAATGGGCTTTCAGTGAGGCAGTTAGTGGTGACAGACAAACACAACACTATCAGGACGGAGAGACTCAGCTGAGTCAAACACTGCATGTGCGAGATAAAGTCAACACCACAAAAATTCATTTCTCTAGAGAATATTTTCTGTTTAGTATTATATTCCAATTATTCCGTGCTTCTTCTAGCACTTCTTCGGTAAAATGAAAACCTAATGAATATTCACAAAGTCTTAAATTGTGCTTTTATGGAGGTCGCGGAGCAATAAAAAATCTGCAAAGAGAGAGAGGTTGTAAAAAAGTCCGAGAAAGAATGGGACCGGCATAGTTCAGCTACCGTCGGCGGCCGCTGCGCAACCGGAGCAACAGTTTAAAGGGTGTTCAACGTAATTGGGTCGAACTAATCTCCCTCCTCAACCACCATCCACCCGTTTCTTAAACAACATTATCCCTCCTCCCACGACCCCAACCCCACCTGCGAGGCCTTGGATATTAACTCATCACTTGTCTTAGTTATTTGCATCGCATCCCCTCCTAACCTCCTCCTCACCTGAGCTTCTCATCCATGGGTAAATTAGTAGCCTCTGGTGGTCTAGCTGGCTCTGCTGCTGCTTTGGGCTTCCTTTACTCCTGCAGGGTAGTTCAGGGAGGCTGGAGGCCGACGAATAGAACTGAGTTGGATCGGGGAACCGCCCCGAGGCGCATCTCTGCAGCGGTGGACACAGTGCCCCAACTACCAGCGCCTGGTAAGCCTCCCTTGTGCTTACTTCTGCGCTGTTGAGAGGCTGAGCATTGTGCTGACTATCCTCGCTGTTGCTGTTTAGTTCCGCAAAAGACAAGCTGAGTAATGAGGAGGAGGAAAGACAGAAGGGTGAGGAAGGCGAAGAAGATGAAGAGGGTAGTAAAGGCAATCCTCCACTGCGTCTGCCATTGGAAATATCTTGGTTATTAAATCCACTGGACACGAGGGCGCATGAAGAAGAGACCACAGACGAGGCAGTGGAAACCGATGAGGGAGAAGTTGGAGATTCTGTGAAGCACAGAGCGGAGCAGCCTGCAGCGGCTTGTTGGTGTTTGGAAAACAGCGCATTGGCGAAGTAGAGTGAACTCATAATTTGGCGCTGATGATTTGTAGGCCCGGGGCGGTTTAACGCCGGCTTTTTATGAGGCACCGTGAATTATTGGCGGGGTATTACTGTCTACATTTACACACACACACACACACACACAAAAATCACCCCATGACACTCTTCCCCTCCCCTCCCTTCTAGGGCATCCCGAACCACGTGACCGCTGCCTCACGTGGTATCGATATGCCCAATGGCAAACGAGGTTTCCCTCTGGATTAAATATTATATTAGCTGCAAGTCATAGGGAGTGACCGCTGTAGCACACACACACACACACACACACACACACACACACACACACACACACACACACACACACACACCTTAAAACAGTAGGAGATCAAGTAAAACACAGCATAGAACACTGCTCGTATTATAACCTAGGCAGCGGCTCAGAGTGCGCCCATTAGCACCACCAAAGGCGCAGGCCAACTTTATCATGGCTCTGTTCGCCTCAGGAGATGGTGCAAAAGGTGGAAAACACCATTAATCATAATTTTAATTGGACGAGGATTTGCTGGAGCTTGACCTAAAATTGTGGGGATGAGTAAAGTAAGAAGTGCGTTGTTTTCAACCTTTATCCCGACCCATGCTTTGTAGAGACCACACATGCAGATGAGAAGGTCCTACACAGCAGAACAACACGGGGTTGTTCTCTCTCAGCGCTGTGGTGCTGACTGGTCACTTCCAGGCGCAGGAAGCCGTGTTAGCAGCAAAGTGAGGGACGTTACGGTGAAACGTGTAACTTTGAAATTCTACAGTTACTCTTAGTATTTAACACGCTATGGGCTCAGGCTCCACTTTAATAAGTAAGCATACAAGAACGTACATAAAATGATTAGCAGGTAATAGACTTTAGGCTATGGGCAAGCATACCAGTATTTGGACTGAATGGACCGGAACGTGTTAGGATACAGGCTGGGTATTTCAGGGAAGACCGAATTCATTATTGGTTCTTAGAAGAAGAATGGAGCATTGAACGCTACTGACATTAAAGGGAAATATTTCTAGTCCCTGGCCCTAAATTCTACCCAACCAGCATAGGACATTCTCCCGGATTGCGCATGCTCTCACCTCACAGCCGTGCCCGTGAGGTTAACCTTTCCACTCCACGCAACACTGGGTTCAGCTGGATAAAATCTCTGTGCTGAGTGTAATGTTTAACAGGCACAAACGAGTTGTGCGTGCGTAAAATTCCTGGGATTTATTTTTTGCTCGCAGGGCCCCCTCAGATAAAAAATGGTAAGCAATCATGGTCTGGCTTTATGAGTAGGTAACCGTTGCTATGGTTACTACAAAAAAAACCTTACAGGGTTATGGCACAATCGTGGTTATGGTTAAAAGAAACTAAGTGGACAGGATCACACAGCTGACCCTCATATTACATTCCAGTGTTTGCCAAGCCCTACATCCGCCCTGCAAAGGAGTCACTGCATGACCCAACATCCTTCATGGCTACTTTCATAATCCCTATGCTCACAATGTAAATGTGGCATTTTGGTACAATTTCTGAAATCACATGTTGTTAACCGTAAACCAGATCTTTGGTTTGCAATGAACAGCCACTTCTACAACTAACACCCAAGGACTGACTCCGTTTAGGCGGCTGGGTCACAGCGGTTTCGGTGCCTATCATTATGTTGAGGTGCTTAGTGTGAGAGGGTTACCTGGTCTGGCAGCACATTTATCCCAGGGCCCCTCAAAGACACGAATCCATCCGTCTCATTTTAGCGTCTCCACTTAATTCATGATTTGCATAGGTTTAACCCAGTGTATACAGCAAACAGCACAAAGGGGCATTTAAGAGGCAGCTTTAAGAATTCGTCATCAGAGGAAAATGTGTTTTTTACCTTAAACCATACGAGTCATTTAAAACAAATGGGCAGCAACGAGTTGTTCTTTCTGCCCCTTACTTAATAAAACTCGCTGGGACAAGCCTGACGTGACAAGTAGCACAAGTAAGTCAGCGAAGGTTCCGTCATCAGGTGAGACTGTGTGGAAGTTGAGTCATCATCTGAACTTCTTTCCTCTAGGATCGAAGTAGCTTCATCAGTCTGATGAGTCTGTGGCGTCGAGCCAACCTCCTTCAAACGGAGGAACCTACCTGCGCAGGTAGCAAACTATTCCGACTGAAGAACGTCCAGACAGCAGCGACTCACAAGTGCTTCATTTTGGATGTGGAAAGCTTAAATTAAAAATGAATGTACATGGAGTCACCCGATGGATATAAGTCAACGTGTGTAACTCAATCACGCAAATAGTCATTTGGTATCGCTGGCATTTCATACATAGCTCAGTTCAAACCACGGGGAGATGTATGTGAATATGTCAATATGCACGTTTACCGTGTTTGATCTGCCCATATGGAAACAATCCGACCTCAGGTCGTCACTGTGATGATGACGGAAGGCCGTTTATAGAAGCCTGTAATAATGTAAGTAGAGGTGGAGGACCAGGCCATAAATAAAGCGGTGTTTGGATAGGATGTGGATTGTGTGTGTGGGTGTGCGGGTGTGAGTGGTGTTGGTGGTGGTGATGTTGGGTGGAGAGGGGTATTTCCGAGTCGAGGCTTAAATGTTTGGCCTGTGAACTAAACGGTTTTATCAGTCTGGGTGCTGACAGAGGAGAGAGAGGAGGAGGAGGAGGAGGAGGAAAGGAGCGAATGAAGAGAAAGTGAGAAGAAGAAAGAAATAAACGTCTACTCCTCCCACGTCCAACTCCATCCGTAACTGACCATCTGGATTAAATGTAGATTATAAAATCAACCCTTCAAACACTGAGCCATGACTCTGCTTCACATTAAATGCAGGAAGCCGCAGTTTTAGGACACTTTTTTATTTTTATGAATGTTCTCTTTTTTTAATCTGCACTGTGCGCATGCTTCTTTACCCAAAAGAGAGAAGAAATGAAGACAACATAAACAAACACCACCGATCAAAAAACAAACTAAAACGACAATTAGAGTGTGTAAAAAAGAGACCCGACCTACTAAAACGGCATAAATAGGCAGTTTCATGTTGTTGGAAATTTCATTAATTGCTACGTCATCATCATCATTATTATCGTCATCATCATCAATCATTGCCATAACAACAACATATAAGTGAGAAGTACAGTAAAAAGTGCACCATCATCATTTTAACTTAAAAACTATACAGCTGCCAAAGATAAAGTTGTTAATGATAAACTTCTAACAATATAGAAATGTTTCCACAATAATTGTTCCACAAAGAAAGGAAGCTATCATTTTTCTTTCTTTTTTGTTTTTTCTTTTATACACTAGACTATGTTTGTTTGACTTGGATGGACCCCCTCACCCTCATCTATTGTATTTTTTCAAGTTCATTTTCTTGCTTTGTTGTTTGATTTTTTACAGCCAGCAGAGAGAGTCCTGAGGCCACCTCAACTCCGTCCAGCTCTTCCAGTCCGTTTTGCAGACTCCAGTTTTTGGGTCGTGGACACAGCGGGGACATTTCAGCGTTCACCCCCCTCTCACCTACATCCTTCTCTTCTCCGCACCCCCCACCCCATCCCTTGAACTTTGCCGCTTCCCTTTTTACATCTGCTTGTGGGGTTTCTCGCAGCAATCCTCATTTAGAGAGGCCTGTGATCCGGCAGTGCCTGCCACCGAGCCGCCTCCTCCGCCACCTTCTCCACCACCTCCGCCGGTTTCCCGCAGCTCCTTCTCTCTCCTCTCCCTCTCCACAGCCTCCTGCTCGCTCTTGCTGCTGGGGAACTTGTCCTTGTTGTTCTCCTTCTTCCACTTCATCCTCCGGTTCTGGAACCAGATCTTCACCTGCCTCTCCGTCAGCGCCAGCGCATGCGACACTTCGATGCGACGTTTCCGGGTCAGGTACGGGTTGAACAGGAACTCCTTCTCCAGCTCCAGGGTCTGGTATCGGCTGTAAGTCTGTCGGCCTCGCCTCCGACCCGCAGCTACTGGGGAGTCAATTGAAAGTGAGAAGAAGAGCGAAATGAGGGAGGAGCAGGGAAATGACATTATTAGAGACAGTCCCTCAGATGCAGCCCCACGCAAAAAAGAAACGAAAGCTGTTCAATCAGTTTTAAACAGACAGACCATCAATGAAACTTCAAATGTTGATGATCTTTTATATAACAATTATCTCTGTGACATCATTCGCTTCTGAAGATTGACAGAAAATTCTGATCGAACACCAAAGCAATGACGTCCATCCAGATTCTTCATTTGCAGCAACATAAACCCACACAACTTGATTTTCACGTGTAGAAAAACAGGCTCTTCTCGACGTGTTAAGCAGGTCAGCTTGGTTTAAAGTTAACTGTGTTAAATTTGCCTTGGGATGAATTCGTTACTCAGTTAGGAATGAGAAACTCATGTCTGCTCCATACGTACCAGGCCACGGCGAACGAGACTTTACGCGTCCGTGGAATGAAGTGGTGATTGGTGTGAGAGCAGATGTAACGTTAGGATTTAACATGTGCAAAGGTTCTTATGTTGCCTTCAGTGAATGCGCTGCACAATCACGTGATCCTGCAACTGTAGCGTCCAGGGGCCTCAGTAAAAACACCCTCTGATCTGTTTCACCGTGTTTCTCTGTCGCCCACACGCAAACTTCTCTCACTGCTCTTCTGTCATTAACCTTCATTAACTCTCATTCGGAGAGTGTGTCCTTTATTTCACAGACAAATATAATGAAGCGCACATTAATATCTGATGTTGATGAAGACCAGGTTCTCGTACTGTGACTCGGAGAGACGTGTAATTACAAAACGGTGCAAACCATGAAGAATGAAGAATTATCATTTTTCATGAAGTGTAATGATACGAACAACTAATCGATTACTCTGCATGTGAACTTGTCACGACCGGAAAACAGATATATTGAATAAACACGCACAGGGCGGAATATTCACACACTGTGAAAAGGAACAAAGGCGTGTTTTTAAAATATGTGTTCATCTCTACACGATTATCCAATTAAATTAAACTTTAATGGTAGTGAAAAGTATAAATAAAATATTCTGACTTGTTTAATATGAATTCTTCTCAACATGAGCAAATAAAACCGACAAACTGAACCGCGGCTTGGCCGCCGACACTTTATCACAAGGGGTGTTTGTGTAAGTGATTACATTTCCATCACTGTGCTCGTCTTTCTCTAGCATGACTTTACCACAAAAATACTAGTGAACAACAAATCTGTGCGTAAACAAAGCTTCTAAATTACTGATCTGTTAAATGTAGACGTTGCGTGTTCATAACCCGAAGGAAGAGCGCAAAACGACATACTGACACTTTATATAACTTAAATATTCCTGGTAAATTTAAAAGTATTGACCATTTACTTCTCTATGTGATAATGAGTCTTGGTGGCTGCAACACGTACATAAAACAGACGCGAGTGCGCTCCTTCTGTAAAAAACAGTAAAGTTTTAGGATTCAATTAAACAAGAGGGCAATGACTTTGATGGAAGCGCATTTATCGTTATAATCACGTAGAAGTCTGGTATCTGCCCTGATCACATTATATTATGTTGTAAAGCCCGCAGGTAAACGAGGAAAAGCATCGTCAATATCCATTATATAGGCTATCAGCCTCCACATCAGGACCTGTGCTTCTTTACCCAGCACTGGTACCGTTCGAGTCTGTGTGTGGCCTCAGAGCTGCTCTAGACGCACGAAAAGACAGAGAGTCTTTGTGGAAACGCATGAAGTAAGTGGTGTAGATGTGTGTTGTCTGTCACGGAGCTGGCGCCCTGGCTTCGTGCTATAAGGACTAAAGGGAAGTGGGCGCCACATTCACCGCTGTCACCAGCAATGAATTAAGGGAAATGAGAAACGCTTTCCTGGATAAAATAAGTGAAAGATCGCTTTGATGTGGTAAACAAACACGTACGAGGGATTTAACCCAACCTTGTGTCACTGCATCACACCAACCACACTCTTTACCCCAAATGTATCAACCATGCTTTGGAGAAACAAATGTTTTATCCTTGGTTTGACATATTCATTAAAGATCACCTGCTCTCACATACAAGCCATGGCAATGTGAAACATTAGGACCTAATAAATATGAAACCTTTACAACGCCAATTAAATAAGGCCAAACAAATGCGGGGCAGTCGGTAATTGACATTTTGGAGGACGGAGAAGCAGGATTTCTGTCTGACAGACTCAACAGATGCCAGCGAGAGCCGAGGCAAAGCCACTAATGTCGTTCCAGACATGCGATCATTGTTGGGCTAATCAGATTTTTGTTCTCCTCCTTTTCGCTGCAAGGACGCACCGTCGACCAGAAACACTGAGGTTTCTAACCAGGAGTGAAGGTCGTAAATTCGCTAATGTTGACGAGTTTGAATTCGAACCCTTATATCAAACCGCCGGCTCCGTTGGGCGCTCGGGGGTATTTCAAAACCTATTCAGTGAGAAGGAACCTCGTCGGTGCCCGCGTTGTGATGTATTCGTTTATAATACAAATGACTGGATGTACTTTCTGACCAGAGGAAAACGCGGAGGATAATCGCCGCCGTCGCTGCGCTCCAGCCTCCTGTTCCACCCACAAACCACCGACTAATAAACGCTATCACCGCCGCGATAACGTTGCTTCTAGCGGCACACAGTCTGTCCGTGTGCGCACACGACGCATCATTTGGTCATAGCGGTGCTTGACACGCCTGGTTTCCTGTTTTGATTCGACTTTGCGGTCCCCGGATGACCGGAGCCGCCTGCACGGGGCCGGTGAAGTGCCAGCTGGATGTCAAAAACGCATTGTTGTGCGCGAGATGTGAGGTGATTGTGTTTGGGGAATATGGTGACATTGTCTTAGGAAATCGGTCTTGGAAGTAAATGACGAGTTGGCCATTCAGTTAAAACAGTTACTCAAACGACTAATCACTTATAGGTGTAGTGGCGCTACACGTTTTCAGTTCCACAGGCTTGTATTTAAAGCTGGTGATCTGAGAAGCTGTTTTACACAGAAGGGAGTGGGAGGCGGTGATAAGCTAATAAACCTTAAACATGGAAATTATGACAATTTATTGGGCGAACAAACAGGAGACCTTCCACAAAACACACACACGCTCTGCGAAGAGCAAAAAACGCTGTTTTCCTATCCTATCAAATTTCAAAATCGTTTGCCTGCAAGAAATCAACATGAAAGCTCAGAAGATGATCCCTTATTCACAAAGATGCAGAGAAAGCAGCCGTGCGTAAAAATGACCTGAGATTTGTTTTCGTCATAATTTATTGTTTTTCTATTTTATGATCATAATCATGAAACCACAAAAGTCCTGGACAGGCCAGCACCTGTCTGCGGCCCCACTTTAAAATATACAACCAAGAACATAAGCAATAAACTCCCTCTCTCCCTAACACAGGCACGCACACACACACGCGTATGCACACGCACACACACGCCGCACAGCTGAAGAAATATGGGCTCAAACTAAAAGGCTGCTAAACATGTCCATCTATTCGCTATCATTGTCTGCGCGCGCGCGTGTGTGTGTGTCAGTCTGTCTGTCCTGCTTAAAATGTATTAAAATACAGTGAACGTTCTAAAGCGCATTCCTACAGTATTGTGTTTTAAAAAACACGCGTACACACAATGTACAATCGCTCCTGCTTTAGCTCTGTGGGGAACCGGCCACGGTGTAGACAAATAATCTCGGAGACCACAGGCAAGTCGTAAAAGGCAAAAAAAGTCAAAGCTGCTGTTTGCTCAAACCTCCAACAATCCGCTCTGCATGCCGGGTTTGCAGTAGGGTGGGGGTTGTCATGAGGAGCAGGCTGAGGCTCAGTTCTCTCCCAGCCCGTCTCCCTGTCTGTGGTCGGGGCAATTAAACACTAGTCATTCACAAGTTTTGGTGCCGCCAATAAAACCATAAACGCGCTTTGTCTTCCTGTGACAAACACAACGCACCTAACAGGAAGCTTTGCGCGCTACACCGCAAAATTGCAGCTTTTAGACCAACTTTCCAACTTTCCCCCTCTGTTTTGTCTGTGTACCTACATTTCCTCCCTTCCCCTCCTTGGAGAAGCAGCCGTGCTCCTCGTATACACTCACCTTTGGGCAGAGAACGGTATGCTTTGAACTGGACTACTAGAAAAACAGGAGTGTCTCTATTTCCTCACCTTGCGGCCTCATCCAGGGAAACAGCTGCGTTGGAGAGGGGCTCTGCTCGGTTCCCTCTGCGTCGTCACCACCGATCCCCGGCGCGCCACCCAGCTTGCAGTCGCTGTACTGGACCAGATCTGCGTCCTGGGCCCCAAAAAGCGTCTGTCGCTGCAGGGCGTCGTATCCATAGAAGTTACCCGGCTCTCCGTGGCATGTGACCGCGCAGGGGCTCTGTTGGTACGGATTGCTGGGCAGCGTGGAGGCGCTGTGGTGGTAGAAGTCCTGGATTTGCGGAGCGTGCTGGAAAGTGGCACCGGAGCCCGGACCGTACACCACGGTGGGCCGTGTGCCGGCCAGGTCCTGCGCGAAACCGCACTCGTAATAGTTTGGACGTAACGACTCCCCGCTTTTATATTTGGAGAAGAGCGAGTTGACGAAATACGAACTCATCTTTGTTTTTGTTTTTAGCGGTGGCTTCAGTTTGTGTTCTTCTCGGCAGAGTCAGAGAGGGGCTGAGAGAAGCTACCAGGGCTTTTCTTTTTTCCTGCTTCTTCCGTGCGCTTTAAAACAGGCGAGCAGCGACACACACTCAGTGAGGTGAAGGGGAGGGAGACCGAGAACGCGAGGCAGGTCTGCCGCTGGTGTCGATGACCGTTGTTGTGCTTTCCCGCACGGCCACAACAGACGAACCACTTGCGATGTGCGTAGCCAGCCAAAGCGGTAACAGCCGAAACCACCACCACAACAACAGCAACAACAATATTAACAATCACACCGATTCCATAAAATCTCCAGCGAAGAAGAAGAAAGGAAAAGGAAGGTGAAGAAGAGGGAGAAGTAGAGGAGGACGGGCTTGTGCGCATCACAATTCCGGTGATAGTGCTGTAAGCGGGAGCCCTGTCGCGCTCTCAAACGGCTTTTCCGTGATTTACTCCTCTGCAAATGAGTTGTTTCATATTTTTTCTCCCTCTCGCTCGGGCTCTCTCTCCCTCTCTCGCAGCCTCTCTCTCTCGGACGCTCTCTCTCTTTTTCTAGCTCGCTCTCAGGTCCCGGTGAGTGTGTGGGTGTGTGTATGTGTGTGTGTGTGTGTGTGTGTGTGTGTCGGTTTCAGGGATAATTTGCATCTATTATCAGCTCTTCATCCCACTGACTTTTCCACGCACACAGATACGCGTACACGAGCGCGCGCACATAGGGTCCATTACACTTTCTTCTTCGCCGTCGTCTTCTTTTGTTGCTGCTTTTGTACTGCACGCTCGTGGAATTCTGGATGATGGTCTCGCGCCTGGTGATAATTCTAATAGGTAAAATTAGGACTGAAGTAATGAGAACAGAGGTGCATCATGAAGTCAGAAGTGATGGCGGGGCCTGGTGGGTTGAGGGCAATCAGAATTTCAATACACGCACATGCTGTACTTCTCCGCTCGACTAGAGGTTGGTGTCGTTGTTTTAAAGCGGCGGTGGCAGAAGAGGGTGTGTTGGGGGGTTCAATGCACCGACGAGCATCTGTCATCCTTGCGTCTTCTGATTTCTAATTGTGAGGCACTGAAAACAGCAGAGACTCGAAAGAGACACAGAAAAGACCTGGTCAGAGTCCGGTGCGTTCTAATTGGTAACGGGCTGGACTCGTGCTAGCTCATAAATGTAAGTGAGGTTTTAAAAGCACTTGTTGTTTTTTTATTCCACCATCAACGATCACCGGGCCCCGCACGAACGCCTTCTTATCATGGTATTTTTTTATGCCTGTGATCTTCATAAACACGGATGGAGGACTGGGGAGGGCAATAAGCTGCGAGAAAGTGACTGTAAACGCTTTAACAAACTATAAAACCCCATAAAGCGGAGGGGCAGTGTTTGCATGCTGACGTCTCCGCAGCACAAAAGCAAAACGCCTTTTACGACGCGCCCACGACCAGAGGCCGTAAATGTCTCCGTTTTTGGCCCGTATTTAATTGTCATTTTCACCCTGTTTTCCATACGACTGTGGACTTTTCAGTGGAAGAGATATAGCTATGGCTTTCTAAAGAGACGGGGGAGTGGTGGAAAGGTTGCGTTTGGTGCGGTAGCCCAACGCGTTTCATCCTGTGCAGCCATTCACCAACACACCTAAAAATCTACAAACCTTCAGTCCATCTGTAGACGTATTATTTTGTAGACATAGATCTTATTCGACTTCATCACAGGCCTGCAACCTGGCGAATGCTCAAGATTAGAATTGCAGGTACTGCTGAATTGCCCGTGTAAGACATCATCAAGTTCATAATTTGATTCTGGGAATCTCATTTAGTTTCACAGCTATCATTTTAATTCCAGTGTGGACTGTTCTCGCCTCGGCTGCACGCTCAAGTCTGCTAAATAAAAATGTCAATGCTGGAATTTAATTTATTTAGATTATTCAGCGCTGACGCAAGAGGCCCAAACGTTTCCCGCACCCGTCTGAATTACAGGCGCTGTTGTGGTAAATCAGCTGATTGTGTACCAGACTTTCTGGGGTTATTCTAATTTATTACCCAGAATTATTATAATATTGAAACTTTTACACCTTGAGGTTCCCAGTAAGATGTGAGTGTGGTGCGCACCAAAGGCACATTTGATTCCATGCTATGCCTGAGAATGATCCGAGTTCACAAGCACGTCTGGCCCCAGCGCATACTCATTGAATCTAAACATGTTGTGTGATACGCAGAGACGGAGTCGGTTTGTGGATCCTGTGTCCTTGATGTTAGTTTTTGCACCAGGAAAAACAAAGATTCCTGGCAGCCTGTAGGTATCCTGCAGGCCCATAGGTTATTATTTCCCAAGGCCCCAACGCTTCCTCTTCTTCCCTTGCACGCTGTGAAAAACAAACACAAACTGCTGCAAAAGTCAGGATGTCCAAGAAAAAAAGTCAAAACGTGGCCTCATCGAGTCGAATCCGTCAAACAGTTTAAATGAGTCAAAAAGAATATGGCGAGTTTCACCCTTCACCTTTAACCCCCTCCCAAGGGTGCGCGCGCGCATATCTTAGGGGTAAGCAAACGCTCAAACAAGCCCGGGTTCATCCGTGGAGCACGAGCGCCATCAAGCGGCCGCTGGCAAAAAGGCCACAGGGGGGAAATTGGACCTAAAACGTAACTTTATGGTTCTATTAAGTCCGCACATAAAGCTAAATAAGCTGCTTTAAAATAAAACTACGCGTTGTAATTGGAGGCTGGATTTGAGAGTTGACTTGGGATTCGTGGAGGAATAAAACGAGTGAAATGAAGGCGTTTGTCTGAGTGGAAAAGGAATTGGAGCATAATCCAAAGTCGTGTTTCACATTAGTTAAAACGCTACATGTTGTATTCCGAGGAGTAAAAATTAATTAAAAAATAAGGCAATTATCTGATATTAACGGGTTTCAATTTCATGTCATTAGACACACAAGCTAACGGTGCGCAGCTTAGAATCTAAATGTTTAATTATAAAAAAATTTACTTTTTCGCATTTACTTTAAGATAAACGTACCAAACAGCGTTTAAGTTTGCGCTGTTTGATTAAGTGTCCAGGAGGAAACTAGGCCTGCAAACACTTCTCAACGCGTATTTTTTCCTCTCCTTTGTTATTGTCAGACATTTTATTGTCTGCTAAAGTTCCCACTGTTATACTATTTATGAGTAGCAGTGAAATACAATAAAACTATAATATTTTTTCAGTATGTTTGTATAGATTGCTGTCAATATGGAAAACAATACAACGGTCAAAGACGTTTCGCCTGTAGTTGGTCACTAGTACATCATGACTTGTCACCATATATCAAAAATAAATAAAAAAATATAAATTCTTCATTAGTTTTTTATTAATTAGTGGCCCAACATTGGAACATGCGCATTTAAAATTAAAAACAGACGTAGAAGAAGCATCTACGTCTGTGTACATCAATGGGGGGATCCTGGAGCCCGTGTGAGTGTGTGTGTCCGTGCCCTAGGCCGGAAGAGAAGCCTGCGAGTCTGCCACGGCTCCTTGTCCAGGGTCTGCTGTCTGTGTGTGTTTTTGGGGAAAGGGGGTGTTTATGGCTCCAGTCTGTAAGGATGCGTCTGAGAGAGAAACAGGAGACAACACACCAACACGCACGCACCCACACACACACACACACACACACACACACACACACACACACACACACACACACACACACAGAGGCCTGGATCCCCCCATGGAGCCAAACGGCCACAAAGCCATAAAACTCCAGAAGCTGAAAAGAAGAGGAGGAGGAGGAAGGAGGCTCATCCTCTCTTCCACGCTGCTACAACACAAAAGTAGCACAAAATAAACGAACACAATCGCACCACTGTCCGTCTGTCGTTTCTCAACACGACGTGCTGTCATTTTTCCTGCACATCCCAGTTTTTCCATCACTCCCCTCTTCATGAAGTCCAATCTAGAGTCTGCTCCTCTAATATTTCCTCTCTGCGTCTTTTACCGCTCTCTCTATTCTTTCTCTTACTGTGTTTGCTTTACAGCCGTTTAGTTCTTAACCTTCAGAAATTTATACGCTATAAACTTTTATTGCCGTCATATTCTTTTATTGCGCCGCTCCCGCGTCGAATCCCCCCTCTCCTGCTCGTTTCCGTCTTCTTCTTGGCTCCTTTTACGACAGTCGGCGGCGGCTTCTTCCAATCCCGCATCCCTCATCATTCACGAAACGCCTCCAGTTTTATTTTTTTAGACGCGCCGCACATCCTTCTCCTCTTGTGCTGTTTGTTTCTGTGTTTGGAAATAGGAACTGAGCAAAGCAACTGGCGTGAGAAAGAAGAAGAGGAGAAGAGAAGGCTACTAGAGCCTTAGGGAGACATTTTTGTCGGAGTACTAGAAGGTAAAACGTATGAAACAAACAGACGCACTTACAGCCAGGAGCCGCGCGGCCTCGCGCTCACGCGCCGAATTGCTTTAAATACAGACAGTGATCAGCTGTTTTCAAAGTAAAATGCCCATCAGTTGTTTTAGGAGCAGCTGAAACCGGACTTCGAGGAGGTCCACACGTGGCTACTTTTTGTTTGTTTTGTTTACTTTTGGTTTACGATTTTTTTGTTTCAATTCATTGTAGTTTATTACAAAAATAATATCAGTTACTATTAGATTTTTTGTTTTTTGTCAAGCTATTATTTAAAATGCTGCATTTACACATTTTTAATAAAACGTTTTTCTTAATAAAAATGAATAAAGCATTTAGTTAGTTAGTTAGTTTCATTCCCTCTCTTTTTAACAGACCTGGGTTACATTTTGTGTCTGTGGGCAGAGCCTGCTGCACACGCTGCTATTTCTGTTTGCTAATATGACCATAGTTCTGATCGTGCTGACTACCCATCATAACGCGCTGCTCGACCGATTACCTGGTGCTTTTCTCATTTCTTGTTCACATGCTGTTATCCTTTGTGTTTGAAATTTGATTCGATTCGATTTTTTTGTTGTTGGCCCACTCAGAAGCAGCTGTAGCTTTGTGCCCACACTGTTATCATTTCTTCATTTAATGTATTTGATGTTATTTTTTTCTGCTGTCAGTCAGAAGCAGCTGCACCATGTGCAGAGCAGGCAGGCGCGTCTGGCTTCCCATCCAACTGCTAATGACTCCAGAATGGCTGATGTGATCTGATCCATACAGTCGTTTGTATCAACGGGACTATAACTCTCTTTGAGCAAATTTATGAATATGAATA
Organism: Macropodus opercularis; assembly: GCA_030770545.1. Taxonomy (NCBI): domain Eukaryota; kingdom Metazoa; phylum Chordata; class Actinopteri; order Anabantiformes; family Osphronemidae; genus Macropodus; species Macropodus opercularis. The sequence continues at coordinate 2,188,674 of CM061096.1, read as the reverse complement.
GTATTCTCTGTTGCTTGATGAATTATAGAAGCTGTGCAGTGTAAAGCAGCACAGTGTGGAGGGCAGAGGAGGCTGCTGTGTGCTGCACTTTAACATCCACCCAGAGTGTGTCAGTGAAGACGGTTATTATCTCTAGCCTCTGTTTTAATATGAGAGGATAAAGTGAAGACATATTGAACTGGGTATGTTCGCTTGTGTTGAAATATGAATTTTGCCTGCAGCAGCACGTGGTTTGTCTTTTGCAGCTCATTTAGTTTCTGAAAATATCACAGAAATTATAAGACCTCTTTCAACTTTATCTGCACAGCTAAATCACCGCACAACGAGCCAACCTGGACATTTCCATGGGCTCACTGCCTTCCACAGAGAAACGTTACCAACAGGGAGCGAACGCTGTTGGGGGATAGGGTGTAGTTGATGCTGGGGTTTGGGTGACACCTTCAACAACTGACTGCAGACCAGGGAGGGGCACAGGGAGGAAACAGGAAATGAATGAATCCTGTTTAATGCAGGATCCATCTCATGCTGCAGACAGACAATGACACACTTTGATTTTAATATGTAGATGAGCAATGTAGGCGCTGTTAAAGCACAGCCAGGCTGCACACTCTTGCTTGATTTCCTTCATGACACTGCTTTGTCTTATTTATATGTGCGGATTATGTCTGACTGATGATTTGTAACCATTTACAGCCGCATACTAACATCTCTAATCCTCCTACACTTGATGTGAGAGACCAGGTGGTGCAGGAAAAACATGCAGCTGATTCTGTGGCCCACTCTCCCCGCTCCTCCAACACAACCGCTGGTCTCTAAGCTGATGTGCTTTGTTGTTTTCACAGTCTTCACATTCACTGTGTGTTATGCCCACACAAACAGGAATCAAACACACACATAGACACTGGAGGAGGGCGTCCTTTAAAAAATAAAAGAAATCAGAATCAGTAGGTGGAGGACTGCAGTGCTCAGGCCTTCTGGATTTAATGAAGCTTTGACCCTGCTAGACCTTAGAGAAGTATCACAATCATTTGCCTTAAGTCCACAGATGGTTTATGGGATGGCTTTGTTGAAGCCTGAGCCTAAATCTGCCTAAATCTTGTGGCCTCATTGGTTGGGTCCAGCACAGCAGGGTGAAGGGGTGAGGCTGTGCTGAGATTGTGTTTACCGCCACATTTCTACTGCTTTATATCACCACTGCTCCTGCTCCCCGTTAGAGCTCTGCTACATTTAGCATCTAGAAAATCTACTAAATACATGTAAGATTTCTATAATAGTGTAAATGTTGTTTCTAAATGTTTCTCAAATAGCAAACATCGTAACAGATGGAAATAATTGTGTATGTATAAGTATGTGTCCCTATTGAACGTGGTACAACACGTTCAGGGTTGGCTGACAACGTAACATCACGATACAACGAACCCATGGATCAGCGTTTGTGATAACACGTGTCTAAACACATCAAATGTGTAACCAACATTTTTAAAACCATTGTGTTGTTATCTGAACTTTTCCCAAAACGTTGTTCCAGAAAAAGGTTCTACCCACTAATTACCAAAATTGTTCTGTGTTGCGTGAAATAAATGTACAAAACATAACATCACAAATGTATTTTATATGGTTTTATTTGAAAAGGTCCAGCGATGAAACCCTTTAAATTAGCTTTCTTTTTTTATTTCTATTTCATTTTTACGAATAAATCGAAAATAGGGAAACAATCAGGAACACGCAGATCAATAATGAGTCTTTTACGCTTACTTAATGGTGCTTTATCAAAACTGATATGACTCCTGGTTGTAGCCTGTTACCAAAACTGTATTTCAAGACTATGTTGCCGACCAGAATATGCATCACTCCTAGTCCAGCAAAAAGGCCAGAACGCCGGGGAGACGGAGCGAGGTCACGTCCTGCTCTCTGGAAAGAGCAGAACGTCTTTTAAAAATAACAGTGGAAGGTCCCAAATACGTGTTAACATGTACGCACAAAACTTTGAATGTGCTCCACAGCTGATTCTAACTTCTGAAGGCAACTTAGTGGGTTATGTGCCCCGGTACAACTTCATAAGAGCCATATTATTATTACAGTCGTCTCTAAGTGACTAAAGCAGGGAGGAAACGGAGACGCTGCAGCTCTCATCAGAGTTATTCAATGCAGAGACAAACACAGGAACCGCAGCGGTTTCACAAGCTCCTAATGGACGGATGACGACTCTTCTAATGAATGCACTCATCTTATGTGTGTTGTGTGTGTGTGTGTGTGTGTGTGTGTGTGCATGTGCGCGTGCGCGGTGTTTATGGGTTTATGACAGTCTTTTGGTGTTGCAGCCAAACAGACGCCCCTCTCCTTTAAGCATCAACGTACAAATGAAGAGACACATATTTTAAACACATGCTGGCTTCTTCCCCCACCCGCTGCTCCTCTCGTCCCTGTCTCCTTTCTCTTCCCACAGAAACGAATTCAATGTGAACTGAGAACTGAAATAAACCAGAGAGAAACACCAAAAACTGTGGCCTCCCAACTTTCTTACTGCATCAAGATCCAACTGCATAAAAATGTAGCCGGCCGACTTTCGGTTCAGTTCAGTTTCTCTGCCATTATCTCCCTTTTAATTACCAACGAAAAGCATAAAACAGAGTAAATGCTCTTACTGTGAAGTTTGTTCTTTAATAGGAATCCAGCATCAGCAGTGCCATCGCACAAACAAACAAAAGACATGGAAGAGGAGAAAAACACAACGAAGGGACTGGAACATTTCACACTGAATAGAGGATCAGAGTGACTGGAGTTCGCTTGCTCGTCAAAATGTCCACATGGCTTCGATCTGGTTCGTTATAAAAGCAGATGAAAACAAAATTGTTCTTAATAGTTCGATCATTTTCATCAGCAAAGGAAAACTCCACTAACTGATCCTCTAGTCAGGAGACTAAATACCGGGACAGGAAGCAAATGAGACACTACAGGCAAAGGGCAGAAAAACAACGTCAATACAAAACAATAATAATAATAATTATTATTATTATATTTTACATAGAAGAATTGCTTCATCGTAATCAAACTGTTTCGACCTCTCTGTCCCAATACTTAGCGGCATTTACTGTTAACCACTGACACAAGAGTTCATCGCACTAACATGAGAACAGATCATCCAGACAGTCGGCACCACAACATGAAAAACACAATCTTTAAAATATTACAGACAAACAACCAAAAAATTATAATCTATATTACAGTAAGATGCCATGTCCCTATAAGACAAAACAAGATTCAACGTATTCAAATCATTCCAATACGAAAGACAAGGCTACTCACATTATATACAATAAATTAGAAATATTTCCTATCGTGAAACTGTTATTTTTTATTTTGCAATAAGCATCTCTGTCCATCGGACTGAACACACAAAGAGCGAAAACGATTCGATTGACGAAAGACGTGATGCATGCGAAACCCATGTAAACATTTGTTCTCATAAGGAGGATTTGATGGCGTGTCCACAAGACTTTACAGAAGGGGCTGGTTGTGGTGAACGACAGCGTGTGTGTCTGTGTGTGTGTGTCTGTGTGCTTTAAACACAAATTCGGTGCCTGTGTAGTGTGGACGCTCCAAACGCTGTAAAGCCAATGTGCTGTTTATGATCAGCTCATAAAACTGCCATCGGACACCATTTAACTGCGCCGACACCTCAAATGACGCCGTGACGGTAGCAGGCCGACCTCTGTGTAAACAAAGGCTACACAGATATGGCTGTAGAAACTATTGCTAAAGTCATTAAATCTTTTCTGTTTTGTATGATAATATAGTTTTGTAATAGAAGCTCTGTGATAGTTTAAGTATAGAACAATCTCCGTGGCCATGCTATGCTCAGTGTGAGTTGAAGCGCAGCTACTGTCAGTTCATTCACTGGAATGAGAAAGAAGAAGACCTCGCAGTCCGTGTAAAAGTGTATAAAAATAGAGATGTTCCTCACATAAAACGCATCGCAAGAAACCCGCAGGACAAAACGTGGCGTGGGGCAGAGCTCACTGCAACGTGCGAACTGGAATATGCATATGAATACTATACATCAATACAGTATTAGCAGCTATGACAGCTCTGACTGTGCCTTTAAGTTTGCTGCTGCTTGAGAGCAGAGAGTCCTGCTGTCGTTGAAACGCGGAGGCTGTTTGTGCCAGAGATCCCGCTAACGCTCAGCTCATGGGACTCAGGAGGCGACTCTGGCGATACAGGCAGCGCATAAAGCATCCAGACAGGGAGCCGAGGGGAGGGATGCACCATATCGACAGAAGCCTAATCGTATCTGAGTCAGGTGCTGAGTCGGGCTAACACCACCTCCACCCTCAGGTACAATTTGCTCATTAGTTAGGCCGAGAACCGGCCAACAAGCAGCGGTTTGCTCTTTGTATCAACGGCAACATCGAGTGCTCTCTACTCAACCGCAACGAGAAGAAGAACAAACGCAGTCTCCCTCTTAGTGTGTGTGTGTGTGTGTGTGTGTGTGTGTGTGTGTGTGTGTGTGTGTGTGTGTGTGTGTGTGGCCTCCTCCGTTCCTTCTTTTATTAATGGCTATGGGAAACTCCAGTTTCAGCACCTTCACGCCTCTGGTGTCAGCGACTGAACGATAAATAACTAATACAAGGAAGAGCAGATGGAAAAAATAAAGCCCTCTCTCTCACTATTCCCTCACCACCGCAGCCTCCCACCCTTCCCTTACACAACGTAGCCTAACATCAAAGCCTAATTAATAGCTGAATAGAAAATGTGAAGACGATCAAGAGCTATCAGTTCAACGAACAGTGGAGTCCACTGATCTGGACGGAATCGGACTCGGACACGAGGACACGGATGTTTGTCTGTGAGTCATCCTTCATTTACACAAGCTCAAATCATTCCAAAGGTTCATCCGCGATCCGTCTCACTGAGCATCAGACGTTCATCAGAGTTCAGTGTTAACATGGCGATGTCCGTGTCGTCCGTTAGAGATCAATACGCCTGTCGATCAGAATGGACTGTTATCGGGTTGACGCTCACGTGAGACCGAAGGTAACAACTAATTGGACACAGGATGCTTTGGAGAGTCTGCGTTCCGTGTTCTGCCGTGAAGGACAAGCTGGACTTGGTCGGTGATGTTGGCTGCGTGATACAGTATGTGCGGTTTTTAGTCCTTGGGTTGGTCCTTGCTTTGTTTCTTCATTTTCATCCTGCGGTTCTGAAACCAGATCTTCACCTGCCGCTCGGTGAGATTCAACGCGCGCGCCACCTCGTGTCGCCGGTCGCGCGTGAGGTACATGTTGAACAGGAACTCCTTCTCTAGCTCCAGGGTCTGGTATTTGGTGTACGGGCATCGCTTTTTCCTGGAGGAGCGAGCGTGGAGCCAGTTGGCCGAGGGGTCATCTGGAGGAAGACACAAGGAAAATGATTAGAGACGACGACGTTTCAGAACATTTAAGCAACTGCTGGTGCGTAAACGCTGGAGAGACTGGCGAGAAACGGGCCTTGGAGGCTGCGACGCGCCGCCTCACCACCTCCAGCGGAACATCTCCTCTAGTCCGTTTCTGGATCAGAAACGATCCTTCAACGCGATGACAGCATAGAAAATATTTTACAGGCCGAGAATGATGATGGCATCAACGCGGATCATGAGGTTGTCAGTGCTACACCTCTGATTCCTCTTGAATTAATAAGGACATTTATGGTGGGCCTGGTGGGAACAGAGGAAATATTCTCGCGTCCATAATTCGTATTTCATAGGCGCACACAGACTCATTTAACACACCACTGAATAATCCGCACATTTTAAAGTAAGTATATAAACAGTTGGTAAAGAAGCAGGTTCTCTTAAAGCAGACTGCGGTCAACGCCAGTGGGAAGCGGCTGGTATGATGAAACACGGAATGTGTGCTGACACCCTGCTTGGTTCTTCAAGACTGCAGCAAACAATGGGAATACTGTTGTTCAGCTGTTTTTGTCTGCTATTGTTCTCAGGCCATCAAACATTTCTGCTGTGACTCCATAGGAGAAACCCACAAGTCAAACCAGTTCAGCACATTCTGACCTCTTGTTACGTTTTTTTAACAAAATACCTATATTCACTACAGTTGAAATGTCCACTGTGATATAAATTGGTTGCGGTCAGTTTCCACCTTCACCCCTACTGAATAAAACCTTTAACCATCCGTGTGGTTAGGTCAGACTCTCCTTCCAGTCATGGCTCAGTCAGGTCAAAACAGATAAAAACACTCAGTCAAAGAAAACCACAGTTTTCCTAACGATGACTGTTTTTTGATTAGATTTCATTGTGGTGTGAAATCTGGAAAAATAATAATAATACAATAAATAATGTGACTCAAAGTGCAGAAGCCAAGCTGAACTGTTTGGAGGCAATGGACACCAGACTAAAACAAACACATCACACCTATAGTCTACTTATCAGGGTTACATTAGGATCATATTAATCAAACGATGCGTTCAAGATGAAGTCAAGAAGGTTTTGGTTTGACTGCAAAACAGAAACACACAACAACAAAAAGGAGATTTATGACTGCAGCCAGCAGGGCAAGGGGCATGTTCTGGTTCTGTGAAATGGCTACAGTTGCCTGTTTCCTCACTGATGATGGGTGGAGGCGTCATCTGTCTTCGATTTTACTTGTCCTTATTTACTACTGTGGCGATCATGCTGCCAGTGCTCCAGGGCAATTCACACAACTGCGTATGACGTATATGTAACGTTTATATCCTCTCAGTTGCTAACAAAACAGGTTCTGCGTGGCATTGTGGGAGGATTATTTTTGTTTGAGCAGATTCTAAATAACCAGTAAATGTTTTAAATGGCAGCTTGTATTTCTGTACGTGAATGGAAGATTATTAAAACCGGGAGGAAAAATACTTATAGTGATGCTTCAACATTAATGAATTCAGCGAGTGAGGTGGTTAACTTTTTTAATTGTTTTTCTTTCATGTTTTATCAGGATATGTGTGTCAATCCAAGCAGTTTTTTATTGTTTCCTGCAGTTTGTGTATAACTATTGTATCAGATATAATATGAAAGTTAAACTCCTGGCGTTCTGAGCGATCCACACTCACATACTGTATGTTCCCATCTGGTGAACCTTCAGCTAAGAACTACTCACCCTGTGATTCAACCACAGAGCTTCCAGCAGCTCGATCAAGGCTGTGAAGAAGCTAAAGGTTCAACCTCAGTCCTGAGACTTTTGCTGTGTCTGTACAGTACTTTTACTCAGTTCTGCTGTTCCTATGGGTCGCAGACGTACAGATAGTATTCATTCCTATACAGGGAAAGTCCTGGACTTAAACTGAGACCTTCGAGACTTTCACTGTAGCACCGAAGGTCCTTGGTTTCCAGAAAAAGTGAATAAATGTAACATCTGTGGGTTATAAGCTTTATGTTTTTGTAAGTGGTACCGTTCCACATCCAGCAGACTGTGTGGATTCAATCACAGTCGCGTTATACTGTCCGCTACCTTGTGGAACTAAAATGGCTGCCAACGATGTGCACTGCATCATCCAACCTCCCTGCATGGCTGTGACAGAAAATGTCCCCCTGTTATTCCCACCAGCTGAGTTAGTTAGCAGCCATCACCAGTAAATATGTCCTTAATACCCTCTGGAATCAATTTCCTTTCTACATGGCCAGCATGTAGAGGATCGATTTAATCTCACAAGAAAATAATGTCTGGCAAAGAGGTAAAGAGAGGATGGAGGGATGGGGTAAAGAGGGGATGTGTGGCGCTTTAGTCGCGAGGCAAAGTGGGTGCTTTACATTCCATGGGTGTATAATCACCATCAGGACCATCCATTACCCTCGGAGCTGCGCCGTGTCGTGCCTGTCATCCAGGGTGACAAATCGGAGGAGGGCTTGGGGAGCGGGTTGCCGTGTTGAGGTGCTGGCACTTATGCTGGATGGTCTGGACACTTTTCTCAAGGGGTGAGAAGACACTAAAGATGACGGCAGAACGTGGGTGTGGGGTTTACCATGTCTAACCCACACCTGAAGTTCTTTTTCAGGGCTACATCCTTAGTAGCCCAGCACCTGACCTGGATGTTACACGGACAGCCGTGCGATTGTAAAGATTGATACAGCATTCTCGTAAAGCTGCCTGCTACAGCGATTGGCCCTGAAGCATGATGTGTTCAATTGTTGGCCTGTGTGCGTCCTTCCTAGTGTGTGTGTGTGTGTGTGTGTCAATGGTGATGAATGATTGGAAAGAGTGACCGTAAAGGCTACAAGGCTTTACGTATCCTGGCTTTCTCTCGTCTCTCTCCTTCTTCCTCCCTTTGCAATTTCACCCTAATAGTTCCTGAAATTGACCTCTCATATATCCCAAAGGCACATTATTACATTTCTTGAAGTCATATTTTATTCCCAACCCACCTCATCCCTTACACCCCATCTCCCCCAGCCACCAACAGCAACACGCCAATTAATGGGGTTGTTCACCCAGCGTTATAACTTCATAAACTTCAGGGGTAATAATTTTCTCGCCCTGCCCGTCAGCAGCAGCCGACGCACAAAGACTGAAGTGTAATCTTGTAGTTTATTCTGGATGGCTGCCCAGCACCAGTAACACAAAGAGCATCTGTAACTGGATGCTGGATTTAACGTGATATTTTTTGAATGAGTCATTTTGAAAACCTGTGATGGAATTAGCTCTATGCTGCTGTTGAGCGTTTTGTTACGTTTCGACAGTTTCTCTACTTAAAGGTGCATGAGAGACAACTCAGCTAAGACGGAGACTAATGGTTCACTACTGTCCTCTACAGACGACTCTCTCAGTCAAACTTACAAATTTAGAATGAAGAAACGCGAGTTAGTGGTGTACTTTAAGGAATGTGTCCCTTACTGAAACACCAGCGTCCCGTCTAAAGTGCCTTCCTATATGTGGCATCATTACCCGAAACCTTTGTCCACTACAATATTAATTAAAACACCTATGACTCAACGAAACCTGACCTCTGTTAAACCTAAAGGGCCATTTCAAAGGGCAAAGTCAACCGTGCTTCTTATAATTCTATTGTTTTGTACGTACTGTACTAAACTAGATGCTCTATTCCAGCTCAAGAAGGTGCAAATACAGACCTGAGCCCTAGCATCTGGCTCAGCTGCTTCTACTTTCATACACACAGTGGGATTATGAAATGACAACTTGTTTTTCTCTGTCCTCACATTTAGTGACGTGTTTGTTGAAAGCGCGCCCCCTTGGCAGCAGGCAGTTACAGACTGGTGAGGTTTAGGTGCACAGAGGTAGAGGTTAGATTTTAGCCACAAATGCTTCCTTCACACCATCCCTTCATGCTTTGTGAACCTAAGAACAGATCATGAATGATGTTGAGTATGTGCATATAAATACAGTACAGTCCAATGCATCACGTCACCGCAGCTATTAGACGCTACTAAGGGTTAATACCTGCGTTTTGCTGTTGTTGCGTGGAAGGTGTTACAGTCGAGGAAGGGAGTCTCTGAACATGTCATTCTTCAAAAAGGCTCAAATGTTTACACGTGTATTCACCACAGATTAGCAAGAACAAAATGGCCCCACATTCAAGTAGGAATGAAATAGAAATATCCAATATGCATTTGACTCACTGCAAAACAATATCGCAGACCAAGTGAAACAGCGTTTCCTGATCATTTCCCTGAAGGTGACCCTTTTCTTCATATTCATTTATAAAAGGATGCTACCTGCTTGTTCGGTCTGTTAAAGACCTGATTTTAGGCTCATTCTGTGTAGGGTCCAAAATGGCTGCCGTCTCTACATGGCAGCCAGTTGTTCCACATGGCAAAACAAACCCCAATGCAAAGTGCTGATGTTCCTAAACAGCTCAGAGAGAAACTTTTAGTGAGGAGAAAGCTCAGCCGGCCGTCGCTACCACCCAGCCAGACCGAGATCCTCACAAATGCTGCTGGAAAGTCTAATAATTCAAACTGGAGGCTGCTGGGCTCCATCCAGCCCTTAACCAGCTTTTTGCTCTGATGGATAGCACACTGAGATGCTGTAACAAGGAGTGTGTGTGTGTGTGTGTGTGTGTGTGTGGGGGGGGGGTGTGTGTGTGTGTGTGTGTGTGTGTGTGTGTGTGTGTGTGTGAGAGAGAGAGAGAGACAGAGAGAGAAAGAAAGAAGGTGGGGGGCAGAGAGAAATTATATATTATATGTCTGCAATAAACTGCGTAGAAGCCTGTTTGGCTGTTGCAATTTGTATTTCTCCATTTGAAAAGGCCAGTTTGGGCGTGGAGGCCTCGTCTTTCCTCCTCTTTCCTCGTCTTTCCTCCTCTTTCCTCCTCTTTCTCTCTCGTACACGCCCGTACAAACAATGCGACATCTAACACGCGCTCACGCGCACGGATCAGACTCCTCACCGAAACATTTGATTTATCTGGCGGGATTAGAAAGAGCCCGTTCATATACTGCCATGGTAAGAAAACATATTTATGCATCAGAAATCAATTTTTTTTTTTAGAAAATCATATAAATATCTTTCCAGGGAGATTTTTCCAGCACCACCCAACATAAGTCAAGAGGCTTTGGAAAAGAGTGTAACTCTGAGTCAAGTCGGCATGTGACGTTAAAAAAACGAAGGGAAACAGAGCAGCTTGCGTGTGGACAGACCCTTCATTGGGTGATAGGTAAGTTATTATTATAATTAGCATTATCTGCTAATAATTTTAACAGACTCAATAAGTTTAAACCTACCCAGTGTGGTGTCAGGTGTCATTTAGCAACAACGAATTATTTAACGATTTTATTTTTTTTGATTTATTTATTTTTGTGTCCAACGCGTTCGGTTTGCTTGAATAAACTATTTGGGAACAGCATCGCTTTTTTTCCTCATGAATTTCAAACAAATCGCAAACACTGTGTCCGTTTTTCGCCAAATGTAACCCTTTCGTTTCATTTTTCACAGGTCATCCATGTGGACCAAACGCAGAAATGGCTGTTGTCTGTTCTCTGGTCCGTGTGCAGATGGAAGCACCATCTGCAGCCGTTGTGGGATTTACATGATCCTTTATAGACTTAGCTCGTACATGCATATATCTCATCCTGACTGTCCCCTCAGATGTGAGCCCCGCACAGCAGAGTTAGTCCATGCTGCAGGCTGAGTTATGAGGCCCCTGCTCTATTGAGAACTAATCTAGCCTGCGAGCCGCCGGGTCAGTGATGGACAGCCTGACTCCTTTTATGATTTTTAGTAGAAGCAGATGAAAATCCCAGGTGATGGACAGAGATATGGTTTGTGAAATGAGCATTATTATTTTTACAACTCTACAGAAATCACGGATATCTGGACAGACATAACCACGTGTTAGTATCTCTACAAAGACGTTATTATAAAACAGATTGTTGAGAATTCATGTCAAAGCAACGCAGGCAAGCAGTGAGGTTAGATGTGCCCCCGCGCAGCTAATGCGATAGACTAATGCGTAATAGGAGTTAAGAGTTAAATGTAAAGACACCGCGTAAACCGTGTCAAAACCTGCATCGATGGTTAATACGTACATTAAAGCTGCAGTTAGCAGCGGATTACAGGACAGGAGGCGCCTGGGTCTACACGCAAGTAGCAGAATGAGGGAGAGACAGTGTAACAGTTTAAGCCAGTGGGACCCGGTGCGCCCTGACCTGACACCAACTACTTTGAGATGCACTGGAGCGTCGATACAAAGAAAAGCGGAGGAAACAAGAAGAGCAGCGCTGTTTTAAAGCACGAGCTTCAATAAATAAATACACAAATAGATAAATGAGATGTGATGTTTCAGTCCAGCTCATTGGTTCTCAGCACCTGCTGCTGAATTATTAGTCTCCCGCTTTAAGTTAAAAGTGGCTCCTACAGCTAGAAGCTACCAGGCCTCGCGTTAGAGAAGGAACATTAACATTAACTCCCGAATCCAGGCGCTGTCATGTGAGGACACAAGAACACGCATCTGCCTGCTTGTGCTCTCACTCCGTCAGCTTTTCTTTGTGTGCCACAAAGGGTTTTTGTGTGTGCACTACTGCGTTCCGTTCCGTTCCGTCCCGGTTAGTAACATGAGGGTGATACGTGCTAAACTTAGAGCAGAACGTGGGGGCACTTTGTTTCTTTGTTCTTGTTTTATGGCGGCATTAAAGGCATTTACAATCTCCCTCTCTCCCCGCTCTCTCTCCCACTCCCGCGCGCTATATCCTGCTTTAGAACTTACTTTGATCCAGGCCGTCCTTGTCCTCACTCCCTTCACAAATATCCTTATTCTCCTCGAATCCTGCTCCCGGGATGGCGGACGGATGGTGGCTCAGCTCGCGCGCAGCCGCTGATGTTGACTCCAGGATGTACGTCGTTGTCTCGTGGTGGTGCTGTCCGCCGATTTTGGAGGCGATCTCCCCTCCGAGGTGGCCGAGCTGAGGCTCCAGTTTAACCTGCCCAGTCTGGCCCTGCACAGGCACAGAGTCGGAGCTCCGCGGCGCGCAGTCCAGCCATGAGCGAAGGTACCGTGTGTCCGCCGCAGGCACGTGCTGGGCCGGGATGTAAGGGTGGTATACGGCGGGGAGGCCGCTGGCACCATGATGCGGACTGAAGGGGCTCCAGGACGACGAGAAGACCGGAGGCTTGGGCTGGAAGCTACAGGATGGGTACGAGTCGGGATGGGGATGCTCTGCGTGCGCAGCGCCGCCAGGCTGCCTTCCCCCCGCAGCTGCAGCCGAGCTCGAGCCGGAATACTGGACGCTGGGAAAGCGAGCCGGGGTTGAGAGTTCATCGCTCTCGTGACTTATTATGGAGTCCACGTAATAGTTGCTGAGAGTCCCAGAAATGGACATTCTCGGACATTATCTGCGAAACGCCGCTACTTCACTAAATGGAGAACAAGAAGAGAAACATTATGAGGCTTCCTCTCCTGCCCTCTCTCTGTGTTTCTCCTCTTCTCTTGTGTCTTTGCTCGCTCTCCCCCTCCCTTCCCTCTCTCTCTCTCTCTCACCCTCCTCTAGCCCCTTCCTTCCAAACAACTTGCACACTATAGCGAAACAAAGTGCTGTAGCCTACTGTCTCGGGCTGTGCGCAGGGTTTGTCGGGGTCGGGACTGTGCACTACGCGCAAACTGATTGGTCGGACATTTTCTTCCAGCCTGATAAAGCATCAGTGGAGCGTAAATCAAACCTGCGCGCGCCCCCTTGCTCTCGTTCTTTAATAGATCGCTCCTCTTCTAAATAAATTGTCTTGTTTATGTACAATATGCAAAATGAGCAGTCCGTCCGTATATCCGGTGTGTGTATCTATGGCTGCTGTCAAACTAGACTTCTATAAACCGCTAAATTACGCTCTGCCTCTGGACAGTAAACATGAAATGCAGAGCTGAGACAATAGCCGACAAATAACCGGGCTGGCATTTTATTTATATTTTAGTATTTCAGCTTGAGTCCCGTTGAATAGTGCACTAACCAGTTACTCCAATGCAATCCACACACAAATCACGTCAGGGAGTGCGCATTAAAGGCCCCATTAGTAGAAGTGTCAAGAGTCTGACACTTGAGGCGAGACAAGCACAGAAATATCTTCTCTCCAACACCAGATAGTCAGTAAAATTCACACTCTGTTCAATTATTTACCTGATTTCGGAAGCTACTTGGAAGATTTTCTGTGAGCGGAGCCTCCTGACAGTTTTTTATTGGCAGATTAACAGTAATTTCTGTTAACGAGTGCCATTAAATCAGGCCCTGCGCGGTTATGCCCCTTGTCTTTACAGCGCAAACTACTTCAGCTACTTTTTGGGGTGTTCTAATACCATAATAAAATCCTACACGAGGGCGGCTGCTTTAGTTTTATAGGGCTGATATATAGCCTGCAGTGGCGCACACCGTAAACGCGAGTCGGGCTGTTGTAGCATTACTCCAGGCCGGATGAAGGGAGCTCCTCACTCAGCCGCCGGGCTGCTGCGAGGACACAAGTCGGACCAGTGTTTGGGGTGGTTACACCGGGGCCTGAGTCTGGACGCTGGCAGCAGCAGCAGCTTTCCTCTTTGGCGGACCATACACGAGCCACATGGCTCTGTGCTCAGTCTACAGCCACTGACTGATCAAATAGCTCTTTGGGGTTTAATGAGGAGAGCGAAGAGCAGCCGTAGAAGGGACTGACTGTGAGTCCAGACATTTCACTTCTTGTTGACCTTTACCAAAGTCACCGGGATTGTGTGTCTATTTCTTTATAATTCTCACAGACTTGGAGTCTTGGATTCTTGGGGAAAGGCTCGCTGCTAGTCGGGCTATAAATCCAACCTCCGCGTCGCATACACAGCTTATGCCTTAATTTACGGCGAGTAAATATGAAGTGCGCATTGCCTTCAGTGGACTTACGCCGTTATTTACGAGAATGAAGGCGAGCTATAACAGCTTTCATGCCTGCTGACGGAAATGAGCTAGTCTGCGTTCATTACAGGAGCAGCAGCAAAACAATAATTAATACCATCAATAGTTAAGAATATATTTTAGAAAGAAACGAACAAACGCTGTTTAAAGACTAGTCGCGGATCTGGGGCATAGATTTGCCACTAGAGCCTTAATTCAGCACATTCCTGGCCATTTAGTCTTTCAGGGCGCATCGCCAGCTCATGTGCGCAGCTTTAAGGACCAGACTGAACACGAGCCTAGAAGCGTGATGAGAAGCTGATGTGTCGAATGCGTAATCGATGGTAAGTAATTACGTGGGAGTCATTTTGTGAATTGCAGAAATTTAAAAAATGTCGTTAATGAGATTTAGTCACTAGCAAATGAGCAGATGTGTAAAGGTACAGTTTTTTTGGTGCACTGTGTTCCCGTTGTGTCCCTTAAGCTGCAACTTGTCAATCATTTTTGTTTTTCTCCATCCTACCCTCCACACAACGGTTGTGAGACGGTTAGAGTATAGAAACAGACTTGCTCGGGATATTTTTCAGTCAGAATGGCCTCTCCTCAGACCGCAGGCTGGGGGAATTTTAATTTTCGCAGGGCCTCCGCCCTGCAGGCCGGGCTGCCACCCAGGCAACGCGTTAATTGAAGACAGTGACGCGGAGAAGGCTTGAAAACATTATCTGAAAACCACCTTCATTTTCTACACGTTGCATCACTGCACAGCGCAAATGTAAAGTATAATACTGTGCGTAGCGCTTCCTTGATTGTCCCATGTTTCAAACCTCACATTTGAATCTATGATTCATTCCGCAACTGCATTTACGGCTAAACTGTACAAAACAGATTCACTCTCAAAAGCTCATCATTCAAGAATCATTCAAAGCCTTTAGGAAATCCGGATAAGACACAAAACGGGCTATGCTTTATTAAAAACAAACCATTTTAAGTCCACAAAAGACATTTTACAAAGTTAACTGCCATTATTTTCTGTTCGAACAATGGATTTGAAACAATTCGCCATTGACAAATTCCGGAAAACTCTTAACTTTTAATAAATCCAACGTTGAACGCAAACCAAACAGTTTATATTTTAGCACTATACCATTTGGTTTTGAATCATATGCAGCCGAGTCAGAGAGGCTGAGCTGAGGCCACGACCATCTCTGACATGTGAATTCCAGGCCGTAATTTGCTTTTCCTGGAGCGAAAGCCTTCATTTCCACCAACGACTCTGGATTTAGAAATCATAAATTTAGACCTTATACCTAATTACACTCAGACACGTTCACATGGGGTTTTTGTTTTGAAAGTAAAAAATTGTTGGGATGCAGACGCCACATGTAAAGACGCATTTGTCACATAATTATTAGTTAGAATGCTTAGTTTTGATTGATTTCTACGTCTAGTGTCACAGAAAGCATAAAAATCATAGCAAACATTGCATCCTTGTTTTTTGTTTTGTTTTTTTAACCTAAAGTCTAAAGTGTTGTTGGCCTCAATATTTAACCACTTTAATAAAGTATCCAGTTAGCTTCAAATGCACTGGGGTGTGACGTCAGCCAAATATTCATATTAACAATATAAAATGATAAACTAATATCTGGTCGGCGGTATTTATCAAATTAATAATTTTAACATCCCTACAGTAAATTTGAAATGCAGTAACATCAAATGTACGTAATTCTTATATACATTATTTGTTGTCAAATTTACACTCAATATTAAAACACTTAACATAATTTGTAAAGACATATAGGTTTTTTTGTTCTGATGCAAAAAGCTCAGTCGATACCTAACAGTAATGGATACTGAGCCTGCTAACCTGTGTGATTGATACAGGCTATATATTTTCATAACAGCACATGTCTGGGCCTCGTACATCATCACATTTCTCTGCTGAATAGCTCCAGGAGGCTCCAGGAGGCTCCAGGCTTCTCCCCGAGCCTCTTTAGAGCTCACATGGTAAAGTTGTCTTTGTAAATGAAGTCAGCAGAGAGTAGTTAACGGAGTCTCTGCAACAGCAAGGGAAGGTAGAAACGCCGAATAATGTGTGGCATGGACACTATGTGATTACTCTGCATGTCCTGAGATATCTACGTCCAGTTGGACTGTGAGTGTTTGAGATGATAAAAAACATGCGTGTTGTTACTAGATTTATTTACAATTCCTACACATGAAATAAAAAAAAAGTTCTAAAGAAAGGCAAAGTCACAAAACACATAATTTGCTGAGGTCTGTAACTGTCTTCCCTCATTATTTTTCTTTGTTGATGACACTTTCCATTTCAATACCATTGTCATTAAGAATATGTGAAAAACATTGCCAAAAATGGGAATTCAAAAATGAACAAAGTTTAAATTAACAGCGTTAGTCTTAATGCAAGCCCACATTTCAGCTGTGCAGATTCCCTAGCATGCGTAAGATTGAGTGACCAAGCTTGGCAGACACACAATGAGTCCTTACAACCTTAGCAACTGAGTCTCATGAAGGTCTGGGTTGCTTTGGTTCTTGCTCGTGAACACTTACGGTCATTAAAACCGTGTGCAGTTGAATATAGTTGAATATTTACACCACAGGCAGCTAAGCTAAGCTAAGCTAAGCTAAGCTAAACTAAGCTAAACTAAGCTAAGCGTCCATGTGTCCATGTCAGTTATACTGAGGGTTTTTTTATTTGCTGTGTCTGTTTACGAACCTGCTTACAATAGAATATGTATGTTGTAAAGTCTGCCCATGTAACTTGAAGCATTTTAGCAACATAACTTGTTTACTTCTAAATTAGTGTTACTCTCTCAGAAAATTAATCATTCTTCACCAAAAAAGTAAATAAAGACAAATGCTGCCACCCTGCTTGGGCACTAAAGTTATTGAACTGGATGTGAGTTCACTCCACCTCAGACTCAGATTCTATTGCTTCATATAAGTCAAGTTCGAAAGTACTAGGGCCTAAATTTCCCATGATGCAACAGGATATAATTTGCATGAATTTGCATTCTAAGAACATGATCAGGAGTATCTAGTAGCCAAAAAGAATGTGTTAAGTTGTGAAGCAGGAGAACAATCAAAGGTTTGAAGCTGGTATAAATAAACTTATCTTAATTTAATAATGTAATAATGAAATGTTTGTGGATTCCTGTAAAATGCACCATAAATTTATAGAGTAGAGAGACACCTTTACAGTCTGCATATCAACAACAGTAACGCTGAGAGATTTGGGCAGCTCTAATAGTTTGCTCCACCAGGGCCAGAACCAGCCAGACAGTCGATGTAAGCTGCTAAATGTTAATGTGCTATTAAACGCACTGCAAATTATACAGAAACTCTTGGCTGCTGACACAGGAGAGAGCAAGAGAAAGTAGATTTACAGCTTCATGGCAGCCTGCTGAACTTCATAAAACATACAGTGTTTAAAAGGGAACAGCCAACATTCATCATCACAGCAGCGTCGGCACACGGTTCGTCCACCCAAGTGTAGCTGCAGATACGAGTGAACTGACAGGTTCAGCACAGCAAACAAAGTTACATTATCAATTACAAGGCTGATGCTGGCATTTATCTTCATTAACACACAAATCCTCTCACACTTTGCCATTTTGCAGCCTTGTCCTGTAGGTAAGAGCCACATACTCACCAGCCAATTTCAACATACAGTAGGTAAAGATTTGTCTCCTGTGTAGTGAAAATAACCTCTTCGTTTTAAACCAGTAAGTTGAGATTTTTGTCACTCTTCGCTCCAGTGAATGATGTTCATGATCATTTATACAGGGTACAATGAAATTCTGCAGGCTTCCTCTCTTTTAAATAATTGCCACCTGATGGACAGAAGAAGAAATGGTTACGCTACCAGCTCACAACTACAACGTCCCCATTGAATCCAGCATCGGCACAGACGAGCCTCAGCCAGTCTTAACCATGGTCTCCCTGGACTTGCATGACTTTCCTGCCACTTGGGGCGGACAGAGTCCAAGCACGTCTGAGCTCGACTTCTATCACTGCTACTCAACGAGCTTCAATGTGGAACTGGATGCAAACAGGTGCTGCAGGCTGCATGTGTCCTCTGCCAAGCAGCATTTAAAGGACAGTAAGGTCTGATAAGACGGCCATGCTTTTTTACTTTTATAATTCTTTGGGCAGAACTAAAACCACCAGTGAGGTTTGGATTCAAGATCTAGGAGCTTAGTCAGCATCCTACCCAATACATAACAATGACTTATCGGCAGGATGATGCTGCCTTTAGGAGACGTCAGCCAAAGCCCAGACTTAAACCCCATAGAATATTTGTGGCGAGTTCCAAAATGACAGTTCAAAGACTTGGAACAATTGTTCCAAATTTAGATTTTCAAACTTCTGGGCTTTAGCAAGACTGAGAACTGGAATTGTTTTTGTGGATCACTAAAAATAGACTAACAGAAGAAATGAATGCGTTTAAAATCAAATCTGTGTGAAACAGTTTCATGTAAATACTCTACTAGTAAACTGATAGTTTAATTTATACAGATTACATAAATGAACATCCTTACAGTTTCCTGTAGGGATGTTTTGGCCCTAACTTGCTGTAAAGCAGATTCTCTATTAATGTGTTAATGTGTGTTAATGTGTTCGGTCATGGAGTTGATCCTAAATTCAATTTCGTAGGCTGTGCCTAAATGTTGGTCATGTTTTAATGATACTGGTCAAAACAAACTGTGAACACATAGAGTTGTAATGGCTTATAACAGTACTTTCCCTCATAGGGGTTTAAGGTTGATACAACTGTTTTCAAGCTGCCGTTGGCTCTGTCTGTGAGGCTGCAGCTCTCATACCTAACCCTGTATTTGTTGAGGACAGATAAAACAGTTCCAGTACAGTTCCCATTGCAGCATTTGACCACCCTGTCTCCGTGGGATCACATTCATAGGCTAAAGTGTTTTTCCAATTACGTTGCGGTTGCCAGTTAATTGCTGCCTGGATTATGTTCAGAGGCAACATTTTTTTAATTAATGACATGTTACAGCAGCAGAGTTGCAAGGATGTGGTTGGGCTGGCATAGACCATGCAGGACTGTCGCAGAAGAGACCAGATCGCATCCTCCAGTTTATCTGTAATTAGGTTTACAAACACTTGAATTGAATTAACAAGTCAATGTACACTCCTGCACGTTAAACCAGATCAAGCCCTAAACAGACCCATAAATTTCTGTAATGCTGCTGAAGTCACTGCATGTGAATAGTTTACTTCAACATGAACATATAATCTGGTTACGAATCGTCACAAACACATTTGCTGTGACAAATTAGTTGTATAAACTGTAATTTCCAGGATGCAGCGATGAGTTACGTCAGACGTTTCATCAGAGCCTTTGCAGTCAAAGCTCCCACGCTGTGAAGCTTGACGAACCAGGGTGGGCTCCTTTTCACAGACCTTAAACTGTGTCTCCATTTGGTCCTACAGTGTTTAGTTTATGTGTTTATTTCCATGAAATTGTTATATTGTTTTGGGATTAAAGTGTCACTGAGCCACATTCTTTCTTAAGATGCTAATCTATAACTAAGCCACACATAGAGACAAGCATTGACACCAGGAGTCATCTTAGAGTCACAACTGTCATAGCTGCATTTCAGCTGTGGGTGGAAACCCACACGAGCATGTGGAGCACATGTAGGCTTCACGCAGGCAGGGCTGAAGTCTTCTAGCTCACTTCCACTAAGCTGTAGCCTGGCCTGCTTACATTTACAGGAGTCCTGTGAAGCATTAATCCACTTTCTGTTCATGTTCGGTCATTAGCAGCTCGTGCACGTTCTGTTATCACGCTGTGTGCTTCCTGTTTCACAGAAAGTAAGCCTTACCTCCAGTCATACAGTGATGTAAGCGTATTAGTGAGAAGACGTCCCCCCAGGTGTCGATCTGATGCAGCCAGCGCCCAGCACCCCCTGCAATAACACGTTTCCACCATTTCAGAGCAGAAGACAAGTCGTCTGCCTGTAGCCGTGTTGAGCTAAAGGCGCAGCCACACAATTTAGTCCACCACTGGACTTTTGACTTACTTCAGAGAGGTAATCAGCAGATAATTAGTTTCATCGCAGTTAAAGTTAAAACACTTTACATCTTTGCACAGATAAAATATTAAAATCAACACAGGTTTGTGCACAAATATTTTTAATGTTTTTACTTTTCCACAGCATCAGGCTAAATGGTGTCAAACAGTACAACAGGCTCACAGCCTCCTGGGACGAACAATGTTTGGACATTTGGAATCACATTTCTGTAAACACTGAAAATATTGCCTGCACATCCACTTCATAAGCATTTTTATTCACATAGGACGTTTGCAAAAGTAGCAGATTTAAACAGGCTGCCACTTGCTTTAGCCATTAAATTGTCCTGCAGTATATTAAAAACCAAGTCCAAAATAAAAGCAGACACACATGAGCTCGTGAAGCGTTGGATGAACATGGTTTGCTCCTCTGAAGTCTCAGCGCATTTGGCTGGTGTGAGTCAGGCAGTTTCAGGTTCCTGTGATCTCAAACATCCAGCCCAACAACTTGAAACTACCTACATCACACAGCTCCTGCATGAATCCAGTGAGTCCACTCACTGCAGCTACAGTGAGCAGATCCAACCCCCAACCACACAAGCATTAGAAGCTGATGCTTGGTTATCTTTCCTTAGTCCACACTTACATGTGCAGTCCAGAAAAAGTCAGAGGAACAAAGTCCAGACATGCAGCACATACGGCAGACTGTCAGCCGTCTACTCGTCTTTGGAAAATAAAATAAATGTGTAGTCATTTCTTCTCAAAACAGCATGTTTAGAAATGACATTTTAGTCCGGCCTTCAAAGGAAAGAGGCACAATCCAACACAACCAGCGCTAATTAATTCCCACGGTTTCTGGTCTGGTTCCGAGTGGATCAGTACACGAGGATGCCTGCTCACTCGCTGTGGGTTCTTTGGATCGGTACCCGCCTCATCTGTGGGGTTTGTATAAATGAGCCAGTTCACCGTAATGAATGTTTAGCTTAACGGTAAAACCTCAGGGTTTCTGTCTCTGTGCAGGTTCTGTAGCTGTGTTGTGGCAGCCAACCTAGTCTTTGTAGCGTCACAGTCTCTCTCTAACCCTGAGCAGCTTGCTTTTGTGGCCTAAATCCAAACTGCCGACCTGGAAACCTCCTACTCTGCACATCACATCTTCTACCCATCAGTCACCTTGTTTGCAACTTGCTTCGTGATAATAAATGTCACATGTCAAAAAATATGTGGCATCACAGAATAGTTACTATGTGATTATGTTTACTGCAAAACCATAGTCATGTTTGCACTGCAGCAGCATAAGAGCTTACACTTCAGGAGGCACAGTTGGAGAATTTACACCTACTCTCGACATTCCACTGACTCCATGCCAGGATGCCACAGCCTAAATAACTTTCATCCTGTCTGAACACAGTAAAGATATGAATTATAAATGTATACGGATTATTTGTCATTGTGCTTTGGTTCTATACTGTTTAGGACTTTACAGAATACAATGTTCTTTTATGGTTTTACCTTATTGCCCAAAATGTCTGCAGCTACTGCATCTGTGCAGGGCTGTTTTTCATCCAGTTCACGTTTCCAGCATAACCCAAACATCTAAAATAATGACTGTTTCTTATATGCCAAGAGCCATTTGAAAGACAAATGTAGATCCCTGCTAACTGAATTATAGTCTTAACCGTCACGCGAGTACAAAACCTAAGTCATAAAGTCAGGATTTTTTAGGAAGGCAGTTGCCTTCCTCTGGATATAATCAAACGATTAGAGTGCATGTGAGTGAGTCCAGCAGCAGGAGGTCGGACCGCTGCCGTAAATCATATCTAACAAGTAAAATCCCTTCAGCAGGAGGTTTCTCCTTGACTTAATGAATATCCAACTGTGTGACCCTGATGCTAAATGAAAAGTTTAGAAAGGTTTTCTTTTCTTATCTCAAGCAGCGATATGGTGACTTATGATGAACTTTGTGAAGAAGAAGAGTTGGACTGAGGTCGGCTGACATGTGGATGAAACTGAAGCATTTCTTTTAGCACTGACCAGGATGCCTTAAAAAGAAAACGGGTCATATCTGTTCATTCTTGAAAAACTGGCCACATGCATTTGAAAGACCAAGCCATCAACACAGAGAGAGCCAGACAGGAAGCGCAACAAAGGCAGACTTTCTTTAGGGCATCTTTTGTTGACCACCAATAGGCAATAAAGGGCAATAAGGCTGCCGTAAAACCACACTTCAGTAATATAGACCACTGGTACAACCACCTCCACTTCCTCTAGCCACCAATAAAGTAGTTGGTCAATTACCCCTGTGGTAAAAAGTTAAGGTGGGAAAGAGAGACAGGAAGAAGGAAGAGGCTGCAGACACATGAAGCAAGAGACAGTGTGGCGCTGCAGAAGCGTTGCTGTCTCAAGATGGCGCCTGCAGCCGAGGCTTCCTCCTTCTTTTATTACAGCTCTGCTCGTCTTTCTTCTCTTCCACCTCTTCCTCTTCTCCTTTGTTTCCTTCGTCTCCTCCTGCCTGGTCCCACTCACTCCTTCTGTTTTCTCTTCACTCAGTCATGAGAGCTGCTTTCGTTTACTCCAGCGTCTTTCCTCTTCCTTCTCTCTAACAAAGGGAGAGCAGCTGGCTGTTGCAGAGGAAGTTTAGCCATGAGTTCCTGATCAAAGCTCCACACTGAAGCCATGGTCGCCTCCCTCGTGCGACATAACGACTCACAGTGTCACATTTAGCCTGTGATCTAATGGGATGATGGTCAGGAGGCTCATGGCTCTCTTGTCACAGTGTGCTGAAATTTCCAATTGGTTTTTAACCCTTACACAATTGTTTGCACATGTAGTGCCCCTCACAGCTCATCTCCTCTTTATAAGCTAATTATAAGACGACACTCTTTGAACACCAGTCGGGAAACGGCACAATCGTTAGTCTGTCTGTAAAGAAAAATAAAGAGCAGCCATTAAATGCAGCTCGCTTAGCTGGAGGTCACACAAAAGCGGATTTGGTGTCATTCTAACATCACAACTGCTACATGAACAGGACCAGTGCTACACTTACTACTGCAGCTGCTGCTACTGACACCAAATTAAAGTCAAAATGTGAAAGTAATTTGTGCTGCTTTGGTTCACACGACACGTGTTTGTTTTAATTCCTGCCTCTCTCTCTTTTAATGTTGAGCAACAAGGCAGTGGAAGAAATCAGAAAGCTCTCACAGGAATAGTTCATCAGGAGAAACATTAACATGTTTCCCACAGATTCTGACCTCAAACACAAAATACACATCAGACAAATTCACGTCCTACTGCTGGCAGTGCTAATGCTGTGAATACTGCTACTACCGTGACAATTAGACGCAAAACCTACAGCTTGTTCTGCAGTTTGTCATTTGCGTGTGTTGTATTTTATTGACTTATTTCACACACAGCTAACATCAAGGCATTAGCCAATTATTCCCCACATTTCTGTGTGTTCTCTTATAAAAGATATTAAGGGAATATTAACCTAATTTCTTTCTGGTGTTATCTCACAGTTAAACTGTGTCTGACATGCGCATGGCTTTATTTTAGGGAAAACTGCAGATTTCGATTTTGAAGGAAAGCAGTTCACTAATAATAGCTGTAAATATAATGTGTCACGATTTTTATAATTCTGTTTTAAAACATGAAACAAGCCAGCTATTGCAAAAACGACATTAAAAATCATGACATTGTGAATTATAAAGCTAAATAAAGTGAATATAAGACAGTGGACCTTAAAGCACTTTACTGAAATAACTGCAAAAACAGAAGCCAAGAGATTTTTTATCAAAATCGAAACATGTCACTCAAAAAAAACCCGCTCTTCAAACGCTATATTTTTCTTTGTGAGGTTTAGCAAACTCGGCTGGTGTTTCAAAAAAGACACGATTCGTGAACTCATTGCAATAATTTAATGCACAGTCATATTTACCTGCTTTTATCTGTCAGACAAGAAAGATTGAAATTATTGGTGGTTTGATGGAAAATAAAATTATTGCCAATACTTGTCATTTTTATATATACAGTTACTCCAACAATATGTGTAATTGATTAGGTCTATTACAAAGAGTTAGATCTAAAAAAAAAATCCAACGTAAGCGAATATAAAACGTGTTTCTGTATTTATACCATAGTTCCGGCGTAAATTATGTTTAACAAATTTCCCACAGTTTTGATGGTGATTAGTTTTTAAATTATATGCTGATATCAACTGAAATAAACAAACAAACAAATTTGAATTTTCAACAATCTTCACAATCCCAGCTAACACCGTGGTTTCCTGAAACTTTTCAGATAATTAATAAAGTAACAAACCAGAAATCGAGTAGCTTCCTGCTTAGCGTCTTGCTCGTCATTAAGCGCAGAATAAAAGACACAAACTCACCCTTAGGAAGACGGACACACTGCGTCGCACTTGTTTTGATCACCTGAAAAGAAGAAAACATCTGGATGTTAAAAGACGTGGAGGCACTCGCTGCAAAACGTGAAAAGCACCGGAACAAGAACGATGCGCTCCACCTCCTGGAGACACCGAGGGCTTCAAAACATGCGGCTTCTCTGGTCCCACGTCCCTGCACACGCCTCGGTCTCTAAACGCCTCGTTTCTCACCTTGGAAATTAACCCGAAGATTAGAAGATGCAGCGCAGACCCCAGATGACAGGACTCAACGGACACACGTGAGAAAACGCGTCCGAACAGATTCCCAGTGATGTCCCGCTGTTTGTCCCACTGTCTTCAGTCCTCGTCTGCAGTAAAAGGTTACAGAGCCGCAATAGCTGGACAGTAAGTGTTTGACCATGTGACTGATCCAGCTGACAGCGATGCAAGTTGAGGCTTTTGTGTGAACTGTGTGCGTTTGCTCACGCGTTGAACCGCTTCGTGCTCCGGTGTCTGCCTGGGCCGACACGACGCCCCTGGACGAAAACATGGACGAAACACAGACAGTCGTATTTTAAAGCTGGATAAATACTTCATTACAAGCAGTAAACACGACATATTTCAATAACGACGTTTTTATGCTGTAAAAAATCCAACAGTCACAACCCGAGAAGCACATTTTATTAGCTTGTTTTATTTGACATTATATGCATTTAAGTTTATCTTATGTGTCAACATTTCAAATACTAAGATTTTATAACTGTCAGAAATGATCAGATGTTTATTTAAACATACACAGAAAGAGGCCAAACCTTTACATATAACACGTTTAATAATAAGAATGATTTTGTGCTATTGAAGATGTTGAAGCTTCAATAGCACAATTATTATTTCATAATTGAAAACTGAAAAACTAAAATGTAACTAAATATATTTTTATCTGAAATGCCTACATATACGCGTAAATACACGAGGATTCTATAAACCAAAAAAGATAAGGGAACAAAAAAAGACTAGAGTCAAAATATTGTCTCACATCTCACGTGAGACATTGTGTTTCTGACGTTCGGAAATATTTAGTTCATATGAAGTTTGAAGAGAAAGCAGCAAGTAGACATTAAATTAAATTCCTCTTTATTGGCTGGCGTTTAACGTGGGATCATATCAGCTGTATACAACGTCATCGGTCGGATTTTCGAGCAGCTCTCCGGAGACATGTGGTTTGTGCAGATGGCTGCTCTGCAGCAGGAGGAGAACTACAGATTACAACCAAATGCAGTGTTTTGTGTTTGGACATATCTGGTCGGTTTATGACTGTAGGCTCCAATCTGCATGGAATGATGCGTTAATATCCAACGGACCACGAGCCATCGACACTGTCCCAGTTTGGCACAGGGACGCAGACAAAGCATGACTTTAATTATACAGCAATCACTTCTAATCTGAGATTATGATGACCACCTACGGCTGTTCGTGAAATACATTTAGAATTCACAATAGAAAATAAACAGTGTGTTTGTTAACATAAGCGATTATTAAATAAATAGGTTGGTGCGCACACATTTAAATTAAAGCCCCTCTGCTGGACACGGAGAGAGGACGATTCAGCCCTGATGGAGCAATAAATTCATTTGGTGGTGTGCGCGTGCGTGCGTGTGTTTGTGAATGAACGCCTCGGTTTGTCTTTTAGAGCCCACAATAAAACGAAACAAAGTCAAGCCAGAAAATGCAACACGTCCTGGGACAGACAAGAAAGACAGGCGGAAGGTTCACCTTGTCTCGCCCCCACCCCCACGCCAGCATCAGCCCCCAGTCACTCACCCACTTCCTGCTGTCATGGCCCAGCTCGCTGCCATCCCTGCGCTCTGTCCATGTTTTCTGCTCCATTCCTTCCAAATGTCGCAGCTTCCATCTGCTGTCAAATCACTGCTGTTGAACTCTCCCTTCGCCGTCTCCAGGCCGTCCTCCCTTTGGGTCTGGGACAGAATGACATCCGTCGCTGCTTCCTCCTGCCGCTCATCGGGGGACATCAACGCCGCTCGACTCTTCTGTCTCCGCTTCCGCGTCGGTGTTTAATCGTAATGTTTTCATCCAGAGAACGTCGCAGGAGGATGTGAGCTGGGGGATGGTTGTGCTTTATGCAGCTATAGTAAACTTGTTGTGGTGGGTTGTGCTTAGTGAAGGGTCCGCAGGCAATGACCGCACCTCGCACGGGGACGTGCTTCAGACCTGCTGGTGTGGGTGTAGGTGTGTTGGTGCCGCAGCAGGTGGCAGGACACCGCTGGTCCCCACATCAAGGTTTCATGCGGAGGGAGGCGGTACGGAGAAGTTCCACCATTGATGAGACGAGTGGACAAGTTTGCTGGTTAAACATTGGCAGAGAAGAAGAAGAAGACGAAGAAGAAGAAGAGGGCAAACTGCGTTGACACTGTAAGTCGTCCCCAAATAATCGAAATTTCAGAGCCAGGCCACGCCCCAAGTTGACGAACCCCTTCCTTCCTTTCTTTCTTTCTTTCTTTCTTTCTTTCTTTCTTGTTGATCAATTAAATCGCTCTCTGGCCGTATTTCACTGTTACTTCAAATGGGAACCACTCGTGTCGCAGAGCCTGGAAGTCAGGCGGGAGGCCGAGACAGAGGCAGCCCAAGCTGTATCCAATTACTTTTAGTGCACTTTAGAGCAGCAGTCCGTTGTGGAATTTCCCCTCCGATCGGTTTATTTGTATGTTACTGGGGAAAGCAGGGATTCACTGACAAGAAAAGTCAAGTTGTTACCCAGAGAGACGTGGAATCAAAAACACCATTGATATTACACAAAAAACAAGGTTCAAAGAACATCTTATTAACAGAGTTGATATAATCATATTTAGTCTGACCTGTGTGTGATAACATCTTCTGGAAAGTGCTGAATCTGTTCAGATGCTACAATAACTGCAATAAGTACAACTGAGTCCTGACTGCAAATGGGGCGGGCCTGGTGCAATACACACCTTCTGCCTGCAGGCGCCGCTGTTGTCACACCACATTCAGCTACATTGTCAAGTGCAGCATTACGCGATGTTGAGACCTTTGTACATGGTCATTTTGATTTCTGTGGAAATTTACATCTGCAAATGTCAAACAACACGTTATAAAACATGCATGTATGGATGTAGGTTACTGCACCAATTCATTATAAAAATTACAGAGATATTAAATATTAAACCAAATCAAATCAAGATCTGACTAAAATATTTACTTGACTAAGTGTTTGGTATATCTGAAAGACACGTGAGCTCCAATGCAGAGAGAATGAAAAGTGGAAAACACAAATAATTCATAATTAATTAATAAACAATTAACACATGACTCAGTATTATGCATATGTCAGTTTATTGCTATTTCATAGTTAATAGTTAGTTAAGTCCCATGATATAACACACAACATTTTTTCTCAGATTCATATTTACATGCTTTTCTATACAAACTTTGCATCAATTTGCTCAAATCAAATGAAACATGCTTCAGTCCAACACGGGCCACAGTCAAAGTCCAAGTTTGTGCAAAAACGGTCCAGGTGTATGTCAGTATATTTTGGTTTTATTTATTATACACGTGTGTTTGATGCAGTAAATTCATGGCTTCCATTTCAATGATTATCCTTGATAACGACTTACCGTGTCTGACCTTTCTATTCAGCGCGTGTTGGATTTACACTTCCCATAATTACAACCACAATAAACCATTGATATTGCACAAAGTGACAGTTGTGCATAAAATGAAACATAGCCTTTGCCAATAAGTGATCGATAAAAGCACACGGCCACGTGCAAGCTTTGGTGTATTACAACGCTTCCTGTTATACAAATCTACACAACAGAAAATCTAATAAATTGGAGGGAACATTGTCCTGTTGTTTACAAAGCAGTGTCAGCATTACACCATGAATGCAGCACGTTCAGGCTTGGCACCGTTAAATCTGCGTCTGCCTGATTATCACGTAACACCACTTCTGGCCATACTGCTGCTGTTTGCTGGTTTTGGACTGTGCTAATCTCAGCTGCGTCTGGGTCCCACATGGATGGCGAGTGAAGAATAAGCTGTAGCGCTTGGGGATGAGCGCGCATGTGGCGCCCAGATAGGCCTCAAGACGAACCTCGCATCACTTTCCGCACTGATCGCTGAGATAATGAGTCAAACGTGTCTGTAAACGGACAAGCGAAAACGTTTGTCTGGGAAGTAAGTCAGAGTGACTGACGGGGACTGAGCGCTGCAGGTTGGATGACACAGGATGAGGCGTCTGTGTGAACAACCTGCGGGTCAAACACTTCTTCAATTCTTTCTCCACTTCTCCGGCGTTTTCAAAGCTGGATTGTTAGGCCCTGCCTGAAGAAACGACTGGTGTCTGCGCATGTGCCAGTGCACGTGGTGCACAGAGAGGACCCGTCTGCTTTCAGATATGGCATTCCAATGGCTCCCATCACGTCCACCCTGCCCAATAACTGGTTACCATGACAACTGGGCCCCAGATTGCTATAAAGGTTTTTTATAGCACGGGAAAAGGCCCGCGTGTGTGTCACTGGGAGGAATGGCAGGGAAGGAGCGGAAGGAGATTGCGCTCTATCACTGTAATGTCTTCAAACATTGTTTCCAACATAACGAGTCACAGGGGCATTGAGGCTTATTTTATTAATTCGAGCCAGCGAGCGCATTATGAGAATTAAACCATATTTATGGGTCTGGATTTGCATTAGTGCGGCAACTTTGTGCTTCTGAAGGTCGAGGTCGATTTGGATTAAATGCGTTTCCCTCAGAGCAGATCAATAGTGTGAGCTGCAAAGTTTTACCAGTTCAACCTCCAGCGCTCTTTGCACTGGACCAAGGGGAATGCAGAATAAAATCCACAAAGGGAAGGAACACAACTATTAATGCCTCTGCATTAGGCTGAGCAGCGCAGATGTCATATGTGTGAAACTTACAAGCGAAGCTTTAATGACTGAACCAATGCCTAGTCAGCAAGTTGTTCCAATATAATGTAGTGGCGAGTTAGTGAAAAATAGAATTGGACAGAATATATTAAAGAAAGTAAATTTATTCGTTCTGTGTCTTCACCACATGTGGTGACGCTGCACGCTAAGCTCGTTTTACCAAAACCAGATGCTCTCTCCCTCCTTTGGACACGAGGCTTATCTGAATAGCACAGTCACAAGAGCAGAGCAGATTTCCTTCATGCCAAATGCGTCTGCTCAGTTATTTGAACATTTTCAGAAATGTGTGGGTGTTTGTGGGATGGAGAGACATCTGGATCGCCCCCAGTCAGCTCATGAGGCTTGTTGTTCGTTTGACCAGCTCGGAGCCACGTGGTTCAGCGCGTTACTGACCTCAGTCTCTTTGTTGCAGCCCTTTTCAGATGTCCTGGCTTTCGGGTGGTAGTATGTGGTGAAGGTTTGTCTCTTAGCACCTTTACTCTTGTATCATCTGAGATTTTTAAGTCAGTGAATGATATGTAAAGGGAACTACTGCAATATCTGTAGATGGCCAGCAGACGGCGCCGTGGTTCACTCTCTAAAGCAGCTGTGTCAGACCAGTTAAACGATGCTATAACGCAGCACTGTGTCAATCAATCAATCAGCAGTTCCAATTGGTTTGCATCACTCTTAAGATCATGATTCATCTGCGTTATATAAATTCAACAGGGAATGTTTATGCTGTGATGTGAAACCCAGGACATGCATCCAGGCATTTCAGTTTTAAGGTGAAAGGCTCTTTGTGTGAGCCCTTCGCCACCCACCTCTAACCCAGTCTTTTATTCATTTCTGTCTCCCAGGATGCACCAGGCTCCAGGCTGCGGCTCTTTTTACAGTTTCGTATTTCACCGGCTCTTTTATTGCAACCGACAGACAATTAAAGTCCGCTGAACACACGCTCGCTGCCCGTCCGCAGGCAGCGGCTCCATAAAAAGCGGCTTTCTGTGAAAAACGAGCAGCCGTGCCATGACTGGGAGGAAGAGCAGAGGCAGATAGAGAACCCAGTGATGCCTTATAAAACCAAAGACCCCGCAGAGCCCACTCCAAGCGCGTCCCGTTTGACCTTGGATTCAGTCAACGCGCAGCTCCGGCACCACACCTGAGCCGAGACGTGGCATCCCGCGCTGGGGTTGACCTTAGCCCCTAAGGCCTCCAGGTAAAGCCTACAAGCACAGTTTACAGTGATGGGCGCTGAAAACACGAACCATGGGCCATGTGATATTTGCCAACTTCACGGTGCAGTCGTGGTCCAGTGTGGAAGGTGAACGTCTGTCTGAGTGTGGGTAGCTGCGTACAGAGCTATTTGGTTGATAGGAAGAACACGTTTAATGAAAAACTAATTAAAAAGCAGTCTCTGACACACACAAGCAACTCGAACGTGACCTTATTCACCTTCTTTCATTAGTGATCATAAAAACAACTGTGGCCGTTGTTGTCATCAACCTGCGCCCAATGTAACATCTGAACCTAACTTCATGGTCCAGTGTTTGCTGGTTGACACGTTTCAGGCATTGCCGTCCTGGGACTCGATCCCAGGTTCTGATGTAAGAAAAGCTCCCTGGGATGCAGCTCTTCATAGCGAACACTAGGTGGCGAGAGAGGACCACTGGCCACTAAGCGGTACTGCTCCGAGCTACTGGGCTACTGAGTCAGAGTCACTTTATGAGATTGCTGTGATGTGTGAGGCAGAAACACGTCTTGTGACATGTGTACTGACACTTAATGTTATTGATAAATGCAATTTGAACAACACATCTTGATGAGGAAGTGCTGTGATACCTTTACCAGTCATTAGACTTGGTGGTAGGATACTCATTGAAAATGTCTGTCCCTGAATGAATGAATGTGTAGAGCAGAGGCCCACTACCTGCAAACACAGTGTATTCCAGTGAAACGCCAGCGTGCTAATGCAACTTTATTTAAAATGACCATAAAAGCCTTGTTATGTTACTACCTGAAACTAAAACCTAAATGTGAGTCAAATACAACAGGCCGTCCTGCAGCCTGGAGCAGAGGCCTGTGGCTGGGTAGAGGCGACCAGGGGGAGCCTGGGCAACTTGTGACCAGCTGTAACCAGTTGTGGCTGGACTCTAGCTGTCAGTTTATGACCACGCAGAGGAAGCTGCTCTGTGGAAAACACTGTCCTGCCTTGTTTGCATACTCTGCATCTGACTTATTATTTAGATTTGGCCCGAGAGTCTCAGGGGGCTGGAGTCGAACCCTGTCCGGTTCACCCTGGACGTGTGCTGGTCCGTCGCAGGGCCGCACAGACGTCACTCACACCTACGGTACCTACATTTTAGAACCTCCAGTCAATCTGACAGCTTGTGTCTGTGAGAGGAAACGACACAGCGAGCACATGCAAACGTCTCACCCTTCACACCCAGGGTGACCCCAGAGCCACAACACCAAGCTAAGCTGAAAGCCCTGACATTCATCATCACCTGAATATTCTCTTCACTGCAGTTGTCATGTGATACTGTACATGACCAGCTTGGATGAGGTTGAAAGCTGATAAATCAAAAGCTGATACTATTTGCTTTCAGTGATGAACTAAATTGGTGAATATCAAATTCACATGTTTGACACTTACCTGTACAACCAGCATTCGCGTTGCACAAATTACTTCAGAAAAAGGTTTTTGAAACATCACAGAATATTTGTTGAGTTGCCTCATGCGTATGTTGGTATATATGCAGACTTTTATTTTCATTAGAATGTATAACAGTTTATTTGTTATATGCTAAAATTAGTCCAACTGAAAAGTCTGTTAACATGCTAGAAATACAATTTTTATTTGTTGTTGGTAAATTAAAAACACATGAACAACTTTCATAACATAAATGAAAACCACCAGCAACTGTTTGTGATTATGATGTCAAGAGATAATCATAATTCTTTATTCTGAGTTTCTTCAATTAGCAGCAGTCGTAACACACACACACAAGGCTGTTGATAAACCACCCAGGTGGAAATTTTCTCTTCTCTAAACAGAGTTTTATGGGAGTAACAACATGGCATCAGAGCAGGAAGTGACTCTGGGGTCAGCTGATCCTGCAGACATCTGCTTTCTATCACCATGCCAACACCATCTCTGCGTCTGCGTAGCAGTGTCTGCTAGGAGCGATGGCATGAGCTGATAGAGAGCATACCAAGTTGATACTTCGTCCATAATATAAATGGTATTACAGTCTTTTCTGTTGTAAGGCCTGTCTATCTAGCATTAGCAGGTTTTTACTACAGGGCTGTGTAGTGTAGGTACAGCATCTATTTAAACTTG
Organism: Macropodus opercularis; assembly: GCA_030770545.1. Taxonomy (NCBI): domain Eukaryota; kingdom Metazoa; phylum Chordata; class Actinopteri; order Anabantiformes; family Osphronemidae; genus Macropodus; species Macropodus opercularis. The sequence continues at coordinate 2,155,641 of CM061096.1, read as the reverse complement.
TCAAAAGGCTGCAGGATAGAAGAGTCTTGAAACGAGCTGCACATACATGGACATAAGACCCGAAGTGTGTTGCTCACATGTTCGAACATACGTCACCCACAGTCAGAAAGATGTCTGCACTGGAACAGAGGGCGCTGAGCCCAGACGCGTGTCAAAATTTCAGCTGCTACTGCAAAGATTTGCACTGTTTCAAAGGATAAGGTGCTAATTTAGACTTAGTGGTTATAAGGTTTCATGACAGCAGACAGTGATAACAACAAGTAACTGAGTCAAATGAGGGGGAAAATGCGCCTGGATGAATGGCACCGTGCAGAACGTCGTACAGAACACAGCTCCACCTCTGGACTGAACAACCAAGCTGCACACCCACGTTTATAAGGTCAACATGATTGTATTTTGGCTGCCAGTACATTTGCTTGTTAGCTGACTTTGGGATGAGAGCAAGTTCTTTTTCTCTGCGTGGTCCTTCTCACAGTCCTCAGTGTCTGCATGTATGTTCGTGTTCTGTTGCGTTAACCGAGCACATTCACTCCTACTGTTAATTTATTTTGTGATGTACAAACTGAAAACATTTGGGATTGGGATGGAAACATAAACATGTACCTTTCATTTGCTGGCACTGGAAACATTTAACAACATATTGATTCGTGTGGGGACAAGTATTAGAACACTGACTGTGGTCTTCAGGTGAGTCTGGTCACACTGACTGTACAATGAAAAGGTCGAAACCGTGACCGGTTCTGGACGTGACAGCTCCATTTCTGTGGAAAAAAGGAAGTTATTTGGAATCTGAGAAAAAATGGAAAAGGCACTGCACAAACACTGAGCACATGCAATACAACAATTTGGAATGTCATGAAAGAGACAGAAGCCACTGGAGTATTAAGTAACGTATACAGAACGAGTCGGCCAAGAAAAACAGCTGATGAGAGAAGCTCTGTGAGAGCTAAGAAAAACCGACTGACCAGCTGAGTCTCAGCTGCAGAGTGACTGCCACCAGCAGCATGAACACGTGAAAGCGGAGCCTAGTTGGACTCACTCTGACGGCAAATTGCACCTTCTCTGTTTATTTCATCTAATTGTGTTTTCACAGTCACTTGTAATGAGTGAGTGCATTTGAGGACACGTCCATTTGACTGGAAGCACTGAGCTCCAGTTTCCTACAGGCCCGGTTAGAAACTACTGCTGCACACAAACCATAAACGTGAGAAAGATCAGGAAGACTGTGAGTAGATGAACATTAGTCGCCATGTTGTGAACATCACACTCCCTCAGTGTTTATTTGAAGGGTCCAGTGCTCAGGCCAACCACCATCACCAGGCTTTAAACTGGCCGAGACCCTGCTTCTGTGGCTCCTTGAGGGATGCGCTGCTTCAATCAAGAACTGCTGCTTCAGTGGACACTTTTAAAAAACATCTCAGAATATACTTTACTTTCAGGCTTTTCTAGCTTGACCAGAACCTGAAGGCCTGAACCAGATGATGTTGTTTGTCTTGGACTGTTCTAATTTCCTCTCCTCAGTTTTCACGTCAAGCTCTTCGGTGTGAAAGGTGCCAGACAAACAAAATGTATTTGATTCATCTGTAGCGTTAAGTTTCTGGTGAGGGGAACCTGACGACTCAGACACAGCTTCCTGTAGGTTTAAAAAGTGACTAAGCTGCTTGGTTTAACACGCTTGAAAAGAAGAACAGTTATGTTTCTGCGTGAAACATTTTATTTTCATTTGCGCCGCTTCAAAATAATTAGGTCATGTTTGTACTTTACAGTTTTTTTATTACATATCACAAAACCTGCCACATTTCTTTCTGCTTTTTATTGGCATGTTTGAAGACGCGCGGCTTTTCTACGTTGACTCTGTGGCGTTAAAACCTTCAGTCCGCCCTGCAGCCAGGCTCCCCCCTCCCCCAGGCCACTCCAGGCCATTCCAGGCCAGACAGGGGGGCAGACTACTAACTGTTTACAAGCTGTCTGTCTGTCTCAAGTTCAACTGCAAAGTCCAACCTGGGAAACAAAAAGACAGTCCGCAATGCAGACAAAGGCGGAGGAGGAGGAGGAGGAGGAAGGGGCGAGGCGGGAGGTGGTAAAAACTACGGTAAATGTGTGTGTGAGGCAGGGGGTGGGGGTCTGCTGGACATGAACTTGAGACAGAAAAACGAGCCTCCGTCCTGCATTCCTGCTCTAGTGTCCTCTGGGGAGCTGTGCGTGTGTGCGCGTGTGTGTAGAGGATTTGGATTCTGTTCGGTTCTGCTCGGTGCTGAGTAGGAGGGACGCGGGATTTAAGGTGGAACCAGGTGCAGGTCTCTGTCTGGCAACCGAGCGACGCAGAGCCAGACAATTAAACTCACCTTTCACTTTTGTGTGTCATCACCTGCAAATGGAACATGAACTTTTAAAAATGGAACATTGCGTAACACCAGCTGACACATAGTCATCAAGTTAACTTTTGATACTGTTCTATTCAGTCTGGTGGACTGATTATTATTGACAGACTCACTGTATATTTATTTGACTTGTTTCACCCAAGGCCACTGTTTGCGTGTTTTCGTGTACAGATGCTGGTCGTGCAGCGGTTCCGTTCCGCCGCTCTGAGCTGGGAGGTTCTGTTGGTGCTTCTTAAAGGTGTTCTCGTGTTTTACAGCATTGTTTGATGTTGATCGGTTCCTCTGCTGTCATTCTTTCGAGTCATCCGTTCGTTCTGTTCAGCCAGTGTGTGGACATCGTTCGCTCAGCTTCGTGTTTGCAGCCACTGTGACCGTCCTGGTCCGGGTCTGTCTTAAACACGTGGCTCCATTTGTTCCGAACCCATTCATTTGATTTAGGATAAATGTATTTTAACTGCGAGCAAATCCCAGAACAACAGCTTCTGTACAGTGAGATGCGTCTGTAACGGATCCAGAACCTGCCTTTAGTTTATTTGCGTGTGGCAGCTTTAGAGTCTGGATTCCTGCCCTGTTACCACGGAAACACCACCTCCTGTACACGACCACTGGGAAGCGTCCGTCCAGTGTACAGCATCTAACTTATTTAAATAGTGAATGGTGCGTCTCGGCCTCGGCTCACACTTGTTGTGGTACATTTCTTTTCGGTGTTTTTTTCAGATTTTCTATTGTTTAATGTGAAAAACAAAAAACTTTCAATTTCAAATTACAGTTTGGTCACATGGAGATGTGTTCGGTCAGACTACTGGGAATGTGCCTGCTTGTATTTCTGTAATTTATTGAATTGGATTAAATTCTGACTCGTTCAGTGTTTTGGTTCCGTTTTGTTGTGCCTGTGGTTTCTGAAGCACATTTTGAAACTGTTTTCATTTGCCTCTTTATGTCGGTCTGAAAATGTAACAGAATGAAACTGGAATCAGACTAATACAAGTTTAGTTTGTTCTGTGAGCGAACAGCTTCTGCAGGCAGGAGTGTTTTACCATCAAAAGGTCAAACGTGCCATCGCTGCTCTGCTTTGCTTAGTTTCACTCGTTGTTGATATAGACTGGCAGTAATGCAAAGACCCACAGTGCGAATCCTCAGAGATGCCATTGGTTATATCTGAAAACATATATTTGTAATATATATCCATGTGAATATTTGTTGCTGTGCATAATAGCGTTTTTTCTGTGGTTTGACTGGCGATGGAGTAATTTAATAGTCCAAACAAACAAACTAAGATCAACCTTTTACTAATACTGTTGCTCATAGCATCACATTGAGTCCTGATAAATGAATACACTGTTTCTAAGTGAGATCATTTTACTGTTACTTTACTTTTAGTGAAGTTGGTTCAAATAACGACCTTTTAGGATTAGCAGACCAACGGAACCTGCTATGGAAAATGTTCATGAGCTTGATTAAGCTTCTAATACTAACATCGTATTAACTGCATCACAGTCTCTGATGCCTCAATGTTTGCGCAACGTCACTGAAGTCATTTACATTTTATTTTAATTTCATGCCGTTGCTGCTACTCTGCGACAGAATACAAGGTAAAATACAAGTCCGTGGAAAACTAGATGATTCTGCCCCTTCACCCCAGCAGATACGTTACCGATAAACTAGAACAATAAATATTTGGGGCTTTATTTTATATTTAACATGGCGGTGAACGCGTTTAATGTGTAAAAAATGCAGAGAAATATTTCATGAAGTGAAGCAATGAGGGAAAACGTCATGTCCCTAATATTAGCGCGTTGGATCCGTGTGGGTTTCTGTCTTGTAAGTGAGGCCACATGCATCGGGTGGTGCGGCTGGGCTGGCAGGCCTCCACCTCCTCCTCTCTCTGGTATTTGGACTAAAGGGAAGAATGAGCTTTATGAGCTTCAGGGCTTCCGTCAGTATTGTTGGTTTTAAAGGAGGACAGAGACGGACCAGTAAAACAGAGTCAACAGGCCAGCAGAGCGCACCGCCGTTTGTCAAGTTCAATGTTAATGTTTAACGGTCCGACACACACGCACACACACACACACACACATAGGAAGAAATGTAATTCACTATCAGAATAATTAAAACATAGATTGGCTTTTAATTGATATTCATAAAGCTGTGAATTAACCTCACAAACCATAAATCCCTGTGTGTTCCCCTGAGCAGTCACTGCTGGCTACTTCTGTTTTACCCTGTTTAAAAGTTCCAGTTGGAGGTTTCACTTTTAGAAGAACATGAAACTCGTATTTAATCAACAGGGCACAGCCAATAACGCGCTTCCTTCAAATCCCCACACTCTGTATTCTCTATCATGTAAAACCAATTAGTGCTGACGTGCTTTAATCCTCTCTCGGTCCATTCCTCTGTTTGCGTTTCATACTTAACGCACATGCGCGTTTTGATTTTATTTCTATATCAACAGACTTTTGCAGTTCCAAAAAAAGTTCCTCAAAAAGCTTCTTCTCTATTTTCCAACATTACTATTAAACGCTGAAAAAGCGGTGGAGAGCGTTCAATGCGGGCCAGTGTTTTAGTTTATGTTCTCGGTATTTTAGTCCGCATGATGCTGTAAAATTATATCTCGAACAAGGTATTTTTAAAACAGCATCGCTATTATTCAAACCACGTCTTTCTCGTATTTACCAACCCGAGCGTTCTAGTATTTACTAGTATTTAAACAACCCTAGTAATGGGTTCTAGTATTTACTAGTATTTAAACAACCCTAGTAATGGGTTCTAGTATTTACTAGTATTTAAACCAACTCTAGTATTTGGTTCTAGTATTTAAACAACCCTAGTATTGGGTTCTAGTATTTACTAGTATTTATACCAACCCTAGTATTGGGTTCTAGTATTTACTAGTATTTAAACAACCCTAGTATTGGGTTCTAGTATTTACTAGTATTTAAACCAACTCTAGTAATGGGTTCTAGTATTTACTAGTATTTAAACCAACTCTAGTATTTGGTTCTAGTATTTAAACAACCCTAGTATTGGGTTCTAGTATTTACTAGTATTTAAACAACCCTAGTATTGGGTTCTAGTATTTACTAGTATTTAAACCAACTCTAGTATTTGGTTCTAGTATTTAAACAACCCTAGTATTGGGTTCTAGTATTTACCAGTATTTAAACCAACCCTAGTAATGGGTTCTAGTATTTACCAGTATTTAAACCAACCCTAGTATTGGGTTCTAGTATTTACTAGTATTTAAACCAACCCTAGTAATGGGTTCTAGTATTTACTAGTATTTAAACCAACCCTAGTAATGGGTTCTAGTATTTACTAGTATTTAAACCAACCCTAGTATTGGGTTCTAGTATTTACTAGTATTTAAACAACCCTAGTAATGGGTTCTAGTATTTACTAGTATTTAAACCAACTCTAGTATTTGGTTCTAGTATTTAAACAACCCTAGTAATGGGTTCTAGTATTTACCAGTATTTAAACCAACCCTAGTATTGGGTTCTAGTATTTACTAGTATTTAAACCAACCCTAGTATTGGGTTCTAGTATTTACTAGTATTTAAACCAACTCTAGTATTTGGTTCTAGTGTTTAAACAACCCTAGTATTGGGTTCTAGTATTTACCAGTATTTAAACCAACCCTAGTAATGGGTTCTAGTATTTACCAGTATTTAAACCAACCCTAGTATTGGGTTCTAGTATTTACTAGTATTTAAACCAACCCTAGTATTGGGTTGTAGTATTTACTAGTATTTATACCAACCTTAGTATTGGGTTCTAGTATTTACTAGTATTTATACCAACCTTAGTATTGGGTTCTAGTATTTACTAGTATTTATACCAACCTTAGTATTGGGTTCTAGTATTTACTAGTATTTAAACCAACTCTAGTATTTGGTTCTAGTGTTTAAACAACCCTAGTATTGGGTTCTAGTATTTACCAGTATTTAAACCAACCCTAGTAATGGGTTCTAGTATTTACCAGTATTTAAACCAACCCTAGTATTGGGTTCTAGTATTTACTAGTATTTAAACCAACCCTAGTATTGGGTTGTAGTATTTACTAGTATTTATACCAACCTTAGTATTGGGTTCTAGTATTTACTAGTATTTATACCAACCTTAGTATTGGGTTCTAGTATTTACTAGTATTTATACCAACCTTAGTATTGGGTTCTAGTATTTACTAGTATTTATACCAACCCTAGTAATGGGTTCTAGTATTTACTAGTATTTATACCAACCTTAGTATTGGGTTCTAGTATTTACTAGTATTTAAACCAACCCTAGTAATGGGTTCTAGTATTTACTAGTATTTATACCAACCTTAGTATTGGGTTCTAGTATTTACTAGTATTTATACCAACCCTAGTATTGGGTTCTAGTATTTACCAGTATTTATACCAACCCTAGTATTGGGTTGTAGTATTTACTAGTATTTAAACCAACTCTAGTATTGGGTTCTAGTATTTACTAGTATTTAAACCAACCCTAGTAATGGGTTCTAGTATTTACTAGTATTTAAACCAACCCTAGTAATGGGTTCTAGTATTTACTAGTATTTAAACCAACCCTAGTAATGGGTTCTAGTATTTACTAGTATTTAAACCAACCCTAGTATTGGGTTCTAGTAGTTATTATACAAATTCTAGTATTTATTATTTATATTATTATTTATTATTATTAATAATAATACGTAACTGGCGTGTGTGAGGATTCTATAATAATTATTCAGCCCTGTCTGACCGGCCTGTAATATGTATATATATATATATATATATATATATATATATATATATATATATATATATATATAATTGAATGCTCACAAACGGCAGTTACGTATTGTTATTATTAAATACTGGAATTGGTATAAGAACTAGTAAATACTAGAACCCAATACTAGGCTTGGTATATATATATATATATATATATATATATATATATATAGCCTCATATATATACTATATATATATATATGTATATATATGAGGCTGAGGCAGCATGTACCGGCAGCATTAGGATAGTAGGACTATAGGGGAGGAAACCTGCTGATGGCAGCAGATGTGGGGGGGGGGGGGGGTCCATCAGACCAGTCAAGTCAAAAGTTGTAAAAAGTTAGTCAAAGCCGAGCTATAGCTGGAGAAGCCTCAAGGTCAAGGGCTTCTCTCTCTCTCTAACAAACACACACACACACAATGTCACCAGTGTTGGCTGCTTCCATTTGAAACCAAATAATTAGCTTCATAGAGACAGAATCAGATCAGACCCGTGTAAAGTTTTCTTTGCGCTATTTTCTTTTTAAAGCGTTTTTAAATTATTGAGAATATTTCAACCAACTTTGTTAGCAGCTAACGTCAACTATAGTTTCTCTCTCTGTCTTGGTCCAATTGTTTTGGAAAATATGAATGTTTAACTGAAGACCTGTAGGCGACAGAACCAAGCAGTTTGTCCGATCCAGTCTTTCACATTGCACCGGTTAGACATGAGACTAAGAATGCGAACACTCGGCTGAGTGGCTTCGGGTCTATACCAGCCTGTGAAACGTTGTTGTGGAGATGTTCCACTCGGAGGCCAGATCCACGTGTGAATCCGCGGCCTCATAAACACTTTGAAATTGCATGAGAAGTTCGGATTGTTCTGCAGTTTGTCCATTTCGCACTTCGTCTCCCCTTGGTTTGAGCCACACGCGGACCTGTTTGCACATTTTACGGGCATAGTTGAGCAGAACATTAATTTAAGCGCATAATTCCAAAGTCGCCAGTCTTCAAAATATTAAGATATAATATCTATCGGAGACTACACCAGGATTAAAAGAATTTATTAAGTGTTGCACTACACTGTGATTACTGGTTTACATGAGTTATAAACAATATTAACAGCGTATAGATAGTTTTTCAGCTATTGGCTGGGACAGAACGGACACAATAAACACAGACAGTAGACAAACAGTTACATGAAAGCAGGCAGGAAGGTGCTGTATTAACAAGATGCCTCTGACAAAAGCATTTCCGAGGGCTTTGGTTCTTTTCTTTTATTCTTAGTTTGTCTTTCTTGCATTGTTCATCCATGTTTTGACGCATTGTCCGAGTCCTCCAACGAACAATACACTGAAGTGAAGCTTTTTTTTTAATTATTCATTCGTCTGAGTTCGTTTTTTCTTGTCTAACACGCAGATTCACGGTCCCTTCACGACAGCGTGCTACGGCGCGCTCTTCACTTTGGCCACGAACTTTTTCTCCTTCACCCTTCTGTTCTGGAACCAGATGGTGATCTGCCGCTCTGACAGGTTGGTCACTGCTGAGATCTTCCTCCTCTTGTCCTTGGTGATGAATTTGTTGGCTGCATACTCTTTCTCCAGTTCCCTAAGTTGGACCTTGGTGTAAGGTATCCGCTTCTTTCTGCCTCTGCGGAAAGGCGAGCCGTCGTGCTGATGCGCCACCACATCTGTCGGAGAAGGACAAAGAGAAGACGCACACATGCAGTGAGAGCACATTCACACGCCTCACCGTGCAGCACAGTGACGCAGACTTGACTGGACATGCGGCCTGTGACACAGCAGACACCACGGACAGTCATTCACGCTCTAACGCGCTAATTAAAGCTATGCGTAAATATCACCTGTAGCTTGTAATAGCATTAAACGCACGTCTCCTCTTCCTAAATGAAGGAGCCAGTGACACGGGAGCAGCGAGCTGCCTTGTCAGACATCTAACCGGATGTTTTGCTTCCAAACAGCTTGTCTTGCGTTGCGCATTAGCTCCACAGAATCATTTGGAGCGCATGGGATTGTTTAAGAGAAAAGTCATACTAATACTCTGTTTACATCACAGTTACACCGCAGAAAGACTGACTTCACAAATAAATGCTTAACTTCATTATAAGTTATAACAAAGCCAGTCTGTGTGAATATTGAGTTCACTGTTTTTATTCAGATTAACGGGCCCGTATCCCTGTGAGTTGGAGTTTATTTACATGTCATCTGGAATCTTCTTAAACGTGTGCAGCAGTTCTTACCCGCCAGCGCGGACTTCCAGAGGTGCCCGGCTTGTCCCTGGTCCTTGGAGCAGTACATCTGCCCACCCCAGCCGTTGGTCAGAGTCCAGGGCTGATAGGTGTCCACAGGGAGCAGAGTGTCATGGCGCGGCTCGCCGGTTCCGAGTGTCTGGACCACCGACACGTCCAGATAACTGGCCATTGACTGGTATGGGCTTGGGTAGCCGTGATAAAAGGCAAACTCCTTAGCCCGGTGATTCGGGTACTCATCACTGGTCACTGTTGTGTCCATGTACTGGGAACTGATCGCGGCTCCCGCTGCCTGCGTGCAGGACTTGAGAGAACCCCGCCCCATCCTGCACGGATAGTAGCCGTTACCAAAGTAGCCGTATGGTAACGCGGTGGTGGTGGAAGGGCTCTGGTGCGGCACAGCTGCTGCCGGGCATGGTCCTGCTGCGCACTGCTTGCCCGAAGAAGCGCCAGTCTCACTGGAGCCCGAAGCCGACACGTCCACTGTGGAGTACCCGGCCGAAGAGTGGACCAGCCCGGACGGGTGCCCGCCCAGAGCAGCGGCGGCCGCGGAGTGCGCCATAATGTTGCGGCACTGGCTAGCCGCAGTGGCCGCAGCGAAGTTGCCGCTGCCCACCAGTCCCTCCATGTTCTTGTTGAGGTCGTCCAGGTTGTTATCATACACAAACATTACCGTTTCCGCTGGCCAGCGAGGGTTTAGAACCAGGGAGGCTGTCATATGCGCTCCTTTTGCCGATCTGTCCTCCGTTTCTTCTCGGTCTGGCTCTGGTCCTGTGCGCTAAGCTGCTACATTGGCTAAAGGAGGCAAACTAGTGAGCATTTATTCTTCCTTGTTTGCTGGTGCCTCTGCACAAACGCAAACACAAGTACACACACACCCACCCACACACACACACACACAGCACAGGTAATTCGCATGTACCGCCACGCGCTGTACAGTAGTCCTGTCACGCGTGCGCTGCTGCGCCTTTTAGTGTCGGCGCTTGGAGGCAAAGACTCCCGGTAGCCGGACGATCCTTCAGTTACATCCCAGCCGCAGCTTTGACGCAACAAGCTGCCGGACAAGGAAAGGAGGGGGCGCGTGTCCATTGGATGAGGCCAGATGGTCACGTGACGAGACAAGAGCAAAAGGATGAAGAGACTTGACTGGGACTGTCAGTCAGGAAAAATATTTACGAGGCTTGAGCAGTGGCACGAGAAGAAAATGGTCTAAGCCGCTTCGCTTCTTTTGGATGGAGCCAAGACTGTGATGCTCACAAGCACAACAGTGACTCTGTGACAACAAAGCCACTGATCAATTAACGATAACTATAATAATTGGTCGGGTTCAATCTATTTAGGGAGAGTTCATATAGTGTTAAGGACAAACATACTATACGAAAGCCAATATTTTAACATGTGGATTTATATACATACAAATGTCATATACATATAAAACATGCACAGACGCACAAAGACTGGCGAGTTGAAATTATTTAAAACCTTCAGAGTTGTAGAAAATCTGTCAACACATCGGGGACGTCAAACAACCGCTGGACTGCGTGTTTTAGTTTGCCTGCTCCGGCATCATTTGAAGGAAGCTGGAGGTCATTTATTGAGGCGATTCTCAGAACCCGGGATTTGAGTCCAGGCCACTTTCTGTGCGCGACTGCTACTTTGAATTCAGGTACGAAGAAATCTTAGTGTTAATATTAATAGAGGTTTTTCCTTAAGCAGCTCAAATGTATTTAGTTTCATTCGCGTTTTGGACTTTAACTGGACGGTTCACACACATTTAGACAAGAAGAAGCGTGTGATGGAGAAACATTTACCTGCTTGTTCTCACTGATCCTCTCACTTTAGAATTGTATATATTTAGCTCTGCTTCGTTCTGTCATGCGCGTAAGACGCCATGTTTCTGCTCTTTGGTTTAGATGGAGACGTGAATCTGGAGATTCGATTAGAATTGGAGCAAATTTAAATAAGCTGTTGTGTAGTTATATTTCTACTGTAACGCGAGGCGGTTGATCAAAGGCTCCTCTTCATTCATTCGCAGCCACGTATATACCAAGAAAATTAGCATAAGTAAAAAGTTAAGAATTTGAATTTTCAATTAAAGTTGAATTTATTTTGTGATTCCCGTATTTGAGCTTCCACCGCGAATGCGCTTGCTCCAAAATATTTTTTATCTTTGTCTTCTGTTATTTCTTTCTAATAAAAGGTTTCTGTGCAGTTTTCCCTCAAACTGTTGATTTAGTGTCTGATGTGTTTACGTTTGTAAAGTGAAAGCGTAATTCTTCATATTAAGGTAATGACGCCACTGTTCGTATTACAGATGAACGCGACTGTGTGTGAATATATTTCTTCATCTCCGTGTATAATCTTTATTTTAAAAACGATCACAGCTGAAGGCTTCGCACCGAGCCGTCAGCACAAACACACAAACCACCCAGACAGCGAGTCTGCGTCTCGAAGTGTGGTCTGCTGGGAAAGGTGCGGGGATCAGACTGGCCCCTAAGGGTCAAGGTCAAGTTTAACACGGAAAGACAAAGAGCGTTGGAGGGTGGGGCAGAGGCTGCAGACACGTAATGAGCTCAAGTTCAAGGCTGCCCACACCTCCACGCTCCCTCGGTTTATTTGCGCGTGAGCAGATGACACAGAAGACGCCACGTTGTCTAAGCGACAGCTCCAAAATAAACAGTGTAAACGGCAGCGACGACGAAGAGCCAGGCTGCATCCGCTGGTCAATCAGTAACCGAAGGACAGGTCACCCCACACACTCCTGCGCCTGAAGGAGCCTGATGACAGAGACCCGTCAAACACGAAAACACCTGCGATACGTTCTTCACACGTATCCTAATAAACCAACAAACAGAAGCGTTCGCGAGCTTTTAAGTCTCCGTTACAGTGTTTTCTAAACCAGGACGAACGTTGTTGTTTCCTAACAGGATTTGTGTTGACGCCGTTGAGAGGAGTTCGTCATTATTTGACAGTTTCTGACACCATTTACTGTAAAAAACAATATGTTGTGTCGGACACGAGCAGAGTGTGTGAGACAAAAGCCGATTATTAAAATAACAGCTTTATGCAAACAGAAACAGGAATCACCCCAAATCTCCAAACGTGCTGACGGCTCATACACAAATCATCCGGTAATATCTGACTGGCGATGGGAGCGTATGCTTTTCTAGCATTTCATGTCGCCAGAGCGCAATAACTTTTTATTTTCAAAGGCCCAAACAGGCCCATAAACGTTTCAGTCGTTTTATAAAAAAATATGTTGTAATTTAGCAGTAAAGTACAGTTACTGAATTTCATACTTCGGGACGTTGATTGTTCAGTTAAAAAGAAACGAAGAATTTGTTTACGCTTATGAAAAAGTGTAAAAATAGGATCCAAGTGCAAAAAAAGAGTTAAATGTTTGACAGCTGACCCAGAGACGGAGTGATCTAAAGCCCTGCATCTAAAACCTGCTTGTTTTAAACATGTATTTCCAGCACAGCGTAGATTCACAGCATTAAAACTCATTTATTTACCGACGCTAAACGTCCTGAAATTAGTAAACACGCGCGCTTATACTATATCAATACTCGATACAGAGGAGCCTTATTGGAAACAGCGGCATGAAATTGAAATACTCATACAGCTGCTGTGTGACAACGAGTTGTTTTTGCCTTTAACGATCGACGACAGACAAGGACAATTACAGCAGAAGCGCTGAAAAGCTTTTCTGAACGACCACTTTCCTCCAGTTTGCCCTTTGTTATCAGTGTTGCCCGCTGTCGTTCATCACTCTTGGCAACTTTGGTCATTACGTTTCTCCTTGTCCGGCAGGAGCGAGGTTCATTTGGAAACGTTAACACAGGATCCTTTAACAAGCTAAACCTGAAATGGAAATCTATGGGGAACGATTCACGTTATCAACACTAGTCATTATAACGTGTAAATATATTATTATTATTATTATTATTATTATTATTATTATTATTATTATTATTATTATTATGTCCTGGCTTGCGTTGAGGCAGCTGCTCTGCCTCCGTGCAGCCCGCAGCCGCAGAGGCTGCCTCTCATTTAGCTTCCTACTTCATTACTGGCCCATTAAACCGCCTGCAGTCGCCACATCTGACGTCTCTGTGAAATCAGCTCATGAAACTGAAGAAATTGAAGCTATGTGCATATGGTGAGTTGCTTGTTTCCTCCTCGTCCTCCGTTGGAATCAAGGCCGGTGGTGAGTCAAGTGTGTGACTGTAGTAGTTAGTCATTTCTGTTGCAATGTAACACTGACTTTACTAATGACCCTATTCAAAACAATTCAAATATTAGCGTGGCATGGCACATTAATTTTCTTCTGTAATAAATATTATTTAAGAAATAACTGTATTTCATTTTCTTCATTTATTCCTTTACTGTACAAATTAATACACATTTAAATGTCTGATCTGGCAAAAAAAATAAGGGACAAACTGTAGTTTTCCAGATTCATTGTGTGAAACTTCAGAGTAATTTCAATAAGTAAATTTGACCAATGCTTCCAAGACAGAATGTACAACTGTACTGTCAAGTAAATATATGATTCCATAATAGCTTTGACACATGCATGTCTCAAGTCAAGGCATGGCTGGAAGCACTGTGCTATCCATGTATAGCACAGTGCCACTAAGATGAAACTCCTGGGTTATATGATTATAACATGTTATGATTATAACATCATTTGCACTGACACCACCCTGTACCTATTTGAACTGAGCAGAAACTAAGCAGTTCGCAGTTTGAGGCAGGCATATTATAAATGTGAGTTACATGATCTGTGGTTTTAGATCATATCTAAATCTGAGACATAGCTACTGTCAGTGCAGCAGTTAAGCTGTTGTTCCCAGTGACATTTGGTGTAAATCAAACCTGCTTCCTCTGAAGTGAGCCAATTAAAAAATTCCCAGTAAACATTTGGAAAAAAACACAAATAAATCTTGATTTAACTTCTTCACCAAACATTTAATTCTGTCAGCGAATGGCAAACGTGTTGCTAGTATTCCAGAAACCAGGGATCAACATTCAGTCAGTATTTCGCGTTTCTAATGAGCCTGTTGTGGTCACACAGCAGCATGTGACAGGACATCACGGCCTGTGTCCTTGAACTTGACCTTGCTGAGGTTTATTAAGAGGAGAAGGCTGTGAGGGTATAGTGGGAGTTGGTGTGGCCGTTGCTTTAGCTTGACCAAGAGCAAAATTCTTCCTTATCTGGCAAAAGCATCCCCGTGTGCTAACACACATACAAAGCACTGGGTCTACTGCATTAATAGTGCATCAGGACTTTGAATGTTTGTTTTCTGTTTGTTTTGTTTTATATTTTTATTAGACAGCTATGTTAAATTACACAAATTGTTTATTTAGCAAAAATTTTTTTGCTGGATTTAATTTCAGAGCGAACTGAAGATTTGTGAGTGGAGCCAACTTGAAACTGCCTCCAGAATAGTCGAAACAAAGGAAGCATTCACAAGATCAGCGAGAGGCAGTAATGCAAGAAATGAGTCTTTTGTGGAGAACTAGAATAACAAAGAGCCGATGAGCAGCGCCCAGAGTCCTGAAGCTACAGCTCATCGCCTCAGCCCAGACGCAGCAGGAACCTCGAGCCTTTGGCTTTTCAGTAAAGGACAGTTGTTTGTGTTGGGGACAGTAAAAAACAGAGAACACCCAAAGAAATTCATCAGATTATTTCAACTCCAGTACATTAAATAGGTTTGCCTTGGTTGCTACAAAATGCAATTGTTAGGCCACTTACATAAGCTAATAGTTGTGTTTTATGTTGTATTTTTTTGTCTTCTCTTCCTCCACCAATCTTTTAGTAAAAGACACCAAGGAGTCTAACACAAAGCACAGTTTATGAGGAAAATAATCATCATTCATCTCTGAATGATTATTATTTCTTCCTAAGGTTTTCTATAAATTGCAGCATAGTTACTGAAATAGCCATAACTTTCACACGTTTTTCACAACAACACATTAAATTTAAAACCAGTTTTTATTTAGGCTGAATGAGAATAATAAATATTCTTTTAGCACAGAAACCGCTGGTTGGGGAGTTTTGAGAATGTGAAAGCCCAGCAATAAAAAAGAATGACATCAATAACACCTATCATTAAGTTCATATTTAACACACATATGCACATTTTACAGAATAAAAAACAGAAATAACAAGTCTCTGATGTGGCACCTTTCCTACTGAATAACTAAAACCATGCATATAAGCTCGTTGAAGCCCCAACGTCACGTCCACATACAAAGCCACCAGTGTCCAAAGTTGTGAGGACAAATACCTCCAGGAAGCTGCTTCATGTCTGTTTGCAGGCAGGGTGTGGTGTTGTGTTCCCTCAGTGGCCAATAGGAGGGAGCCTTGTACCTCCGTGTGCACTTCAGGTGTTCACCTATAGCTCATAAATAAATGGATACGTTGTCATGTGTGCTGAGACAGACAATCTGAAAATGAAACCTCTCTGCAGTAACAATAGTAATAATAGCAATGTATGCGTAAGAGGGTGATAGACATGATCAACTCTGTCGTGTTCTGTATGATTTTCATAATAAGATGAAAGCATCATGAAAGCATCAAGCCTCTGAGGCCGAACAATGTTTTCAGGAGACAGTTTTGAAATCCAAAGCACCACACATCACACCTCATCAGTGTAAAGACGAACGGTCCAAACCTATAAAAACAAGTGTGTGAAATGAAGACATGGACCAGCTACGTCTGTCTGTACGTAGTGATTAATACCGGAAATCAAAGACATTTGGCTGCACATCCAGAGTCTGATTCTGGGGAACGTTACCTTTAGAGAAAAATCTTTTACTTTTGCACCGTCTGACTCAAGGATGATTCATCAGGCTTATCTCCACTTGATCTTGAGATTGCTTAAAGAAAAACTATGTAGGAGATGAGGAGACTGGTCTGTGGGAGTGAAGGGGACCTGCTGCAGACCTTCTATGACTGTGGGGGACAGGAGGAAGCTGGACCAGCTGGTCGAGGAGTCCAGCTCCGTCCTGGGTTGTTCTCTGGACACAGAAGTTTCCCGGCAGAGCTGCCACACTGGACCACGAGTCCCACCCGCTGCAGGACGTCTGTTCTGGAGAAGCCTCGGTGACGGTGAAGGAGAGACCTGATCTGTCCTCCCTGCTGCAGACTCTAGCTCTGCTAACCCCCCATGTCCTTCCCTCATAGCGCTGGTGGTGCCAATAACCCAGCGCAACTGTGGAAACCTGTCAAATACCTATTTATAATGTGCAATAATAGGCTGTAACTTACTTGGCTGTTGTAAAATGCGATTTTACTGTGGCACTAATAAAGGTTTTCTTATTCTTATTCTTATTCTTATTCTTATTATTCCTAAACATCCCATTACAATCCTGCTTTCAGATGCAACTGAGCCAAAGTAAAGAAGGACCAAATAGTTTAGGGTGAATCCATGTGTTCACAGCAGAGGACAGACCGTGTGGGATCATTTTTTCATGAACAGGAAGTCAATACTGTATCTATAGCCTATGACAGTTGCACGGTTAGTTAAGATGGCGACGGCTGTTGGACGGCAGCAGCCTCACCTCTACCTAGTGGGAGCTTGTTCTCGTTCTCTTCTCTGTTGTAATGAGGTCATTTTATTTCAAAGAGCTCATCCCCAACTCATGAGTTTGACTCATAGAGTCAGTTTTAGATCTGCCGGGTCCAGCTCGACAGACATTTCAAATGAGTGATGACAGAAGAGTAGGCTACGTTGTCATCACCTGCAAGTGACGTCCATGAGACGTTATACAAACACTGAGCACTGATTCATAAAATCTGTAAAAACTGCGATTAATATACAACACTGAGCAAAAGTTTAATGCAGCCGTGAAACAATGCTGTAAACAAAGCTTTCAGAAATAAATAATCATTGTTTATTTTTGTCAATTTACGAAATGCAAAGTGAGCAAACAAAAGAAAAATCTAAATCACATCAATCTTTGGTTACTACGTCAGTACTGGAAGTGATGCTTGGCCCCACAGAGCCCTGGTCTCAGCATCATGTGAGTCTGGGATGATGCAGAGACAGAAGGATGTAGAAACCCTACATCCACAGAAGATCTGTGGTTAGTTCTCTAGATGTTGGAACAACCTACAGCCCAGTTCCTTCAAACAACCTGGAAGAACTGCTGCTGTTTGAAGAAAAGGGTGGACACAGCAAACACTGATGGGATTTAGATTCTCTGCTGTTCATTCACTGCATTTAGTTCATCAATGAAAATAAATGTTAACACTTCCAAGTTTTCTGTGTTTACAACATGTTTCACACCAGCCTAAAGCTTTTGCACAGGACTGTACGTGAAATGAACAATACCAACATATGCTCCAGCAGTGCAGTTCACTGCAGGCTGATTTGGAGGCAGGCACAAGCAGAGGCCATACTCTTACATACGCTGTTCTCAAGCAGACATGCTGCATATCGACGTTTCTCTGCGTTTCTGTGCATCTGGGTCCTTCCAGTGTCTTCCACAGCAGGTTTTCATGTGGGTTGTCACAAATCCTCTGATCATATGGAAAAAATGTCCGTTACTTAAACTTTCTAAGCAGGGAAGCGGTGAATGAGAAACACTGCTTTTATGTGGTTGCTTGTTTTCCAGAGAGTAAAGGCGATTGATTATACCCCCCCCCCCCCCCCCCCCGCCCCCACACACACACACACACACAGGGTTTGTAAGCACACAACTCCTTTGAATGTGCAGATTGATTGTGGTCTCAGCGCTTCCTTCCTTTAAAATGATTCTGAGGATCTCAGGAGGTGGTGAGTATAGAGGCTGTATAGAGTCATTAATAACACTAAAGAAGTGAGCAGCTTGGATGCATGGTAGGTCTCTAAATGTCTGACAGGAGTAAAGAATATAATCTGTGTATGTGCATATTGGGTCAGTGTCTCACATTCTCCTAAAAATAAACAACAGATTTTAAAATACCAGCAATCTAATGCGTTAAATCTGAACTCAGCAAGACAACACATAAGCCAACAGCTTTATGGCTCCCGGGCTAAAACAGAGCAGGTCAAACTGGAAAATAACTGAGCAACCACAAATCTACAAACTGCAGCAGTGATGGTGACAATATAATCATTTCCAACATCTTGTAAAACGCTGCTACGTGATAGTCCCACATATTTTAGAAATAATGAGCAGAGCCATCCCTGCTGTTGTTCATAGCAACAGCTGCTTTCACTGATTCCTAACACAAAGCCCAGAGATTTATTGAGAAAACACTACATCACATCTGGGCAGCACTGCCATGTGCAGCAGAGTCAGCTGAAAGAGAGAAAAATGAACAGCTGCACGTCTTAACTGAAGCAGGCAACAAGACGTGAGGAGCTCTGCTCATTTCAGCATGAAGTTCCCCTAAAGTGATGCCCGATAAACTCATCTACCTCCTTATGAACACTTAAGACAGCTTCAACCATAAGTGAAGCAGTGAGTTCAAATTTCTTTATATTTTTCTATAACATCTGATGAGAAATAAAGTGAGTGTAGACATCACTAAGAACAAAAATGAGTCAGCTGTGCTTTTAATGTATGGCTTGACTTGAGATCCTTAATACTGTGACTTTACAAATGAAACTTAATTTCATCTTGATCCTTAATGCGTTTATTAATTGTAATAATAATTCAACCTACACTTCTCTGGTTCAGGGCTGTTGGCAGCCTCCCAGCACCACAGGCGACGGCCCCACAAGAAAGCTGCCTCGTTTGAATATGTGAGTGCGAGACTGAGCCTGCTTTTCTGTGAGGAGTTGGCATGTTACTGCGTGTGTGAACCTTCTTCCACTGCCTCCCACAGTTCATGTTGTGGGACATAAGTAGTTAATTGCTCATAGATGTGAAAGTGAATGTGCGTGGTCTGTCTTCATGCGTCCACCCTGTGATGGACACAGGTGTCCTCCGCCTCCCACGTGCTGTCAACCTGGGATGGTTCCCCTCCCCAGAGACCTTGTGATGTCTTATTTTGATAATAGTGATACTATGACTGTGAAACTTGCCTTGAATTCAATTCATGCAACATACTTTTCTTGGACATTTACCTGATGACTGCTGAAGAAACGTCTGCTAAATACAGAATACGTGACACACGTCAGCTTGTCCCAACACAAAGCAGTGATACACAGTTACAACACAACACAACCATGCCCCCACAGGGACAGATTAACTGTGTCAAAAAAGGAACATGTCACCAATTCAGCAACATACATGGAACATTGACATTGGTTCACCAAAGATCATGACCAGAATCTGGGTTGCTCAGTAAGTAACCAGTGCTCTGCAAGTACGGCTATTAAAGAGTGTGGTAATAAATCCAATTCAATAACCATGTGTTTTACAGATACAAGTGTGTACTTTGATCATTTGATCAAAACTACCACTCCTTTGGGATAACAGGGTTTGGCAGGATGCGACAGCAACCAGTGGAAAGCATTACATGTCTGAAAACGTCTGGTGCTGAGACTGAAATCAAAGGCAACTAAAGTACTCATTGGTATGCAGGGTCACAAATGAAGCTGTTTATCCTTCTGAGAGAAATGTGTGCTCAATAGGTGTCTGCATGGGAAGTTGTTCTTTCTTCTGTTTCTCAGAATGCCCACATCACTTAGCAGTCGCAGTGGGAGCCAACTGCTTCTCTGAGACACATGTGCAACAAAGCACTTGCCACTGTAGTCACTTAATCACAGACCATCCTAACTTTATCAATACTTGTCAAGCATATGACTGCCAGCAAAGGAGACTCTGGACAAAATCTGGATGATCAAAGTCTATGAGAAGCACAGCGTTGTCCTCAACTGTCCCAAGAAAGGCAGCGTTTCACCTACCGTCTAAAAGTTCATCTGAGTCCTCATTTCATCTTCGTCTGTCAGAGCCTGAAGCCTACATGTGGAATAGGAAGATTCAGGAGGAGCACAACTATTCACACGAGCAAAGCGACAGCGGTTGACATGTAACTACAAGTTGCTCCACAATGAAATGTCTAGAAAAATACTCACGGCAGATTATTTTGTAACCTCAATATATAAATCCGCTTATTACCTAAAGACAAACTCAATCTCAATCTTTTTTGGAGCATTTCTCTTTCATCCATATGCAAATCTGCACATCCTAAATGTCAGCCTTGTAGCCCACATTCTATTTATTACAGAGCAAGTAAGATGGGACGTGACAGTGAAGGCTGTAGAACACCTGACTTTATCCATGACGACCAAAAGCAGACAGCTTAGAAATGCGATCTGGGAAGTGGCATCAAGCTGTGAGCTCTGGCTAGTGATCCCCTGCCTGGTGACCCCTGGCTGGAAAATGCTCGAATGATAATGCTAATAATAATAAGATACAATTTGCTGTGTACGTTTGGGAAACATGCGCTAATGAAATGGACAATAAAAATTGACCTATTTTCCAGACGTTGGCTTTGAATAAAAGCTGTTCCTCTAATTAGTAGATCACCTTTTTTTCCCAATTAAATGAAATTGACTGCTGTGATGTAACCATGTAACTTGGACAGATGTGATACTGACGTGACCACAGTGCACATGTCTGACGTCGCTCACAGTGGTCCAAGGGACGCGCAGGGAGTTTTGTGTGTTTGCTCAGACACGTAGATTGGAGGGAACATATACAGACGAGCCTTTCTTTACTTCTGGTGTCCTGCGTGTTGTCAGGAGCATCACTCTTCTGAGAGAGCAGGAGCTCTGAACAAGGTTCTTTCACCGGGCGACAAAACCCGAAACGAAGTCCAACAAGCCTAAGAATTTAGGCTGCTCACAGAAAAAACACATTCTATATATTCATGATCCGTCCATTAACTCACTCCCTGCTCGTCAGTGCTACCATTCCACCGGAGATGTTTCAGACCTTTGACATGATGCAGCTTCTGTCCTCCTTGGTCCAGAGAAGGGAACTCGTACTTTCTCAGCCTTGCTAAGGTGGCAGTTCTCTATGAATATGTCAACAACATCAAAAACACGAATAGTCACATTTCAAAACATCATTAAAATTTGAAGAGGTTGAAAAGCTGCTGTTGGGTTGAAGACAGAGTAAATATTAATAAATATATAAACATCATAAAAGATAGGTCAGTATCACTGGATGAAATGAAGCCACTCCAAAGCCTCCTAGCTGTTGAATTTTATTTTGGAAATAAAACTCAGGCTCCACTTTGTATCACTGAGGAAGAGACAGATGTGGCTCAGGTCCTGCATCAGAGAGTAATGCTCTCTCCTGAGCGGCGCTGCAACCAATGCCAGCATCGGGCAAAACTCAAATTCAAATTTGTAATAATAAAATGTGTAGTCTCAATGAAAATGGGAATTACAATTTTCCTTGTTTTTCACAGAACCACCGTGACCAAGCAGCTGAACTATTCCAAAGCCTGAAGACACCAAATGGTTTCAATCAGTTTTCTTGTCAGGGTGACAGAACAAAAGCCTAAAGTAGTGAAAGCGTAAAACACAGATGAAATTTTAAATCAAACTGCTTCCAGCTAGAACAGGCTCCCGATGGACAATATTATACAGTTGGTTACCCGTCATCTGAGAGAAGTACAAATGCCACCAGACGCGGAGGACGCACGGGAAGGACTAATTCACAACCACAATAAGAAAGCTAGCATTTTAAGTGAAGACACTAGCATCTGCTGCAGGATCCCTGCGAGGTTCTTTCAGTTTTAACAGATTCAGCGTGAGTGTACTCGGGGACGACAGTTTCTGTAAATTCACAAAACATTACAACAACATGTGCAGCCTGACACATATGTGTAACACATGCTGCATCAGGAAGCAGTGCAACATGTGCATTGTTCCTGAAATATGGATATGATGTCTGGAAAAGATGATTGTGAGGATTTGATCCAGGATGCAGCACTAGACACTTCATCCCACGACCTTAAACTGAGATCAGAGCTTTTGTGTAACCACCAATTATCAAAATACATGAAAACCATAACACTGTTGCTTCACAGCAAGTAGAAACTGGGTTCGATTCAGGTGCCATGTTGTTTGTGGGTCCCTCAGGTGAATGAATGAATGTGAAAGCTGCGTACGTGCTGTAGTTGGGAGAAACCAAAACAATAATGGATGGATCAGTCAGGATGCATCTGCCACATTTCACCGGATTTTAACTGTATTTTTAAACTGACTAAAGTTTACGTCTACAATTAGTGTTGACATGATTTTACAAATTCATTCAGGAATGAAGATACGCAAGTCACTTCCATGTATTCGTTTTGCTCCCTCCTCCACGTTCTCAGCTCCTCATACACACGGATGGAATGGAAAGAATCTGCTGGACGTAAGAAAGTAAATGCTGTGGCGAGCGGAATAGATCAGAAAAGGAAAAACGCTTCCCTCAGTCCACTGGTGCTTTTCTGACACTGCGGTTCGTGTCCACACACACCAAGTATGTTACCTTTCACATTTTGCTTTTTAGTCCAGGTCTTTCTGCACCACAGTCCGTGAGATTACAACGGAGGCAAAGCGGAGGCGCTCACAGACTGACAAGGCTCTGCTAGGACTGCTTGACCTTCTGCACGTCAGGCAGGTTCTGACTATTACGCATTTCACTGAGAATAATTATGGAAAAGGAAGTTTTTACTGTACACTACTGTACTACAACACTTCAAAATATAATATACAAATGAAAGAGAATCTTCAGTGCAGTATTGTGACCGTTTCAGAGACGAGCTCTATAGATATGAACACTAACACATGTGACACATAGCTATAACTGTGAATGTCGAAGCTGTGTTTTCATAATGATAAATTTCCTCCTTGCACGGTGACCCCACCCTACCTGGCGTCTGTCTGGCTCCGTCCTCCGCCTCTTCTCTTTATCATCATCTGGCCGCTGGATTAACAATCAGCGCAGATTATAGCCATAATAAGATCCAAAACACAGGCTCGAGGGTCATCTCCACTCACGACGACACTGCACTTACTGGCCAGCGTTTTGATTCACGCTGCACAAAGCTGCATTAGTGTGTCCGTCTATAGCAAACATTTCTTCAGATGTAAAATCCACAGGTCATAGTGATTTATTACGAAGGTTGTAAAAGCCTATTTCAAATGAAAATACCATCTATTTACAAAAATGTAAAAAAAAAAAAAACACATGCAAATTTAAGTATTAACTATATATTTTAATGACAAAAATAGTTTATTAATAATGCATGACGACAGCTGCGGCCATAATATTGTCTTCATTGCCAGCCTGCGTGTATTAGAGCTATTAGGCCTGTAATGATTTACTTCCAAACCTGCAAACATCAAACGTCAGGGGACAATGAGGGTCTGGCTGCTGTCTCTGCCTGCGCGTCTTTAATTCTCCATAACAAAAGTACAAAGGCCGACAGCGAGACCAAAGACTTTACCCTTAACACCTTTAACACCTCTCCGGGCCGCGGCGCCGCGCCGACCGGCGCTCCCACGTCTGGAGAGCCGTATGATGGGGGCAGAGAAAGAGAGGGAAGCGGAGGAGCCCCGGGGAACACAGACAGCGAAGGCGAGGTGGGGGGAAGGTGTAGTAGTGTGAACAGACCTGCCGTGTGACGGAGAGAGAGCGAGAGAGAGCGAGAGTCGAGCAGATAACTTAGTGAGACTGTGGCATCTTCACGGGAGAGGAGCGCGTTTGGGCAGAGCGCAGGATTAGAAAGCATCCACTTCACAGAAGCAGCCTCATGTGTAAGTAAATGGAAAAGCTGAAACTTTGTCTAACACAGACTTAACTGACAAGAACAAAGTTAAAACAGACGCGACTTCTCTCCAGAATTGGACAAAACACAATAACACATGGTAGCACGTCCTGCTGGATCTATGAGTGGTATGGAGTGAATTATGACCTAACAGCGAACTCTACACTCTGCTCACAGCACACGCAGTCGGCGAAGTGTGTGTGAGTGTGTGTGTGTGTGTCTGGAGGTGCTGAGCAAGACAATATCTGTCAACACCATTTCCAGATGTGTGTGATAATGATTTTATTAAGCGCGTTTTGCAGGTAATAGGACTTATTCGCTTATGTGGAGAAGGCGGAGGCCTGGAGCTGCTCACCGCCAGCCGCGTCTCCAGCAGGTTGCCCTGTTGGGGCCACCTCCAAAGCCGACGCAGCGCAGCCCGTAGTGCGGAACTTCCCTCTCAGCTTTTAAATCGTTGTTTCAGTGGCGGAGGGCAGACACACGCCGGCCGCGGACGCCACCGTGGTGCACGGGGCAGGCGGAGAGGACGCGGGCGGACAAGGGTCGTGCCCGCGCAGCGCCCTACTGGACCAAAGCCGGCGGCACCGCACAGCGTTCACGCGCGAGCAGTTGTCCCGCCTGGAGCAGGAGTACGGGAAGGAGAGCTACGTGTCCAGGCCGCGGAGGTGCGAACTCGCCTCCGCGCTCAACTTACCAGAGACGACGATAAAGGTACAAAAGCCGCTGATGAACGCAGGCGACGTCCAGCTGAACCTGGGCTGTTCGCGTACTGCGCCTGTTACGCATATGGTTCCCAAATATGAAGGCTGAGCTGCTACACATAGTCAGCTGTCACTCACCTAAATGTCTTTTCTAGCGCTGAGTCAGTTCTTTTGTGATAGAGATGGTTTTAGTTTTAACCATGTTGGCCTGAAGGTTGTGACAGATAATGTCAACGATCCTTAAAATCTGATTCCCAAGGTCAGTAAAAGAGAATAGTCCTCATTCATGTGCTTTCTATCCTGTATAGTGACTCCACATAATTCCCCTCTGATACCAACCACAGCGTCATGTGAGTTAAATTATGACAATGTTCGTCCATAGTTGTGACCATCGTGCGCATATCTGAGCACCCTGTGCCTGGATGCTGCAAGGTTTCAAAAACATTAGCTCTATTATCTACTAATGATCTCTTTTTGCACATATCTGTGTGTCTGTAGGTGCTTTAACAGCTCACAAACACACATTAGACGTGGAGGAAGCGGCTGTGAGCGAGTTCAGGAGTAACAGCTGTCGTCCCATAGCTGCTGTGCTGATGTTGTCCTGGACGCACTTAGTGTCCGTTAGACAAGGCGGCTCAGCTTAGTGTCTACTGGGTCAACATTAGCTTCTGATGCAGTTCTAATGCACAAAATATTGAGCATTTGTCATGATAATAACATTCTGTTGTGAGCTATTTGATAATATAGCTGATGGTGGTTTGGGTGAATGGTTTGAGTCCAGAGTCCTGTGTCAGGTTGGGTTTAGGCAAAAAAAGGCTATGAAAATAATAAAACCTATTTCAATGATGTAAATTTGAGCCATTCACTAACAAACCTAAAGAGGAAGGAGCAAACCCACTGAAATACATTTGCATCCGTTTGGTTGGTGGGTACACGTGAAAGGCCCAGATATGCAGTAAACATCCACCTTTCTGGCAACTACTGGAGGGTCTTTTATGAAAGAGAAGGAATGCAAGGCAAGGCCTTGTAAATGCTGCCACCTGACGCTTTAGGAGCTCAGCCTTCCGGGAGACACTGTGAGCTGGTAAAATAGTTGAGTCTCCGACAGGCACGCAACTGCACTTACACACCAAAGAATAAAGTTCAAAACTGATCTAGTCGTGTTCTGGGCACAGCTACATTTAGTCGACCTGCCAGGTGTTTGGACAAACTAACCCTAACACACATCTGGGTGTGTGTGTCGCCTACAGGAAAGTGTTGTGTCCGATCATTTCAGGTTGTCTTTTCATTTATAACTCAGTCCAGGTTACACTGTGGAACCACCTGCAAATTCAAAAAAGTCTTACTATCCTCTGCTGTGGGTTGAGTTTCGAGACAATTAGCATCTTAGCATAGTGACTTTACAAGACGTCAGCATCCGTCTCTAATTTAGGTAAATGCTGCCTCTGGATTCGTTTTGCTTTCTGGATGCGAGCGGTAAACACTGAACACGACATTTTGCAGAACGCTCCAGAACAGTCTGTTGGTTTGGACCACGCTGTGACTCCTTCTGCTGCGTTTCATTTTCCATTTCATGTCATTGTTTCTCCTGCTTCGTTTTGTTCCATTTGCTCGTCTACTGCCCTTATTCACGTTTGTTTCTCCCTTCATCCATGTCCAGGTGTGGTTCCAGAACAGGAGGATGAAGGATAAACGTCAGAGACACTCCTTGCCGTGGTCTCACCCTTTAGTTGATCCGCTGAGTGCGCTTCTGATGGGCCGTGCTTCTCCTTCTTCCACCTTGTCATATCCCTTCATTCCGCCCCATCTCCCTCACCTACCCCTCCATCACTACTCCCCCCTGGCGCTTTCTTCACCAGCGTCCTCAGCTCACAGTCCCTATACCGCACCCATGGGAGCTCTGGATACACTTCGCCTCTCTCAGTATCACAACAGACCAGGGGGCCTGGCTTCAAATACAGCAAGCCTCTACCCTTTCCCCGGCATCGTGCATCATCCAGCCTCCTGCCCCTGTCCCCTTTGCTTGCACTGGGGATCAGAACTCCTCAAAGCCAGAGGGGAGGCAATGGAACTAAGCCAGCCCCGTAGTCCCAAGGCCAACATGCAGCCTGCCAGTCTGGATCAGAGACAACAGATAGTGTAAATCCCAACAGAAACGAAGTCTTATCTGAAACGAGACAAACACCAGCAACGCCAGCGGGAGGCGTCCTGACATGAGAACAGTAATTGCAGGTTCGCATCTCAACGTTTTCTGTACAGCCTCTCGTTTCAGTAGCAAGCTGACGTTTTCAGCTCTAAAACACTCATTCTTGGTACCAGCCTGTGTCAAGGAGTCAGTAATAACTTCAGTGTCTCAAGTGAACGCACACCGAAACAAGCCGCTGTGTAAAGTAACATGACGCTGACATGACCATTCGTTTTAATTGATTATAACTGAGGGCCACAAAAGAAATATCCAGTAAATCAATTACTGCTATTGATCAAACTTGATGTCATATAATGATGATGTTACCTTTATTCCTTTCTAATTCAAGCTGCTAGTTTAGTCTTCACACTGGAACATGATGGTGAAACTGGTTTAGAGTTGAATTATAACACATGGCTATGAGTAAGAAGGGACTGTGCTAAAAAATTAACAAAACGAATCTGCGAACATTGCAATATAATTGAAAACACCCTTAACAATTCGCTAGAGTTCAAGGTAAATCACAACATGCCGATCCCACCATATGAAACAGACTTTGTCTTGTGAGTTCGGATCTTCTTATTTTGAGAAGTTGCTGCTTTGTTCAAACTTCATGCAGTCAGTTTCTAACACGAGCTTGAGACAACGCTGAGAACCTCTACATCGCTTCCCCTCCTGTTCAGACTGTGCTACTTCCTGCATTGGTGCAAGTGATGCACACTGTGACCTCCAGCCTACCGGACTCTACCGTGACAGATATGGTAACGTGGGCTTTGTTTTCATGCTTCTGATGGTAATCAACTAGTCTTTTCATTTCCTTTTTGAGGGGCATTCTTTTGTCTGTACCTTTATCTGAATGAAAGCTACTGGAGCATATCTGCACTTTAATGTAATTCAAGTTTCTCACAAATCTTTTGAGTTTGTCATTTTCTCTACAAGCATTATTTCCTTCACGTGTTACAGTATGCGGACTTTGACATCAGTGTCAATTCCATTGTCCTCGGTTACACTTTATTGGAAATGTACATAGAACACGGCAGCAGGAGCAGACGAGGGAGAAGACTACGAAGTTAACAAGCAGTAAAACGCTTGGCTGCAAAATTCAGCTTGTGGTAATAGGAGATGAACGGAGGTGCATTACATTAAACGTACAACGTGTGATGGTAGAGGGACAGAATTGTTGGGGGACACAGTTGAACTGTCACAGTGTGTCTGCGATTAAATCACAGGGTGTGATTGAATTTCGTTAATTAATTAAGCTTAGGGTTAAAGAAAAACTCTGTGTTTACAGTTCAGTTTTTAGGAGACAGGGTTTACTTGAAGTAATAGTTTAATGTTGGATTATTGGAGTGATGATGGTTGGTGCATCTGAACACAGCTGATAGTAACAGCTCGTTACGTAGCTGGAACCTTTTCCTGGTCATACACAGTCCAGCACATAACCACCATAAAACATCTCATTCAACGTCATATTGTTGTTCTCTGAACATGTGCTTGGAATTATTAGGCTAAGCCAGGCTAACATCCCAGCGTCAGCGCTACTCTATAAACCTTTGGAAACAACATGACACTGAAATCAGTCTTTTGATCTTTTTGTCAGAAAAAGCCAAAGCCACTAAAATATGGAAGCATATACTGTTAATTTGTGATAATAAAATATGTTGTGTCATGTATCACAGGGCAGTGTCTCCAATGTCCACAAAGTTGCTTAATGTGCAAAATCCTGACCTGTCACTGTCTGTGTAATATATATTTTTTAATTATTGAAGCTCTGACATCAGGCCTGAATTTAAGTCATATATTTATTTAGACAGCCATAAAACTCTACGTACAGTAAGAGAGACAGGCTTTGTCAATGCTGCAGCCAAGAGAAGCACAGAGACACACGATTCACAACTAATCAACTAATGCTGTTAAGGTCACTGATATTTCTACATTTAAGGGTTGTAAAGAAATGTCTGGTATTTTATGTCCCTGTCTATCCAGGCTCATTAACCTCTAGTCTTGAATAACACTGACACTATTTGCACTCTGAGTACTAGCAGAAGGAAGATGATATTTACATGTGAAGGAATGCATTGTACATAGTCACTTTCTGGTAGCATCATATTAATAAATACCTGCAACAGTTCATGTTTGTCTCTATTGTCTAATACAGTACATAAAACAAACGAATAGTATTTATGCATGAAGCCACGTACAAGCACAGAAATATTAAAAAGATAGAAAGGATAGTGGCAAACTGACACTTTGACTGTTTGTAGAGAGGTTCCAGGTAATTGGTTCATTCCTTAAGCTTTTCAAGCCCCGCTTTAAAAAATGCTCAGAGCTACATTACTGAGCTTTGTGGCCCTGGAAATAACTGATGGTTGGCGCTGAAAGCTCATCGCCTTCTGACCATGTCACTGTACGTTTTTAGCTGAAAGCCCAAAGCGGTGACGTTTCCTGTTTGAATGCGAGACGCAGCAGTGGAAATAAATAGACGTAGACCTGCACGTTGAGTTCTGTGTGAACTTTTGTCAGGTTTGACTTTTCTTCTGTTTTTTTGTGAAGGGTGCGTCAGTCGTCTTGCGTTATAAACGTGCCGTCGTATGTCATTCAGCTATTAGCTGTGTTTCACTTTTGCCATGTCCAGCTGCCATCACACGTTGGAACAGGAGCATGTGTGGAACAGGTTGGTGTAGGTATGACTAGAAACGTGAACGCTGTACAGGGCACACGGATGTGGGAGGGCAAGCAGACACTAGGAATTGTCATTATGAGAACAACCACAAGGCTGGAGAGACACGCAGACACTGAGCAGAGCATCTGGAACAACAAAGGCAGAACCAACATGAAAGGGGGAGAGAAAGAGAGTAATCAGGAAGGCAAAGCAGTGACGAAGCTGAGGAGATGTCCCAGGAGAATGTCTACTCCGCGTAATCAGGGCAAGGTACTCAAAGACGTGTCTGGCATCAAAATGCATTCCCAAGTTTGTAAAGGTGTCCTCCAGGGTTAATTCAGGATGGTTGTCCACACACAATAGGCCTCAGTCATGGTGGTTTTAACAACATGCAACAACTCAACTTTATTATTTGGTTTTTGTTCTTAGGAACAAATCACATGCAACCTTAAGACCACTAAGACTTTTCCCATCTTTTCCGGCGTTTTTTTTTTTATCGGTTTTGCATTTGGATAGAATCACTACTCGAATGAGGCAGTGCCTGGAGCCCAGCTTGCTCAGAACGACACATCATTTGTCATCATTGTCACAATGTTTGCTGTGACTCCCGTGACAGTCTGCAGAGCTTGAGGGAGATTCCAGGAGTCACAGAGTTAGTTTTAGCATTGGTTGAACACAACCAGAGCACCGTGGAGATCAAGAGCCTTGGAGTATCGGCATGAAACCTTTGGGCCCATTGTCAGACTGCACTTGGTTCTAGCTTCCTCATAGTATAGGACAATGTCTGAGAGTATGCAAGCAGTTCCTGGAGGATGAAGGAACCGATACCGCTGGCGTTGTGCTCGTTTGGCCTAAATCTAACAGAACACCTGTGGGACTCTACGTTCTGGGACGGCTCTGGTCCAGATCTGAGAGGAGGAAGCCTCTCAGTAGCAGCATGGCCCAACACTGGCAGCCATGTATACACGCATGCGGCTTGTGAGGACAGCGACCACGTAGCAGATTGAGTGGTTGATTTGAATGTTCAGCAAAATGGCCAGACCTGTGTCTTAGCCTTTTCCGCTTTGACATTTGAGGTGTGAGGTGAATTCAGCCCCTTGTAGGTTCAAAATGTGGCCATGAACTCATCCCTTCATTGCCAGCACATTTCTGGTCCATTGCAGAATAGATGTGCAGGATGACTTTTGTTTTCAAAATTGAGATTTGATGTTTTCAAAATGTCCCTTTAATTTTTTTACCACAGTATTTATATGCAGACCTCACACACACTCAGCAATCTGAATGATTGGTTGGTTGGCAGAGCAGAGTGACTGCTCTCAAAAGGGATGAGGTTGTCAATCTCTCAATCTCAGCAATGAATTCAAATAGACCAATCACAGTCTCTTCAGGACCTACATAGAGGATCTGCCATAGTGCTGTTCAACACATGAGATGGAGAAACGGAGACAGTGTCACGGTTCAAAGCATCTCCAAGTATGTCGTCACTGAGTTTTGATCTGTTAGGTCCTTGATCTGCATCTGAGTCAAGAAGACAAAGTCAGGACAGAACCGGTACCTAGACACTGGACCCCACCAGCAGGAAGGTTAGGGCCGTTGTCAACGGTGCAATACTGAAGCTGGTGTTTGTGGAATTTGTTCCACCAGCATTGGGACACACACACACACACACACACACACACTCTAAGCCCAAAAGGAGGACAGAACGCTACTATATTTGACTTTATGTAGTATTTTTAGTGCTGATCAGTTCACGTGCAGCTAAACGAGGGTAAATACACACGTTATTGTTCTAAATTCTTTCCTCTGCACTAGTTGATATGGTTGCTCAACCAGAAAACTGCAAAAGCTGAAACCAATTTATTTAATTACCATGTTCCAAGTGAACAATGCTCTCTGGAAGTCTGTGTATGGAGCTCAGATGTCTGTGCCTTTGTCTATTTTAACCATAAATAACATTAAGTGCTTCAAATGCTGCATTTTGTCAATTGCCATAAAC
Source organism: Macropodus opercularis (assembly GCA_030770545.1). Taxonomy (NCBI): domain Eukaryota; kingdom Metazoa; phylum Chordata; class Actinopteri; order Anabantiformes; family Osphronemidae; genus Macropodus; species Macropodus opercularis. The sequence goes on along the minus strand of CM061096.1, from coordinate 2,123,977 downwards.
CTTTGTGACATTGACTTTAATGTATCACAAAACCTGCATAATCAAAATCTAATGAATAAATACAGGAGCAGATATGAATGTACCTGTAAATGTCACTTTTGATTTTTATTTTTCTATCTAATAAAATATCTTCAGTGGATAATTATGAAGTAAATCAAGTGTCATCTCGTACTTCAGAGGCTTTAAAATGGGTTTGGACTGATGGTTCACATAAAACACAGAAGCTATGTGCAACCGCTGGTTGGCTGCACCAGCTCTTTATCCTTAGCTGGGATGGAGTCTACCGGATTTGAGGCCCTGTGTGGTGACCTGTCCTCTCGCCCAGTGGGACAGACTCCAGCACCAGTGACCCTGAAGATCGAAGTGGGACCTGCAGGTGTAGACGTTGTAACTCAAGCTAAAGCGGTGCAGAACAATCTGGGGACAGGATTACTGGATCACACTGACCAAACCCATCTGTGTTAGGTTCCACGCGAAAATGGAAGAACGAGTTCTAGGCGTGTTTATGACCCAAGGAGGGCAAAATAGTTAACGCACCTTAAATAGATAATGTTTCGGCTAATTCAACATTTTGTTGCACACTGTGCAGTGAAATCTGAAGACTGGACACGTGACTGCGTCACTAAAGCTGTTAATATGACGACGTCTTCATGTAAACTAGGAGGTAAACGATGATGAAGTTTGGGAAAGTCTTGGAAACAGCGTGTTCTGTTTATTGAGCTTAACATTTTAAATTTGTGTTCACAATCCTCCCCCCACCAGGGGGCGGTGGTGAGGGTCTCTGCTCTTTGTGTCCTCGTCAGGTGTTTGTAACTTTCCCATGTTACCTGTGTGTGTGTATACGCACCTGTATCGTGTCATTTTAGTGTGTCGTCCTTTGTCCCGCGGTACCTTGATCCTCGTGCTTTGTTCTCTGACCTCTAGCTTGGTTTGTTATTCTCAAGAAGATAAGTTTGTAAGATCAGTGTTTGTGAAATAGTCAGTTTGTCAGTCCTGCGTCTGCAGTGGGTTTGAGTTTCTAGTTTGCCAAAATGATTCGTTTTGTTTTCCTGTCTTCCTGAGGTGTTGATTTTGTAGATTATCCGTTTCTTTGTATATTGAATTGTTACTTCCTGCTTTGCAGTGATTTTGTTTTCTTTGGTTTAGGTAGACTTGTGTGTGTGGGGGTGTGTTTAACCTTTACTGTACCTCTTGCGTGGCAGTTCTTGTGTTCTTACCAAAACTAAATGAAGATGAACTAAATTAACAGTTTTGTGGACTGATGGAATAGTCCAGACCAGTTTTGGTGGTTAGCTATTGACAAGCCAGAAGATTCTGAGGGCTTAAAACTACTTTACACTGTGACCCTTCCTTGCTCCCACAGACATACAGACGGTTGGACCCAATAGCATGACCAACACAACAGACAGACAGAGGGAGGCTTAAATACAAAACCAGGCAGGAAATTAACAACAGGTGAAACCAATAATGAAGGAGACAAGAACACAAAACCAGAAGGGAGACACAGCGAACAAGGCCGACACGGGGCCAGACTGACAGTTTTGACAACTGTCACATCTAAACTTTCCATTTCTATCAATATTTTTTTGCATCATTCACCCACTGATCAAATTACAGAATCTTGTAATTAATAACTAATTTGTTAATTAAAAACTACAATTTAAGTGTTTAGAATAAACCCATTTTACATACATTGTATAATTTTATACTGTAAATAAGAGAGATAAGATATATTTAAAAAGTTGAACTTATTGAAAATATTCCATATTCTATATGCACCAACACAGTTAGAAAGGTCAGAGATCAAAGCCAGAGGGTTAAAGCAGGAAAACAAGTGCGTAAACTGAAATGCTACAATAATGTCAGCGCACAGGGCAGAGAACCAGCAAAGCAACAAACAAAACACAAAGATCTTAGTCAACACCAACAAGACAACAAGGATACCTGAACTTACAGGATGAGGCCAATGAACAAGCATGTTCAAAACAAGATTTCTGACTCTAACAAGACTAAATACTACACGTGCGGAGAGACACTGGTGAAGAGTCCAGGTGTAAATGATTAGTCCAGCTAAACAGGAAATGACTGTGGTAACCAGGGTGTGATAAGGTGAAGCAGAAACAAAAGAACCAAAATAAAAGCACCAGGACAGTTTATATCGTCCTTTATATTAAGTCTATGTTTTACAATATGTTACTTTTGCTATTTCTTGTAATGTAACAGTGTAACTTCAGGGAAGACAAATCTAATCTGCAGACATCAACTTGGACAGAATAATTCATGTCTTCGTTTTTATTTTCTATTGATAGCAAGCAGATTTTTTTCACTACTTTTAGTTTTAACCAGAAAGGATCATGTTTAATTGTACAGAGTGTAACTGACACTGCATTTGTCTCAACTTGTTTAAGGTGAAACCAGTTGCACTAAATAAACGTGATGCAGTGCAAGTATTTATAGTACAGAACTAAATAGTTTACAGGCCTTAGGTTACCTTTACTTAAGAGAGTTGATTAAAGAGGGTGGAAGGTAAATCCCAAACGCAAAAAGAACAACACCATCATTCAGTAACAAAGCAAACGCTTTACTGTGCTGTAGACTTTGATATGCCAGGCCTTTTAATTTTATAGTTCTAACAACTCAGCCCACAAAAAGTGCATGAGAACGCTGATGCACATTTCAAAGACGTACCTTAGTTTTATAATAGTAAAAGTTGGAACATGAACAAATAAGAATGCGATAAAAGTGCGCGTGTGTGTGTGTGTGCATATGTGTGTGTGTGTGTGTGTGTGTGTTTGTGCGCGCGCACCTTGTGAGAGCTTTTACAATGCAACAGTTATGCTTTACTGACAAATCAATATGAGCTTTACAGAATCAAAACAAAGCTGTAAATGAAGCATATGATCTTCTCTAAGGTTTTGTGATGTAATTCATTGCCTTTAGCAGAATGAATTGACTTGAACGTCTCAGTGTTGATGTGAGTACTCTTCATATCATATGTGTGTAGGAGCTGGAACAGGCACAATGATCTCATCCTGCTCCTGACCACCAGGTGCTGTTACACCAGAGCCACCCAGCACCGAGTTCCATCTCACCTGCACAGGTGCTCGCTGTAATAGCCATACTTGTGCAGGCTGGAAACAGCAGCAGCTCCACACAGGCTATTTAATAATGTAGGACCAAAAGCAGATGGATTAATTACAGGTGGGCACGTCTGAACATAGCTTACCACAGTGGGACACCCAATCACTAGGATAATAATGTGGTATAATCTCATGAAGGCAGCCTGGTCTGTCTCAACCCCATCAGCTGGATGTACAGAAGTACAAAGTGAATAACGGGCTTTCGTATGACATCATTTACTGTCTGGTGGCCAGAGGCCTGCGGCTCTGAAGAGCCAGTTGTGTCTGCGTTGGTCTCAACAGTGTCAGAACATATGACCATTTATTTCTGAGTAAGCACTCATCAACGTCACACAGCTGTCACGGTTAGACAAATGCTTGTTTAAGGTGGATTTACTGTGTCAATACAAAATGTAGCGACCTCTTGCGTTTGTCTGTCCTCGCCTCTTTTGTGCCTGTGTCTGCTTATCACCCACGCGCAATATTCATTAGAAATAATAATTAGATATGGAGTAAAGCGAGGCAGTAGCACATCTCTAGAGGAGAACTGCTCTGCGGTTATTCACAGGTAGTCAGAATAAAATCTATTCACAAATTACCTACTTGGCAAACAGAGAGGGAAGAGAAGTGCACAACAAAGGGGAATGAACTGGAAGAGGTGTAAGCTGGCAGGTTTGGAGCATGAAATCCAGGCGAGTATGGTGGAAGCAGGAAAATGTGTATGGATGATGAAGGGAAGAGGTCTCAGACGCTGGTTGCAGCTGGGTAGTGACTAGGAGAGACCACACGGTTGGTACATCCACAGAGCTAAGTGGGACGATCCAGTTCCATATCTGTGAAGGCTATTACCAAACAGGTGAACAGGTAACAACACAAGATGGCCGCCGGCCACACAGCATACTGGGAACAAACATTTGTAGAGCTTGGAGGTTAGTAAGCCTCATAAAAAAACTAAAACAAACTAAACTAAAGTGGAGCAAAGTGGTTGCTATCAGTCACATGAAACACACACAGCACAGGACGCAAAGCTGCCCTGAGAAATCCACAGACAGAGGAAGGACTTCACTGACAAACGGCAAAGATGGTGCAGAACATGGGCCAACATGAGGTGACTCCTCTCACCCGTAAAGTTTGATCTATATCTGGATCTGTTTTTTTATTCTGCCCATACACTGTTAAATTTCAGTGACACTGACTTGGCACAGAAAAAAATCATCATACAGTCACAGTAAAGATATTTGATTTGACGTAATAGACTGTAAAACCTCATACTTACGTTAACATGCTGTAAAGTCTCCACACTACTTTACAGCAGTAGTAATAGTCTCGACTCTAATTCCTCCACAGGCCTTGAAGTAAACTATTCACTAGACCACAACTAGTGTTATTCATTCAACGCTCACTCGCTCGTCTTCAGAACCGTTTGACCCTCTTGAAGGTTGCAGGTTTGCCAGAACCTTTAGCAGCTGCCTCACAGTGAGGCAACAAGAAGCTTTAAGTTGTATCAGTGTAGCTGGCATAGCAAAGAATGCTGACGCTAGTAAACTCTAGCGAACTGTTACCACAAGCAACACTTAACTATAAGTTAAAAAATAGTATGTAGTTAGTTCTGTAATTTTACTTACACTTTAATTTTAATAGCAACAGAGGAGGAAAAATTCCCTAAAGAAGAAGAAACCTCCAGCAGACCCAGGATCAGTGTGGACGAACACCTGCCTGGAATGAAGGGACAGAGAAGAAAACATATTCAACTTTATACACATAGATTTATATGTAGTTTTTGATCTAATTAATAGTTATGCATATTAGGTATTTTTTATTAGATTAGGCAGAACATATTTGTTACCATGGGTTAATCTGGGTTTTAGATCCAGTGGTGTTCTTCTGGGACATTTATGCATTCAGCTTCTTCTGAAGCCCTGTTACAGTAACAGTTAATAACAGGTTCCTTTCAATTAATGAAGTCACTGTACACCTGGGAACAAAGGATCATACGCCTACAATAAATGGGATTTATCCTTTGACTTCATGGCTTGGTTCATGTCCTAAGACAGGAGGCAAGGATTCATTACAAAAATGTCATTTTTATTTTTATTGCAAAAATACTCGACAAAAACGTGATCTAGAAAAAAAAATTGGTCAGACAAATGAAGATGATATCTTAAGATTAGAGCCGTTATTGATCTCACATTGGTGAAATTCAGTTACAGCAGCTCCCAGGGATACAAAGGATCAGTGGTGCAAAGGGGCAAAAAGACGAGATGTGCAAATTTACAATATTTACAAAGTCCAGTTTTTGTGGCTTCTTCCTACACTGACTCTGGATCAGTCTCCACTGAAGGAGCTGCTCAGAGCCTCCACTGTCTGGTGCAGTGAGAAGCATCGTCCATGATGGACGTCAGCTTGGTCAACGTCCTCCACAGAGTCCGGTGGAGCCAGGACAGAACCTCCTGAGCAGCTGGTTGAGTCTCTTTGTGTCTGTCCGTGCTGTCCACTGTCTCCATGTCTGAGCCCTGGATGTTCACCGGTGTGTGATGTGGTGGTTTCCTCTGGAAGTCAGTCACCATCTCACATAGCATCTGAGCACATGGTACAAAAATAAAAAGACTTACAATCACAGCACAGAAAGACAACATCAAGTACAACAGGGTTGGTTCAGAGGGAGACATGGGAGAAGTGCACATGAGCTGAAGGGGCATAGCCAGGGAAATATGGGAAAGAAGGAAGACACAAAACAATGGTGAACTGAAAATCAGACCGGACAGAGATCATGACGTGGTCACTCAGACCAAACCTGTGATGTCCACGTACATTAAATTTGCATCTATAAGTCCATTAGCTTAGCTTAGCACAAAGGCCACACAGAAGAGGAACAGAACGAGTAAACAAATCACACTGACCATGAAGCAATGTGTGTTTTACCAGACAATGCACATATTTACCAAATCTCAGTTAAAAGACTGTCAAACATACTGTTGCAAACCTACTGCATTACTACTATGAATACTAGGACTGGAGAGACTGACTAGCACTGAGACTACAGCGACTAAGACCTGACTGATTTACTGTAGGACCCACACACGACCCACAGACTTACTAGGAAATGTAATGTTTCATCATTTCACGCAGGAACACAGACGAGCAAAGACACTAACTGAAAACATCTACAAGGAAACAACTCTCACTGTGACAAGAAGACAAACAGAACAGACAGACAAGTGACAATGAAACACTAAATACTTCAACCAGCCAGAACAGGAACTTGACACACGGAGCCTGGAACAACAAGCAGGGATCTGGAGCATAAAGCACACGGACGTGACAGAAGGGAGTTTAAATACTAAACTAACGGGTGAAA